>OU343219.1:66505466-66594314 GCA_910596185.1 Chrysanthemum makinoi
GCTAAAACCCAGTGATTGCCTTCGGCATGGAACGGCGTATACACCTACAAAGATAAAATCATTAGCTTACATATAATTAAATACCTTATTAAAATACTAAACGCATTAAAATCATTAAACAAAAATACTTACCACTTGTATCTCATCCCAGGAAGGGTACGGATGTATCCTCTCACTTAACGTTCCACATGCATTACACTCTCCAGTCCAAGTAAGAAGCGAAGTGCCAGAATATGATGCAAGTGTTGATTTTGCTCTGTCCAGTGAGCACCATTTGGCCTCTGATGAATTAGAAGCTCTGTCCATGCATTCATATGCTAATTCATATCAAAAAAATATTAAAATTATTACTAAGCATTCTATAAAAAAAACTATTCAAATACATTATAAACGTAATAATAAACACATCGTTTGCAAGCCAACCATTAGTTGGGACCTTGGAACAAAAAGGGAGCAATTCAACCAAAAAAATTGGCTCACTTTGCAGAAATACATCCCACACTTGACATCCAGGTATATGGGTTTAGGGTTCCTCAGGAAAGTATTTAAGTCTTCATATAATGCGCCTACTTACCTAATACTTGTAATATCAATAATAAGTTGTTAATCATTGTTAAAAAAATATTCACGTAGTTTTATGATTACCTTAGTAGGGTCAACGTTATAAAACAGTGTTACTCTCGGTTATAATTTTCGTAAAACTCAACTCTATCCCCGTCTTCTTCATCATCATCGACCCTATCGTCTTCTTCCTCAATAGCTTTTCCAAGATCTAACGGGCTAATATTTGCTGAAATGGCATTATCCTTTTCGCCTACCGTGGTTTATTGGGAATAGGAGTGGTAATCGTAGCAAACGATCATACGGGCTCAACAAATAACGTCCAGGACGAACATCTCTCTTTTCTCGATTAATAGCACCCTAACACGGAACAAATATACATGCAACTATTATAGTAGAAAAAGGAAAAAAAGATATATACTTATGTGGGTCATTAAATTTCTGAGGCAACACACGGTAGCTACGGGGTGTGATCGCAAGCTTGTTGCGCGGTATTGTTGACCACGGAACAAATCCTTGTTGTGGCATAGGCGTCCTAGAGTGAAGTAATTTGGTCGTATAACTGCGTGCCCATCACTGTGGCTGGTGGCGAGGACACCCCATCAAAGAAAGAACTACTCGGGGGTTAGGGAAACCCCATCTCTGGACCAACCTGTAAATACCTACATACAATATTAGAATGTTTAGTAATTTTTAAACAAATGAATAAATTATATATATGTGTTTAGGTAAATATACATGCAGCGTTCGGGTACCACTAAATCCAGTTCCATCACACGAAACCCTACATACAATATTAGAATGTTTAGTAATTTTTAAACAAATGAATAAATTATATACATGCCATTGGTAAATATACTTGCGCATTCGGGAACCAATTACCTCCAGTTCCAGCCGGCCCGAAACCCTGCATAGAATATTATTATGTTTAGTAATTTTTAAAACAAATGATTAGGAAAAAAAAGAATGAAAATAAAACATACACTGCGTTGGGGAACCCGATTACCTCCAGTTCCAGTAGGCGGGAATTTGCATACAATATTGTATATGTTTAGTGATTTTAAAACAAATGATTAGCAACAAAGGTATGTAAAACATACAGCAGCGTTCGGGAACAATTACCTCCAGTTCAGCAGCCCGAAACCCGCATACAATATTAGTATGTTTAGTAATTTTAAAAAAAAAATGATTAGCAAAAAAAAAGAAAATAAAAAGAAACTTTTATAGCGTTAGGTACCACTAAATCGGTTCCATCACTGCCCGAAACCTAAATACAATATTAGTATGTTTAGTAATTTTTAAAACAAATGATTAGCAAAAAAATAAAAAATAAAACATACACAAGTGTTCGGAGACCCAGTACCTCAGTTCCAGCACGCACGAAACCACACACAATATTAGGATGTTTAGTAATTTTTAAAACAAATAAGTAGCAACAAAATTATACAAATATACTGCTCGAAACCACTAAATCCACTAAAAGAAACCAAATATTTTTGCAACATTGTGTGTTCCCTTTATCTTGGCATCTGAACCTTTCTCAAATCCTCTAGTTCGTCAAATGACGATAAGCATTATCTTGGAGTATCGTCATGGCTATATTGGTGCGAAAAGTGGGGGTATTGGTGGTGGTTCGATACTACGCCCTCAAATGCCGGCTGCTATCGGAACCAACCCAGTTCGGACTCATATGCATCGGGTACAAGTCTTAATGTAGGTTCGAAATTTATATAACAACAAATACTAATATTGTTATGAATCACTAAAAACTAAATGGCATGATTAAATAACAACTTACCAATAAACTATCCAGGTAACAACGTTTAAACGGCCGCTTGTAACGCCAAGCACACACTCTCGGATGGAGCTCGTGACGATTAAAAAAATCAAGAGCCTTGACTCGATAAGTCTTCAAATTCCACGTCTATAAAAAAATAATTGGTTAATTACTTTAACATTATATATACATAAACAACAAAAACTAACATTATATATATACATACCTTAAAGGCCCATGTAAAGCCTTCACGTATACTTAAGGTTCTTTACAGCACGCGTGGGCGTGGTAGGCAAAAGCTTCAAGACGTGAACCTACGCACCAACTAACTGTTGTACAATTTCGACCACCGCGTACGAACCCCAGGATATATGTTTCCAAAAGCATCAATAATATCTACTAAAGCCATGCACCATGGGGGGACTACGTAATTAAACTCGTGGCCTAACAACACCAGCTCCAACAACCCTAGCAAACTAACACGAACGACATCGATATCGACAAGCTTATCTGTGACACACGGTAAATTTTCACTCATATTTAAATAATAAATGATAATTGATTATTACTAAACCTAGTCATTAAGCATGCATAAGCTTTGCCTGATCATTTGAGTAGATAACTCGCATACAGTAGCCTATTGCATCACTTTTTCATTCATTTCATTATATGAATATTGTGTCATGGAGTCTTATAATTAAATTAGTAAGGCGAGAGGTTATCTCGTTTTCCCAGTGACGGACTACTTCAGCGTAAAGACAACTATGATAAGGGCAAATAAAACAAATGAAAAACTTCCGTAATGAAAAATATTACAAAGATAATGATATTTCCGAAGTGTATCTACAAGATATTACATTATACAAATTTTCAAACTTAAATACCTCAGTCACGACGTTAATATCACGGGACACCAAAATACTTAATATACTTTCACTTAAATAAATGACTCTTATATATCTACAAGTGTATTAACATAAAATATATATTGTACATAAAACTTATGATATAAATAAAAACCTTCCTCATAAAAATTGGTATAACCTCTCATTTGTGTCATCTTCCCACACGAAAAATCACAAAAAGCAGTAAAAGATAGAAAGAAGTCTTCTTTGTGGAAAACTAGAAGGGGGGTTGAATAGTTTTGCCAATTAAAACTTCCTTTTCATCTATTTAGATTGACTTATGACAATCTATTTGGATGTGTGTGTTTGATGTTGATAAACAAACATATAAAGGTAAGTAATGAAAAGATAAGAGTAAGAAGCACAAAACCACAACACTAGTATTTATAGTGGTTCGGCTACAAGGACACCTTCCTTGCCCTACTCCACTCCCCGAGTCACCTACTCGAGTTCAGAATCACTACACCAATCTCCTTATGGCGAGAAGCCTTCAACGTCCGCCTACTCTTTTTCCGGACTAGGCTAACCACCGGGTTCTTTCACTCCAAGGTGAACCACACCTACACAACGCCGCCACCCTTTATAAGGTACTAGGCTAAGTACCTAGTTCTTTCACTCCAAGGTGAACTACACCTTCACAACGCCGCCTACCCTTTATTAGGTACTAGGCTAAGCACCTAGTTCCATTGCAATGGAGGAACTACTACCACACTACACCAACGACTAATCCCAAAGGAGATCTACCACTTTACAACATCATCAAGGATATCAATATCCTTGGATCTAATACTAGTCTATCTTGTACATCAAACACACCATATCGAATGTACATCTAAGGCACCTTTCACTAATGCCTTTGACTAGATCTACAAGACACCTTTCACTAATGTCTTGTGTCTTCACTTCTAAGCACCTTTCACTAATGCTTCTTTGTCTTGACTTCTAAGCACCTTTCACTAATGCTTCTTTGTCTTGACTTCTAAGCACCTACCACAAGTTCTTATCCTATAGACGATAGATACCCTTCACTAATATCTTCGTCTTGACACTTGAGACATCTTTCACTAATGTCTTCAACACTACACTTCTTTGAAGAAAGAAAGGAATCATCAACAAGAAGACTTGGTGTATGATGATGAGGAAGCATGGAAACTCATGGACTTGAGCTTGTTCGACTTCAAAGGTGGTGATCTTGCCTTTAAGAGGAACCTAAAGATCACACAAAAACAAAACTACAAACATAGATCTCTTGGATCTAAGGTTAGTGAGATTTAACTCGGGGGGGAAAGTGTGTTAGAAAGGGATTGAAAGGGTGAAAATAATGAAGAAATGGCTCACTATTTATAGAGGAAAAATCCCACTGTTCCCTGGATCCCACGGATCCCTACCACAAGGGATCCGGCTAGCACAAAGCTAGGGATCCGTGGTACGCCTCTCTTGCCCATGGGTATTAATGGTTATGGGTCATGGGTCATGGGTTATGGGTTGATCCATGGTTTTCTTTCTTAGATACAATGTATCTTAAGGATACAATGAACTTGGTTAAGTGATATATATAAAACCATTGGTTATGGGTCAAAACCATTTGCTAGTATTTGCCCATTTAGTATATACTTGTATTTACCCATTTTAGCATATACTTAGTTTTTACCCATTTTAGTTATACTTAGTTTAAGTATATGTTTAACCCAATATGTAAACACTAGTTGTTGTACATATGTATCTAAATCATAAAATCACTTATACTTGTTTTAGTGTTTTATGTGAAAGTGAATATGTTAGAAACTATTAGTTCAAACCATTTACGTATTTTATTTGTTTAGTTAAAATGATTTTACGTTTGTTATCGACAAAACATTAGAAGATCGTAAAATATAAATAAACGTTTTTACGGCTTATTTGTATTAACAATCTCCCCTTTTTGTTGATGACAAAACATAAAATTATTTTAAGGAAAACTAAAATTCGTAAAAGTTTGAATTTGTAGTTTTAACTTTCTTCTCCCCCTTTTTGTCGAAACAAAAAGTGTTTGAAGAAGGCAACACATTGTTTTTAAGAAAAACATGTGAAAGAAAAAAATAAAAAGAAATAGAGAGCAAGTAACAGGAAAGGATCTCGTCTTTACTCCCCCTTGACGAGTCCATCCCTATGTAAGGGCGTCAAGAAAGTGATACTAATCTAGTTTGTTTTGCAAGTAAGTTTGCAAAAGATATCGTCTAAGAGACGAATGTGCTCCCCTTGATGATTGCAATTTTGCAAAGGGATGTCATGAAATGTAAACCTAGTATTGCAAGTAATTTGCAATGTATTGCTTTGACATAAAGCTCCCCTAGCTTTAGGGTGTCAAAGTCTTCATATGTAAATTGAATAACTACAAAACAAAGGTTAGAAATCAAGTATAATTCACAATTTCCGCAAAATGTGATTCAAGTTAGTAGAAAGAAAGCTTTCTGTCTCACGGATCCTACGGTTCCCTCCTAGTAGGGATCCGTCTAGGCAATTATGAGGGATCCGTTTTAGGCATGATAAAATTTTAGCAAGGGTGATATAACAAGTAATGTTATCACAAAAATGAGATATGAATACAAGTAGCATGTAATTAATAAAACTAGAGTTATGATATGATATACATGACTCTAAAACTAAGAAAATAAGAAAATACATGACTAGGAATTTCTAAACCAACTATCGCTTGATGCTAGGACACCACTAAAAATCTTCTAGCTCAAGTTTTGTTTAGGTTTGATCTCGTCGAAACGTTCGAGGAGATGATAGAACATGAAAGCGTTGGTCTTCTCGTAATTCATGTATCAAACTTTCAACATGTTGACAATGATAGCAATCTTTGTCATGGCTAGGTAGTGGTGGTGGAAGAAATGAAATGGCTTGATGCGAAGGATCAAGTGAAGCGGCTTGTGGAGCTTCAAATGATGGAGGGATTGGTGGAGGTGCATTTGAGAATGACTCAACCAAGAATGATGGTGGTGGTAGAGAAGTGTCAACTTCCATATGGTCGGGTGGTTGACTTTGATGATTTCTCATAATCCAAATCGGATTATATGATGGAAGCTGAAAGGAAGCGGGAGCAAGTGTTGACTCAACACCTTGATTTTGAACCATTATTCCTCCTAATGAGGAGAATGTTGTCAGTGAGGCGATGAGATGGCCTAGTAGGCAAGTCCTCTAAATTGTAGAGGTGTGGTGATGATAGTGGGGATGTAAATGAAATAGCTCTAGGAACCAATGGTGATGGTTTAGTGGAGATGATATTGTTTGGCCTAGGAGGTATGGTGGTGTTTGGCAGGTAGTTTGTGGGTACTCCTTTTAGAAATTGGTTTGATTGGATGATGAAGAATTCTATCATTTGTTGGCTTGACCGAGATGATCGGTTGAAGAGATTTCAGTATAAACGAGCTCATGGGTGGTTCTTTGGTGGATAAGTTACTACTTGGGGTTTCCTCATGATGAGATGATTTCAAGAGGTTGCAAAAGCTGAAAGTTAGGATGAGAGTGATGACTATGGAGGTCCTAACAAGGTGGTTTATAAACTAAGAGATTTGGCAAGTGCATTTAAGCCTTAAGCCACTAGGATTCATTGGAATGTGATGATTAACATGCACAAGAGTCAACTTCAGAGTTTACATTGTTCTAGGAACTCATTTAAGATGAGATGGAGTGTTTGAGTTAGGAAGATGAGTTGAAATGATTGTTTTAGCAAGATTTGACCTAAAAGCTCGTCATCCGGATCCCACGGTTCTCCCTCCTGTAGGGATCCGTCTAGGCTAATCCTAGGGATCCGGCTCTCCAGCCTATGAAAGAGTGGAATGATGTTTCTAAGATCTAAGACCTATATCATCTTGAGTGTTTCAGTCCTCCTAAGTGTTTTAAATGAAGGGATGCTTAAGTACTTGAAGGTAATGAATGATGTAGCTAATGATTGTCATTTATGGAAGGATTTGGAACTTTCAAGAGTACCAATGGATGAGCAAGGATGACACTAAAGATTTAGAGTGTCAATTGAAGCTAAATGATCCTAGAGATCAGGTTGTGTCTTAGGATAGTGTTTTGGAAAATATCCTAGAAGCTTTTAGATGAGAAAACTAGATTTTGATCAAATTTGATCAATTTTGAGGTAAGGATGATTATGATCAATTTTGCCATAATCGAAAGATTTCTAAGGCTAGATGTGAGGGATCAAGTAAAAAATGAAGTGTGAGTTTAAGAGCGGAAGAGTAATGGATTAAAACGAAACGGTAGATCTACAAGCGTCTTAGAGTGTGATCTAGGTGAGTTATGTATGAGTAGAAAAGATCAACCTATCTTGATAAGGACTTAATTTGCCTTAAGACACTATGTTTAGCTTAGTGTGAGGTGTTCTAAGGATATGTTTGAAATATAATGCTTGCAATTGCATTTTCGTTTCCGGATCCCACGGTTCCCTAAGAGTAGGGATCCGTCTAGTGCAATCTTTGGGATCCGCCCATTTGCTCAGCAGGACCTTTACTAAAGGTATGCAATGATCTTGACAATGCATTATATCTCAAGGATAGTCTAAAGAGAGTTCTAATACTAAGATATCAAATGTAAAATGTTTTATTTCATGAAGGAAATGGATTACATTGATAAAGCACGAGTACAAGAGATTTGATCCTATTTTGGAATACTATTAGTTTCCTTGAGTGTTTTCACTAGAAGGATCATTATGTGATTGATGAGTGTTGGTGGAATCAAGAATGAAGAAAGTCTTCATGAGAGATATGTTTAGCGGTTCCATCATCTTGTTCACAAGTACATACAACGGACTTTGAAATTGAGGATGGAAGTGCATAACATTATGATAGAGGCGTGTCAAGAACATTCCATAAGGGATGAGTTTATTCTTGGAGCCTTGAAGATTTGCAATTCGCCTTGTGAAGAAGTAGGCGAGATTGTATGGTTGTTGTGTTAGCAAACAATACAACATGTGAGCACAACAAGCGGGAAGGATTTCTCGATTTCCCCTAAGACTCCAAACATTTTCACGTAGGATGAGTGCAAGAGGCTTGTACTCTTCTCGGATATCCCTTGTAAAGATAATGTTTGGATCGGAGTAATATGGTCGAGGTTTGCATATTATGCGATTTAAATCTTCCGGAGAGGGTATGTGTGAACAATATGGACTATTTTCTTCACGAAAGTTGAAGAGAGAATCAAGAGACCAATCTTGGGTGAAGGCACATTGTCCATGATTTGGAATCAGGAGGATGTGAGCAAAATGCCCAAGGGTTAGAGCGAACTTTTGGTTTTTGATATAAAACCAAAGAGATAGAGAGCGATCCTCGTTCGAACGAGTTCGACTTGACGGAAGAATTCCATTATGAACCTTGGACATATCTTCTCGTTGATTTCAAGAAGACATTCTAGTCCTATGGCTCTGAAGGAGGTATTGATACCTTCTTCGAATTGTAGAGAGGTGTCTACAACACGTCCTTCATGGAAGTGACGGTTTTGAGATTATTGAACCGGACATGATTGCAGTGTTGGGTTCGAGAGATGTTCGAGTGTAGACGCTAGTAAGTAAAAAATCAAACTCATATTCATGCGTCATAGTTGAACCTATAGAAATGACAAGTTAATAAAGGAGATGTTTGTGGTCAACTTATGATAATCTAATGTTTTTACTAGATTTTTATTAACAATGGTTTTTAACAAAAATATACACTTAACTCACTTATGGTTTTGACATTCTAAGTGGAGTATTACTCTTAGAAGAAAGAGGTTTTTATTTGCATGAAAAGCGTTTTTTGAGGGACGGATCCCACGGTTCCTTTTCGAAAGGGATCCGGCTAGTATAACTTCCGGGATCCGTGGATCTGTAGTAACAATTTGATAAAACATAGATTTTACAGTTTTTATACCACGAAATATGTTTTATCCTACATTTTCTTTTAGCATGCATACATGACTTCTAATGTATCACGAAAGAATATAAAACATATAAATCAAAAGAAATGACAAACACATTATGATAATAATAACCTAGATAAACTAGATCATTAGTAATATTGCATTTCAATGCTAAGGATGATACAAAGGATTGGGTATATGATCCCAATGTAGATTAACAACACAAAGTAAATGTCTCCATATGTGAACTTCATCATAGGGAACACAAGTGCGATGAGTGTTAGGGCGATGAGCACGAGTGTGATGTAAACCATGTTGATGACGGATCTTCTTGGTTTCGGTTGAGATAAAATGAGGAGGAAGATGAAGTTTTGAGTAAGAGAAATTTTGAAAATGAGGATTTGAAAAGTGAGGGTTTGGTAGAGTGGCCGAAGGTGGGGTTATTTATAGGGAAGGAGGAATTTTTGAAATTGTGTTTTATTATTTGAAAAAAGAAACGAAACAAAGTTTTATATACCACGACTTTAGGCGAGAGATAAAAACGTATGTGAAAAAAGACTTCCTAGAGAAGCTTTATGTAAAACATGTATAAGCACAAAAGATAATCATATAAATACCTAAATAGGCATACTTAATTATCAAGCAAAATAAAAAGAAGATCATACCTCTAGCGCACTTAGGAATGTCTTTACAAATGACACAACAAATGTCACTTAGATGATTCCCCGCTCCTTTTGCAATTAGGATACCTTCTTAAGGAAGGTATTCTTGTTACCAAGCGACTCCTAAAGCTTGGTGGGTATGAGCTTTGACTAATCAACATGACAAAGAAGATTAGTGCAATTAAATGAAAAAGTAAAAAGAAAAATGTTGTTATCAATCTCAACATCCAAACATATAGTTTTGAAAAACATGGTGTTTGCTTTTATTAAAACCTTCTTTGTAGTTTTCAATTAACCATGGATCGTATCAAGTTTTTAAAGTACAATATACTTCAAGAAACTTGGTAACGAAGCTCTGATACCAATTGTGGAAAACTAGAAGGGGGGGTTGAATAGTTTTGCCAATTAAAACTTTCTTTTGATCTATTTAGATCGACTTATGTCAATCTATTTGGATGTGTGTGTTGGATGTTGATAAACAAGCATATAAAGGTAATTAATGAAAAGATAAGAGTAAGAAGCACAAACCACAACACGAGTATTTATAGTGGTTCGGCTACAAGGTCACCTTCCTTGCCCTACTCCACTCCCCAAGTCACCTACTCGAGAGTTCGTAATCACTACACCAATCTCCTTATGGCGGAGAAGCCTTCACAACGTCGCCTACTCTTTTTTCGGTACTAGGCTAACCACCGGGTTCTTTCACTCCAAGGTGAACCACACCTACACAACGTCGCCTACCCTTTATAAGGTACTAGGCTAAGTACCTAGTTCTTTCACACCTTAGGTGAACTACACCTTCACAACGTCGCCTACCCTTTATTAGGTACTAGGCTAAGCACCTAGTTCCATTGCAATGGAGGAACTACTACCACACTACACCAACGACTAATCCCAAAGGAGATCTACTCCTTTACAACATCATCAAGGATATCAATATCCTTGGATCTAATACTAGTCTATCTTGTACATCGAAACACACCATATCGAATGTACATCTAAGGCACCTTTCACTAATGCCTTTGACTAGATCTACAAGACACCTTTCACTAATGTCTTGTGTCTTCACTTCTAAGCACCTTTCACTAATGCTTCTTTGTCTTGACTTCTAAGCACCTTTCACTAATGCTTCTTTGTCTTGACTTCTAAGCACCTACCACAAGTGCTTATGCTATAGACGGTAGATACCCTTCACTAATATCTTCGTCTGGACACTTGAGACATCTTTTACTAATGTCTTCAACACTACACTTCTTTGAAGAAATAAAGGAATCATCAACAAGAAAACTTCAGTAGCCTTGATGATGAGGAAGCATGGCAACTCATGGACTTGAGCTTGCTCGACTTCAAAGGTGGTGATCTTGCCTTTAAGAGGAACCTAAAGATCACACAAAAACAAAACTACAAACATAGATCTCTTGGATCTAAGGTTAGTGAGATTTAACTTCGGGGAAGGTGTGTTTAGAAAGGGATTGAAAGGGGTAAGAAATAATGAAGAAATGGCTCACTATTTATAGAGGAAAAATCCTACTGTTCCCCGGATCCCACGGATCCCTACAACAAGGGATCCGGCTAGCACAAAGCTAGGGATCCGTGGTACGCTCCTCTTTGCCCATGGGTAATTTTGGTTATGGTTCATGGGTCATGGGTTATGGGTTGATCCATGGGTTTCTTTCTAGATACAATGTATCTTAAGGATACAATGAACTTGGTTAAGTGGTATATATAAAACCATGGGTTATGGGTCAAAACCATTTGCTAGTATTTGCCCATTTAGTATATACTTGTATTTACCCATTTTAGCATACACTTAGTTTTTACCCATTTTAGTTATACTTAGTTTAAGTATATGTTTAATCCAATATGTAAACACTAGTTGTTGTACATATGTATCTAAATCATAAAATCACTTATACTTGTTTTAGTGTTTTATGTGAAAGCGTAAGTGTGTTAGAAAACTATTAGTTCAAACCATTTACGTATTTTATTTGTTTTGTTAAAATGATTTTACGTTTGTTATCGACAAAACATTAGAAGATCGTAAAATATAAATAAACGTTTTTACGGCTTATTTGTATTAACAGAACAGTAGAGGTTTTTCCTCTATAAATAGTGAGCCATTTCTTCATTGTTTCTCACCCCTTTTCAATCCCTTTCTAACACACTTTCCCCCTGAGTTAAATCTCACTAACCTTAGATCCACGAGATCTATGTTTGTAGTTTTGTCTTTGTGTGATCTTTTAGGTTCCTCTTAAAGGCAAGATCACCACATTTGAGTGAAATAGCAAGCTCAAGTCCATGAGTTGCCATGCTTCCTCATCATCAAGGCTACTGAAGTCTTCATGTTGATGATTCCTTTCTTTCTTCAAAGAAGTGTAGTGTTGAAGACATTAGTGAAAGATGTCTCAAGAGTCAAGACGAAGATATTAGTGAAGGGTATCTATCGTCTTTAGGATAAAGCACTTGTGGTAGGTGCTTGGAAGTCAAGACAAAGAAGCATTAGTGAAAGGTGCTTAGAAGTCAAGACAAAGAAGCATTAGTGAAAGGTTCTTAGAAGTGAAGACACAAGACATTAGTGAAAGGTGTCTTGTAGATCTAGTCAAAGGCATTAGTGAAAGGTGCCTTCGATGTACATTCGATATGGTGTGTTTCGATGTACAAGATAGACTAGTATTCGATCCAAGGATATTGATATCCTTGATGATGTTGTAAAGGAGTATATCCTTTGGGATTAGTCATTGGTGTAGTGTGGTAGTAGTTCCTCCATTGCAATGGAACTAGGTGCTTAGCCTAATACCTAATAAAGGGTAGGCGACGTTGTGTAGGTGTGGTTCACCTTGTGAAAAGAACGATTGGTTAGCCTAGTACTGAAAAAGAGTAGGCGACGTTGTGAAGGTTTTTCCGCCATAAGGAGATTGGTGTAGTGATTACGAACTCTCGAGTAGGTGACTCGGGGTGTGGAGTAGGGCAAGGAAGGTGACCTTGTAGCCGAACCACTATAAATACTTGCGTTGTGGTTTTGTGCTTCTTACTCTTATCTTTTCATTACTTACCTTTATATATGCTTGTTTATCAACATCCAACACACACATCCAAATAGATTCACATAAGTCTATCTAAATAGATTAAAAGGAAGTTTTAATTGGTAAAACTATTCAACCCCCCTTTCTAGTTTTCCACAGGAACTTCACAAATTAATAACATCAAAGTCTAAGGCCGAAAGGGATTCTTTGTTGTTGTTGGTATAAGAGGTGCAAAAGGGATTCTTTCATACCATGATTGATATACTTTGCTTACATACATGATTGCTTGATATAAAAATGATTAGGTTTGTTATTTGTTAAGAGGTGCAAATTATGCACATATTCTGTGAAGCTACTGGTCAACAGTTGTCGGATCCCTGGGCTATAACTAGCCGGATCCCTCATATGAAGGATCCGTGGGATTCGGGTGAACAGATAAGGGAGTTCTACACTTTCACATCAATCCAATCTTCCAGACCTTATTAGACTGGTTAAACATGTTACTTTAGGATCAATTAAGTCCTCTTCAAACTCAGTTGGTCTCACATTCACTCATAACTAACTTAGGATCACTTTCAAGGTGTTTTTTATTTATTGCCTCATCAAAACTCACCATATTTCTCCTAGAATGTTCACACATTGTTTCTCGCATCTTAAAACACATAACTTGATATTTCTCTCAATTTTAGCAAATTGATTTTAGTCATCCTTATTCCAAAATAGGCTAAAAACTAGTTTTTCATTTCTTATGATTTTTAAGGAATTTTCCAAATTTTCCTTACGTTATCATCTGATCTCTAGGATCATTTTACATCATGTGACACCCTCAAAATCTTAGCATCATGCTTAAGCACTTAGTTGGACACATAAAAACTCCATTTTTCTTACCAAAAACCATCATTAGATATCCTCACTCATTATGGTTGGACATTTAAGTCCAATACCATTTAAGATATCTTAGGGAACCTAAACACTCAAGATTTATAGGTACTAGACCTTGATAAAATATCATCACTCTACTTCATTACTGTCTGAGAGACGGATCCCCAGTTTATAACTAGACAGATCCCCAAAGTTAGGGATCCGTGGGAACCGGGTATACAGAACAGTTTAAGTTCACTTTACTCATCAATTTCAAACTCTCTTTGGTAATCTAAACACTTTACATTGCCTTAAATGACTCCCTAGGATAGAAAAAACACCATAGTTGACCTTAGGGCATGCCAAAATTCTTAGTGGTCTAAAATTTAATTCACTAACCTAATTCCATCCTTTATAAACAAAGTGTGCTTATGCTCCTAAACCATCATTGAAAACACCATTCAAATTCAGTAGCTAAGTCACCCATTACATCTTCTTCACTATGACTAAAGCATCTAGCACAACCTCTTCAACCAAAGGTTCCTCCAAGAAAAATGCTCATATGGTTCATGAGATTTCCTCAATCGAGTCATTACCCGTCAAGGGCTCAAATACTAGAATTCCTCCTCAACAAACTCAACCAACCAAAGCTAGAAGAACCGCTAGAATTAGTATTCGACTTTTGATTTAGAAAGGCCTTCACCAAGCACTACCATACCCTCTAAACCAAACACACCTAGCTCAAGTAAAATACCTAAGCCTTCATTTCTAGAACCTAGACTACACTCCTTTATCACGCCTCTTTCACATCCAAACCTCTACTCTTTAGAAGACTGACCACCGAGGACTTCTCATTCACCACCCTTTTCATTAAATAGGGAACCACCTTCACACCAAAACTTTGATGATGAAACATCACCAACACCCGCATTCCAATCACCTTCACCATCAAATAATCCATCGTTAGGAACAAGGAATCAACAAAGACCTAACCATATAAATTACTTCCCATCTCCACCACCAACCCATACATCATCACCTTTATTCTTAGTTGAACCACACCCTACGTCACTCAACTCACCTCCACAAACCCCACCATCCTTTGTAGAACCTCCTGAAAACTTCCCATCTCCTACTCATGACAATAATTGCTCTAATTGTCAACTCACCCAAGATTTAGTTCAAGAAGTACGAAATGACTTGCATTTCATGTTTAATCATCTCCTTAAACGATTTGAGCAAAACAAAAAATCTACTCGTCCTTAGAACCTGAGATTTCAAGCATATTGATGCTTTTTATTAGTTTTTGGCACAACTTAGAATTATTAGAAAATGTACTACATAATTTTGTCATTCTCTTAGTTTTTTGAGATATGTATATCATTTCTCGTGTTTTATTGAATGAAATTACATGTTGTATGGTCTTAAGAAAATGTTTAGTGCCATAATACATAACTTTTTTGATGTCAACATTACATTTCACATTCACATTTTTGTCATGAGAATGCAGGTATATGGATCCCTCGCTTTTGCCTAGATGGATTCCTCATAAGGAGGAACTGTGGGATCCATGCAACAGAAGCTCTTTTTGTCTCATTTGCAGGAAATTATGCATCATATACTTTCTTTCTAACCTTTGTTTTGTAGATTTTCAAAATACATATGAAGACTTTGACACCCTCAACAAGGGGGAGCTTTTCGTCAAAGCAAAACTATTGCAAAAATGCTTGCAATACTTACACTTAGGATTCCTTTATTACTTGATGCCCTCACAAAGGGGATTACTAGTCAAGGGGGAGCATTTTTTGTCAAAAGACGACACCATTTGCAAACATAATTGCAACACACTCGCTTAGTCTTCCTAATAACTTGACGTCCTCAACAAAGGGAAGCATCCGTCAAGGGGAGCTAAGACGAGAATCCTTCTCTTCTCTTACTCTCAATTGTTCATAGTATTACTTTTCACAAGTTTTTCTCAAAACAATTTGTTAGTTTCTTTTCTACGCTCTTTTTGTTTCGACAAAAAGGGGGATAATAGAGTAAAAACTCCAATTCAAACTTTTACGAATTTTAGTTTTTCCTTAAGATAATCTTATGTTTTGTCATCAACAAAAAATGGGAGATTGTTAATACAAATAAGCCCATAAAAATGTTTATTTATATTTTACTATCTTCTAATGTTTTATTGATAACAAACGTAAAATCATTTTAACGAAACAAATAAAATACGTAAATGGCTTGAGCCAATAGTTTACTAACACACTTACATTTTCATATAAAACACTAAACAAGTAATATTGTTTACATCTTATAGAAATGCAAATGTATAACAACTAGTGTTTACATAATATGGAAATGTACATACATACTTTGTATGTATTGTAATGGGTAAAAATCTAAGTCCATGACCCATTGACTAGGTACAATGAATGTTTTTGGGTAAAACCCAAAGTCCATGACCCATACCCATGGAGCTTGATCCATAACCCATGACCCATTGCATGACATCATGCATGGAGTCATGTTGGGTATTATCCATGGTCCATGACCCAAGACCCATGACCCAATGTCTAGATACATTGCATCTTGTGGGTATCCATAAAACATTACCCATGACCCATGGTTCGTAACCCATAACCCGGTTTGCAACCCAAAATCCAGACTTAAGCTGACCTAGCAGCCGGATCCCTAGGATTGCACTAGCCGTATCCCTCTGGGGAGGGATCCGTGGGAATCGTGAAACAGTAGAAAATTTTGTCTATAAATAGTGAGCCATTTCTCTTTTGCTACTCACCCCTTTTACACATACTCTCTCTTAGTATTGTAATATCTCTAACCTCAGATCCAAATGATCTTTCTACGTAATTTTGTGTTTGTATGATTCTCTAGGTTCCTCCTAAAGGCAAGATCACCACCTCTTTGAGACGTGCAAGCTCAAGGTCATGAGTTGCTAAGCTTCGTCTTCATCAAGACCACTAAAGTGTCTCTTGTTGATAGTTCTTTTCTCCCTCCATAGAAGTGTAGTATTAAAGGCATTAGTGAAAGGTGTTGAAGGGGTGGGTGTCGAGGCATTAGTGAAAGGTCTTTGAAAGGTTAGTGTCAAGGCATTCGTTAAAGGTGCTGAAAGGTCGTGTCAAAGGCATTAGTGAAAGGTGCCAAGGGTGTCCATTCGATATGGTGTATCGATGTACAAGATAGATAGTTTGGGTTAAAGGATATTGATATCCTTATGATGTTGTAATAAGGAGTGTGTCTCCTTTGGGGTAGTCGTGTAGTGGTGTAGTGTTGGGTAGTAGTTCCTCCTTTGTAATGGAACTCGGTATATAGCCTTGTATCGGATAAAGTGTAGGCAACATTGTGATAGGTTGGAAGAACTCTGTGTCTAGCCTAGTACCGGATAAAGAGTAGGCGACGTTATGAAGGCTTCTCCACCACATTAAGGAGGTTGTGTTGTGTAGTGCTTATGAACTCTCGAGTGGGGAACTCGGGGAGTGGAGTAAGGAAAGGAAGGTGTCCTTGAGACATGTAGCAGTACTAAAAACTACACGAGCAATACTAACGAATTAACTACCAGTACTAAGCATCCCAAGTTTCCATCTTTAACCATAAATCTGTAAGATTAACATCTCTTATGAATACTGAGTGGTAGCAACGATTTGAGGTCCATCAATATAGCCTTGTGAATTCGTCCCATGTATAAAATATAACCAATCATAATAACTTTCACCATCCCATATGATATAATATAAAACATTAAGATACACTCCTTGGTCGATTGTCATGCAGAGTCTCATCCAATCATTGACCCATTGTTTTATGTATTAATACATTTCACATGGGTATATAATAGTACTAATAGCACATGGAGATCAAGCAGTACAAAAATTATAACGACCAGTAGTAATCCTTCGTTGAGATCATGCTAGGTGTCTTGAGCAATATATCATGCACGTGAAGAGCATCAAAGCACAAGACACAAATATCACCAATTGATAATAAAATATTGTGTAAAATCCTACAACCAATATTTGTACGAGGTTTTAATTTAGGGATTTGAAAGCATCATGCATATGTTGACAAATAAAAACCATACAGCTGCAAACTTCGACACCATATAACTTTTTATTGGAACATCAGATCAAAAATCCCTTCGGTGAAAAGTTAGATTGATATGTAGAGAACGTCTACCAAACATTTCATCAAGATCCAATGGTTAGCGAAAAATTTATCATCGTTTGAAAACTGCCTTTGCAGAAAGTTGCGAATTTTGCATAAACTCGATTTTCTTCTTCCTTTTTCGCCAAGAAACCTTGTAAATCCCTAGGTAAGGAGTTCCATAAGCTCTGATACCAATTGTGGAAACTAAGGACGTGATGAACATAGTTTCTTGATCATTTATAAGCTCTTGGGTTCAACAATAACATAGACAAACAATTATGCACAGCGGAATATATAAACAACTATGTTATTGACACAAGGTTTTTCCACTTCTCCCCAATTATTACTTGATCAGAATAATAACGTGTTACCTAACTATAACAGGGATCAAAGCCTTCTTCGATTTTGGAGATAACTAGTTCTAGGCGTTTACAATGAACTACACCCTAGAACACACACACACCCCTTTTGCTAGACTACATTATGAAAGACTTGTATATTAAAACCTACACCCCATGTCCTCTTTATATACTAGAGGATTAGGGTTTACAAATATCTACGAAGGACTAATAAATAAAACTTCTTTTGCAAGTAAGTCCTTCCATCTTTTTGTAGATTTCATCTTTGTCACTTTGAGTCCTTCTTGTTTCATTCTTCTTGTTTTGTATCATCAAATCAATAAACCCAACAGTCTTCTTGAATGTAAGAATGATCCACCTTGAGCCCAAAATCGTCCAAATACCGCTTGTTAATAGAAAATCACACCTGAAACGAAATGAGAAGAAATAAGGGCGATTCTAATAACATTTTAAGCATAATATGTCAATAAAAGGAGAAATTAACACTTAGAATATCAGGATTATTTGATGTTATTAGCAACCCAAAATCTGGACTAAACTGCCCTAGACAGTCGGATCCCTGGAATTGCACTGGCCAGATCCCTTGGGTGAAGGGATCCGTCAAAACCGTGGAACAGAAGGCTTTTTTACCTATAAATAGTGAACCATTTCTTCTTTGTTTCTCACCCTTATTCTTACAAATATTATCTCACTCTCCAAACCTCTAATCACTTGATCATTTTAGTATTTTTTCTCTCTTTTGTTGTGATTCTCTTTTAGGTCCTTCACGAAGATGAGATCACACTACTCTACAAGTCATCCAAGCAAAGGGTCCTTGATTGATTTGTCCATCCACACGATTTCAGTAGCATATCTTGTATTTTATATTTCACATAGTTGTTGTGTAATAGTTGTGTAAAGGTTTAGTTCTACCTCGTGGAAGAACTCGATATTCAGCCTTGTACCGGAAAAAGTGTAAGCAACGTTGTGAGGCTTCTCCGCCAATTTGAAGGAGCTTGTTGACATAGTGCTTGAACTCTCGAGTGGGGTACTCGGGGAGTGGAGTAAAGCAAGGAAGGTGTCCTTGTAGCAGAACCACTATAAATCACTTGTGTTGCTACTTTCTATCCTTTACTTTACTTGCATTCTTTACTTAATTTATTTATTACATCGTACTATTTATCCATCCATAAGAATTTACATAAGATTGAATCTAAATCTTTGAAACTTAAGTTAAAATCGGTAAAACTATTCAACCCTCCCCCCCCCCTTCTAGTTTTTCACAATTGGCATAAAGAGCAAGGTTTTCAAAAAGTTTTAAAGTAAATTGTATTTTAAAAACTTTTCAATCAAAATGAGTTTTGAAAACTATAGAGAAGGGAAATCTATGCAACGACCTCCACTACTTGAAACTAATAGTTTTATTTATTGGAAAAATATATTTGAAACTTATGTGAAATCTCAAGATATTTATCTTTGGTATATTATTGTTGAGGTGATTTTCAAGCAACCGTAAAAGATGATAAAACTGGCAAAGAAGAAAATATTTCTCATGATCGTCTCACTGACGACCAAATGAAAAAGCATTCCAAAAATAGTGAGGAAAAAATGGTTTTATATAATGTCATACCCAAAAAGGAATTTGAAAGAATATCTACGCATAAAACCGCTAAAGAAATTTGGAATCTTTGGTTGTAACACACCAAGGAAATCAACAATTAAAAAATAACAAAATCGATTTATTTGTTCAAAAATATAAACAATTTTCAATATTGGATGATGATAGTATTGATAATGCATTTGCTAGTTTTAATACTATTATTACTTCACTACAAGCACTTGATGAGTCTTTTTCTAGTCGTAATCATGTCAGGAGATTCCTAAGGGCGCTTTAATCAAAGTAGAGACCGAAGGTGACGGCTATTGAAGAATCCAAAGACTTGTCAATCCTCACTCTCGATGAACTCATAGGCAACCTAAAAGTCTATGAGCTCAAACTCGCCAAAGGCTCCGAGGTCTCGAAGTAAAAGAAAGAGAAATATAAATCTCTCGCTTTAAATTTCGAGAAAGTCTTGAGTGATGAAGAAAAATCATCCTCGGAAAGTGAAGATGAGGAGTATGCAATGGCGGTACGAGACTTCAAGAAATTCTTTCGAAGAAAAGGAAGATATGTCAAGCAACCCTATGACGACAAGAAAAGTTTGCGGAAAAGCAAAGACGACAAGAAAGTGAAGGATGAAGGCAAATGTTTTAAATGCGGGGATCCAAATCACTTCATTAGTGAATGTCCCAAACCCGACGAAGAAAAGGCGTTCATGAGCGGATCATGGGGAATGAGTGAGGAAGAGTAGGAAGAAATTTGTCTTATGGCCAAGGACTCCAACGATGTATGTTCCAACTCTGTATATTATAGTAGTTCATCTCAAGATGATGAATCCTTACATCTAGAATATAACAAGCTTTGCAAAATTAGTGTCAAGGTAATAAACAAAAACAAACTTTTAAAAAATAAAAATGAACTTTTAGAAAAAGAAGTTTTTGAACTAAAAGATAATTTAAAGAGACTAGAAAAGAGAAAGGAAGTAAGTGGTGAATGCAAGCTTTGTGTAAAACTTCACACTTTAGTTGATCATCTTGATTCTAAAATTGCTAGACAAAATACTAATTACCTTGATAAAATACTTGATAGTGTAAAAACGGGTAATAATCAAAAGGGTCTAGGTATTCAGGAACATATTGCGTCAACTAGCGAAGTTAAGGAAACACAGTTTGTTAAAGCAAATGAAAAAACAGCCACTGTAGTGTCGGATCCGGCGAAAAGGGATCCGGCTAGTGAAAAAGAAGGGATCCGGGCACCTACAACAGTAAAAAATAAAAATAACGCAACCATCTCTTCTAGAACCGAATTTGTTGTCGTTAACAATAAGAAACCAACCCATGTTACTGTTAGGAATGTCAAACAACCACCCTCCCAAAAACAAGGTCAAGGTTTAATGAAAAACAAAACCCCATTGTTCTCTAAACCTAACACATCTATAAGAAGGCCAAACAATGTTTATCCTGGAAGTAACCACCATCAAATAGGCTGGAATCCTAACTCACAAAATGGTTTTCCATTTCCAAAATTATGTACCTTGGAATGCTTTTACCCCATTTTCGTATATGCCTCATATGAACGAAATGTATAACACCAATAGACCCATGAACAAATGGCGGCCAAACTTTTGAGTTGTTTGTTTCCTTAGGTGTGCCTAAAGGTTGACTTGGATCCGGACGAATGGATTAAGGATAGCGGGTGCACAAGGCATATGACCGGTAATAAAGCATTGTTCTCCACATACGAATCCTTTACCGGAGGAAATGTGGTGTTCGGCAATAGTAAAAGCAAAATCATCGGAAAAGGTACAATGTCTCACAAATCTTTGACCATTAATGAAATATGTCACGTAGAAAACCTAAACTTTAATCTACTAAGTATAGGTCAAATATGTGATAAAAAGGGCAACGTACTCTTTAGCGAAATCGATAGTAAAATCTTGAAAAATGGTATTACTATAGGAAGAGGTATTAGAAAACATGGAGTCTACGTTATTAAAACAAAAAATGAACCAAAAGACAAACTTTGTCTTACCTCTATGGATGATACTTTGACCTTATGGCATCGAAGATTGGGTCACGCTTATATGTGACTTCTTCAATCGCTATCATCCAAAGAAATTTTAAGAAACATATTTAAACTAAAATACGAACATCATTTCTTTAATTCTTGTAATATCAGAAAACAAGTCCATGCTAGTCATAAAGCTAAAAATATGGTTTCTACAACAAAATGTCTAGAATTACTACATATGGATTTATTTGGTCCGTTCGATATCCAAAGTTACGGAGGTAACTTCTATACCTTGGTTATAGTGGACAATTACTCTAGGTACACATGGACTAAATTTTTAAAGAATAAAACTGAAACGTTTGACCACTTCGAAATCCTAAGTAGAAAAATTCAAAGACAACTAGGAAGTCCTATTGTGTCGATCCGAACGGATCATGGTCAGAAATTTGATAATGAAGTGCAATTCGGAGCCTTTTGTGATGCTAGTGGTATTACCCACAATTTCTCGGCTCCTCGCACTCCACAATCAAATGAGGTATTTGAATGGAAAGATCAAACCCTACAAAAAATGAGTCGCACCATGATTAATGAGCAATCTATTCCTCAAAAATTTTAGTGCAATACCGTCGACACATCAACTTATATACTAAATCGAGTCTTAATTAGACCATTCTTAGGAAAAACTCCATACGAGTTGTTACGAGGCTAAAAGCCTTCATGAGAACACTTTCAAGTCTTTGATAGTAAATGTTTTATACTTAACACAAAAGACTACTTAACTAAATTCGATCCAAAATAAACTGAATGTATTTTCTTAAGATATTCTCCTAATAGTAAAGCATACGTAATACTAAATAAAGAAACCATGAAAGTTGAAGAATCTTTAAATGTCAAATTTGATGAGAGTCCACCTAAAACCTCCTTACCTCTTGTCGATGACGAGTTAATTAAAAGTGAAGTCTTGGAAATAAAATAAATTGTAAACAAGGAAGATGGACCATTAAACAATGAAATTATCAATGTTAAAGAGTCTAAAGATCATCCCGTAGAAAATGTCATAGGAAAACTAAATGAAAGAACTCTAAGTTCTCAAGTCCAAAACTAAAATAGTCTCTTTTGTTTCGTGTCAACTATAGAACCTAAAAACACTCAAGAAGCTATAAAAGATGAAAGTTGGGTTATGGCTATGTAAGAGGAATTAAATCAATTTGTTTCTAACAACGTTTAGGCACTTGTCCCTCCATATAAAATCCAAACAATATTTGGACCAAAATGGGTATATAAGAACAAGTTAGATGTAAACGGTGTCGTGTCTAGAAATAAAGCTATACTTGTTACTCAAGGATATAACCAACAAGAAGGCATAGACTTTGATGAGACCTATGCTCCCATAGCCGAGTCAATAAGAATCCTTCCTGCGTATGCTTGTGATCATGATCTTAAACTCTTTCAAATGGATGTCAAAAGTGTTTTTTTAATGGCTTTATAAATGAAGAAGTTTATGTATCTCAACCTCCGGGTTTTCTCAAATTTGAAAAACCTAATCACGTGTACAAACTAAATAAATCTCTCTATAGTCTTAAACAAGCCCCAAAGGCTTGGTATGAGAGACTCAAAGCATTTTTAATTAAAAACAACTTTACCATGGGGTTAGTTGACAACACACTTTTTACAAAGAAAACGGAGTCACAAATAATTATTGTTCAAATAAATGTGGACGATATTATATTCGAATCAACTTGTCAAGACATTTGTGATAATTTCTCAAAGATCATGCATGATGAGTTTGAGATGAGTATGATGGGAGAATTAAGTTTCTTTCTTAGTCTACAAATCAAACAACTATAAATAGTGGGCCATTTCTTCATTGTTTCTCACCCTTCTTCTTACAACTCTCTCATATATTATCTCACTCGCCTAACCTCTGATCACTTGATCATTCTAGTAGTTCTTCTCTCTTTTTTCAAGATTCTCTTTTAGGTCCTTCACGAAGGCGAGATCACACTACTCTATAAGTCATCAAAGCAAAGGGTCCTTGATTGATTTTTCCATCCATAAGATTTCAGTAGTACATCTTGTATTTTATATTTTACATAGTTGTTGTGTAATAGTTATGTAAAGGTTTAGTTCTACCTCGTGGAAGAACTCAGTATTTAGCTTTGTACCGGAAAAAGTGTAAGCGACATTGTGAGGCTTCTCCGCCAATTTGAAGGAGCTTGTTGACATAGTGCTTGAACTCTCGAGTGGGATACTCGGGGAGTGGAGTAGGGAAAGGAAGGTGTCCTTGTAGCCGAACCACTATAAATCACTTGTGTCACTACTTTCTATCCTTTACTTTACTTGCATTCTTTACTTACTTTGTTTATTGCTTCGTACTATTTGTCCATCCATAAGAGTTCACAAAAGATTGAATCTAAATCTTTGAAACTTAAATTAAAATGGGTAAAACTATTCAACCCGCCTTCTAGATTTCTACACAGTACATTGTGTTACCCTGTGAAATATTATATTAGCATTATAGGTGAAACCTACTCTATTTGTATTGATAAATGTAATCCTATGTTACCCTTGCATCAAACACAATGAAGTCGGTACTCAAATAGCGCCCATTAGTAGCATTCACATCCCAAACTCTACCCATCATCACAACAATGGTGCCAGTGACACCCACATCCAGTTGGTCTAGGCACAAATTACCGTTTGGTTGGGCAACCTTCATTGCCAGGCTATCTGAATGTTTATTTGACATGTTACGTTTAGCCTTACCTATGCTGGAAGATCAACGATTTTGGTTTGAGTTGTGCAAAATAAAATGAGAGCTATTTCTTTTATATTGAACATACAATGGTACATGGACACAGATTTAGTCGCAGGTTTTTTGCATTCCACAAAGATTGTAACTGCATATTAATTGCATATCCTCCTAAATATAACGATATAAACCCTTTGCATGCTTGAAATTACTAACTTCCACCTCTTTGCATATTCTCGCAATTACTCAATCGAAGTATTAAGCATTCCAAAACCACAGTTTTACTCTACAAATTGTGTCATAGAGACTACACAATGAATGATGGGACTGAATCTTATAATATATATATTATCCTTGATTACATGCGAAGCTCACTTAAGTGTGTGTGTGTGTGTGTATATATATATATATATATATATATATATATATATATATATATATATATATATATATATATATATATATATATATATATATATATATATATATATATATATATATATAATATATTGCGGCAGCGGTATCTAGATTCGAAAAATATTGACGGCGAATAATTATATTTTGATAAGCGCATTAGGAAATTTTTTAGAAGAATTGTTTTCTAATAGTGAGTACGTAGCTTAGCGGCAGCGGTATCTAGATTCGGAAAATATTGACGGCGAATAATTACATTTTGACAAACTGTATTTGTAGCATTAGGGAATCTTTTTTGAATAATTGTTTTCTAATGGCATGGTTTCATTACTTTTGTGATAACGTCGATATGTGTGTTCGAGATTGTCTTTTATCGATAGCATTGTTTTAAACTCAAGTGGTCAATTAATAATGTAATAAAAATACATTAAAGTTTCACGTCTAATAAGATTTAAATTTGGACTGCAAAAAGGTTTTTACTCCGTTTCAAAATTATGGTCAATATTTTCTCTTTAGGATGTTTCAAAGAAATTGTCACTTTTTTTTAAAGTAGTAAAAAAATAATTTAGCTGAAAAATATTTTTTTTAAATAGCTAAAAATTATAATAGTCTCACTTTTATTAAACTGTGTAATTTTTATTTATTGACAATAATTTGACAAAAAAAAGTATATACTATAATAAATATTCATCCATCAAAAAAGTTGTAATAAATATCAATCATTAACATTATAAGTTTGTCGTTCATGTCGACATCTAATATGGTGCTTTAAATTTGAGAGGTGATTTGTACACTCCCAATATTGATTGGGACACTCAAAATATGAGTGTTTAGACATTTATATCCTTACATGATAAACATAACTAAAAATAATATAAGGGTTTAAATGTTCAAACACTTATATTTTGAGTGTCCCAATCATATTTGGGAGTGTGCAAATCATCTCCCAATTTGAATTTTGGTATACTAAGAACTTGTTTATTTTTGACAGCTAATATGTTACTTTTAAATGTGTTATTCTAATATACTACCTCCGTCCCAATTTAAATGTCCACAATGAAATCTTTAGATGCCCCAAATTAAGTGTTCATAGAATATTCCAACCAATGAGATGAGACTTTAGTGGGTGAAAATGATATTTGATTGGTAGAAAGTGTAGTTAGTGGAATTTTTTAAAACTTTGTGCATATGAATAGTGGAAACTTAATATAGGACGGAGGGAGTAATACTTTTGATACTTTTGCTTGCAATCTCCAATATACAATACTTTTGATAGTTTCCACAAGGGCAAACTTCCCTGATTTGTTATGAATAAATGTTAGCTTGTTACACTTGTATGCACTCGTGAAGGTCCTGAACCAAATACTGACAACTTTAGTTTTCTTTTTGTCTCAATACTAGGAAGCCTTTTTGGCCGTGCTAAGCACCGGCCCAGATGTTTAGTATTCCATGTTTTCGTGAATTGGTCGATGTTGGTAACAAAACATACTTTGAGGCTCCTCATGTTTGACAAAATAAAAATTCACATACATATATAATAAGTTTTTAAAGTAACAAAAAACAATTCTTTTTTAATTCTTTGACTTTCCAACTCTTCACCATCCTCATAATCTTTTCAGCTGTCATCCCGGTCATCCCATATGGTCATACCCATATTATGACACTTATCACCATTCTTATTCTAATAAAGGACATTATATCCATGCTACAACACCTGCAAAATATCTTTGCAAGGACATCTAAATGATCTTGCATTTTTTCAATATGTATTTGTTTAATTATACTCATTAACAGTTTCAATTTGATCATATTTCATAATTAATTCATAACGTTATATTTTATATTATGCAATGTAAGTATATGTAAAACTATTCCAAGAACTTACATAATAATAACTATGTTCAAAAAAGCGGTTTACAAATAGTGTTTAACCTAATGTACTATCTTAAAAGTATAAATAAATATCTTTATTCAAAGTAAATTCAACTTGACAAGATAGAAACTTGTGTAAGTTTCCATCAACCCTATCTTTTTTTACTATTCTTTGCAAGAGTATTGTAGCATTCAGTATGGGTTCATCTGCCAATTTTTGTTTAACATGCTTTGTTGATTAATGATTTTCTTTCTTAGGTCCTTTCTTGTAGAATAAATTAATTCCATTTTTTATTGAATATCACACTCCCAAAAAAATAGAGCACTATTTTCTTCCACACCTTACTTGTTTTCTTATAATGAAATCAAAAAATTCTACCCTTAATTTTAAAACTTGAACTTGCACTATGAATGTAAAATCAGAATTAGTAAACAACCTTTTAATACTTATCCTTTCAACTAATATGTTAGTGTGTATTTGAAATTTTGAGCACCATTAAAGAAAATACATACATGCACTATATAAATACACGAATTAAGTTTGCAAATTCTATATAAACAAAATACACTTAGGAAGATTTTGTACCATGGCATGCACTTTATCACTTCAATGATAGGAACCTACAACAGCAAGAACAATTATATCATCTTCAACAAATCCATAAATACCTCCAATTTTACCATAGCTTGTTGCCACCAATTTTCTTTAATTACTCCGATGGAAGATGAAAAATAACTGCCTGCAAAAAAAATTGTTCAAGAAAGAGGCTGAACAATGAAAACTTCATTGGACTTTTTAGTATTTATAGAAACTATAAATCCTTGAATGTATTCTAGAGTTCAATCAATGACAAAACACTTACATGGGATATATGCATGTTCTTTGAATCACCCTTTTATGACATTCATGAACCACTTTTCGCCACAAAAATGAGAACCCGATTTGCACCTACATAAATAAAAATAAAATGACGAACACAAAAACAAACCCAACAAAGACCATAGCTTAACATATTACAGCCACCAACAAAAAAAGAAACACTTACCTTTACTAAGAAATGAGAAGGAACACTATATGATCAGCTTCAAACACATCATGAGCTTTCTTAAACATAAATGACTATATATTGGTGAAAATCAACATTATACTGGTGACAAACTTAATTATATATTGTACTATCCTTTCAAGATCATCTTGAGCTTACCAACTTAAAGCTTGGTAGACGATTAGGTGGATCCATGGAGATGGCACACCAAAATTTCTAAAAAAAAGTATGTCATCATTCAAGACATCTGTATTTGTGGTCAGAGAAGAAAAGTAAGATGGAAAAGTGAGAATAGAGATGGAAGTTGTTCTAGTCAATGGAAAAAAAAGTTAGAAAATAAGATAACAGTAGCTAACTATTACATTACACGTGTCCATTTTTGAAGCCTATACACTCTTGTTTATAATATAGGTAGATATAAAGCCTAAATAGACTTTTGGAAAGTTGACTAAAATGCAAAAAAATTAAATTTTGAATGCCTAATTTAGCTTGATAGTTTTGAGTTTTCACGATGTTCAATGTGAACATCTTTTTCCATATCATCATAACCAAGAAAACGCATTTCAAATGGTCTTACTATCCAAACACTCCATAGTTTTTTGCGAAAATTACATGGGAGGCCTCTGCAGGTGTGAGTTGTCCTGCAGAGGACCTCTTTTTTTCATATATCCCAAAAGGCCAAGCACTTCGCTTCAAATTTGTTCAGAATTCCTTGAAGGACAATTGTCGGCACCCGGTTATTTAATCGTGAGGAATTTAAAAAATAAATAAATAAATAAATAAAATTAAAAAAAATACAAATCGCTTTAAAGTTGAAGCGAATTCTGACTTTTGTGGGCCTACCCTATCAGCTACCTCAGAAGAGAACCTATTCGCCTCAAAATTGAAGCGAAATCCGACACATGGGCCCCCTGTCAGCCGATTTTTTATATTACAATTGTTTGTTACAATTTTTTGATGTTACAATTGTTTGTTACAATTTTTTGATGCTACAATTGTTTGTTACAATTTTTTGTACAATTTTTTGATGTTACAATTTTTTGCTACAATTGTAATCTCACTTAAATTTTTTTTGTTAAATTTTTGATGTGATGCTACAATTGTTCTAATCTGTGTAGTAGCAATTGTAATTCAAGATTTATTGTAATTCAAGATTTATAAAAATGTAATTTAATTATCAATAATGAACTTATTTATGTGTTTATGATCTTTGTATAAAATTGAATCTCATTTGGGTTTGTGTTATTTGAAGCGAAATTCTCTCTTTACTTAAATAAATTAGAGATGTCACGAGAAAACAAAATGTATGAGATATTGTCTCTTAAAAAACTATATGTTATTATTGCCTTACATACTTGTAAATTCGTTACTTTAAACTATTTTTACACAAAACACATGCTCAAATATTGTCTCTTCAATACAAACATCAATTGCAAAATTCAAATACACAGACAAAACAGACATCACTTGGACAATTGAAAATGAAAAGCATGATGCTACAACTCAATCAGAACATACCAATAGTTTTTAACTAGTCACATAAAGCTTCTACTTTATTAAAAACCAAACCGATTAAACCAACTATTTGAATCATGCATTTGTTGATCATCTAGATGTTGAGAGTTGTGTTGCTGGGAAGTGTATTGTTGATACACTTGAGACTGGTATTGAAGATCATTTTGAAGTGGTTGCGTTTGGTTTTGCTGAGATAGGTTGAAATCTTGTTGTGTGTTATGTTGATAATATGCTTGTGATATGTGAGTGTTTTCAGGATATTGTTGAGATGGGTATGGGTTGTGGTGGTAAGTTTGTGAAGCATATTGGTTTGTGGGGTATGTGTTGTCACCATATGGTTGCCAAAAGTACGAGTTTTGACCATTTGCTTGATTAGTGTATGTGTTTTGGCCATATGGTTGCCATGAGAATTGCTTGTTTCCCATAAAACTTTGATCGAACGGGTGGTGTTGGTCATAAGAAGGTGCAGTGTCATGTTGCTCATTAGTTGGAAATTCCCCTTGCTTTTGTTTACCCTTGTTGTTAGGTGGATCTAGGACAAATGATTTTTTGTAATTCTGATGCTTATGCCCCGCTTCTTTGCACCTGCTACAGTGTATAGTCGTTGGCTCTTCTCCTTGAGATGGTATACGGTTTGTGTTTTTCGGACGACCTGGCTGAGGGTTGTCCATTGTTGGAGGAGTAAGAGGATGTATATGGCTTGGATACTCCCATTCGTTACAATTACCAACAAATTGAATTGACTCTGCATAGGTTGCTTGATATTTTTCCTTTTTAAACCAGTCATGTACATACTGCAGACAATCTGTTAGGTTCAAAAACCTTGTAACAGCAATAACGTGACCACATGGTATCCCGGAAATTTGCCATTTCCGACATTCACATTCACCGGTCGTAAAGTTCACTTCACGGTTATATTGGCCATCATAAACTTGATATCGAAATTGAGTAATTCCGTGTACAACCCAACTGACGCTTTTCATTCTTCTTTTCTCCACCTTATGCGCTGCCCAATCTGTGATGTCGTACTTCATTTTTGCTACACAAAAATGTAAATATAAATTAATTAACTTATCTCATATATTTTTCAAAATGATTACTGACTACGTCATGTTTTAAACAATAAATACCTGCAGCTTCCCGACGTTTAAAATACCACTTTTGAACCATACTTCGGTACGTGTCGGTCAACACTGTTACTGGTAGCTTTCTGTACAATACAGTGCATGCATTAACAGAATCGACACTGTTAGATGTACAATAATTGTAACGGCTACGTGGGCAATGTGCTCGAGACCGGCGTCTAGGATCACCTCCATTAGCTTTCGTGTGCCTTCAGGTTGTACAGCCAGGAGTATGTTCATTTGTCGTTGCCACTCATCAGGAGTATACGCTTTGCATATGCCCTAGTATAGACCTTTAACTTTATTGCTTTTCAAAGAAAGGTTCATCATTAGATGTCGACAACAAATACCATGAAACGCCGATGGAAACTCATTCCTTACTGCCGAAGCTATTGCAGGATGCATATCAGATATGATAATCATATTGGGGTTATCGCCGATGCACTCTCTAAGTACAGACATCCACCATGACCAACAATCTCTAGTCTCCCCTCTGCATATTCCGTAAGCAATAGGCACAATTTGGTTGTTTCCGTCCATCCCAACAGCTTGCAAATTTGTACCCTTGTAAGTACCCTTTAAATGCCGGTCCACTATAAGTAGTGGACGAAGATGGTCACAAACGTGCGCAGACTCATATAAACAATTTTAAAATTAAAATAGCAAACGGGTTTTTGCATGCACTTAAAAAAATGAACAAGACTTACCGATGCACCAATGGCAATGAATAAAATTTCAAAAACCCCTTGATTGTTTTTCTTGATACGTGTGACCGTCCCTGGGTTTTTTCTAAGTTGTGACACAATACGGTAGCATTTCAAACGATTCTAATAGTGAACCTCTTAACAATTGTAACCCATAATCCTTCCCTCTTCATGCTTGTTGGTAAGATATAGATGTTTTATATTATGCCATCATATCTTTTTGTATATCTCTCCCTTTCAAATCATGGCTACCATCTTCTAATTTATCTTTCATAATGTGAGCAATAACTTTTTTGTTTGCATTTCGATGGTTAGGATATGTTTGGGTTCTGGACACGATGTGAATATCATTCATGCTTGTCATTTGAAAAACATCTGAATTTGGCCAATGTCTGGCATTAATATACCATGCACATTGTGCATAATGGACGCATTTTATGTTGTAAGTTTTAGGGTTGGTTTTTTCGAAACAAATTCATAACCATCTTGTAAAGCTTTCAACCTGTATGCCAAGTCTAATTCCGCCCTAGTTAAAAAAACCTTATTGATTTTTACTTTAGTTTTTTGTTATAATCCTTTGTAGGCATAGGTTTTGGCGTGTAAAGTGGTGGTTTAGGAACTTCAGGGATATGGTCAAAAAAATTTGGCCATTTATGGTTATCGGGGTGTTGGGTTTTATTTATTTCATCAAAACAATCATTTTCATCATCTTCGTTATCCGAAATAAAAGCAAATGATGACCCTGGTTTTGTAAAATTTGCCTCATCTTTATAACCTGAGTCATCATCTTCCTCGTTAGTCATCTGAAGGAAAAGAAAATGATGACCCGGTTTTGTGAAATTTGCCTCATCTTTATAACACGAGTCATCATCTTCACGTTCGTTATCACACTGAAAGCAAATGATAACCCTGGTTTTGTGAAATTTGCCTCATCTTTATTGTTATAGTCATTGTTTTGAAAATCATTTGATGGGCCGATGTTTTCTTCTACCATTTGGAGGAAAAAATTATAAAACTGTGGCAACTCTGAGTTGAACCAAAACTTGTTGTTTCTTCCATTATTTTAGATTGCGAAACATACAAGTGTACAAGTTCAGTAGGAGATTCTAAAGCACATAGAACAAAAAAGTTTACCTCGTTGTCATCTGTAACATCGATTCGAAAAGTCAGTGAAGGACTTTCACATTTAAATTTACTCGGGCATTTTGCTTCAATTTAAACTTATTCACCACCATATCAACTAACCCTGAATATGTTATATCATGATCCATAATCACACCGCACTTTATTTCACCGTAATGTAACATACATTTGAATTTATGTAAATTCAAGGCCATTTTCTTTTTGTAAGTATTGTGGAGATGTATATACATTCAATTTCGTGGATGTGTTATTTATAGCGTAATATTACCATGTGTGTTTGCAAAAAGTAATTAACATGTGTCATATTTCGTGTATAATATTATGTGATAAAGAATTTGTTTTCCTGACAAGTCAAACTAATGTCATATTTCTTGTATACCAGTCACATATTTGTCTCTATAAGGGAGCTGAGTAGTCTCTATTCATGTCATATTTAGTGTATACAATTATGTGATAAAAAAAAAGTTTATTTACTAGTCACATCTGTGTCTCTATAAAGTCTCTGACAAGTCATATTCATGTCATATTTCGTGTATAATATTATGTGATAAAAAAAAGCTTGTATACCAGTCACATCTTTATCTCTATAAGGGAGCTGAGTAGTCTCTATTCGTGTCATATTTAGTGTATACAATTATGTGATCAAAAAAAAGTTTATTTACTAGTCACATCTGTGTCTCTATAAAGTCTCTGACAAGTCATATTCTTGTCATACTTCGTGTATAATATTATGTGATAAAAAAAAAAGCTTGTATACCAGTCACATCTTTGTCTCTATAAGGGCCCTGAGTAGTCTCTATCATGTCATATTTCGTGTATACAATTATGTGATCAAAAAAAGTTTATTTACTAGTCACATCTGTGTCTCTATAAAGTTTTCTGACAAGTCATATTCTTGTCATATTTCGTGTATAATACTATGTGATAAAAAAAAGTAATGCAATCACTCTATTTAAGAAAAAATGTTAATACTATAATTTTACAAATTCAACTACACTGCAAACTACTTGTAACCATCCCCAAAAAATGTCAGACAACATACCCCTTGATCTTCAGATCAATATCATGAATAGGCTTCCTATTAAGTCTTTAATGCAGTTCCGTAGTGTCTCAAAGACTTGGAAAGCTGCAATTGACAGTAACAACTTCATATGTCGTTACGGTTTTCATGAGGTTGATACTAGAAGTTTTTTTTAAACATACAAGAAAGATAATATAGGTTTTATGTTTTATGTTGATGACAATTTAGGCTTCACACCTCTAAATACAAATTTGGATCTTACCACCGTTAAGCCAATTGCTACTTCTGAAGGTGTTTGGTGTTTTTCGTATATTGGTAATATGATGCTTATTCTTTGGAATCCATCCATAAAACGATCAATAGGGATATTTGTTCCTAGTTACATGGATCAGCTCGATTCACCAAAAATGGTCTTTGGTTTTGGTGTTCGTCCAGACACTTTAGACCCTACCATTTTAAAGATTAATTACCCTTACTATGGTCAAGGACCATGGTACGTGTCAGTGTTTACGTTGAGCTCTGGTAGTTGGAACATTCTTGAAAATTACCGTTTTCCTCGTGAAACAATCCGCCTAAAACGGTCTGGCCAAGCATGTGTGGGAGGTAAAATTTATTGGCCTGCTTCCGAAAGGCGCACCAATGATGATGGTATGAGGTACAAAAATTATATGCTTGTTTCATTTGATTTGATTATGCACAGGTTTACTGTAGTCTACATACCTGAAGAGCTGAGAGTTTTGATTCCTTTCCCATTCGATCTATCTTTGTTAGAAAATAATCTCGTAATTTCGTCTAGTTTCTATCTAGAGGACATACGATTTCTTTGTGCATGGGTGTTAGAGGTTGATGGTGGTTTTGTAACATCCTTTCGAATGTTATTCAATATTCCACTTCCAGTTGAGCATGTACTTAAGTTGGTGGGTTTTACTAAGGACGAGGAACCAATAGTTGAAGCTAAAGTAAGCCAACAAATGCCCTACTCGCTACAAGTGTTCGTGCGCAATGCTGAAAGCTTTCAAAATGTGGGGGTTGAAGGAGATTCTGGCTCATTCTACATTGGGCCCAACAAAGAATCACTAATTCTTCTAACATTGTCAGACAAGCAACTTTTAAGATTTAATGTTTAATGGTATCATGTATTTCATGTATCGTACTTTATATTTTCATTTCGATGTAGTATTTCACTTTGGTAATGTAATGAATAAAAGTTCGTATTATATGTAGAACTCTAGCATTTTATATGAATGAAAGAAGGAACAACTGAATTTCATTCAATAAAACGACAAAGTAGCATAACGTGACATTGCAAGCTGAACATAACCAGACTTAGTCACTAGTCAAATAACTTTTTTGAACATGAAGGTTTATCTTGTTTTTTCTTCTTGAAACCCTCATTTTTGCATTCCTCGGGCACAACAAGTGGGGATAACTCCACCCGTGAAACGTACACATGTAGTTGGTTTTGCTGAAATTGAGTATATGTTCGTATAAGTTCAGGGTCTTCGATTGCATCAACTAATAGTTCAAGTCCTGAATCAAGACTACAGTTTGGTTTCTTTAAATAAAAAAAGGTTGGGGAGTTACCTAAACAATTGGTTAAGATTATTTTTAATTGATTGACCGAAAAAGTTTCGTAATCAACTGGATCTACACAAGCAACTATACCACCTACAAACTTTCTTCCAGGTGGTGAAGTGAAACTTCCATAATGGTGTAGTCGGACTTTGAATGTCATCTCTTGACCTACGGAATGATTTAACAAAAGATAAAAAGATGTAATTTTTTTGAATACAACAACGTGGTTTATATAATGTGACCCACTAACGTATCTAATGTTTGTATACCAGTAACATCTTTGTCTCTATAAGGGAGTTGAGTAGTCTCTATTCATGTCATATTTCGTGTATATTATTATGTGATCAAAAAAAGTTTATTTACTAGTCACATCTGTGTCTCTATAAAGTCTCTGACAAGTCATATTCATGTCATATTTCGTGTATAATATTATGTGATCAAAAAAAAGTTTATTTACTAGTCACATCTGTGTCTTTATAAAGTTTCTGACAAGTCATATTCATGTCATATTTCATGTATAATATTATGTGATAAAAAAAAGTTTATTTACTAGTCACATCTTTCTCTGTATAAAGTTTCTGACATGCCATATTCATGTCAGATTTCGTGTGTAATAGCATGTGTATGTATAAATTGTTACCCGAAATATGACACAGAAACGACAAGTGTATGACACGGTTTTATCCCTCTATTTAAGGCTTACTTTGTCACTCTTTCGCTTATTCAAAATCATTCAGTAATTTATCCCTTCTCATTAAAATAAAATGTCGGACAACATACCCTTCGACCTGCAAGTTGATATCATGAATAGACTTCCAGTTAAGTCATTACTACAATTTCGTACTGTTTCAAAGAGATGGAGGTCTTCAATAGACTTTTCCAACTTCATCCGTAGCTACGGATTTCGTGATCTGAGATATGTGCTGTTTTAGTTTAACATATATGCAAGGTAATGTAGGTTTTATGTTTTCAGTTAATGGAAGTTTAGCTTTCACGCACCTAGATACAACTATTAATCTTCCAACTCTTAAGCCAATTGCTACTTCTGAAGGTGTCTGGTGCTTTTCATATGGTTCAAATATGATGGTTGTTATTTGGAACCCATCAATAAAAAGATCTATAGGGGTATTAGTCCCTAGTTTCTTGAATCAACCAGATTCCCCAAAAATGCTCATCGGTTTTGGTGTACATCCTGACAATTTAGACATAACAATTTTAAAAATTAATTACCCGTTATACGGTTAAGGGCCATGGTACGTGTCAGTGTATACCTTGAGTTCGAGACGCTGGAACCATATTGAAAATGACCGTTTGCCTCGAGAAGGGATTAGACTAAAAAGGTCTGGCCAAGCATGTAACACCCCCAAATTTGGTTTAGCGGAAGCATACGTGTTATTTGGGAGCGTTACGGGATTTGGTGAATCATAACACAAGTAATAAAGAACGGAATACATACTCCGTTTAATTCAATAAAATACTTTAAAACATTGTCTTACAACATTGTTTAGATAAATGGGCACATCCCATTAGTTTTAGTGGTCCCAATGTAAAACATCGTTTCTGTGTAAAAACACTTCTTTAATACTACTACGACCATTTACCTGCTTCTTGCCTTGCCTTCATGAACATAACTTAAACACCTGAGAAAATATGCTAAAAGGTCAGCTAAAATCTGGTGAGTTCATAGGTTTAAGTTAAAATAGTAAGTTTGGACCATAAGCAAAGTCATATAATCATTACAACGAATATAATGATATATGGAATGAAAGTCTATTACGTTAGCTCTAAGTTCATGCAACCGATACTACGACAGTTTCTGTATGCTAAAAGATGTCATACAATATAGGGGCCCATAGCGAGTGTTTTGTCCCTCAACACTCGGTTCCGACATGGTATACGTTTCGCCTTGGCCTAAGTATGGCCAACCGAACGGAGGAGTCACCCTCAATAGATCTATTTATAACATTCGCGTTTCCCAATGGGGAATTGACGGTTTAGGCTAAACCACGTAATAGTAATCATGTAATAGTTCAGGTCCATAAAAGGTTTTGCATATTTCTCACCCCAAAGTGTATAAAACAGTTTATCATGTAAAAGAGGGGATATGAAAACTCACCTTAGCAAATGTGCAATCCAAATGTGGGATTAGTAATTGTCGTGATGCGGCACCGACACGCGACCTAGATAAGGAGGGTAATGTTTTAGTTCATTGTTTTAAGTATTACGTACTTAAAATGGTTCAATGTAATTGTATTAACATCAACTTAAGTTTGCAAAATTGTTAATATGGTTTTACTAGTAAGTATACAAAATATATACATACTTTTCATGTTGACATTAAGATGGTTTTAACATCCAAAGTTTGATTTGAAAATAATTTCAATATTCCACTAGTAAGTATATAAATGTGTATATACTTATTTAAGTTGACACCAAATGGTATTGTCAAAATATATATATAATTGATTTATTTTCTAATTGTGTTTAGAAAGTATTTAAATTAAATTTGAATACTTATAAATTTTGATATATAATAAAATGGCATGGTGGTCTCAGTTATTATCAATCTTGTTCTTAATATATAAAGTTCTAGGCGGGTAGTTTACTTGACATATTGACGTTAGACGTAAACAACATTATGTGCATCATGTTTTTAGGAAATTGTCGTCTCATGTATATAGGAATATAGTTTTTGCACTTGTTTGCTTGACAACTCGCGTAAGCTTAACTATAACTTATGTAATATTTTTTGTGTATGCGTAAATAATTTCATTTATCGTTGGACAATTGTTTTACGTTCAATGCTTATTCGTGAGTTAGCTTATATTACTTGGCCGGACGCTCGAAGACTCGTGGACTGTGGTCCGGTGTTGGCAGCAGTTGGGACTCGGGTGGGCCTGGGCCCAAACTAACTAACAACTCATTCAATAAGACCAAGTCTTAGGACTTGGGCCTGGCCCATTTTGTGCTTTACACGGAAAAAAAAAAGAATACAAGGTTTGACCCACATGTATTTCCACAGCTTGTGTTATTTGGAATATTTAGAGTACATTCTCATTTTCCAGATTTTTTATTGCAAAAAGGATCCAACTTAAGTTATAGAAGTTTACATAGACTACATGGCTTGGGATGCACTTGTTTGTTCATGCTTCAACTTGTGATGCCGAGCTCTTCGACTAGTGAGTACGACCCATCACCATGGTACCACCACAATGAAGTTGTCGATCCACTTGTCTAGACTCAAGCACACTCTTAGTGATGACTACCATGCACATGTTAAAGACAAGCTAACAAGGGGAGCTGCTCATGTACAAGGCTTGTCTCGAACGAGATTTGGCTAACTTTGTTAACTAGAAAATGTGAGCAAAAAGGGGGTGACGATACTTACATTAGTCGAGTACTACTCAACTTGGTTACGTCCCGCCAACTATTTACCATTATGGACCTCGACAAAATGGACTACCCACACATCATACGCTGCTATGTATCCGGGTCGTCATGATTCCGTTTCATTTGATTAATCACTCAAGCACTAGGGGAAACACCTATGGTTTGACTGATGAGTACTACTCAAAAGCATTATGACCAACTCAAATTTCCCAGATTCAAAGCTTATTAAACATTAGCAAATTTCACAAGACCCATCTTTTCTAAACTCCTATTCTCGACAGGAAACCAAATCGACCCAATTTGTAAGCGACAACTTGCGTCTAAGGCAACATAGGTTGTTTTATCAACACAACGATTTTAACATCAAATACCACTAGTTCTTAGTCTAAGTTTTTCAAAACTCAACTTTGTTTTCTTTGTTTCGTGAACTCGAAAAAACAACAACAAAAGAACCTAATGACCAAAATCAAGTCTTTACATGAGAGTTTATCATTCACCAACAAACATAAAACTTATTAACATCAAAACACTAAATTTCATAATCGAACAACCATTTTCATTAACAACTCGAATAGTAATTTTAACAAGATGAGGTTTAGTAATTTCTTACAACAAACTCGATGACAATGAATCCGAAGGCCAACCCAAGAGTTTATCTCCGCCACAAATTCCAATCGACCTAGAGTAAAACCCAAGTGATGTTTCTTCACTCCTTGGAGTTTCCTTATCTTTTTGTGGTGGGATTTGAAGTGTGACACTCTTGGGGGTCTCGGCTGAAATAAAAAGGAAAAACACGAGGAGTCTTTGACCAAGCTTTCTCATCTTGTAACTTGGTTTGAAGCCAATTTTAGTTAACTTCCAAAACTAGACGAATCTTGGATATTGGCTCAAGATAGATTGGTGTGAAGATTTGTTTCTCTTAGGTGGTTTATCTTGATCCTTCTTGGATTCCATCGAAGGGTAGCCGGCGCATCAAGAGGGGATTTGGGAAGCAAAAACTTACATGGTTTTGGTGAGGATAGATGAGGAATATTAGGAAGAGGTGTGTTGGTTTACCATCTTGGGAGATTTGGCCTATATGGAGCATAGGTATGAGGAGCAGGTCTAGGGGTTGAAGAAGATTGCTATCTCTTCCTTTTTCTGCTTTTGGTGAGGTTTTGTCGTGTGTGGGATAAGAAGACAAGGGAGATTATCTCACTTTTTATTTAGTGTATTTATTCATTCATTTATGTAAGTATATGTATGTAGGATACTTATTGTATAAAATGTATGCATATACATTATACTTATGTATGTTTGTACATGAGTCTTATAAAAGTTATTGCTCAAATGGATGTGTGTTAAATACTTTGTGTCCCGTGTTATTAAATTGTGACCGAGGTATCATTGTTTGATAACTTTTAGATGTAATATCTTATGGTCACGCATCGGAGATATTATTATTTTTGTAATATTTTTCTTTACAGTTGTTTGTCATTTGCTTTATCAAACCCTTATCATAGTGTCGGTACGCGTGCAGTGTCGGTTACTGGAGAAAATGAGATAACCTCTCGTCTTACAATTTAAATATAAGAAAAAATGGGATATTCATGAAATGATATGAATGCAAGAGTGGTGAAATTATCTACTGTACGCGAGTTATCTACTCAATTGATCAGGAAAAGCTTATGCATGCTTCATGACTCATGCTTAGTAATAATAAATTACTAATTATCAGTTAAATTTTAGTGAAAATTTACCGTGTGTCACATCCTCCCGCTTAGAAGAGAAAACCGTCCTCGGTTTTCAGTTAGAATATTTGCGGAGTAGAGAAAAGATGTGGATATTTTCGTTTGAATTGGTCTTCACGCTCCCACGTGTATTCTGGACCTCTTTGAGAGTTCCAACGGACTTTGATGATAGGAATGCGGCTTTGCTTAAGCCGTTTGATCTCTCTATCCATAATTTCGATGGGTTCCTCGACAAAGTTTAATCTTCGTCAACTTGGTTTCTTCCAAGGGGGTAGCAAGGGTTTCGTCAGAAAGACATTTCTTCAAGTTGCATACGTGAAACACGTTGTGTACAGAGCTGATTTCTTGTGGTAATTCGAGTCGGTATGCTACCGGTCCGATTCTAGCGAGAATGAAATTGAAAGTCCAATGTAACGAGGATTTAACTTTCCACGTTTTCCAAACGGATTACGGCCCTTCCATGGCGCAACCTTGAGCATAAATTTATCTCCCACTTGGAACTCAAGTGGTTTCCTTCTTTTATCTGCAAGCTCTTTTGACGGTCACGAGCTGCTTGTAGTCGGTTTTTGATTTGTACAATCTTCTCGGTAGTTTCTTGAATTAGCTCTGGACCAGTAAGTTGACTTTCTCCAGCTTCGGCCCAACACACAGGTGATCTACACTTCCGACCATAGAGTGCTTCATATGGTGCGGCTTTGATACTTGTGTGATAGCTATTATTGTAAGAAAATTCAGCTAATGGCAAGTGCTTATCCTAGCCATTTCCAAAGTCTATCACGCATGCTCTTAGCATGTCCTCCAGTGTTTGAATGGTTCTCTCGCTTTGTCCATCGGTCTGAGGATGATAAGCGGTGCTCATGTTGAGATTAGACCCTTAAGCATCTTGAAGCGATTTCCAGAAATTTGAGGTGAAACGGCTATCTCTATCTGAGATGATGGAGATTGGTACACCATGGCGTGCGATGATCTCCTTCATGTATAGTTGTGCAAGCTTGTCCATTCCGTCACTTTCTTTCATTGGTAGAAAATGTGCTGACTTGGTGAGACGGTCAACTATTACCCAAATAGTGTCGTAGCCTTTAGAGGTTTTAGGTAGCTTAGTGATAAAGTCCATTGTTATACGTTCCCATTTCCACTCGGGAATTTCGGGTTGTACTAGTAGACCTGAGGGTCTCTGATGTTCAGCTTTAACCTTTGAACACGTTAAACATCTGCTGACATATGTTGCAATGTCGGCTTTCATGTTTGGCCACCAGTACAATTTCTTCAGATCAAGGTACATTTTGTCGGATCCTGGGTGTATGGAGTATTTAGACTTGTGGGATTCGTGCATAATAATGTCGCGAATTCCTCCGTAGAGTGGTATCCAACTTCGCTCTTTGAAACACAAGGTTCCATCCGACCTTTTCACGAATCCATTTTCACTTTCTGGCATTCCGTAAAGGTTCTCATTCGGACGATTTTCCTCCTTGAGTGCTTCCAATTGAGCCTCAAGAATCTTGGTTGGAAGAGGTGAACTAATTGTCATACCCAAGGATCTGACTCTAAGAGGTTTTGGTAGCTCTTTCCTACTGAGAGCATCAGCAACTACATTCGCTTTACCCGGATGGTAACGAATCTCGCAGTCGTAATCACTGAGTAATTCCAACCATCGACGTTGTCTCATGTTCAGTTCTTTTTGATCCAAAATGTGTTGTAGACTTTTGTGATCGGTGTATACGACACACTTCGTGCCATATAAATAATGTCTCCAAATTCTGAGTGCGAACACAACTGATCCTAACTCCAAGTCGTGCGTTGTGTAGTTTTTCTCATGAGTCTTCAACTGGCGAGAGGCGTATGCTATCACCTTCTCTCTTTGCATTAAACGGCCGGCCCCTTATGTGAAGCGTCGCAGTAAACAACAAAGTCTTCACTACCTTCAGGTAAGGCCAGATAGGTGCCGCTACACAACTTTTCTTTAAGGAGTTGAAAAGCTTCTTCTCTTTTTCTCCCAGTCAAACTTGGTGTTTTTCTGGGTTAGCTTGGTTAAATATTTGGCAATCCTTGAGAAACCTTCAATGAATCTTATGTAGTATCCAGCGAGCCCTAAGAATTGGCGTATTTCTGTAGGAGTTGTGGGTGTCGCCCAATCCTTTATTGACTCGATCTTAGCGGGATCTACATGAATACCCTGACTGTCGATTACATGACCTAGGAATTGCACAGTAGATATCCAAAACTCACACTTCGAGAACTTCGCATACAGTTCTTCCTTCTTCAACAATTCCAAGATCAACCTAAGATGCTCTTCGTGTTCTTTCACACTCTTGGAATAAATTAGGATATCGTCAATGCATACGATCACAAATTTATCCAGGTAGGGTTTGCACACTCTGTTCATGAGGTCCATGAACACAGCTGGTGCGTTGGTTAACCCAAAAGGCATGACTTGGAACTCGTAATGTCCATAACGAGTTCTGAAGGCGGTTTTGGGAATGTCTTCTCCCCGAACTCTTAGTTGATGGTATCCGGATCTTAAGTCGATTTTTGAATAAACGCTTGAACCTTGAAGTTGATCGAATAAGTCATCGATTCTCGGTAGTGGGTAACGGTTCTTAATGGTTAGTTTATTCAATTCACGATAGTCGATGCACATTCTGAAAGTTCTGTCCTTCTTCTTGACGAATAGGACTGGTGCTCCCCATGGTGATGAGCTTGGTCTAATGAACCCTTTTTCCGCAAGTTTCGACAACTGGTTTGATAACTCCTTGAGTTCTGTTGGAGCTAATCGATAAGGTGCTCTTGCACGGCGCCGGCACCAGGCACTAAATCGATCTAAATTCAACCTGTGGGTCGGCGGGAGTCCTGGAAAATCTTCGGGAAAGACTTCAGGAAATTCTCTCACTATTGGCACGTTTCAGATGTTTTCTTCCTTTTCTTTTCGTCCCTTTCCGGTGACTTGTTCTAGGAAGATGTGACATCCTTCCTCGATGCACCTTAACACCTTGGTACAGGAAATGACATGCAGTCTTGAAACGTTTCTTCTGTCACTCCTGTCCCCTTCTATTGTTAGGACTTCATCTTCCTAGGGTAATTGGACGAGCTTCTCGTCACAAATGATGGCAGCATGATATTTTGCTAACCAATCCATTCCGACGATGACGTCAAAACTACCCAATGCTACTGGTATCAAATCGATATTGAATGGGTGGTTTAACAGATTCAGGGTGCAACCTCTTAGGATGGTATCTACCCTTTCTATGTTACCGTTAGCTAATTCCACGTTGTATGCATTTCCTAATGCATTTGGGGCAATATCGAGTAGTGGACTAAATGCATTAGAAACAAAACTCCTATCGGCTCCCGTATCAAACAATATGGATGCATAACGGTTATTTATAAGGAACGTACCCGTCACAACATTCAGGTCTTCCTGAGCTTCCACTTTGGTCACTACATAGACTCTCCCACGAGCTCCTTCTCCACCCCCCTGATTACTCGTATGTCCAACATTTCCCTGAATCCTGCCATTCCCATGGCTTCCTGGATTTCCTCGGTTTCCTTGATTTCCTCCATGGCCTTGGTTCCTAGTCTTTCGGCATTCATTCTTATAATGCCCTTTCTCACCACAACCAAAGCATGTTATAGCGGCTTTTGGATCCTGAGCTGGGCTACATTTGAACCGTCGCCAATGACTTGGACTGCAGTTCCTGGTTAAGTGTCCGATTTTCTGACAGTACGGCACTGATGTACCACTGCCCCTTGTGATGCAGTGTGCATCGATTACATAACGGTGCAGTCCCTGAGTACGGTTTCCTTTCCCCAACACCTGCTGCATAAGCTCTAGCAGCATTTTGCCTCTTGCTTTGATTTTCTGTTGTCCTACTGTTGTTGCCACGGTATTCATTGTGGTGGTAGCCTGAGATGGTCGTCCCATTTCCTCTTATTGTCAACCACTTTGTCCATGGAATCCTCAATCACTGGGTCCATGAGTTTGTTGGCTACTTCGATAGTTTCATGAAGATCAGCACCTTAGAAGTGGGGGCATTGCCCTTGATAGGTTGGGGCAGTACTCCGATGTATCTCTCTAACAATCGGGTCTCAGTGGGAACCATTTCAGGACACAATAAGGCCTAGTTCTTGAAAGTTGATTAAGCAGCATATTGGTGCCTTGAACCTTGAGGTTCCAAAACTCATGCTTGAGCTTCTTGATCTCATTATGAGGACAGTACTTTCGAAGTACCATTTCCTTGAAGTTCTCCCATGGCATAGGCAACATCGATACTAGCAGATTTCAGAAAATTGTTCCACCAGGTTAAGGCAGCATCTGTGAAAGTGAATGATGCATACTTAACCTTAGACTCTTCTTCACAATTGCAGATTCGAAACACAGTCTCGAGCTTTTTGATCCATCTAGTCAGACCAACAGCTCCTTCGGTTCCACTAAAGCCTCCAGTCATGGTTTTACGAAAGTCCTGATAAGTACAAGTGCGGCTGTGGGTGGTGGTCTCGAAGTCCATCATTAGTAGACGAGTGGTTTGCTGCAGCTAAAGCGGCGTTCACTCGCTCATTGACTAGTTGGTCAATCATGGCTTGATTCATGATAGGTTGGATTGGAGTAGCCCTAGCAGGAGTGGTGGCTTCAGCAGTCTGATCGTGTGTGACTCTATTTGGAATAGCAGCGTTTGCAGCTTGGTTGCGAGTAACCCTCGCTGGAATAGGAGCATTGGAAGCTCCACCAGGGTTGGTACGTTTGTTATCGTTTTGGCGGCATTTCTGCAGTAAGAAAGGTGGTAAGATATAGAACCCTTTTGAACAAGGTAAGTGCCAAGTAATAGTGTAAATATCGCAGATAGATCATATGAGCAATCGTAAAAGAAGAGACAATTGTATAGGAAATAAGTTTGTCATAGATAGAACTTGGGGTACAATGTTCCTACGGTACATGATGAGATACTAGATGAAAGACAACCGAATACATGACTGAAATACAACTGGAGCACAACCGAAATACATGGGTAATAACTAACACTAACTGTTATAAATCCAGTTTAGTGTGATACATCATGCAATCATATCTAAGAATGTCCATGCTCGGTACGGAGTCGCTCAATGGTAGCAACCAACTCTCGCTGCGTATCCTCCAAACTCGCGATACGTCTCATCGAGATGCTAACATGGACTCAAAACAGTAGTCCTCTGCCCCTCCTCTCTGGCAGTATCTCTAGCCATCCACTGGACGCGCTCTAGCTCCTCTAGTCGTCCGTGCATCTGGGCTTGACCTCTGCCCAAAGCTCGTGTCCTGCTATCCAAATCTCTAACACATCGACCTGAGCCTCAACCCTAAAACCCAGTCGAATCCTCTCGTTTCTCTCGAGCTCCATGCTCTCAAACAACACATCAGTAACTCGGTCTAAACCCTCAACACGCTGCTCGCAAGCTTGCAAGCGTGTTGGATCGACTCTCTAGCTGGACAGGACTTCTAGCAGAGTCTCATGAGAGTCTAACTGAATAAATATCCTCTCAGTGAGGGTCAGATCACCATCTGGAGATCCTGATAGGTGGTACTGACTGTGCCTCAACCGGTGCAGCTTCCTCGATGGTCTCAAGCTGTCTAGTGGCGCGAGCAAGGCGCTCCAGGTGCTGCAGACGGTATGAATGAAGGTGATGATGGAATGTAGCTCGGACTGGCGATGTGTGGTACAGAACTGATCACACAATCAATATCCCTCCAAGTAATCATACCACTCTCCTCCTGGCTGCGGAGGAAAGCAGCTCATGTCCTAATCCAAACTGGTGCATCAATGTCCATGTCATCGCTCAATCTTGAGCCATCCTGGAACTCTGTCCTAGCTCCTGAATACTATGGACAATCTCCAGACCCTGTGTACTCATAACTGCTGCTGTGCTAACATATCGGGAACACTCTCAATCGGCATAGGCGTAGTTCCTCCTCAGGATCTTCTTCGGATCTTCTTCCGGGTCTTCTGAGTAGGAATCAGAGATCTCCGAGTCTATGATGAGTGGTGACTCAGTGGATGATGGTGTCAGTGACTCTGAAGTAGTAGAAGGACCCATGTAAGCATCGCGGGTCATCTGAGAAGCTAGTGCAGGCACAAATGAATACCGTTCTCGATATCCAGGTACCCTCACAATCATGCGAGGTTTTCGCCTGCGTGTCAACAAAGCTGATGGAGCGGTGGTAAGGGTCGGTATAGATGGAGTAGGTGCAATAACTGGCTGAGCTGCTAGTGTGGCCTGAATGTACGGATCAGTGGCTAAGTGTGCAAGCTGGCGGATGGTAGGTGAGTGAGCTAGTATAATGTCCTCCTGAACATCATGAGGGAAGGATGGTGAAAGCATGGTCTGTGACAAGACGGTGCATATGTGTAAGTATGTGGAAAATATGCTCATGATGACTATGAAATAGTGCATAAGTAAATAGGAAATAAAACATGTAATCCCATTTAAATAAATTCTAAGTAAAATGGCAAGTAAGGCAAGCGGCAATTGGCGGTCGTAGTATGATGTTTTTGGTGAAAAGTAGTTATAGTTTAGAGTTTATATGTACCTAGTTCTCAATAATATTGGCTCTGATGCCAATCTGTAACACCCCCAAATTTGGTATAGCGGAAGCATACGTGTTATTTGGGAGCGTTACGGGATTTGGTGAATCATAACACAAGTAATAAAGAACGGAATACATACTCCGTTTAATTCCATAAAATACTTTAAAACATTGTCTTACAACATTGTTTAGATAAATGGGCACATCCCATTAGTTTTAGTGGTCCCAATGTAAAACATCGTTTCTATGTAAAAACACTTCTTTAATACTACTACGACCATTTACCCGCTTCTTGCCTTGCCTTCATGAACATAACTTAAACACCTGAGAAAATATGCTAAAAAGGTCAGCTAAAAGCTGGTGAGTTCATAGGTTTAAGTTAAAATAGTAAGTTTGGACCATAAGCAAAGTCATATAATCATTACAACGAATATAATGATATATGGAATGAAAGTCTATTACGTTAGCTCTAAGTTCATGCAACCGATACTACGACAGTTTCTGTATGCTAAAAGATGTCATACAATATAGGGGCCCATAGCGAGTGTTTGGTCCTCAACACTGGGTCCGACATGGTATACATTTCGCCTTGGCCTAAGTATGGCCAACCGAACGGAGGAGTCACCCTCAATAGATCTATTTATAACATTCGCGTTTCCCAATGGGGAATTGACGGTTCATGAAAATGGCATTCTCTAGGGACATAAGGGCTTAGGCTAAACCACGTAATAGTAATCATGTAATAGTTCAGGTCCATAAAAGGTTTTGCATATTTCTCACCCCAAAGTGTATAAAACAGTTTATCATGTAAAAGAGGGGCTATGAAAACTCACCTTAGCAAATGTGCAATCCAAATGTGGGATTAGTGATTGTCGAGATGCGGCACCGACACGCGACCTAGATAAGGAGGGTAATGTTTTAGTTCATTGTTTTAAGTATTACGTACTTAAAATGGTTCAATGTAATTGTATTAACATCAACGTAAGTTTGCAAAATTGTTAATATGGTTTTACTAGTAAGTATACAAAATATATACATACTTTTCATGTTGACATTAAGATGGTTTTAACATCCAAAGTTTGATTTGAAAATAATTTCAATATTCCACTAGTAAGTATATAAATGTGTATATACTTATTTAAGTTGACACCAAATGGTATTGTCAAAATATATATATAATTGATTTATTTTCTAATTGTGTTTAGAAAGTATTTAAATTAAATTTGAATACTTATAAATTTTGATATATAATAAAATGGCATGGTGGTCTCTAGTTATTTATCAATCTTGTTCTTAATATATAAAGTTCTAGGCGGGTAGTTTACTTGACATATTGACGTTAGACGTAAACAACATTATGTGCATCATGTTTTTAGGAAATTGTCGTCTCATGTATATAGGAATATAGTTTTTGCACTTGTTTTCTTGACAACTCGCGTAAGCTTAACTATAACTTATGTAATATATTTTGTGTATGCGTAAATAATTTCATTTATCGTTGGACAATTGTTTATTCGTTCAATCCTTATTGTGAGTTAGCTTATATTACTTGGCCGGACGCTCGAAGACTTCGGGACTGTGGGTCGGTGTTGGCAGCAGTTGGGTACTCGGGTTGGGCCTTGGCCCAAACTAACTAACAACTCATTCAATAAGACCAAGTCTTAGGACTTGGGCCTTGGTCCATTTTGTGCTTTACACGAATGAAAAAAAAAGAATACAAGGTTTGACCCACATGTATTTCCACAGCTTGTGTTATTTGGAATATTTAGAGTACATTCTCATTTTCCAGATTTTTGATTGCAAAAAGGATCCAACTTAAGTTATAGAAGTTTACATAGACTACATGGCTTGGGATGCACTTGTTTGTTCATGCTTCAACTTGTGATGCCGAGCTCTTCGACTAGTGAGTACGACCCATCACCATGGTACCACCACAATGAAGTTGTCGATCTACTTGTCTAGACTCAAGCACACTCGTAGTGATGACTACCATGCACATGTTAAAGACAAGCTAACAAGGGGAGATGCTCATATACAAGGCTTGTCTCGAACGAGATTTGGCTAACTTTGTTAACTAGAAAATGTGAGCAAAAAGGGGTGACGATACCTTACATTAGTCGAGTACTACTCAACTTGGTTCCCTCCCGCCAACTATTTACCATTATGGACCTCGACAAAATGGACTACCACAACATCATACGTTGCTCTTGTATCCGGGTCGTCATGATTCCGGTTTCATTTGATTAATCACTCAAGCACTAGGGGAAACACCTATGGTTTGACTGATGAGTACTACTCAAAAGCATTATGACCAACTCAAATTTCCCAGATTCAAAGCTTATTAAACATTAGCAAATTTCACAAGACCCATCTTTTCTAAACTCCTATTCTCGACAGGAAACCAAATCGACCCAATTTGTAAGCGACAACTTGCGTCTAAGGCAACATAGGTTGTTTTATCAACACAACGATTTTAACATCAAATACCACTAGTTCTTAGTCTAAGTTTTTCAAAACTCAACTTTGTTTTCTTTGTTTCGTGAACTCGAAAAAACAACAACAAAAGAACCTAATGACCAAAATCAAGTCTTTACATGAGAGTTTATCATTCACCAACAAACATAAAACTTATTAACATCAAAACACTAAATTTCATAATCGAACAACCATTTTCATTAACAACTTGAATAGTAAAATTTAACAAGATGAGGTTTAGTAATTTCTTACAACAAACTCGATGACAATGAATCCGAAGGCCAACCCAAGAGTTTATCTCCGCCACAAATTCCAATCGACCTAGAGTAAAACCCAAGTGATGTTTCTTTACTCCTTGGAGTTTCCTTATCTTTTTGTGGTGGGATTTGAAGTGTGACACTCTTGGGGGTCTCGGCTGAAATAAAAAGGAAAACACAAGAGGAGTCTTTGACCAAGCTTTCTCATCTTGTAACTTGGTTTGAAGCCAAATTTAGTTAACTTCCAAAACTAGACGAATCTTGGATATTGGCTCAAGATAGATTGGTGTGAAGATTTTTTTCTCTTAGGTGGTTTATCTTGATCCTTCTTGGATTCCATCGAAGGGTAGCCGGCGCATCAAGAGGGGATTTGGGAAGCAAAAACTTACATGGTTTTGGTGAGGATAGATGAGGAATATTAGGAAGAGGTATGTTGGTTTACCATCTTGGTAGATTCGGCCTATATGGAGCGTAGATATGAGGAGCAGGTCTAGGGGTTGAAGAAGATTGCTATCTTCCTTTTTCGCTTTGGTGAGGTTTTGTCGTGTGTGGGATAAGAAGACAAGGGAGATTATCTCACTTTTTATTTAGTGTATTTATTCATTCATTTATGTAAGTATATGTATGTAGGATACTTATTGTATAAAATGTATGCATATACATTATACTTATGTATGTTTGTACATGAGTCTTATAAAAGTTATTGCTCAAATGGATGTGTGTTAAATACTTTGTGTCCCGTGTTATTAAATTGTGACCGAGGTATCATTGTTTGATAACTTTTAGATGTAATATCTTATGGTCACGCATCGGAGATATTATTATTTTTGTAATATTTTTCTTTACAGTTGTTTGTCATTTGCTTTATCAAACTCTTATCATAGTGTCGGTACGTGTGCAGTGTCGGTTACTGGGGAAAACGAGATAACCTCTCGTCTTACAATTTAAATCATAAGACAAAAATGGGATATTCATGAAATGATATGAATGCAAGAGTGGTGAAATTATCTACTGTACGCGAGTTATCTACTCAATTGATCAGGCAAAGCTTATGCATGCTTCATGACTCATGCTTAGTAATAATAAATTACTAATTATCAGTTAAATTTTGGTGAAAATTTACCATGTGTCACAAAGCAGTAGTTGGTGGTAAAATTTTCTGGCTTGGTTATGAAAGATTTGTTTTCAATGATGGTATTTTGTACAAACGCTATATGATAGTTTCATTTGATTTGGTTAGTCACCAATTTATAGAAATAGGCATACCAGAAGAGATAAGACGCATGGTTTGGCCTCCATTCCATATATCCCAGTAGAACTCTATCGTAATTTAGGAAGTTCCTAGCAGATGGGTACAAAGTTATGTGTGCATGGGTGTTAGAAATTGATGGTGGTACTGTATCATAGTACAGTGCTATTCACCATTCCATACCCAATAGAGAATGTGGTAAAATTAGTTGGGTTTACTAAGGATGATGAACCAATTGTTGAAGCTAAGATCGACCAAGAGATAGCTCACTCGCTACAAGTGTACGAGTGAGCTTCTGAATTGTTTCAAGACATGGGTATTGAAGCGAATGGTGGTTCATTTTTCATTGGCCCATATAAAGAATCACTAATTCTTCTTAATGAACCAAATCATACCATCGTGGTTTAGTTTTAGTATTTTTATCTTGAGCGATCTCGTTGTATTATGAATGTTTAATGTTTTCTAATAAATGAAGTGTTTGTTTTCCAAATTCTGTGCTTGTAGTGAAGAAACATATAATACGATTAATGAACATTTGTATTTTTATTTGAATAAATGTAATTTGGATACATAGGCTAACATTCATTCCAACATAGTTTAAGAAAAACATATTATTAAGACAATCTTAAATCATACACGACACATATTGAGTGATTATGACTATGAATAGCAATGATTCTTCCATATGTATTTATGGCGTTCATCTGCTTTAGCATCCTCATTCTGAAAGTGTTCTTGTTCTGCCCATTCAACCATTTGATCACAAGTGTAATCCGCTTGAGTTATGTTCTTGTTTTCGTCTTCATTGTCACTTGTGTATTCTGTTATCACATGATCCATCATTTCTGCCAAAGTAGCATTTGGCAATATATATTTTTCAATATTAAAATTGACACCGCCATGGTCAATGTAGATTTCCAAGTTGCCTAGCGCTGCAGAAATATCAAACATTACATGCATATCATAGTTGTTTCTTAGTTTTACGGTGCTTGAAATGCCAGTGTGTGGTACTTCATAAAAAAGAGCATGAATATTCCTGTCAACGATGTTAAACAAATATTGCTTGAGCTCTTTGATCGGTGCTGAACCGTCAAGTTATCTCACGCAAGCTAGCCACTTGTGAATGACCAACCGTAAGAAACTCAAAACAGCTAAAACACCAAATGCAATTTAGATCAGAGGAATATAGTGTATTCCTGGGTCGTTAAGTCCCACGGAGGATGAATTGGTGTTTAAACAACTTCAGATGATAGAATGATCACTAAGGATAGTGATCAGTAAGGTTTTGAATGGATAATTACCTAAAGAAAAGATCTACAAATTACAGCGACTTAAATGCAAATTAAAAGAAATAAAAGTTAAAATATATTAAATAAACGCTATCACTATTTTTACAATGATGTTTTTGTGATTTTATAAAATAAAATGACTTAAATAAACTATATTAACTAAAACGTAAACTCAAATTATCTAAAAACTAGATTTAAAATAAAAACGTACGTTAAATCTAAAAATTACGCGAGTGCGCAAGCAAAAACGTAAATTTTATGAAATAAAAGGCCTACGAGTGTAAAACTAATTTTCTTACGTACTATATGATAAAAGAAAATTTTAGAAAAAAGATTTATATTTTTTAGACTTTTATGTATTTATTATTAATTAAATAAGATTTTACACTAATTAAATGTTTAAAAATACTAAAACTAATGAGAAAAATCTGAAACTTTTTGTAAAAATACTTTATAACAATACTAAGCTAAGAAAAGTAAAAAGGATGTGCCAGCTTATTTCAATAAGCTAGAAATAAGCTGATGAGTTCGTTTAAGCTAAAGAGACAAAATGGGTTATATATTAAAAGTTGCAAGAAATAACCAAGAAAGTCCCAAGGGCGCATGGTATCCAGGTACACCACTATCACCCTTGTAAGGGGGAGGTCTCAGGTTCGACCCCTGCCTCTCCCTTTTTGCAAAATATTTTTATTTTTGGAATTTTATTTTACAAACTCATTAAGTACTATGTAATAAGCATTTTTTACAACTATGACTTTTTACAAAAACCACTGATAAGCACTTAATAAGCCAAAGATTTTCTCACAGTTAACTAAAATGAAAATAAGCACAAGGACTTAAGCTAAAAAGGCTATAAGCTATGAATTAGCACAAGCTAAACTGAAAATGAGTTAAGTAACTTTAAATAAGCTATTTTGGCTACTGAATAAGCTAGATTACTAAGAAATAAGCAATACAAATTTCAAAATAAGCACTTTATCTAAACTGTTACACAGTACACTGTGGGTTTTCTAGGCAACTTCTAGCTAAATTTTAAACACTAAAATCAGTTTGAAAATGAAAAAGAACAATGGCACTAGCAAGCAAACCAACTACACTCTCTAAAAAGCTATTTTACAAGATTTGGCTTACACTAATAAGCTCTTGAGGAGCTTATAAAAAACTGATGAAAACTGACTTATTAGTATACTAGATAAAATGGGACAATCAAAAAGCACTTAGCAGTCTAGGTAAATAAGCTAAAAATGGAAAATGAGTACTTGTAACTTAGAGACAGCTAGGTGAGCTTCTCAAAAAGCTAAATTACACAAGTTAATGATCACTATTAAGCTCTCTGAGAGCTTATGAACTAGAGTACCACAACTGTGCACAGGGGAGCTTTTTAGTTAAGGGGGTCAAAAGAAGCTATAAAATAAGCTATTTATAAGCTAAATGGAAGGGAGCTACTATTTTTATATTTTAGTTTAGCAGCTAAATATTAATTTCCCAAAAGGGCATAAGCTAAATCCTAATATCTAATCCTATACAAAATTATTCATTTTATTCAAAAACGACTTATTCTGAAATTTTGACTTTTTTAATTGTAAACAAGGTTGACTTTTATGAACTTTGATTTGATTTTATGGACTGAGCATGTTATAATAAGCTATGATAAGATGATTTTAAGCTACTATATCAAGTTATGAGCTAATGTGATAAGATTTGCATTCCAAACTCTTAACAGTGAACTGACAAAATGGATTTAGAAGCTAATTTGACTTTGCTACAAGTGACCACTGGTTTTTAATGTTTAAATGAGTTACTTAGAACTAATGAATCATGCAGTAACAAGAGAAACAGGCTTACACAACCTCTAGAACAGTTTAACAAGCAAAACCAAACAACCCTTAAACACACTGTCTTGAAGCTTTTTATACTAAAACAAGTATTTATACCAAGAAATCTATTAAATATCTTAAATTAGCTATAATAAAACAAATTGGAACTGAAATTAACACTATTTAATCACTTGAACTAAAAAATGCAAAGCTTAAGTAAATAGCTTACAAAATGAGTTAAGGCACAAAATAGAGAACTGAGTACACAAGATCATTCCTATATGCTTACCACTAAGCTCTAAACCCACAGCAATCCAAATTTAGCTCTGCTTCAATGTCTTGATCATCATTCCATAGGCTTTTTATTTTTAACTAATTTGTTAGTAATTTTTGGGAATTTTAGGATTGTAGAGTAAAACTGATTCCTTGAAGGTTCCAAGAGCTTATAAGCTTTTTCAAAAGCTTAAAAGAGCTTAAGAAGCAATAACAACACTTAATAACAACAATAGAGTATTTTGAGGATTTAGACAGTGAAAGATTCATAAACTGAATTCGTATACAAAACTTGAAATTGAAACTGAGATTATGTTTTTATTACACACAGGTTTGATTACAAATTACTTGAAAGCTTAAAACTTAAACTGAAAAACTTGAAAAATTAAAATGACATATGAAAAATAAAATTACACTACTGCTACTCTACTACTCTCTTTCTCTCTGCTTCTCCTCTATATATGGATGACCCAAATGTATCTCCCCACGTTCCTTGCTCTTTCCCAAGTCTCAATTTGACCATTGATGCAGTCAAAGTGATCCTACCCATTTAAATGATTTTGGCGCCAAAAGTCCAAAGGTTGCTTGCAGCCTGATATATTTCAATTAATGCATTTAGGATTGTAGTAGAGGCTTAGGGAACAAGTATGAGAGATATTTGGCAAGTTGGGAGAGTTTGGAAGAAAACAGAGGTTTGATGCAGCTTTGGAGGAAAAAGTAGTGTGGGTTGCATTTAATGGAAAGGTGGGGTGACAGAGGTGGTGGAGGGAGTAGGTTGGTGAGCTGTAATGGTGAGATGGAAAGGGTAGTAGCAGGTGGCGGTGGAGTTGTGGTAGCAGGTGTCGGAACGTAGGAGATGAACAGTGCACTGGCGGGTTTTATTTTAAAAACTGGGTTTGGGTCAGCCGGGTTATAGGATTGGATTTGGGCTTGGGGTAACTGGTTTTGTATTTTGGGCTTGCACTTGGGATAATAATAATACAAGGGCCCGTTTGGTAAGTAGTTATCACAAGGACCATACTTGTAACTTTCTGAAAACTGAGGGGCTGAAACTGTAATTTCTCCAAACTTTCTTTGAGGACCAAACCTGCCATAACACAATTATACAAGGACCAAAGTTGTATTTTATTTCATTTTTAAACTTTAAGGACCTTTTATGTAAATTTGGATATTGAGGGACTAAAGTTGTAAATTCCCAAAAGTTCATTATAAGGACCAATTTTGTCAATTATAAATAGTACAAGGTTTATTTTTGATAAATTTCACTTTTTAAATTAACCAAGGACTATTTTTGACAATTTTCAAAGTTAAAGGACTAAAGTTGTCAATTTGTGATTTTTAAACTTTAAAGGGTTTATTTTGACAACTTTTGAATCTCATGGACCTTAAATGACATTTTACAAGATTTTGAATTACCAGGGACTAGTTTTGACAACTTTTGTAACTTGGGGGACTAAAACTGCCAATTATGCAAACTTGATACGTTTTTCATCAGATTTTGATGTTTTTGCATTTAAAACATATAAAACACTGATTTGTGATATTTTCATCATTTTGATGCATTTCTAAGTGTTTTCAGATGTTTTTGGCATTCTAACAGTATAAAAATGATGAGTATTTAGACACTCATCAATCCCCCATACTAAGATATTGCTAGTCCCTAGCAATGATTTATGAAAAGTTAATGGATTTTATCTCTTTACCAAAAGCCATTACTTCTGGAGTAGCCAATTGTTTAAGTTCAAGTAAGAACCTTGGTACAATGATAACCAAATGATTTTGAGCAAATCATAAGCTATAAACGGATTTGATTTGTCTTTACCAGAAGCCGTTTGCTTCTGGACTAGCCAACTCTTAGATAAATTATCAATATTATCTTTGGTGAGTCGATTACCAATTATGAATTTTCAACTGCCTTTACCACAAGCCATAATCTTGCGGGCTAGCCAAATTTTCACTTTTTAGGATATGGTGAGCTGAACACCATACAATTTTGGGCAAATTGCAAGCCATAAACGGATTTGAGATATCTTTACCAAGAGCCGTTTGCTCCTGGATTAGCCAATCCTTATGTGGGTTAGACATGGTGGACTGATTACCATTTGTTGTGTTTAGTACATAGTACTTCCACTACAAAAAATTTTAAAATTTGGCCATTTTGGGGGAAAAAGGGACTAAAAGGGTACATTTATGATCAAATTCGCCAGAATTTCCCCCCCACACTTAGAAATGAATATTGTCCTCAATATTCAAAGTACCGGCGGTTATGCCGAAACTTAGTACGTAAAAAGATAACATTACTAGCTAAGTGTAGAAACACAACAATTATTCTCTTTTTTAATATGTACAATTTCATTATTTTTAAGATCTATATACAACATGTGAGGCATCTCCCCCACACTTAGGTGGTAGAAAGGGGTAAGAAGTCAGAAATATGGGTGAAAACCCATATGGTGTGTGCTACTGTTTTTGGTTACCGAGTCGCTAGCTTGACTCGACCCCGAATTAATTTGTTCATGGGGAAGTAAGTGGAAGAAACAATCTCCATCGGACTTTTATTCAAGATGTTTGGATAAACATTGAAGTACGTGAAAGTTCCACACCGATGAGATACAGACAGACAGACCCGGCTCACAAATGGTACATGGGAATGCCTGGGTCAAAGATAATGTCTTCATTCCCGAAGGAGTGAAGAACAGGAGAAGCCACGGGATAGGTGAAGAAGAGAAAGAAAGTCATGATAATAATCTTGACTAACTCATCATCATCAGAAAGGGAATTCATGATAGCATGAATTTCATCTTTTAAGCTCAATTGGTCTAGACATATCCCGGGTGTGTCTAGATCAAAGTAGAAGTTATCATACTCCGGTGGAGATATGATATGAGTGAGTTCACAGGAGAACTCCTCAAAGGAAAATGATTCATATTCAGGATTGATTTGACTGAGTTCACTGGGGAACTCCTCAAAGATGAATGATTCATAATCAGGGAGAGAATTATGAGAATGAGAAGTGGTAATACCACTAATCTTCTCTCCCATATGATCAAAATGGAACGTTTGCAATTCCGGAATAGAATTATCGAACAAAAGTTCACTATCCTCAAAGGGGATAGGATATGAAGTAGGCTTTTCATTAAAAGCCTCGATTTTAGAAATGAGAAGATTAACATTCAATAATGTAAGACGAAGAGCTTCGTCTTGGATTATTTCTTCATCATTCTCTTCTCCTAAGCTGACAAGCTCAGAAGGTAATTCCCCCACATAACTTATGTCTCCACAAGATAAAGAATAGTCCTCATCAGAATCAAAGAACATCTCAATATGATCATTTTGGAAGACAAGAGGGGTAGGGATATCACACAAATGCTCGAGAATTCCCTGTGACTCTCTCGGGATTGGGACAAGGTCCTCAACACTAGACTTTATGAATTCGTCAGATTCCTTTTCAGGAACAGTGTCAAGATGCTCATCCCCCATAATAAGAGAGTGAGTGTGAATCTCGGGTGTGATAACAGCAGACTGAGGGAGTTGAGAAGGACTAGCAGTTATGGATTCTACAAGTTCCATTATTTCTAATGCTAGTGATTCAGTCATATTCTTTTCTCCCTGCATTTCCACGGATAGAATCTCAACTGATGAACTTGATGAATAAAATTGTAGAATATCAAGGGTATCTTCATCATCATCGTCATCAGGAATGAAATGGAATTGAGAGCTAGATTTGAATGCTTTTTGTAGTCTAATTGATTCCCTAACAGCGTTTTCAATGGCAATCTGGGAATCTAATTTAGCAGCCCGTTCCTCAGCTAACAATTCTTCCATGGATTTCTCATGTGACATAGCTGACTCCTCCTTAAGTTCTTTTAATAACTCAAGACTCTTCAGTAGAAGGTCTGTCGTAGTTTCATGAGGAGTTGCTTGAATCATTTGGTATTGTGGAGGTTGGTCTTGAAACGAATAGTCGTAATTGTTACAAGGAATTGGATTCCCTGTTTGACAATCCGAGCTAGAGTGAGGACCTCCACAATACTCACAACAGTAAAACTGATGTGGCTGTGAGTCATATGTGTTGTAGTCATAATTGTTATCAGGAACCTGCTCATAGACAAGCGTGTTTCCCGATTGACAATCAGAACTGGAGTGTGAACCATCACAGTACTCACAACAGTATAACTGCTGAGTCTCACAGTGTGATAGCTGATGGAATAAATCAGTTGTGTTATGGTAGGAATAGGGATCTTGGTTATAGACAGACCCGTTTCCTGATTCCACCATGCTACAACTGGGGCAATTGCCACCATTATAAGGACCACCACACCATTGACAACCAAGAGGGTGAGGATAAGACATAGAAAGAATCAAATGGTTCTAGAGGGTAAGAAATGAAGAATATTTTTGGTATTTTTGAAAAACATTTTATAAAAACAAAGAATGAAAATATTTTTGGTGTAGTTAACACTTTAGGAAAAGTGTTAATGAACTTTTTGATTTTGAAAAACTTTACAAAAAAATTGTTTACAAACGGGTGGTATATGTGCAAGAATGGATCTGGAAATGCTTAAAACACGCTTACAGCCTCCCCGGCAGCGGCGCCAAAATTTGATCGGTGCTGAACCGTCAAGTTATCTCACGCAAGCTAGCCACTTGTGAATGACCAACCGTAAGAAACTCAAAACAGCTCAAACACCAAATGCAATTTAGATCAGAGGAATATAGTGTATTCCTGGGTCGTTAAGTCCCACGGAGGATGAATTGGTGTTTAAACAACTTCAGATGATAGAATGATCACTAAGGATAGTGATCAGTAAGGTTTTGAATGGATAATTACCTAAAGAAAAGATCTACAAATTACAGCGACTTAAATGCAAATTAAAAGAAATAAAAGTTAAAATATATTAAATAAACGCTATCACTATTTTTACAATGATGTTTTTGTGATTTTATAAAATAAAATGACTTAAATAAACTATATTAACTAAAACGTAAACTCAAATTATCTAAAAACTAGATTTAAAATAAAAACGTACGTTAAATCTAAAAATTACGCGAGTGCGCAAGCAAAAACGTAAATTTTATGAAATAAAAGGCCTACGAGTGTAAAACTAATTTTCTTACGTACTATATGATAAAATAAAATTTTAGAAAAAAGATTTATATTTTTTTGACTTTTATATTTTTTATTATGAATTAATTAAGATTTTACACTAATTAAATGTTTAAAAATACTAAAACTAATGAGAAAAATCTGAAACTTTTTGTAAAAATACTTTATAACAATACTAAGCTAAGAAAAGTAAAAAGGATGTGCCAGCTTATTTCAATAAGCTAGAAATAAGCTGATGAGTTCGTTTAAGCTAAAGAGACAAAATGGGTTATATATTAAAAGTTGCAAGAAATAACCAAGAAAGTCCCAAGGGCGCATGGTATCCAGGTACACCACTATCACCCTTGTAAGGGGGAGGTCTCAGGTTCGACCCCTGCCTCTCCCTTTTTGCAAAATATTTTTATTTTTGGAATTTTATTTTACAAACTCATTAAGTACTATGTAATAAGCATTTTTTACAACTATGACTTTTTACAAAAACCACTGATAAGCACTTAATAAGCCAAAGATTTTGTCACAGTTAACTAAAATGAAAATAAGCACAAGGACTTAAGCTAAAAAGGCTATAAGCTATGAATTAGCACAAGCTAAACTGAAAATGAGTTAAGTAACTTTAAATAAGCTATTTTGGCTACTGAATAAGCTAGATTACTAAGAAATAAGCAATACAAATTTCAAAATAAGCACTTTATCTAAACTGTTACACAGTACACTGTGGGTTTTCTAGGCAACTTCTAGCTAAATTTTAAACACTAAAATCAGTTTGAAAATGAAAAAGAACAATGGCACTAGCAAGCAAACCAACTACACTCTCTAAAAAGCTATTTTACAAGATTTGGCTTACACTAATAAGCTCTTAAGGAGCTTATAAAAAACTGATGAAAACTGACTTATTAGTATACTAGATAAAATGGGACAATCAAAAAGCACTTAGCAGTCTAGGTAAATAAGCTAAAAATGGAAAATGAGTACTTGTAACTTAGAGACAGCTAGGTGAGCTTCTCAAAAAGCTAAATTACACAAGTTAATGATCACTAATAAGCTCTCTAAGAGCTTATGAACTAGGCTACCAATTTTGTGCACAGGGGAGCTTTTCAGTTAAGGGGGTCAAAAGAAGCTACAAAATAAGCTATTTATAAGCTAAATGGAAGTGAGCTACTATTTTTATATTTTAGTTTAGCAGCTAAATATTAATTTCCCAAAAGGGCATAAGCTAAATCCTAATATCTAATCCTATACAAAATTATTCATTTTATTCAAAAACGACTTATTCTGAAATTTTAACTTTTTTAATTGTAAACAAGGTTGACTTTTATGAACTTTGATTTGATTTTATGGACTGAGCATGTTATAATAAGCTATGATAAGATGATTTTAAGCTACTATATCAAGTTATGAGCTAATGTGATAAGATTTGCATTCCAAACTCTTAACAGTGAACTGACAAAATGGATTTAGAAGCTAATTTGACTTTGCTACAAGTGACCACTGGTTTTTAATGTTTAAATGAGTTACTTAGAACTAATGAATCATGCAGTTAACAAGAAAACAGGCTTACACAACCTCTAGAACAGTTTAACAAGCAAAACCAAACAACCCTTAAACACACTGTCTTGAAGCTTTTTATACTAAAACAAGTATTTATACCAAGAAATCTATTAAATACCTTAAATTAGCTATAATAAAACAAATTGGAACTGAAATTAACACTATTTAATCACTTGAACTAAAAAATGCAAAGCTTAAGTAAATAGCTTACAAAATGAGTTAAGGCACAAAATAGAGAACTGAGTACACAAGATCATTCCTATATGCTTACCACTAAGCTCTAAACCCACAGCAATCCAAATTTAGCTCTGCTTCAATGTCTTGATCATCATTCCATAGGCTTTTTATTTTTAACTAATTTGTTAGTAATTTTTGGGAATTTTAGGATTGTAGAGTAAAACTGATTCCTTGAAGGTTCCAAGAGCTTATAAGCTTTTTCAAAAGCTTAAAAGAGCTTAAGAAGCAATAACAACACTTAATAACAACAATAGAGTATTTTGAGGATTTAGACAGTGAAAGATTCATAAACTGAATTCGTATACAAAACTTGAAATTGAAACTGAGATTATGTTTTTATTACACACAGGTTTGATTACAAATTACTTGAAAGCTTAAAACTTAAACTGAAAAACTTGAAAAATTAAAATGACATATGAAAAATAAAATTACACTACTGCTACTCTACTACTCTCTTTCTCTCTGCTTCTCCTCTATATATGGATGACCCAAATGTATCTCCCCACGTTCCTTGCTCTTTCCCAAGTCTCAATTTGACCATTGATGCAGTCAAAGTGATCCTACCCATTTAAATGATTTTGGCGCCAAAGTCCAAAAGGTTGCTTGCAGCCTGATATATTTCAATTAATGCATTTAGGATTGTAGTAGAGGCTTAGGGAACAAGTATGAGAGATATTTTGGCAAGTTGGGAGAGTTTGGAAGAAAACAGAGGTTTGATGCAGCTTTGGAGGAAAAAGTAGTGTGGGTTGCATTTAATGGAAAGGTGGGGTGACAGAGGTGGTGGAGGGAGTAGGTTGGTGAGCTGTAATGGTGAGATGGAAAGGGTAGTAGCAGGTGGCGGTGGAGTTGTGGTAGCAGGTGTCGGGACGTAGGAGATGAACAGTGCACTGGCGGGTTTTATTTTAAAAACTGGGTTTGGGTCAGCCGGGTTATAGGATTGGATTTGGGCTTGGGGTAACTGGTTTTGTATTTTGGGCTTGCACTTGGGATAATAATAATACAAGGGCCCGTTTGGTAAGTAGTTATCACAAGGACCATACTTGTAACTTTCTGAAAACTGAGGGGCTGAAACTGTAATTTCTCCAAACTTTCTTTGAGGACCAAACCTGCCATAACACAATTATACAAGGACCAAAGTTGTATTTTATTTCATTTTTAAACTTTAAGGACCTTTTATGTAAATTTGGATATTGAGGGACTAAAGTTGTAAATTCCCAAAAGTTCATTATAAGGACCAATTTTGTCAATTATAAATAGTACAAGGTTTATTTTTGATAAATTTCACTTTTTAAATTAACCAAGGACTATTTTTGACAATTTTCAAAGTTAAAGGACTAAAGTTGTCAATTTGTGATTTTTTAAACTTTGAAGGGTTTATTTTGACAACTTTTGAATCTCATGGACCTTAAATGACATTTTACAAGATTTTGAATTACCAGGGACTAGTTTTGACAACTTTTGTAACTTGGGGGACTAAAACTGCCAATTATGCAAACTTGATACGTTTTTCATCAGATTTTGATGTTTTTTTTGCATTTAAAACATATAAAACACTGATTTGTGATATTTTCATCATTTTGATGCATTTCTAAGTGTTTTCAGATGTTTTTGGCATTCTAACAGTATAAAAATGATGAGTATTTAGACACTCATCACTCTTCTAGCTTCATTCTTGGAATATTGATGTTCATCTTTCAACCATTTACATACGTTGGTTTTCTGCCATAGCAAACCAATTGACCCTTGTTGTGAACAGGAAAATTAAAAATGGATTGTGTATATGGTGTAGTAGGTTTAGTTTTTTTTATTATACCAACATTTAAAGCGTACACGCTCTTCCAGTTTGTTTTTTCTCTGAACCATTTCATGTATATAACGGACACGCTCTTGACGCTTTAGTTTTGTTTTTTCTGAAATTACACCTGCAAATGATTCTTCCATAGAACCATCATTTGGAATCAAATTTGTGCTTAAATATGTCGGATGCTCACAAACAAAAATTTGGAGTTGTCCAGCAACTTTTGCGATGTCGTACATAACATCAATGTCATAATCATTTTCAATTGCTTTAATTCCCATTAAAGTTTGGTTTTGTGGCAATGCGTAATATAGAAAGTTGACCTTTGTTGGTAATTTTCTCTCTAGATACTTAACCATATCTCGAAAACCAAATTCTGGAACATTGATATTCATGTTTGAACCATCGTGATATGTTATTGGGTTAAGTGTAAAGTTTCCGTTGTAGTTGATAGTGAAGTGTAATGTAGTATTGTTAGATGTTGACATTGTAGTTGGTGTATCACATGTCCCTAGTTGCTTACTGACAGGCCTAAAAAGTTGTCATATAATTATTGAATGTTGTCATATTTCGTGTAAACATGTATGTGATTTATAGAAAGTCATTGAATTGTCAAATACATGTCCCTAGTTGCTTACTAACATTCCTAAAAAGTTTTCATATAATTAATGAATGTTGTGTGTAAACATGTATGTGATTTATAGAAAGTCATTGACTTGTCAAATACATGTCCCTAGTTGCTTACTGACAAGGCTAAAAAGTTGTCATATAATTATTGAATGTTGTCATATTTCGTATAAACATGTATGTGAGTTATAGAAAGTCATTGACTTGTCAAATACATGTCCTTAGTTGCTTACTGACAGGCCTAAAAATTTGTCATATAATTATTGAATGTTGTCATATTTCATGTAAACATGTATGTGAGTTATAGATAAGTTTGCATGTCCCTATAATATTACTGACATGTGTAAAAGTTTTCGTATAATTATTAAAACATGACAAAAAGTTGTCATATTTCGTGTAAAACACTATGTGATATAGACCCTATATATACAACATCTAAAAAGAAGTTTAACAAACATAAGAATTAACCAAAAACTATATACTAACATACATCTACCCAACAAACATACAAATGTCGGCTACTTTCCAGAAATTCAAATGTAAATTACATTTCAATGGCAAGGAAAGTGGTGTCATTATGTACAGTGACATCACTTACTCATTAATGGTTGAAATGTTGGTGAACAAATTCAAGTTGGATGCAAATACGCAACTCAGATTGCCGTTTAGGCTAACTCCATCAGATACAACGATGGAGATTAAAGACAACAACGATGTTTCTTTATTTGTTACGTGTGCTTGTGCTTCCGCTGATGGTATAATACATTTGTACATTGATCAGCCCAAGGAAAATGCAAGTACAATAGGACACACAAGGATAATACCCGGTCCAGCGGGTATTCTTCAAATGGCCAAGCTCTGCAAAAATACGGACATTAGGGAAGGAGGCCCTTCGTCTGTAATGCCAACCCAAGAGTATGTCAGGAGAATAGAGGAGGATGCATCTAAAGATGATCATTTTACGCGTGGCCCATGGCTAAGCGCGCTTGGCTATCTAGATGCTTTTGGGATCAGGGTAGATGCTTGTTTAGGCGATATGAAAACCTTTTGTAAAAAAGGGAAGCTTGAACTGGTTGTAGCCGTCATCAAGTCTTGTACACCAAATTTGCTTGGTGACCTAACTGTGACACTCAAAGATCCATCAGGAACAATGTCTGGTACAATTCATCACAAAGTACTAGAAGAGGATAAGGGTTACGTCAAGTCTATCGGTGTCGGTGCTGTTTTGATACTAAAGAACGTCTCAGTGTTCACACCAAAACCACATAACCATTACCTTAACATCACTTTGAAAAACATTGTTGAGGTTTACCACAAGGATACCGTTTATCAGTGATGTTTAAATTGGACTTTCATTTTTAATTTGTATCATCTTTATCTTGTAATTTTTTATGTTTTTATTTAACCCATCTACTGGACTTTCGTTTTTAATTTGTATCATCTTTATCTTGTATTTTTTTATGTTTTTATTTAACCCATCTACTGTTTTCATTTAACTCATCTACAAAACTTTAGTTATCGACGACATAACTTGTGATATATAACATACACAAACTTTCATTTGGTAACCGTATATGAAAATACATATACAAACGGTCAACTAATCATATCTACATCCGCTGGTATTCTTCAACCATAGATAAAAAAATATATACAAACAGTTCAACTAAACATATCCACATCTACTAGTATCCTCACAACGGGTACCATAAAAATGATGAGCCATAACAAATCTAAACTCCCTAAAAAACTGTGAAGGGTTATTAATAACCGGTGGTGGGATCCTACCTGTACAAAATTGTAGCATAAGCCAACATACAACTACTCCACAATCCTTACCATTTGATTGTTGCGGAGCCGGAAACCATTTTGAATCATTATAAGAGAATGAGAAGTTAAAATGTTGGCGTCCAGTAAAGTCAAAATATCCTTGGATCTGTAAACTTTCATTTAAGACTTTAGTCCATGCAACAAGATGTCGTCGCAACTTATCCGACCTACTGTCACTATCCATCGAGTCGAAAACAGAAATATGAGAATTCGGAAGGTCTACTACACCTAAAACCCAGTGATTGCCTTCGGCATGGAACGACATATACACCTACAAAGATAAAATCATTAGCTTACATACAATTAAATACCTTATTAAAATACTAAACGTATTAAAATCATTAAACAAAAATACTTACCACTTGTACCTCATCCCAGGAAGGGTACGGACGTGTCCTCCCACTTAACGTTCCCTGTAATGCGCTATCAGTCACAAGTAAGAAGACAGAAGTGCCTGGAGAATACGATGCAAGTGTTGATTTCGCTACTGTCCAGCGAGCACCATTTGGCCTCTGACGAATTAGAAGCTCAGTCCATGCATTCATATGCTAATTCATATAAAAAAAATACATTATAAACATGTAATAATAAACTTACATCGTCTGTAAGCCAACCATTACTTGGGACCTTGGAACAAAAAGGGAGCAATTCACGCCAAAAAATTGGCTCACACGCAAAACCCATCACATGACAGTCCAGGTATATGGGTTTAGGGTTCCTCAGGAAAGTATTTAAGTCTTCATATAATGTACGCCTAACCTAAATAGCCAAAAGTAATATCAATAATAAGTTGTTAATCATTGTTAAAAAAAAATATTCACGTAGTTTTATGATTACCTTAGTAGGGTCAACGTTATAAAACGAAATGTACTATCCGGTATAATTTTCGCGTAAAAACTCAACTCTATCCCGTCTTCTTCATCATCATCGACCCTATCGTCTTCTTCATCAATAGCTTTTCCAAGATCTAACGGGCTAATATTTGCTGAAATGGCATTATCCTTACGCCTACCATCCCGTTTATTGGGAATAGGAGTCGTGTCTGGCAAACGATCATACGGGCTCAACAAATAACGTCCAGGACGAACATCTCTCTTTTCTCGATTCATAGCACCCTAACACGGAACAAATATACATGCAACTATTATAGTAGAAAAAGGAAAAAAAGATATATACTTATGTGGGTCATAAATTTACCGGCAACACACGAGTAGCTACGGGGGGGGGGGGTGATGCACTAGCTTGTTGCGCATTGTTACCCGACCACGGAACAAATCCTTGTTGTGGCATAGGCGTCCTAGAGTGAGGCGTCGGCTGGTCGTATAACTGCGTGCCCACCTGTGGCGACTGGTGGCGAGACACCCCGTCAAAGAAAGAACTACTCGGGGGGTTAGGAAACCCCCCATCTCCTGGACCAACCTCGCCAAATACCTACATACAATATTAGAATGTTTAGTAATTTTTAAACAAATGAATAAATTATATACATGTCGTTGGTAAATATACCTGCGCGTTCGGGGTACCACTAAATCCAGTTCCATCCTGCCCGAAACCCTACATACAATATTAGTATGTTTAGTAATTTTTAAAACAAATGATTAGGAACAAAAAAAATGAAAATAAAATATACCTGCGCGTTCGGGAACCAATTACCTCCAGTTCCAGCCGGCCCGAAACCCTACATACAATATTAGTATGTTTAGTAATTTTTAAAACAAATGATTAGGAACAAAAAGAATGAAAATAAAACATACCTGCGCGTTCGGGAACCAATTACCTCCAGTTCCAGCCGGCCCGAAAGTTTAGTAATTTTTAAAACAAATGATTAGCAACAAAAAAAATGCAAATAAAACATACCTGCGCGTTCAGGAACCAATTACCTCCAGTTCCAGCCGGCCCGAAACCCTGCATACAATATTAGTATGTTTAGTAATTTTTAAAACTAATGATTAGCAACAAAAAAAATGCAAATAAAACATACCTGCGCGTTCGGGAACCAATTACCTCCAGTTCTAGCTGGCCCGAAACCCTAAATACAATATTAGTATGTTTAGTAATTTTTAAAACAAATGATTAGCAACAAAAAAAATGAAAATAAAACTTACCTGCGCGTTCGGGGTACCACTACCTCCAGTTCCATCCTGCCCGAAACCCTACATACAATATTAGTATGTTTAGTAATTTTTAAAACAAATGATTAGCAACAAAAAAATATACAAATATACCTGCGCGTTCGGGAACCCAGTACCTCCAGTTCCAGCCTGCCCGAAACCCTACACACAATATTAGTATGTTTAGTAATTTTTAAAACAAATAAGTAGCAACAAAAAATTATACAAATATACCTGCGCGTTCGGGAAACCACTAAATCCACTAAAGAAACCAAATATTTTTTGCAACATTGTGTCGTGTTCCTTTATCTTGGCATCCTGAGCCTTTCTCAAATCCTCTAGTTGCGTCAAATGACGATAAACGTATTCTGGAACATCGTCACGGCTATATTGGTCTGAAAGTGGGGGTATTGGTGGTGGTTCGATACTACGCCCCTCAAAAAATGCCATGCTATCACGGAACCAACCCTGTTCGGACTCATATGCATCGGGTACAAGTCTTAATGTAGGTTCCGCTACCTAAAATTTATATAACAACAAATACGAATATTGTTATGAATCACTAAAAACTAAATGGCATGATTAAATAACAACTCACCAATAAACTATCCAGGTAACAACGTTGAAACTTCCGCTTGTAACACCAAGCACACACTCTCGGATGGAGCTCTGAACGATTAAAAAAATCAACAGCCTTGACTCGATAAGTCTCCAAAATCCACGTCTATAAAAAATAATTGGTTAATTACTTTAACATTATATATATACATAAACAACAAAAACTAACATTATATATATACATACCTTAAAGGCCCATGTAAAGCCCTTCAGCGTATACTTAGGGTTCTTTACCTTACCGTCAGCGTCGGGCTGTGGTCGTGGCTTCACAAAAAAAGCTTCAAGATGTGAACCTACTGCACCAACTAACTGATTGTACAATGTCGGCCATACGTACGAACCCCAAGGATATATGCTCCAAGCATCAATATTATCTACTAAAGCCATGCACCATGGCGGGACTACGTAATTAAACTCGTGGCCTAACAACACCAGCTCCAACAACCCTAGCAAACTAACACGAACGGCATCGATATCGACAAGCTTATCAAAGGCATCGCTTAAAATAAAATTATTCAACAGTCCAGTTATCGAACTTCCATCATAACTTGAGTCAAAAAACGTCTCTAAGAGGAGTAGGTTGATCTTTATATTTATCTTGAAAATCAACCCCAAATCTCAAGCCAGTTACTAAACAAAACTCCTCTCTACCAAATTTCAACTCAAAATCTCCTACATGATACCTCAATGGAACGACTTCCGTGTCTCCGGGTTCAGGTTCGACTTGACATAAACTAATATAATGTAATAAAATACATGTCTCTTGCATTTGTTCTATATCAAACATCCATCCGAAACACGTCTGCCTAAACAATACATCCTTATTGGTATTCGCAAATTTTTTTTTTAAGGTAATGAACCAATCTTAGCTTACTTCTACAGGTAAGGTCAACGGCAAAATCCTAAAACAACAATTAATAACAGTATATATTATTAACTACACAATAAGCATAAAACACCAAATAATGATATCGAAAGAAAAATAAATATTTACCGGAACAACTAGTGCCATATTAACAAACAAACACGTTAACACCTAACCACTACCACCACCGAACCACCCAAGAATGACAACCACAAACTGCCGCACCACCTACAGCAAACCACCACCAACAGCCACAACACCACCACCAACACCACCACCAACAGCCTACACCACCAACAACACCACCACCAACTGCCTTCACCACAACAACACCACCACCAAAAATCAACACCACAGCAGAAAAAAAAAAAAAAAAAAAAATTGCAACTTTAAGAAGAGAGAACACCAAAAACACTTACTCAATTATCACTCCAAATGTATAACGAAATGAATTCTAGGCTGCTAATCGAATACATTTTGCTGTAAAATTGAGTAGTCATTCAAAAGATTTTGCAGGTTATTTTTTGTTGAGTCCCGTGGTGATGAGTGAGAAGATCGCTTCAAAGGTGAGGCGAAATGGTGTTTTTTTCTTCGTGTGTCAGTTAAGGCCCCACCCTTGTCAGATTTCGCTTCAATTTTGAAGCGATTATGTATTTTTTGTGTTTTTTTTTAATTTAATTTATCACGTTTAATAAATGGGGTGCTGACACGTGTCCCTTAAGGAATTCTGCACAAATTTGAAGCGAAGTGCTTGGCCTTTTTGGTAAAAGCAATAAAAGGGGTCCTCTACAGGACAAGTCCCACCTGCAGAGGCCCTTTGAGTAATTTCGTAGTTTTTAATATAGGGGGTGTTGGGTTTATCTCTCACATCAAATCAATTGTCATAACAAATTTCGTCCTATGCCCTGTGCTAATTGTCTACGCCGAGTACCCTTTTTCTCCTTTTTCCTCTTTTCTTCCAGTTAATTACAACAACCACCCCTATAATTTAATATCTTTTATATTCGTGTTCCCTTCACTAATTGTTTTCCTAATTTTTTACCTTTGTCTTTCTAACAGTAATATACAACCATTTTATTTTAATAAAGAATGGGTAGACTTTTTCTTTTGTCTAATGGTGTCTGGTACATGTTCCCACAACTAAGGTTTTTGTAAAATTTATAAAAAAAGTTTATAAAAAGTTAATAAAAAAAGTTTATAAAAAAAGCTTATAAAAAATTTATAAGAAATTTATAAAAAACTTATAAAAAAATTTATAAAAAAGGTTTATAAAAAATTTATAAAAAAAGTTTATAAAAAAAAAGTTTATAAAAAAAAGTTTATAAAAAAAGTTTATAAAAAAAGTTTATAAAAAGTTTATAAAAAAAGTTTATAAAAAAATTTATAAAAAATTTATAAGAAATTTGAAAACATTTGTTGTTGTACTTGTTTAATGTTTTAATGTCTAATGTTTTAATGTTTTAATGTTTTAATGTCCAATGATTGGTCTATGAGGTGTTGAGGAAGGAATTAATGGGGTGTTGGGGTAGGATCACCCATTTCTTCATGTCACACCCCCAAATTACCTGTTTTGCAGCGGAATGGAATTCCTGGGGGTTGACTGTCATAGCATCACAATCACAGTTATATTGAACGACCTAAAGTGTCGTTTGGAAAATACATCGTTTGATTGAGTAAAATAATCAGAGTTTACAAAGTGTAGGTCCCAAATGAAAATCAACATGTGCGGAAATAAGTTTGATACAAGCCAAACGATGTTTTTAAAGTGCATAAGTTCCCATGTGAGACGCGTCGTCACCACGACTCTATGATAAGTCCACATGCATGCCATGAAGTGTATGCCTTAGATACCTGAGATAAAACAAGCTAAAAGTGTCAACACAAAGGTTGAGTGAGTTCATAGAGTTTGTGTTGCAATGTAAAGCCTTTAAAAATCGTTTATGCAACAAAGGCATTGTAAATCCACTCAGTTCCAAGTTCCGCCCATACAAAACTTGCAACCTGTGTGTTCACAACCCACTGCCAAAATGTGTATAGTTTATGTTCAAGCACATGATGTCAAATGAATTCACAAAAGTACCTAACTCGACGTAGAACAATAGCACATAATCAATAGTACTTGACTCAATGTATCAATAGTTACTTGATATAACACATATGAGTGTTGTTTCAAATCGTTCCAAGACCATTAGTTCATGATTCTACCAAGACCATTAGTTCAATGATTATACCAAGACCATTAGTTCCATGATTATACCAAGACCATTAGTTCAATGTTATACCAAGACCATTAGTTCTCTGATTATACCAAGACAATTAGCCCAATGATTATACCAAGACAATTAGCCCAATGATTATACCAAGACCATTAATCCAATGATTATGATATAGAAATTCTAAGTATGACAATATTGTTACTTCGTATGACTAAACATTTAGTTCAGTTAAACATATAGTTGCAAATAATCATGAATGTCATAAAAGTTGTTGAGCATGTATCTCCCCCAAAGAGTTTAATAAAATAATTAAAAGAGTAGGGGCTATGACTCACTTGGTACAATGATGTGATGACAAAAGTGAGTACACTGAAATGAGGCGCAATCTCTAACTGCGACCTATTATGAATGATATGATATATAATAAGTCATGATGTAATGTTATGCATGCAATTCGTATCATATCTATACCACTTGTGAATTTTTGAAAATAACACTTATCGTCGAAAAATAATCTTATAACGTCTTGACAATTTATAAATTACTTTGCAAGTATTTATGTTGAAATGACATCCTACAATTGTTATTTAATGATTTATTATGAAATTATAACTTTTTGTCGTAAAATAATGTCATTTGACAATTTCATGAAAGTGACTAAACGGCCTTGAAAAGCTAGTCGTAAAATGGTACACATCGAGTGTTAGGAAACAAACTCAACGGTTTTGGGAAGCTTGTATCATTATCTCAAAGTTTTAGCATTTAAATTTAAGTTTTCATCCTAGAGGTCTCGATCATGGAGAAAAAACATAGGTAAAGTATGGTACTTGTATCCAAAATATTGTTTAAGGGTGGTTTTCGGCAAAGTTTAAGTGACCGTATTTTATTCGTCACAACTCCGTTTGACGAACGGTTGGACGTTTTGGAAAATAGGCTAGGTGGACTTACTTTTACTAGAAGGCATCATGTTATAAAAAGTACTACATCAATGTTAAAAACGAGCCTCAACATGGTCATTTGTGCCGTAATGTTTGTCTAATAGAAATATATTAATTTTGCTTATATAATATAGTTACGGCAACTTTATTTAAACGCGTGTAATTTAATCGTTACATGTCCGTTTTCTACGTTTTATATGTCCTTAGCTTCGTATTAAAGTATACTAATATATTTTTGATAAGTCGACACAATTTATAGCGCTTAAGACCCATTTTTTTGACTCGTAAAAAGTGGAAACAACATGCTGAATTTTCTGAAATAATAGTTTCGTCGTCAAACTTGAAAAAACGTGAAAGCATAACTTCTTCGTTATAACTCCGTTTTAACCCGTTCAAGCGGCCACGGTTTCGTTTTAAAGTATATTTTCTGAATATCTAGCCCAAAATTTTTTACCAACTGTCGAGATTTCCAGAATTAACAAAAATGATCAGACCTTAATATATTGTTGTCGAAATGAGTTTTTCTCGCGCAAAAACCTATTCTAACCAATTCAAACCAACGCCGAAGCTATTCTAATCCTACCATACACCTTCTTAGGGTGTCATGGGTTCCTAGACATCACCAAAAGTGATATGTTTCAAGGAGTAATTATAGGATGATATATATATATAACACTTAAAAACATTTAAAGTGGTATAGCTATCCATATGACTTGCATATTTTCTCAAGCATGATAAAATGAACATAATATGAATATGAAAGATGAAAATGAATATGAGATGCTTACTAGTAACTTGATGAGGTTTAAATGAACAAGGGTTAATCCTAAACACCCTAGGTTTTTATTTCAAAACCTTAACATAGATTACTAGTTGAGCTTGATAAACACTTGGATCATGAAAAATTAATGTTTTCTTCTTGCTCTTGATGTTGGCCGAACATGATGAAGAAGAGGGAGAGGCTTTTGATTTTTCTTCACCTTTTTAATGTGTGATGTATGTGTAGTTTGTTTGCATCTAATAATAAAAACAATAAAAGGAAAGTCTAGTGCATATGTGTAAAGCTAGTTGATATTTTTGACCAAAAATTTGTTGTGTCATGTTGTTGGTTGACATAGGGTAAAAGAAAAAGAGTGGATGAATTCTTTTTTTTATGATAAATGTAATATAGTGTAAGTAAAGTAGGTAGTTTGTATGTATAATTTAGTATTTAGGGTAGCGTTAGTTAGAAATAAATTTTAACGGAACAAAATAAAATATATCGATGTCATAAAAATTATAAAAATACATTTCTCGCAAGAATTGAGTGAAATAATAATTATCGTGTAGTATTTACGAAAACCGTCGTAAATATTTATACGTAACAATTTATATACAAAATAAATTGAAAACGTCAGGTAAACTAATAATATAATTTTTATAGTCTTAAAATGAGAATAAAAATATATTAGGATTATTTTTGGAAGTGTCAGATCAATATTCAAAATAAATGTTTACGCGATAGCGTTTATTTAATAGAAAAATAAACGTTTAATGTAAAATGCAAAACCATGCGTGAACTAATATGATGATGATGTTGCTAATGATATGTAGACTAAGTCTTGTCTATATGAAATGTCCTGAAAGTACGAGTTGTCACACTTCAAAATACCATCCACCAAAAATCCGGCAACTAAAACCACCAACCGAAACCACAAACATATCTCGTTCAGATTTCTGGCATCTCTACACGCGATAACCATCAAACAAAACGACAAAATATAAAAGCATCAATGACCTCAGTTTCAAATATATATATATAAATAAGCATCAATGGCCCCACATAAATCTAGCAAACATACGAATTTACACTATAAACTTATAAAAAATTTCACACTTTAAACTTCATACAAAATTTATATCATAAATTCTATAACAAAATTTACGCAATAAACTTTATAACAAACTTACACAATAAACTTAATAACAAAATTTACACTATAAAGTTCATATCACTTATACCAAAAACTTAATAACAAATCCACACAACAAATTTTATAACAATGTTTACAATATAAACTTATTACAAAATTTACAATATAAACTTTGTAACAAAATTTACATAATAAATATTAAAAAAATTTACATAATAACTATTAACAACAATTTAAAATATAAAGCAAACTATTTTTCCGGCAGCGACACAAATATTTCCGGCTGTCACTAATTATTCCGGCCACCACTAATTTTTCCGGTGACTTTTTCTTGCGAGAGAACAGTGGCAAGCGGGTGAACTAACAAAAAAATACCCAGAACATTAGATCTACGAAAAGAACATATAGATCTACAAATAAAATCATTAAATCTAAAAAAAATACGGATTTAATCTAAAAAAAATCAATAGATCTACATATAAAAACATTAGATCTACAAAAAAAATTCGGATCTATAAAAAAATTAAAAAACTTACAGATTTTTTAAAAAAAATTGAAAAAAAAAAAACAGATCTTTAGAAAAAATTAAAAAAATACGGTTCTTTAAAACAAAATTAGATCTACAAAAAAAAATTCATATCTATAATAAAAAAATAAAAAACTTACTGATCTTTAAAAAAAAACGGATCTTTAAAAAAATAAATATGGATCATTAAAAACAATTACGGCTATTTAAAACAAAATTGGATCAACAAAAAAAATGATAGATCTACAAATTAAATTATTAGATATACAAAAAAAATTCGGATCTATTAAAAAAATAAAAAAAACTCACGGATCTTTAAAAAAAATACAAGTATTTAAAAAAATAGATCTATAAAAAAAATTACGGATCTTTAAAACAAAATTAGATCTAAAAAAAATAATAGAACTACAAATAAAATTATTAGGTCTACAAAAACAACATTCGGATCTATACAGAAAATTAAAAAACTAAAAAGATCTTTAAAAAAATTTAAAAAAAAAATCCGGATCTTTACAAAAGTTTGAAAAAAATACGGGTCTTTTAAAAAAATAGATCTATAAAAGAAAATTATTAGAATTACAAAAAAAATAATAGATCTACAAATAAACTTATTAGATTAACAAAACAAATTCAGATCTATAACAAAAATTAAAAAAAGAACGGAGATCTTTAAAAAAAAATACGGATCTTTAAAAAAAGTTACAAAAAAATACGGATAATAAAAAAAATATAGATCTATAAAATAAATTTACGGATATTTAATAAAACATTAAAAAACTTACGTGTGGTGGTTGCCTCGGGCGGAAGTAGGGTGGTGGCGCAGTAGGGTGGCGGCGGCAGAAGGGTGGCGGCGGCAGTAGGAGGGTGTGGTGGCAGTAGGAGGGTGGTGAGGGTGGTGATGTTTTTGTGGAGTATTTTTTTGAAGATGAATGTGTTTGTGTGTGTGTGTTTTTTTTTATTTAGATTGAGATTATGTTGTTTGGTTGGAGATTGAGAGTGAGTGTGTTTTTTTAGAGCACTAGGTGTCAGCTTAGGCTCTTCGTCAGTGTCACATCAGCGCCACATCAGCATCTCACTTCTCCACAACTAACCACAACAAACCTCCTCCTCACTTATAACAAACAACAACCTCTTCATTTGGGGCCCACCACTACCACTTTATTTTTATTTTTTTCAAATTTTCATATAAACTAAATTTATTTATTAAATAAAAATACAAAACAATATATTTAAAAAGAAGTTAAAAAAAATAAAATAAAAAAATAAATTGAATTTAAAACGTTACCTATTTATTCACCACAAACCCCTTTATTATCAACTAAAAAAAAAAAAAAAAAAAAAAAAAAAAACTTTACCTGTGTCTTCTTCTTCTTCCTCCTTTACACACCTTTACACACACTACAAACACACACTAACAAACACACACAACAAAATACACACTAATAACACAAATCAAATAACACAAATAAAAAATATATCCGTTGCTTGCTTTTGTCAGAAAACCTGCTCATCGTCACCACGAAGAGGTAACCGACGGCGAGGGGGGGCGGTGTCAAGACGCTCCATGGCGAGCTGCCACGGTGGACGGCGAGCCACCAAGGCATGCCCACACCGTGTGCTCTTAGAGTGAGAAGATGAGAGTGTTTTAAGTGTGTGTTTGTTGGTTATTGGTTTATATGAGAGATTTATGTGGTTTGGTTAGTTTGGTAATTTTTAGGATTGTAAATTGGTTTGGTGTGTGTAAATTTAGGCTTAAATATAGGTTTGGATGGCTGAATCTTAAAAATAAAGGGTTGGGTTTTGGTTGGGGATATTGATGCTTTATATGAGAGTATAGATTATATATATATATATATATATATATATATATATATATATATATATATATATATATGTTTGGGTTTTTATGAAAAGTTTCTTAGAATGAAAAGAATGAGAAGGCATGTGGAGGTGAAATGTGTCACCTTTGCCACATCACCTTGTCACATCACCATGCATCAGAGTTATAAAGTTATTGCATCACAATTATGATTTTAGTGCATTAAAGTTATAACAATGATTTTAGTGCATCATAGTTGATGCACTTAACTATTAAATATGATGCATTAACTTATAATAAAGATGCATCAAAACTTATTAGTGCATTAAGGTTATAAGTTATTGCATCACAATTATGATTTTAGTGCATTAAGGTTATAAATTACTGCATCACAGTTATAAAGTTACTGCATCACAATCATGGATTTAGTGAGTTAAAGTTATAACCTTGATTTTAGTGCATCACTTAACTATTAACTATGATGCAGTAACTTATAATAAAGATGCACCAAAATTTATTAGTGCATTAAGGTTATAAGTTACTACATCCCGGTTATAAAGTTACTGTATCATTATCATGATTTTAGTGCATTAAGATTATAAGTTACTGCATCACAATTATGATTGTGATGCGGTAACTTTATAACCGTGATGCAGTAATAAATTTTTGCGGGAAAAAAAAGTTGCCAAAAAAGAAAAAAAAAAATTGGTGGGTTTTTTTTTTTTTTTTTTTTTGCGGAGGGGGTGGGGGTATGGGGGTGACACAGGTCACATGACCGTGGCATGGCGACGTAGGAAAGGTGACACATGTCACCTACACATGCTTTCCCATTCTTTTCATTATAAGAAAGTTTTAATAATAACTCAACCCTATATATATATATATATATATATATATATATATATATATATATATATATATATATATATATATATATTGTTATAAAGGGTAATCATATACTGAACCTAGTTATACGTCACCCAAATATGCATTCACATCCGTTTACAACAATTTCGACTAAGACTTTGTCGACAGTTCACTGATAAAAAAGTGAAGTTAACTTTAAATAATAAAACAACGCAAATAAGATTTGAATTCTAACTCATTATCTCTTAAATTTCTTTTGATTAACTAATAGTCTCTCTCCAATAAGGAGGTTGAAAGAAGGTTGATCGGTTAAAGATAACTTAATACATTAGAAGTGAAGTCTGAATATAACTTATTTGAATAACAGTTGATATTGCTAAATCTAGTAGTTAACCTATTGATAAGTTGAATATAATTGATTATAAGTTGAGGTTTAGTTAATAAGAGTTTCAGGATTGAGGAATGAGTCGATGTTTTTTTAACACTTCTTGCATTAGAGATGCTTTAAGAGTACAAATAACTAAAAAGTAAATTATATGCTTTTATGACTTTACGCTATGCACGAGTTTATGTATTTGGTCATCTATGTCTTTATTATTATTATTATTATTATTATTATTATTATTATTATTATTATTATTATTATTATTATTTATTTTTTGTTTTTATTATTTTTTTTATGTGAGTTTTCCATCAACTTAGAGGTTGTGGGTTCAAGCCTCGCTAGAGATGAAAAAAATTGCCGTTCTAAAGAGAAGAAAAAAAAGTTATTCATAGGTTCCCACAAATAAACCCGCATATAAAACTTTATATGCACACATATTATCGTCAACGATTATTTTCAAAGCAATCTATTTATTTTCAAGTAAGAGTTTATAAAACTTTATATGCACACATATTATCGTCAACGATTATTTTCAAAGCAATCTATTTATTTTCAAGTAAGAGTGTTACTACTCTCATATCCAACACCGGTTAAGTTATGTATTATTATGCTAGTAACTATTTTATGTTTCTTTGAATATGTTAATGGTAGCTTTCTTAGAGTGGAGGGTATGGTAATTTCGTGGCTCGCCGTGAGCCTATGTGGCACTTCGCCGTGGGCAGCCGCCACACCGGGGGCCTTCGCCGTGGCTCGCCGTTGGATCCACCGTCGTGGTGACGACGAAGAGATTGTCTGACAAAAGCAACGGATATATTTGATTTTCAAAATATATCCGTTAAATAACGGATACTATTCTTTTTTTTCTTTTTTTTTTTTAAAAAAAGCCTCACCACCCCTATAAATAACATATCATATCCACTATTTTTATCATCTTCATCTCCTCCATCTTCCTCAACTCTCTATATCTTTATTCAAAAAAAAATCTCACAATGTCTCAAAACCCAAATGACGGAGGGTATTTCACAAACTTACGTAACTCAAACCCACCACAATACGGGGGTTCTTCAAACCCGTCTACCCCCTCCTCGCAAAATTCCAACTAGTCTCCACAAGAAATTTTTCTTAACCAACAATATGCGTTTCAACAAGGATTCGCAACTTACCCCGCCCGATTTCAATCACCACAGTTTTTTAACCCGTCACAACCTCCACAGTTTTTTACCCGTCACAACCTCCACAGTTTCCCCAAATGGAATCACAACTGTCCGGTTCACAATTCAAAGTTCCAAAACCAGGTGAACCGGCCAAAGGTAGGGGAAAAGACGAAGGCAAAAAAACAAGTTGTGGATTTAGATACAGACGACGACGAAGATGTGGAAGTCATAGCCCAGGTAGACAGGAGGAAGTGGAGCAAGTCTGAAGAAAGGTTACTTGCGCAATGTTGGATAGAAATTTCCCAAGATCGAGATATGGGAAATGACCCTTCCGAAGATTTCTTTTGGAACGACATTCTCGACATGTTCAATGCTCAGACCACCAATGACCAGCGTGGCAAAAATATGATAACTGGTAAATGGTCGAGGATTAACCGTGATTGCCAGAAGTTCAACGCTATTTACAAACATCTGCAGCGTCGAAGTGGTGAAAATGACCACGATCATGTCGAGAATGCGAAAGTTAGCTTTGCGCAACGTTATGGTGGGAAGGAGTTTGTGTATGAAAAATGTTGGGAGATTGTGAAAAATTACCCAAAGTGGGATGCCGAAGATCCCATTGACATTACATGTCTCGAGGATATATTCGGCCCGGACAGACGAGCTCGTCCTGAAAGAGATGACAGCAAACGAGCCGCAAAGAAACAAAAGTCGACTTCAACGTCGAGCGCTGCGAGATCTGGTGGGAGTCAATTGAGTACTTTTTGGGGGCATATATCCGAAATATATGCTCAAAAAGCCGAAGCTCAAAGGGCTTGTTACGAGGCGAGGCGGGAGAAGGAAAAAGCTATCCAAGAGAATATCGAGATGGAGTTTCTGATGATAGATCCGAATTTGAATCCTGACCCGGTAAAAGCAGAGATCATCCGAAAGAAGCAGGAACGACTGGTCAAGAAATATCACGAAAGAGATGACTAGGTTTCTTATTATTAGTATGTGTTTTATTTTTTTTACCCGTGTCTTTTTTTTTTGGTATCGTTTTTATTAGTATGTGTTGTTTTTTTTCTTATTATTATGTTATGTATTGTATTTTTATTTTTAATGAAATGAATTTAGTTTATTTGGAAAATTGAATAAAAAAAAGACTAAAATACACGGTTGGTCCCTAAACTTGTCAATGCGCTTCGCGTTGGGACAAACCTGGGCATTATCATCGCAGGAGGTCCAAAACATGGGCTTTATATGCCAAACTCGTCCCTTGACCAATAATGCCGTTGTCAATGTTATGTTGGTGAGGGCAAAACCGTCTTTCACTGTAGCGTACTAAATAGAAACCATTGTACATTGTTTGTAGCTAGTATATGTGTAAAACCCTAAAAACGTAAAGGTGTTAAAAGACCATTTTGCCCCTCAGACTTAATAATTGTTAAATACGTATATTACGTCAATATCGTCAATTGCGTTCTGACCTAAATAAGAAGTGAATGATTAATACAAGATGATAAAGCTTATTTACATTTATGTCTACTAAATAACACATATCGCACATTACAAATTAAATGGAGTACATTACATGTACTAGCTACAACATTTAAATTAAATGTATCAAAAGTAAAATTGGTAACTAATCAATACTTAATTTGGTATCCTCAATTCACGCCCCCCCCCCCACCCCAATTTCAGTAAATATCACGGCATATACCCATGATATAATCCCATTTAATTGTCACCTATCTTTTACCAATTCAAAAATCACACCCAAAACCCTAATACATCAAAATGACAGCAACAATATTGGACCTCCCCTCCATTCGAATTCAGAGCTCAAGAAAGATACGTAAGTTGTTTTCTAGGCTGCTATGGACGTGGTGGGCTGCTGTCGTGGGTTTGCATTCGTAGGAGGCTGTTGGTGTGGTGTGTCGTTGGTTTTGTAGTGCTCCTGGTCGTGAGTTTTGGCTAGGCAAAAGGTTGCTTGGTTGTCTTGGGTGTTGCTTTATGTCGTGGGATTCTAGGACCAAAAAAGGGTGTTGATTTCTTGGTTTCAATCCTTGTGTTGCTTCCTCTTTTACACGCTTCAAAGGTAACTTGTATCACCCACCATCTTGTTCCTTTTCTTCCTTGTTTTCTGATTTGGTCGCATGTTTTCAGCCTTCGAAATACACATACATATCGTCACATAAAATAATAAAACTAAGTCACGTAAAATCATCTTATATGGCTACATAAAATCATGGGTGGAATACTTTGTATATTTCGAATAAATATGCACAAGTAATTTGTTATTGAACCTATCTCAAACCTCACGATTTATATGTTTCTTTTGTCTATATCGAGATTGAATGGAATTAAAACACATGTATATGGTTAGTATTATTTTGGGTCGAATGGAACAAAGATTTAGGGTTTGTTTGGATGTTAAAAGGGGCGTATAAATCTGATTTGGGTGAGGGGTATCTCGACTAATATGGGGTTCATAGAAAGGGTCGTATAAACTTGTACAAATCGAGGCTAAAATATGGATAACGTAAAAAGAATTCATGATTTTAAAAACTAGGGTTTCGTTTGGTTAATTGATGTGTCGTATGGCTGTTTTAGGAGTGTAAAGGTCTCGACATCATAAGGGAATCACCAAGGAGTCGTGTAATATTGTACAACTCGAGTTCTAATGAGAATTAAACATAAATGATTTTGGAAAACTAAAACTAGGGCTTATTTGTAAAGATATATACGATTTACTTAATTTAAAGGTTGTTTTGTAATCAATGAAATTTTAAGGTTAGATTTGTAAATATGATAACTAAAAGGGCTAAATGAGTAAAATGCGTAAATATGATATATTTACACTAAGGACCATATACTTTGTACTATCTACACTTTAGCCCCTAAAGTTGTATAACTTGGCGTAAATGATCTTTAAAACTATGATATATCTCATTTTCATCATCTTGACCTAAATTGACATTAATTGCAATATAAATGGAAACTTGCTATTTTTGAAAAGTTACTAATTATAGAAACATGCTAATTATGAAAACTTGCCTAAAATAGAAAGTTAACCAAAATGGAAAGTTACTAAATGTGGAAACTGCTAAAGTGAAAACCATCTAAACTAAGTAATTGATCTTAATAAGCGTTATCTAATTCATAGGTCCGGACGCGGGATTGATTCATCATGTGACCTTACTTTCCTATTTTGCTTGCTTCTAATGAGGTACATATATTCTGACCTTCCTTATAAGGTTTCTCATGATCTCTTTGCATCCTTGATCTCTTGCCATTTTGTTATTGAACCTTTGCTTGATATTGAAGTTTGCTATTGACCCTCTGCTATGAACCTTTGATATAGATCCTTTGCTATTGAACCTTTAATATTGAACCTTTGATATTGGACCTTGATGTTGGACTATGCTATTGAATTGTGAACTATTGATATTGAACCTTTGATTATGATGACTCACATATTGTATACTTGGTCTTTTGCTTGACCTATCAGTTTGATACCCGAGCCATTAAACTAGGCATGGGGGTTCCATGTCCATGTCATAGATGCACCAATGGCATAACTCCAGTGTGGCTGAGTGATGTTCCACTATTGTTTTGTTGGGGGCGTATGGATGCATCCTAGATTTGTATTGTATTGTATTGACATTGATATATTGTATTGGTGATGTGGTGTGTGTGTGCAATACACCCCCTCACATATTGGGAGCTGATCACTCCACTGGTTACTTGAGGTCTCCCCTCCTATTGGTTTGGTATTCCGAGGGAACCCCTCCGAATGGGATGGCTACTATTGGATACTTGGCTGCTATTGCCACTATTGATATTACTATAGTGTATTGTTGGCTCGGGATAGATTTCTGACAACCCTTACACTTTTAATATACCTATATTGTACCTTATGTATTCCCCAACGCACCCTATTTTGTATTAATTGTCCATTTCTCAGTACCCTTATGTGACTCACTCTACTACCATTCCATTGCATTGATCTGTTATATTCTTATTCCGTTACTTCAGACTATCATTCCATTCACATACCAGGTTATTATATGATTATTGTATTTGATTATGCTAATACATGTTTTATGTGACTACCGTTTACCTGCTAAGATATGATTAATATGCGATTATATGATTCACCTGTTGTCATATGACTATATGTTATCTTACGGTTATGCGAACCCTTTGATTTGTCTGGTGACTATGCTAGTGTGTAATCGATTGTTTTATCGGTTTATCATGTATACTTTCGTTCAGTAATCTCGTGGACTATGATTATCCGTCAGTGTTCTTATTGCTAATTGTTGACCTACCATGTTTATATTTCTGTTATGATACTGTTACATTATTAACTGTGGGTTTTTTTTACTTGTATGATCGCCATGCTCACTTTCTAATTAATTGCTTCCGCTTGCTTTTAGTTTTTCGTTTGGTTTATATGTATTTTGATTTCCTGATTTGATTGCATGTTATTCTTATGTTGAGTGAATGCGACGTCTGCTATGCTTGATTATGTTTCGGTGCTTGTATGTCTGGTTGTTTATATGTGATTATATATATTTCCTTGATGCGTTGCTTTGCTGTGTTCTCCGTTGATTGCTGTTCCTTCTGGGGATCTATTATATTGGTGTTTCTGCAGGATCCTTATTGACTCATTGTTCCATTTCATTGTGACCTTGTTATCGGTTTCCTTGTTTCATTTTGCATTTCTGATTTTGTTTAGCTTTCCTCTTGTTATATCTGTTCACTGGGCTTTTTAAGCTCAGCCGCATTTCTTTTCCCGGCAGGTTATAGGTTGGAAGATGGGCTTTGATGGGCTGAGAATTGGATTATTTGAGTGGACCGACCCTAGTTACCTTATTACTTTAGACTTATTTTGAAAAGCAATTAGTTTGAGTTTCATTTCATTTGGACATATTGGATTTTGTATTTTTTTTTCTTTGTAAGTCATTCGTTCATATGACTTGGTAATTTATTTTATAAGGTATCCGTTTGCAAAATTTTATTTGTATGTTCTGATATGACACTAGAATGTGACACTTCTACCCTTGTCGGGTTGGGGTGTTACAATTATGGATCAGAGTAAAGGTTTCATCTTGTTGACCTTAGGATTGACCCGTGAGGACTTGCGTAGACACTAGGCTTCCGTCTGTTCTGATCTCTTCCGATTCCTTTTGATTGTCGTTCAGATTTGACTTTGATATTCTTTTGTCTTCGCTGATTTGACCTTCTTCTTTTTATATTTGATTTTGTTTGTTTTATCTTCGCGCATTCGTTTATCGATCATTTAGATGGAAATTTCTCGTAGAGCCGAAGATGATGGTGCCGACCCTGCATTGCTGCAACAATTTCTGGAGAGGTTCGTGAAACAGAAGCTGCACCCGATCGTGATGTGGCCAGAGACGTCAGAATACTGCGGAAGAGAGCTGTACGGATCAGCCAAAGGCGCAAAGACGGAGACAAGATTCAACTGGTGGCTGAAAAGTTTCATCTACTTCCTATGATTGGGCACGACTTGTGTTACTCCGATTTGTTTGTCACGCGTTTTGAGGCGGTTTGTTATTTGTTACGCGATTTTGATCAGTATTAATTTTCTTTGATTTGTCAGAACTCGGTTTAAATCGTGAAGTTTTATGATTTAGCTTGTTGGTATTATCTCAGCTTTATATTTGGATCGTCTGTAATGAGTCATGAGGAACCGTTTCGAGCAAGTTGGTGGCCTTCTTCCTTTTGTACTATGGTAAGTTGGTTTGATGTATTATATGTTGCATATATGTGAATCTGGTCTGTTTTGGTATGTTACTTGCTACCTGTATGTTATCTGTTTTGTTGTGATATTGGTTATGTGGTTTTTCATGACCCGAGGCAGAATATGATGACAATAAGGACTTGTTATGTGATGCAAGTATTATGACGCCTGATCAACGTGATAATACCGAGATCATATAATTTGACCTTATTGAAATCATACGACATCTTAGAAAATGCCTGGGGTTGGTACGTGAATTGACTAGGACTTATATCCGTTATTTGGCACTCCTCATGTTCGTTTGGAATTCTGTACCTCTTTGTAAGATTCTCATCGACATCTGTTACGTATAAGTTTTGTACACTTTGGAACTGTAATTGTTACGATTATGCGAACCTATGGATTGCTACATCTGCCTTAAATTCGTACGTCTCTGTGTACCTCTGCGACTTCAATTTTCGAGGACGAAAATTTTCTTTTAGAGGGAAGAGTTGTAAAACCCTAAAAATCGTAAACGCGTTCAAGACCATTTGCCCCTAAGACTTAATAATTGTGAAAACGTATATTACGAATATCGTCAACTGCGTTCTGACCTAAATAAGAAGTGAATGATTAATACAAGATGATAAAGCTTATTTACATTTATGTCTACTAAATAACACATATCGCACATTACAAATTAAATGGACTACATTACATGTACTAGCTACAACATTAAAATTAAATGTATCAAAAGTAAAATTGGTAACTAATCAATACTTGATTTTCCTCCTCAATTCACGCCCCTCCCATATTTTTAGTAAATATCACGTCATAAACCATGACATTTTCCCATTTAATTGTCACCTGTCTTTTACCAATTCAAAAATCACACCTAAAACCCTAATACATCAAAGTGACGGCAACAATATTGGACCTCCCCTCCATTCGAATTCAGAGCTCAAGAAAGATTCGTAAGTTCTTTTCTAGGCTGCTATGGACGTGGTGGGCTGCTGTCATGGGTTTGCATTCGTAGGAGGGTTGGTGTGGGTGGTCGGTGGGTTTTAGAGTGCTCCTGGTCGTGAGTTTTGGCTAGGCAAAAGGTTGCTTGGTTGTCTTGGGTGCTACTTTGTGTCGTGGGTTTCTAGGACCAAGAAAGGGTGTTGATTTCTTGATTTCAGTCCTTGTGCTGCTTCCTCTTTTACACGCTTCAAAGGTAACTTGTATCACCCACCATCTTGTTCCTTTTCTTCCTTGTTTTCTGATTTGGTCTCATGTTTTCAGCCTTCGAAATACACATACATATCGTCACATAAAATAATAAAACTAAGTCACGTAAAATCATCTTATATGGCTACATAAAATCATGGGTGGAATACTTTGTATATGTCGAATAAATATGCACAAGTAATTTGTTATTGAACCTATCTCAAACCTCACGATTTATATGTTTCTTTTGTCTATATCGAGATTGAATGGAATTAAAACACATGTATATGGTTAGTATTATTTTGGGTCGAATGGAACAAAGATTTAGGGTTTGTTTGGATGTTAAAAGGGGCGTATAAATCTGATTTGGGAGGGGCGTATCTCGACTAATATAGGGTTCATAAAAAGGGCCGTATAAACTTGTACAAATCGAGGCTAAAATATGGATAACGTAAAAAGAATTCATGATTTTAAAAACTAGGGTTTCGATTGGTTAATTGATGTGTCGTATGGCTGTTTTAGGAGTGTAAAGGTCTTGACATCATAAGGGAATCACCAAGGAGTCGTGTAATATTGTATAACTCGAGTTCTAATGGGAATTAAACATAAATGATTTTGGAAAACTAAAACTAGGGCTTATTTGTAAAGATATATACGATTTACTTAATTTAAAGGTTGTTTTGTAATCAATGAAACTTGAAGGTTAGATTTGTAAATATGATAACTAAAATGGCTAAATGAGTAAAATGCGTAAATATGATATATTTACACTAAGGACCATATACTTTGTACTATCTACACTTTAGCCGCTAAAATTGTATAACTTGGCGTAAATGATCTTTAAAACTATGATATATCTCATTTTCATCATCTTGACCTAAATTGACATTAATTGCAATAAAAATGGAAACTTGCTATTTTTGGAGAGTTACTAATTATAGAAACATTCTAATTATGAAAACTTTGCCTAAAATAAAAATAGAAAGTAACCAAAATGGAAAGTTACTAAATGTGGAAACCTGCTAAAAGTGAAAACCATCTAAACTCAATAATCTGATCTTAATAAGCGTTATCTAATTCATAGGTTGGGACGCGGATTGATTAATCATGACCTTACTTTCCCTTTTGCTTTGCTTCGAATGAGGTACATATATTCTGACCTTCCTCATAAGGTTTCTCATGATCTCTTTGCATCCTTGATCTCTTGCCATTTGTTATTGAACCTGGCTTTGATATGAACGTTTTGCTATTGACCTCTGCTATTGAACCTTTGATATAGATCCTTTGCTATTGAACCTTTAATATTGAACATTTGATATTGGACCTTGATGTTGGACTATGCTATTGAATTGATGGAGAACTATTGATATTGAACCTTTGATTATGATGATCACATATTGTATACTTTGGTCCTTTGCTTGACCTATCAGTGTTGATACCCGAGCCATTAAACTAAGGCATAGATGGTTCCATGTCCATGTCCATTGAGATACCAAGATGTGGCATAACTCCAGTGTGGCTGAGTGATGTTCCACTATTGTTTTGTTGGGGGCGTATGGATGCATCCTAGATTTGTATTGTATTGTATTGACATTGATATATTGTATTGGTGATGTGGTGTGTGTGTGCAATACACCCCCTCACATATTGGAGGCTGATCACTCCCTTGGTACTTGAGGTCTCCCCTCCTATTGGTTTGGTATGACGAGGGAAACCCTCCGAATGGGATGGTACTATCGGATACTTGGGCTATTGGCCACTATTGATATACTATATGTATTGGCTGGGGCCGGGATGAATTTGACAACCTTACACTTTAATATACCTATATATGTGTACTTCTGTATTCCCCGACACACCTATTTGTATTATTAGTGTCCATTTTCTCAGTTCCACCTTAGTGATCACTGTCTACTACCACTCCTTTGCATGATGAGTCATCATATTCTTATCGTTACTTGAGACTATCATTCCATTCCGCGTACGAGGTTATTATCGATTATTGTATTTGATTATGCTAATACATGTTTATGTGACTCTCGTTTTACCTTTAAGAATGATTAATCACGATTTATATGATTCACATGTTGTCCTTATGACTATATGTTATCTTCTGTTATGTGAACCCTTTGATTTGTGGTGTGACTATGCTAGGGTATGGATTGTTTGTCGGTTTATCATGTATACTTTAGTTGTTAATCTCGTAGACTATGATTATCATGCAGTGTTCTTATTGCTAATTGTTGACTGCCATGTTTTATATTTCTGTTATGATACTGTTACATTATTAACTGTGGGTTTTTTATTACTTGTATGATTGTCATGCTCACTTTCTAATTAATTGCTTCCGCTTGCTTTTAGTTTTAGTTTGGTTTATATGTATTTTGATTTCCTGATTTGATTGCATGTTATTCTTATGTTGAGTGAATGCGACGTCTGCTATGCTTGATTATGTTTCGGTGCTTGTATGTCTGGTTGTTTATATGTGATTTGTTAGGTCACAAGTTTTACAAACACAAGTAATATAGAAAGAGATAAGGCGATTGAACAAGTAAACAAACACCACCTTTACGATAATAATGTACTGTTTTCTGGCGTAGGAGTGTAATGAGAGGAGAAAACTTGAACAACCAGACCTCAAGATGAGGGTTCACATGCAGGTATTTATAGGCAAGGAGCTAGGGCAACACTCCTACTCCTTCCCATTCTCCTATGGGCTTGGGCCTAAGCTCATGGGCCTTTACATAGTAAACAGGAGCTAATAACAAACATAAAGGCCATAATAAGCTAACTATTACATATGAGTAACTAACACATGAATAAGGTTTAGGAGTGATTCAACAATCTCCTCCCCTCGAGTGTTATTACATATGAGTAACAAACACTCAAGTGGTGGTGAAGAAAAAACGTGATGAAGGCGTTGATGTAATAGTAGCGGCTTTGAGTCTTCTGACATTCTTCTTTCTTGTGAGAAGAATTGCCTTGATTTGAACAATCTCCCCGGTGTAGAGAGATAGTTTACTTTGAACGGTTATGCTTTGACGTCATCTTTAACTTTGTTCTTTTGATCATTGTTCTTTGTGGTGAAAGTGATAGTATGTTGTTGTTATCGAGCATCAAGTCTGCCTCTTTCGCTTCGCCGCTACGGTATCTCCGTCATTCTTCAACATGCTACCGGCTCTTTTGGCGTTGGAATTCAGTACTTATGGAGTTCTTTAAGTCTTTAACTTGTAGATTCTCACGTATTGACGAAGAAGAATCATTTGTTGTGTTGCTTTTGGATAGAACTTCCATTAGTGATGAAGTGGCGTGGAGCATGAGGAAGAATCTACACGATCATTTAAAAGCTCCGAGCTTCCATTAGAAGAAAAC
>OU343219.1:66594414-66714978 GCA_910596185.1 Chrysanthemum makinoi
GAAATTTTATGGAAAATCTAAAATATTATACTAAGCCTGGGAAAAATATAAAAAGTTAGATAAGCCCACTAATAAGATGAATTGGGCAAATAATGGTTTGAATAAGCACTTGAAATAAGCAATAAGCTATCCAAAAGCTACCATAAGATACTCGGTCTAAATCTAACCTAAAATGAGCTAATGCAGCTGATTGGGACCTAAAACCACAAGCTCTGAAAAAATACAGCCGAGATTAACAACTATATGCCAAGGCGCTTGAACCAGCTACTTCAAGCTCCAAATAAGCTAGCTTAGAAAAATCACAAAAATAAAATAAAAATACCTAGTTATAGACCACCAACCCAAGTGCAGGTATTCAAAATTTCAGCTGATTTGAACTAAAATGAATCTGTGAAAATTCCACAAAGTTTTGCAAAATCACTTTTTCACTTATTTTTTTGTTGTGAGCGAGGGGCAAAAGCTGGTATGAAATAAGCGGATGAAAAAGCACTTAAACATGGAAACTAAAAATTAACAAAAATATACTAATGAAGACAAGCAACAAAACATTAAAACCCTAAAAGCACAGATTATGAAATTCAATATTAAAGCCTAGAGAAAATTATCTAGTTTATTCAAAAATGGGTTTTATGAAATTATGACTTGCTGCGATATGATTTTGACCCAAACTTGTTAAAACTCAATGAAGGTTCCAAAACCTGGATTCTTACTTTTACACTCTAAATGCACTTAAAGGTACCAAAAACTAGGACTAAAAAGGCCTTAGCTTATTAGAAGCTTATATGAACACTTAAGATTCCAAATTTTACCATATTGATGTAAAACCTCCAAAAGCTTGAAACAAGCTCAAATCCAACAAATCAGCTTAATTAACTTCCAATAAGCTTATTCTAAACTCACCAAAGTGTCAATGAACAGTAATCTAGCTAATTTGATCAAAATTGTTGCTATACCAAACACCCTTAAGATTCGAATTTGCAATTTTAACTAGCACATAAGCTAGGTTTCTTGGTTTTCTTGATTAACTAACTTATATTGACTATGATTAACAACTTTTAAAACAGAAATAAGCAGTAGAATAAGCTATGCTATTTTTAGCTATTTTTGGCTTTTTAACTTTTAAGTAAAGTAAAGGCAATGACTATTTAAAACTGAAGTAAGTGATGAAATATAACTAGAAACTAATAATAAGCAATAAACAACAATAATAAGCTAAAAATAAGCTATTGTACAGTAAACTAAGTTTAAAGGCTAAAAATTCAAAAAGCTTACAACTGATTTTGCTAATAGAACAAGGGAACAAGAACAAAGAACATTTCTAGCTTGTTAGCAGCTTCTAAAACCGAGAAAAGCCTTCCAGTTAATTATACCACCAGAAAACTTTTTGGAGCTTAGTTAACCATTTATTGACTTTTCTTCAAAATGAAATTAGAACCTCAGGAACCTCTTAATACTTCTTTAATTAACTTCAATAAGCTCATAAGAGCTTATTTCAACAACTATTCAGTTATAACATTAAAATCAAGCAAGAACACTTTTGGTGGGAAAAGCAGTTTTAGCGGAAACATGGAATTAATCTAATTGAATACTTGAATTACATTGCAAAATACTTATACAACTTAAAATTAACTAAACCCAGAAGAAAATTACAAGAACTTATCTAGTCGACATTAATTAAAAAAACTATACTACTCTACAATCTACTCTAAAAATCTAACACTTGCTTCATTGTCTTTGGTGTTTTATTGACTCCAAAAGCTTTCTTGGGTCCCTCTTTGGATTGTTCCAATTCATCCCAATGATCCACTTGTAAATTTGGCGCCAAAATATCTATTTGAGTGGGAGCAGCAGGTTTTTGCAATTAAAGAATTTTGGGTGTTTGTGGAGGTGTAGGAAGTGGGTAGGCATTTGGGGTTGAGTGGATGCAAGTGGTGGTGAAACCATGGAGGTGGAGAGTGGTTTATGGTTTTGGGGGGTATGTGAGGAAGGGAACAGGGGATGGAGGTATAAGGGAGTGGGTTTGTGTTGACTTGAAGGTGAGTTTAATATCTGAAAGGTCAGGTTTGGTTTGTAGAAATTTAAGCCCAAGGACCAAAATTGTATTTACGAATTCTTGAAGGGTTGGATTTGTAAATTCCCAAAAGTTATGAAAAGGGTTAATATTGCCAATAATGAATAGTACAAGGGTAATATTTATAAATTTTGCCATTTTTGAAACTTGAGGGTAAAAGTTGCCAATTTTAGAAAACTTTCATCCAGGGACTAAAAATGAACAAGTTTGATATCCCAAGGACTTATGTTGACTTTTCTTCCAATTTAAACCTTAGGGACTAATTACGCCAATTTGTGAAACTTGGTGAAAATGACAATTTTGTGAACTTTGATTGTTTTTCACCTGTTTTCAATCTTTTTGTATCTGAATCACATAAAAACACATTTTCATGATATTTGTAACATTTATATAGTCATTTGTGTGTTTTTGGCTATTTTTGTGGGTTTAAATAATATAAAATATATGTGTATTTAGACACATATCAATTTCTTACAGGTTAAACAAAGAGATTCAACACATTCATTAGACTTAGTAAGTTTCACGAGTTGGTACATTGGATGAAATGTCTTTCTTATTCAAAAGCGGTAAATTCCTAGGGTATTCTTCTACTTTCTTATCTTTATTCAAGCTACTACTACCTAGAGGATCGAGACTCTATTGTTCCTTGTATTGCTCTTAGGCTTTAGTCTGCTGCGCCTAGAGGTGCTTTCTAGTCCTGTAGAAGGTAAGGCACTGCGCAGGATTCACATTTTTATCAAGGGAGGTGGTTTCAGCTTTCCTAGTCTCTTTAGAGTGCTTTTCTAAACTTATGGCATTTGTTCCATATTTTTTAGATGTGGAGGCGAGGCGCATTAGTGGTACTCATCTTAAAAGGCAGTGCTAAAACTTTTGGTTTCTCGATAACTGCTTTTCCCTTATCAACATTTTGTTTAGGTAGGGCAGGTGGAGTGGCTGGTTTTGATGAAACATTTTTCTCATTGACTTTTGGAGGAGGCATAGAAATAGACATTTTTGGTTTGGAAACCGGTTTGGGAACATTTGCTTTCTGATCAATGGTTTTAATCACAGTATCCACTGCCTTTCCTTTTGACTTTCGGTGAGCCCTCAAAAGATCATTTTTCGCTTTCATGTCATTGTAGGCACGCATCACGACGTTTGTCATGCATTCCTCAGTTTTTCGATCAAGTTGTTTAAAATATGAGACATTTTCTTTTTCAAATTTTTCAAGGGCTTTTCTATTTTGAAACAATTCGAGGTCTCATCTTGGAGTCTTTCATGATCTTCAACAGAATATGTTTGCAAAATGATGGACATAATCGATGAGTCAGAACATCTTGAAGAGTGAATCATTTAGATTTGCCAAAACTTTGATGTGTTCAACACTTTCATTAGCTTGCTTTACAGGGATTTCATGACAAAGTCAGTGTTTTCTTTCAAAAGGCTTGTTCAAAATGAATTACCCTTGAGTTGATGTTAGTGGTGAGGGGCAATTGAGTTTCAAAAACTTTTCTGTTCAATATCAAAACTATTAAACCGGATGTTTGTTGTAATATTGGTTTTAGTTTTAACGGTCTCTTGAAGATCTGTAATTCTCATTTCACATTTTCAAAATACTTCGGCATCACTTGTGTTAAAAGGATTGTTTGAAGACATTTGTTCAATGTTCGATAGAGATTTGGAGACAACAAACTTTTTTGAAACTGATTTTGAAACAGGTGTGGACACTTTGTTTGAAATAGTTGGTTTGGTGGAAAACGTTGATTGAGAAACAAATGAAATACCATTAATTTTGTTCCATGTGTTATAATCAATTGGTTTGATTTCTGGATGTTTTGTTTCATTTTTGATCTACTCTCCTCCGATAGTTCCAACGTTTCAAGAGAATCATGCACAATTATGGGTTCATGCAAAGGTTTTCTATTGTGCAACACATTCGAGATTTCGAGCTTTCTTGAGAAACGAAGAGGGTGTTACCAAGTGCCATCTTATGTGAAGTATGAAAGCGTGGATTTACTTGGTTAGAAAGCATCTTGTTTGATTTAGCTGAATGACCCGATGTAAGAAGCAAATTGTCCAATGTTTTGAGTTTTTCCGCTTTATCAAGAATTTCATCAAGAAGAGAATCTTCTCGTTTTGAAAATCGTGATCAACTTCTTCTTCTCTTTTTCAAGATCGAATCGTTGCTTTTGTTTTAGAAAGTTGGTCATTTAGATCATAAATTTCCTTGTTTAAAGATTTTATTTTCAAATTCAGATTCACATCAAGTGTATCATACTTGAGTTGCAATTGTTTTTCTCTTAAAACAGAATCTCGATAACCCATTTCTAATTTGGACATTTTGTTAGTATGAATTTCAAAAGCTTTGGCGTGCTCCTTGTAACTCTCAAGCTCGATTGTCAATTTAACATTCGCGGCCTTAACTTCGTGATTGACCTTACTCACTTTCTCAATTTCAATGCCACAGTTATTGATTAATGATTCAAAATAAGCACGTGTTTCCTCATCGGTCTCAGGTATTTTGTGCCACACGGCCTCACTAGGATCCACATCGGAGTTTGAGTTAGTATTGCTACAACTTCGGATTGTCGGTATGTATCATAAGTAGGTGCTGGCGTCACGAAATCTTTGTTTATCATGAGTAAACACATCAAATATGACATTGTTATAGCATGGATCAATGATTGGTACCTCAGATATTGCGTTGGCGTCGTAGACAGGAAGTGCGTCCGAGTGGTGTCGTTACTAGTCTCACGAAGATTTGCCATGAATATCGATTCGCATTGATTTCCTCGAGGTCTTCCAAATCATCCACAATAGCGAAAAAATCATTTTCCTCAGCAGTCAACGCATCCACCTTCTTATACGTGCTAACGACATAGCTTTCGAAGAAACTCGGCATTCTTCTTGTGCGGCTTAGTGGGACAGTTTCGTGCCATGTGACCCATTCCTTGGCAGTTATAACACTTAACCGATTCCACGATTCACATTTCCATAATTCCCAACAACTGGAGGCATTCCCATTCGATTACCCACTGCTCTTTTCCCAACATTCTGTCCCATCGATTTCCAACATTCGACCGTGATTACCCGATATGGAACCGCGATTACCCATGCGATATCCATAGCATATCCTGTGATTCCAATAACTCCAACCATTTGACCTTGATTACCCATATTCACGTGCAATTTGCTGTTCGCGAGTGTTTGACGAAATCCTTTGGTTGTTGTTAGTTGGTGTGGAATAGCGACTTTTAAGTGCGTTACCCAATAAAGAGTATATCGTTGTAGGTCGCTTCTGGGTAGGTTCGAGGATCGATGATTCCTAGTTCTGGTATTGTTGATCTGGATAGAATTGTTGTTGTGGTTGTGGAATGTATTGCTTGTTGTTGTTGGAAGATGATGAAGCTTGTTGTTGTATTCGAAGGTTGAGTCTTTGCAATAAGTGCCAATGGATCATGATTCTTTGCCAATCTTTCTTTCCCGACTTCATTGACTTCAGCTTGGTTTTGTTTCAGAAAATCATTGGTTGATCAAAGTTCACCTGATGAAGGTCTTTTGTTTGGTTGACAATAGTGACAGATCGTCCCCATTCTTCGGAAGATTGTTCAGAACTTGATGTTTTGAACGATAGTTCACGGTGTCGGCTTGTTTCGATAAGGTCATTCATCAAAGTGCAAAACCTTCCATAGTAGGATTCAATGGATTCTCACAGGTTGAAGTAAACTTTTCCCATTCAGTTAGCGGCTTGTTCTCCATGTCTTGTTGACCAATTTACGTTCCATGACAAAGCCGTCCTAACGTTCCCACATATCGAAAGCAGTTTCACAACCTGCTCCGCAGCAAAGATGTCTAATTGGTAAATCCAGTTGGATAATATGAATTGCCATGTCATCTGCCGACTTGTTTCGATCCTCTGCATGTATTCAGATTCGTATTGAAGAGCGAAGATGGTGGGGCGGGAGGTGTTGCATCTGCATTTCCAAGTACATGAACTTGTCGAGGCTTGAAGGGTCCATCCTGAATGGATTTAATCATGAGTTTGCCATTAGGTTTGGTCTTTATGTAACGGAGCATTCGACTTTTCCATTGAAGATAACCACCTTTTGCCAACATAGGAGGACGGTTTTCGGCACCGGATGCATGAATGTCTTGTTGAGTTGCCATTGATGAAGGTATGATATGATAAAGTTGATGTAGGATCGATTCAACGATAAAGGAGTTGAGTTGTAGAAGATATTGCCGTTTGAGGTTTTACGAAAAGTCGTACTCGTAACCTTGGTTCTTAAAAAAAATTTCGCCCAAAAAATTTGAAATTCACTATAAAAATCAATTCTAAGGTCGTATGAAAATTTTGAGTTATGACAATTTTGACGCCAAATTTGACCCGAAAAATTTGAATTTAGGCCCAAAAATTTGAATTTTTTGACCAAAAGTGTCACAGTTAAACCAAAATTTGAATTTCGCGTAAAAATTGAACGTTTAGTCTCCTCAAAAATTTAAATTTTACTCAAGTTTTCCCGGCAAAAATTTGATTTTAGGCCCAAAAATTTGAATTTTTTTTTTTTAAAACCTTTATCGTGATGTAGGCGAGGCTTAGGTAGAGATTGTGCTTATCGTGGGATCTTATCGCGTAGGATCTTAGGTAGGATCTTATCGTAAGTTAGCTTAGTAGGAATCTTATCGTGAGGCCGTATCTAACGCGTAACCGTAAGCTTATCGTAGACAAAAATTTTCGTAAACCTGGCGTAATTGTGAAGTTATGCGTAGAGTTACTCCTAAGCTTTTAGCTTATGCGTAAACTATGGTTAAGAACCAAAAATCCTTTACACTGTCAGCGTAAGGGATATCCACAAGTCGAAGTGTTCCACACACTTATCCAAGTGAGGAAAGCGAGTAACCGTTATCTTCGAATATTCTTCACCAAAAAGTTATGCGTAGAAAACTAGGGTTTTGGACTTTTTGACTTCTACGCGTAAGAAATTTCCAACGATTCAAATGATTTCTTTTGCACAGATAGCCTTAAAAACACTCGAATAACCCAAAAATGTTGACTTTTTTCACCCAAAGTGCTTAGAAAAGTTACGAGTAGAAATGACCAACGAACCAAATACGAGTTCAAAAGTGAAGAAAAACACGTAAAGCTTCGAACTTTTTGCAAAAAGCTGAAACATTAGCACCAAATAAACCTTAAACCACAAGAATCTTGAATTTTTAAGTGCAAAAATTAAAGCTTTAAGCGTGACAAATATCCTACTCGTAAACTATTAAACTTACGCGTAACCCTTCAAAACAAACACAAACACTCTTAAACCATTGTTAGGCGATAGATACCAATTGTAGGACCTTACTCAACCTTATCACAAACTACCAACCGCGTTAACCAATGTTAAGCGTAGAACTGAAACCAAAAGCGAAACGTTATGCTTAGAAAGAATAAGAAGAAAGGAAAGATGGTGACTTGAATGATATGAAATCTGTGTATGTGAGAGGATAAAGATAAACACAATAAGTTGTATATTCCAAAGGAAAAACACACACACACACTTTCAAGCACACCCCTCAAATGACCATTTGAGGGGTATTTATTGTCCAAGGGACTTGATGCCCTAAAAGGCTTTCCATGGGCTCGGTTTGGACTTGGATTGGGCTTGGGATTCTTAAGCTTATAAACGTCTAGAATAGCTTAACTCTTAACCAATTAGCTTAGCCCAATCCACGAGCCCGATGACTATTCTATCACGATATCTAACACACGTTACAAAGTTCCTAAATGTGAATGACCATCACTTCTAATAAAACTATTAAGGCTAACATGACCTTCCTCATAAGGTTTCTCATGATCTCTTTGCATCTTTGATCTCTTGCCATTTTGTTATTGAACCTTTACTTTGATATTGAACCTTTGCTATTGACCTCTCTGCTATTGAACCTTTGATATTGAACCTTTGATATTAGACCTTGATGTTAGACTATTGCTATTAAATTGTGAACTATTGATATTGAACCTTTGATTATGATGACTCACATATTGTATACTTTGGACCTTTGCTTGACTGTCAGTTTGATACCGAGCCATTAAACTAGGCATGGGGGTTCCATGTCCGTGTCATTGATGCACCAATGGCATGACTCCAATGTGGATGAGTGATGTTCCACACCGTCCCCATATTGTATTGATTATCTTGCAGATTATTATATGGCCACAATTGTTTTGTAGGAGTATGGATGCATCCTAAATTTGTATTGTATTGTATTGACATTGATATATTATATTGGTGATGTGGTGCGTGTGTGCAATACACCCCCTCACATATTGGGGTGATCAGCTGGCGGTTACTTGAGGTCTCCCTCCTGGTTTGGTATTAGAGTCACCCTCGAATCGATGGCTACTATGGATACTTGGCTGCTATTGCCACTATTGATATTACTGTAGTGTATTGTTGGCTCGGAATAGATTCGACAACCCTTACACTTTTGATATACCTATATTGTACCTTATGTATTCCCCAACGCACCCTATTATGTATTAATTTTCCATTACTCAGTACCCTTATGTGACTCACTCTACTACCATTCCATTGCATTGATCTGTCATACTCTTATTTAGTTACTTCAGACTATCGTTCCATTCATGTACCAGGTTATTATATGATTATTGTATTTGATTATGCTAATACATGTTTTATGTGACTACCGTTTACCTGCTGTGATATGATTAATATGCGATTATATGATTCACCTGTTCTCATCTGACTATATGTTATCTTACTGTTATGTGACCCTTTGATTTGTTTGGTAACCATGCTAGTGTGTAATCGATTGTATTATCGGTTTATCATGTATACTTTCGTTCAGTAATCTCGTGGACTATGATTATCCGTCAGTGTTCTTATTGCTAATTGTTGACCTGCCATGTTTATATTTACGTTATAATCTTGTTACATTATTAATGCGTGGGTTTTGACTTGTATGATTGCCATGCTCACTTTATAATTAATTGCTTCCGCTTGCTTTTAGTTTTCGTTTGGTTTTATATGTATTGATTTCTGATTTGATTGCATGCTATTCTTATGTTGAGTGAATGCGACGTCTGCTATGCTTGATTATGTTTGGTTGCTTGTATGTCCGGTTGTTTATATGTGATTATATATATGTCCTTGATGCGTTGCTTTGTTGTGTTCTCCATTGATTGATGTTCCTTCTGGGGATATGTTATATTGGTGTTTCTGCAGGATCCTCATTGACTCATTGTTCCATTTCATTGTGACCTTGTTATCGGTTTCCTTGTTTCATTTTGCATTTCTAATTTTGTTTAGCTTTCCTCTTGTTATATCTGTTCACTAGGCTTTTTAAGCTCAGCCGCATTTCTTTTCCTGCGGCAGGTTGTAGGTTGGAAGATGGGCTTTGATAGGCTGAGAGTTGGATTATTTGAGTGGACCAACCCTAGTTACCTTATTATTTTGGACCTAATTTGAAGAGCTATTGTTTTGAGTTTTCATTTCATTTTGGACATATTGGATTTTGTATTTTCTTTGTAAGTCATTCGTTTATATGACTTGGTAATTTAATTTATAAGGATTCCGGTTGCAAAACTTTATTTGTATGTTCGATATGATACGAGAATGTGACACTTCTACCCTTGCCAGAGTTGGGGAGTTACAATATATATGTAACACGGGTTGGTCGACATTTATCATCCATCCCTAAACTATCCTACAAAAACAGTCTTCTACAAAACGATCATCGTTTCAAGATGCGTGCGTTCTTTGGTGTGGTAAGAAAGCTATTATTCGCACTTCGTGGACCTCTACCAACCCAGGGCGTTGATTCTTTGGTGGTCCTTTTGAAGTAAGTGCGTCTTAATATTTATTATGTTAGTTTTTTTTTTGCAAGCAACAAAGTACATTGTAACAATGGTGGTTGTTTAATGACTTGTCATAATCATGAATAGGGGTCTTCTTTTCGGTGGATAAGATGGTATGATCCTGAAATCTGTGCTCGTTCAAGAATGATCATACCAGGGCCTTTTGGGGAGAAATGAGCTTGAGGCAAGATTAGTAGTTCTTTGAAGGTGATGTGTGGAAGTGGAAGATTTACCTGATGCTAAGTTGGATATTGTTCTTGATTGTTTTTGTATTGGGATAACTTTTTTAGCTTTTATGTAATGAGGCGAGATGGTTAATGTTCAGTATCTTGAATTGTAGTAACGTTGTTATGAAGTATTCAGTTTGCCTTATTTTTGATTTTCAATGCCTTATGGGTATGCAGATGGTTAGCAATTTGTTTAGGGTTGACTTTTAAATGTCAACATTCTTATGAGGTTTTGTTTAGCTTTGGTTACTTTTGATGCAAATTATTCACACATCAAGCTTAGTCAATCTAATAAAATACACAATAATGACATGGTTCCATAGTTAATGCAAATGGATATAATTCCAAATGCATAAAATTGCATACTTTACAAAGCATGAGAACTACTGATTAGACACACACACACATATGTTTTTAGAGTACATAACTTGTCCATAGGAAATAACTAGATAAAACATTGTCTAGATAATTAGCATAACAGAATTGACCTATAGTGAGGCCATCATTCTTGCCGGTCAGCCTCTGCCTAGTCATTCTTCGTGTAGCGAGGTTGGGTTGAAGTAGAAGCTGCTTGAACATCACTTGACTGCAGTGAGAATCGGGACTGGGATTGATCATGTTCTTGGGATTGACACTGGATTGCTCATGCATGCTGGGATCGGCAATTGCTTCATCTTGATGTTGATGGGATTGTGCAGGATGCATCATGTATGATGGGATCTTTAGTTCTTTGGATCTTGATGTTCAGATTGAACACCACTTCCTTGAACTGCACTAACTTGACTTTCAACAACACTTTGAAGCTCGTATTGGTTGGTAGGTTGATTATGCACAGACTTGACAGGAACCAGTGGATTGGTTTAAATTTGTGCTGTAATTTTACGTGAGATATAAGTCAAAAGCTCTGACTGCCTTTGATTGCAAACAAGTGTGTTGCTCATTATATGTTCTTTGACGGATACCTGTCTCACCATCCTGCCAACAAACAATAGCCATGGGTGAGTATTTTGAAGGGTCCTTTTGCCGAAAGCAATGCATTTATACCCCTCGTTTAATGGACTTCTAGATGGGCCTATATCCAGTCCAGGACCTTCATTTGGGCCTGAAAGTGGAACACAACCTTTACATCTATTCTTGTTTTGTCATTCTTTAGAAAAACAACTCCCTCCTAGTTTCTATTGAATGCTCTGTTACTAGGTTTTTGACTTCCCCAGTAGCAAACTCGGACCAGAATAGAAGAATGTGGTATAGACTCCATTTGCAAAGTGCCTTTGTTGGAAAGAAACATAGTCCTGCAAAAAGATATCATCAACCATCACAAGTAAATCATTTTCCAACTGCATGTCATCACTTATATTACTGGTTGTTCCTGCTTCACCTAACTCATTACTCTGACCTACTTGGACCATAGCAAGTTGTGCATCATTCTCCTTACAAGTTTTCTCTTCATTTGCTTGAATTGAATCATCAACTGGATTGCCTAAGTCACTAGTGTCACACACTTGTAATAGAGTAACATCAACAACAGGATCCTCTTCCATGTTATCCTGAGTCAATTGAAACAGAGTTACATCCACATCAGACTCCTCAAACCTTTTATTGACATCAACTAGTGCTCTTCCTGCTTTGTCTAAGTGCTTCTCCTGAGTCAATTGAAACAGATTAACCTCAAAATTATCAGGCTCCTCAAACCTGTTATTGACATCAACTAGTGCTCTTCCTACTTTGTCTAAGTGCTTCCTCTGAGTCACTCGGGAAACGATTAACCTCAAAATTATCAGGATCCTTAATAACAATGTCCTCATCAATTACTAAAGCAGCTCACTGTTATGAACAGGTTGGCTAGCAAATGATGTGTCTAGGGTGGAAAATACAGGCTCAATGTTTGGCAAATTGCTAGATTCACCAATATCATTGACGTCCATAGGCACTTGTGTAAGTTGGATAAAAGGATCTAGGGCAGGTTCATTATCAAGATCATCTAACACCAATCGTCTCCAACAAGATTGAATAGCCGATAGCAACTTTTATCCTATCTTCATCCATCTCCCCAAAAACAGTCTTAATTGATTGTGGGGACATTTCAGAAAGTTCTAATCTTGTCTTCCCTATTTCCACATAGACATCTATCATCTTATGCTCTATGACAACATCTTTTAATAACTCAACATTAGCAGCTTCATGCAAAGAAAACAAACCATCGTCCAATGTACAACCAGGCTTAAGAAAGTAGAAACAAATGGTTTGTCCAATCTCATAACCGATTTGGGTCATGAGAGCATCCATTTCATCAACGGATACCTCTTTTATTTCCACCTAATCAACAAGGCATTTCTTGCCTCCTTGATATATTCTACCTGGAAAGTATTTGAATGTACCTTCATAATGGAACATCATGCTAAAGGATCCTGGTTCACCCGCTGTATAAAAAATGAACAAAAACAACGTTAAGCTAAAGTTACCTAAAAGGAGAATAACTTAAAAATCATTACTAACATATGATTGTAATAGGCTATAACCAAAAAAGACTTACAATATCTCCTGATTGCAGCTTTTTCCTCAATTTCATGATCATCAAAGAAAGGATATTCTCTTATTAAGCCATAGAGTAAATCCAAGGTTGGTGTTTGTTATTTTCTTACTTAGATTATTTGATTTGATGATTGACATTGCATTAGGGTTTTCTGGGTAGGCTTCCAAAACAAGTTTGGGGATGAGAATTGAGTACACAACTTTGTTATATTATACATAATGGCGGGAAATTGGACAAGACATCTGCTATAGTACATCAAGTAAAATGACTTTTCTACCTCCAACATAACATAATAACGAGGTTTTCTGGAGTATAACGGAACGTTGACATCGGCGTTATTGGTCAAGGGACAAGTTTGGCATATAAAGCCTATGTTTTGGACCTCATGCGATGATAATGCCCAGGTTTGTCCCAACGCGAAGCGCAGTGACAAGTTTAGGGACCAACAGTGTATTTTAGTCTAAAAAAATAAAGTGGTAGTGGTAGGGCCCAAATGAAGAGGTTGAAGTTTGTTATGAGGAAGAGGGGTTTGTTGTGGTTAGTTGTGGAGATTTGTTATGCTGATATGACGCTTAGGTGATAGTGATGAAGAGGTTATGCTCCATCACCACACCCGCCCCTCTTAGTGAAAAATTGTTTGCAATCAGTATAAGCGAAAACAAATGCATATGTTTTTTTTAAAAGAGTATTACTATATCGTTTTATATTTTTTACTTGTCAGGATTTTTTAAGCAGTAGGATTAGTAAGGATGTGAAGTCACTTTGTCATGGTGAGGTAATTTTGGATAGCAAAGGGACAAGAAATGTAAATGCACAAACCAGCTACCAACCGACTAGAACATTCCACAAATATAAAGCAAAAAGAAAGAAACAGAGGGTTTTAGCTTCACAAGACCAAAAAACCAAACTTTGAAAGCTTCTAAAATGGTGATGAAGACTACGAAATGGATTTGGAGCGTACGTTTCTTTTTTCAAATCGTTATGTTCAATGTTACATTATTATTTTATTTATTGTTTTGTTGCATGTTTAATTCGCAACGGTCCTAGGGTTTCGATTATGTTTTACCAATCTATGATTATAACTTTTAGTGTCCTGTATAGCAACTTATACTATAATTCATAAGTACTTATATGTTTTCAACAAACAAACAAGTCGGCCATACGTACAAACCCCAAGGATATATGCTCCAAGCATCAATATTATCTACTAAAGCCATGCACCATGGCGAGACTACGTAATTAAACTCGTGGCCTAACAACACCAGCTCCAACAACCCTAGCAAACTAACACGAACGGCATCGATATCGACAAGCTTATCAAAGGCATCGCTTAAAATAAAATTATTCAACAGTCCAGTTATTGAACTTCCATCATAACTTGAGTTAAAAACACGTCTCCTAAGAGGAGTAGGTTCATCTTTATATTTATCTTGAAAATCAACCCCAAATCTCAAGCCAGTTACTAAACAAAACTCCTCTCTACCAAATTTCAACTCAAAATCTCCTACATGATACCTCAATGGAACGACTTCCGTGTCTCCCGGTTGAGTTCGACTTGACATAAACTAATATAAAGTAATAAAATACATGTCTCTTGCATTTGTTCTATATCAAACATCCATCCAAAACACGTGCTGCCTAAACAATACATCCTTATTGGTATTCACAAATTTTTTTTTTAAGGTAATGAACCAATCTTAGCTTACTTCTACAGGTAAGGTCAACGGCAAAATCCTAAAACAACAATTAATAACAGTATATATTATTAACTACACAATAAGCATAAAACACCAAATAATGATATCGGAAGAAAAATAAATATTTACCGGAACAACTAGTGCCATATTAACAAACAAACACGTTAACACCTAACCACTACCACCACCGAACCACCCAAGAATGACAACCACAACCTGCCGCACCACCTACAGCAAACCACCACCAACACCACAACACCACCACCAACACCACCACCAACAGCCTACACCACCACCAACAAAAACACCACCAACAGCCTTCACCACAACAACACCACCACCAAAAATCAACACCACAGCAGAAAAAAAAAGATTTTTGCAACTTTGAGAAGAGAGAACACCAAAAACACTTACTCCATTATCACTCCAAATGTATAACGAAATGAATTCCAGGCTGCTAATCGAATACATTTTCTGTAAAATTGAGTAGTCATTCAAAAGATTTTGCAGGTTATTTTTTGTTGAGTCCCGTGGTGATGAATGAGAAGATCGCTTTAAAGGTGAGGCGAAATGGTGTTTTTTTCTTCGTGTGTCAGTTAAGGCCCCACCCTTTTCAGATTTCGCTTCAATTTTGAAGCGATTATGTATTTTTTGTTTTTTATTTAATTTATCACGTTTAATAAATGGGGTGCTGACACGTGTCCCTTAAGGAATTCTGCACAAATTTGAAGCGAAGTGCTTGGCCTTTTTGGTAAAAGCAATAAAAGGGGTCCTCTGCAGGACAAGTCCCACCTGCAGAGGCCCTTTGAGTAATTTTCGCTAGTTTTTAATATAGGGGGTGTTTGGGTTTTATCTCTCCCACATCAAATCAATTGTCATAACAAATTTCGTCCTATGCCCTGTGCTAATTGTCCTACGCCGTACCCTTTTTCTCCTTTTTCCTCTTTTTCTTCCGTTAGTTACAACAACCACCCCTATAATTTAATATCTTTTATATTCGTGTTCCCTTCACTAATTGTTTTCCTAATTTTTTACCTTTGTCTTTCTAACAGTAATATACAACCATTTTATTTTAATAAAGAATGGGTAGACTTTTTCTTTTGTCTAATGGTGTCTGGTACATGTTCCCACAGCTAAGTTTTTTGTAAAATTTATAAAAAAAGTTTATAAAAAGTTAATAAAAAAAGCTTATAAAAAATTTATAAGAAATTTATAAAAAACTTATAAAAAATTTATAAAAAAGGTTTATAAAAAATTTATAAAAAAAGTTTATAAAAAAAAGTTTATAAAAAAAAGTTTATAAAAAAAGTTTATAAAAAAAGTTTATAAAAAGTTTATAAAAAAAGTTTATAAAAAAATTTATAAAAAATTTATAAGAAATTTGAAAACATTTGTTGTTGTACTTGTTTAATGTTTTAATGTCTAATGTTTTAATGTTTTAACGTAAAAACACTACACAAATAAATATACTCTACATATAAAAACACTACACAAATAAATACACTCTTACACATAAAACACTACACAAATAAATAATAAAACAATACACAAAACAAAAAAACTAAGGAAAAAAAATGGATCCAATCATTAGCCCAATGATTGGTCTATGAGGTGTTGAGGAAGGAATTAATGGGGTGTTGGGGTAGGATCACCCATTTCTTCAAAATACCATCCACCAAAAATCCGACAACTAAAACCACCAACCGAAACCACAAACATATCTCGTTCAGATTTCTGGCATCTCTACACGCGATAACCATCAAACAAAACGACAAAATATAAAAGCATCAATGACCTCAGTTTCAAATATATATATATAAATAAGCATCAATGGCCCCACATAAATCTAGCAAACATACGAATTTACACTATAAACTTATAAAAAATTTTACACTATAAACTTCATACAAAATTTATATCATAAATTCAATAACAAAATTTATGCAATAAACTTTATAACAAACTTACACAATAAACTTAATAACAAAATTTACACTATAAAGTTCATATCACTTATACCAAAAACTTAATAACAAATCCACACAACAAATTTTATAACAATGTTTACAATATAAACTTATTACAAAATTTACAATATAAACTTTGCAACAAAATTTACATAATAAATATTAAAAAAAATTACATAATAACTATTAACAACAATTTAAAATATAAAGCAAACTATTTTTCCGGCAGCGACACAAATATTTCCGGCTGTCACTAATTTTTCCGGCGACCACTAATTTTTCCGACGACTTTTTCTTGCGAGAGAACAGTGGCAAGCGGGTGAACTAACAAAAAAATACCCAGAACATTAGATCTACGAAAAGAACATATAGATCTACAAATAAAATCATTAAATCTAAAAAAAATACGGATTTAATCTAAAAAAATCAATAGATCTACAAATAAAAACATTAGATCTACAAAAAAAATTCGGATCTATAAAAAAATTAAAAAACTTACGGATTTTTTAAAAAAATTTGAAAAAAAAACAGATCTTTAAAAAAAATTAAAAAAATACGGATCTTTAAAACAAAATTAGATCTACAAAAAAAAAATTCGTATCTATAATAAAAAAATAAAAAACTTACTGATCTTTAAACAAAAACGGATCTTTAAAAAAATAAATATGGATCATTAAAAACAATTACGGCTATTTAAAACAAAATTGGATCAACAAAAAAAATGATTGATCTACAAATTAAATTATTAGATATACAAAAAAATTTCAGATCTATTAAAAAAATAAAAAAAAAACTCACGGATCTTTAAAAAAAAATACAAGTATTTAAAAAAATAGATCTATAAAAAAATTACGGATCTTTAAAACAAAATTAGATCTAAAAAAAATAATAGAACTACAAATAAAATTATTAGATCTACAAAAACAACATTCGGATCTATACAGAAAATTAAAAAACTAACAAGATCTTTAAAAAAAAATTTAAAAAAAAATCCGGATCTTTTCAAAAGTTTGAAAAAAATACGGGTCTTTTAAAAAAAATAGATCTATAAAAGAAAATTATTAGAATTACAAAAAAAATAATAGTTCTACAAATAAACTTATTAGATTTACAAAAAAAATTCAGATCTATAACAAAAATTAAAAAAAGAACGGAGATCTTTAAAAAAAAATACGGATCTTTAAAAAAAGTTACAAAAAAATACGGATAATAAAAAATATATAGATCTATAAAATAAATTTACGGATATTTAATAAAACATTAAAAAACTTACGTGTGGTGGTTGTGTCGGGCGGAAGTAGGGTGGTGGCGCAGTAGGGTGGCGGCGGCAGAAGGGTGGCGGCGGCAGTAGGAGGGTGTGGTGGCAGTAGGAGGGTGGTGATGTTTTTGTGGAGTATTTTTTTGAAGATGAATGTGTTTGTGTGTTTTTTTTTTTATTTAGAGTGAGATTATGTTGTTTGGTTGGAGATTGAGAGTGAGTGTGTTTTTTTAGAGCACTAGGTGTCAGCTTAGGCTCTTCGTCAGTATCACCTCAGCGCCACATCAGCATCTCACTTCTCCACAACTAACCACAACAAACCCCCTCCTCACTCATAACAAACATCAACCTCTTCATTTGGGGCCCACCACTACCACTTTATTTTTATTTTTTTCAAATTTTCATATAAACTAAATTTATTTATTAAATAAAAATACAAAACAATATATTTAAAAAGAAGTTAAAAAAATAAAATAAAAAAATAAATTGAATTTAAAACGTTACCTATTTATTCACCACAAACCCCTTTATTATCAACTAAAAAAAAAAAAAAAAAAAAAAAAAAAAAAAAAAAAAAAAAACTTTACCTGTGTCTTCTTCTTCTTCCTCCTTTACACACCTTTACACACACTACAAACACACACAACAAAATACACACTAATAACACAAATCAAATAACACAAATAAAAAATATATCCGTTGCTTGCTTTTGTCAGAAAACCTGCTCGTCGTCACCACCAAGAGGTAACCGACGGCGAGGGGGGGCGGTGTCAAGACGCTCCACGGCGAGCTGCCATGGTGGACGGCGAGCCCCCACGGCATGCCCACACCGTGTGCTCTTAGAGTGAGAAGATGAGAGTGTTTTAAGTGTGTGTTTGTTGGTTATTGGTTTATATGAGAGATTTATGTGGTTTGGTTAGTTTGGTAATTTTTAGGATTGTAAATTGGTTTGGTGTGTGTAAATTTAGGCTTAAATGTAGGTTTGGATGGCTGAATCTTAAAAATAAAGGGTTGGGTTTTGGTTGGGGATATTGATGCTTTATATGAGAGTATAGATATATATATATATATATATATATATATATATATATATATATATATATATATATATATATATATATATATATATATATATATATATATATATGTTTGGGTTTTTATGAAAAGTTTCTTAGAATGAAAAGAATGAGAAGGCATGTGGAGGTGAAATGTGTCACCTTTGCCACATCACCATGCATCAGAGTTATAAAGTTATTGTATCACAATTATGATTTTAGTGCATTAAAGTTATAACAATGATTTTAGTGCATCATAGTTGATGCACTTAACTATTAACTATGATGCAGTAACTTATAATAAAGATGCATCAAAACTTATTAGTGCATTAAGGTTATAAGTTATTGCATCACAATTATGATTTTAGTGCATTAAGGTTATAAATTACTGCATCACAGTTATAAAGTTACTGCATCACAATCATGGATTTAGTGATTAAAGTTATAACCTTGATTTTAGTGCATCACTTAACTATTAACTATGATGCAGTAACTTATAATAAAGATGCACCAAAATTTATTAGTGCATTAAGGTTATAAGTTACTACATCCCGGTTATAAAGTTACTGTATCATTATCATGATTTTAGTGCACTAAGATTATAAGTTACTGCATCACAATTATGATTGTGATGCGGTAACTTTATAACCGTGATGCAGTAATAAATTTTTGCGGGAAAAAAAAGTTGCCAAAAAAGAAAAAAAATTTGGTGGGATTTTTTTTTTGCGGAGGGGGTGGGGGTATGGGGTGACACATGTCACATGACCGTGGCATGGCGACGTAGGAAAGGTGACACATGTCACCTACACATGCTTTCCCATTCTTTTCATTATAAGAAAGTTTTAATAATAACTCAACCCTATATATATATATATATAGAGTTAGGATCAAATAAGAAGAAAAATTAAAATAAGAATAATAAGAAGAAACTACAACCACTCATTTCAGACGCATCTAAAAAAATGGATGCATCTCCCTTTAAAATTCTCCTCCCTATTTAAAATGTGTGGCTAGAATTCCTTCTTATTCTTCTTATTTTAGTTTCTTTTCTTCTATATATATATCTATATATATATATATATATATATATATATATATATATATATATATATATTGTTATAAAGGGTAATCATATACTGAACCTAGTTATATGTCACCCAAATATGCATTCACATCCGTTTACAACAATTTCGACTAAGACTTTGTCGACAGTTCACTGATAAAAAAGTGAAGTTAACTTTAAATAATAAAACAACGCAAATAAGATTTGAATTCTAACTCATTATCTCTTAAATTTCTTTTGATTAACTAATAGTCTCTCTCCAATAAGGAGGTTGAAAGAAGGTTGATCGGTTAAAGATAACTTAATACATTAGAAGTGAAGTCTGAATATAACTTATTTGAATAACAGTTGATATTGCTAAATCTAGTAGTTAACCTATTGATAAGTTGATATATTAATTGATTATAAGTTGAGGTTTAGTTAATAATAGTTTCAGGATTGAGGAATGAGTCGATGTTTTTTTAACACTTCTTGCATTAGAGATGCTTTAAGAGTACAAACAACTAAAAAGTAAATTATATGCTTTAATGACTTTACGCTATGCACGAGTTTATGCATTTGGTCATCTATGTCTTTATTATTATTATTATTATTATTATTATTATTATTATTATTATTATTATTATTATTATTTTTTTTTTTTTTTTTTTTTTTTATGTGAGTTTTCCATCAACTTAGAGGTTGTGGGTTCAAGCCTCGCTAGAGATGAAAAAAATTGCCGTTCTAAAGAGAAGAAAAAAAAAGTTATTAATAGGTTCCCACAAATAAACCCGCATATAAAACTTTATATGCACACATATTATCGTCAACGATTATTTTCAAAGCAATCTATTTATTTTCAAGTAAGAGTTTATAAAACTTTATATGCACACATATTATCGTCAACGATTATTTTCAAAGCAATCTATTTATTTTCAAGTAAGAGTGTTACTACTCTCATATCCAACACCGGTTAAGTTATGTATTATTATGCTAGTAACTATTTTATGTTTCTTTGAATATGTTAATGGTAGCTTTCTTAGAGCGGAGGGTATGGTAATTTCGTTGCTCGCCGTGAGCCTATGTGGCACTTCGCCGTGGGCAGCCGCCACACCGGGGGCCTTCGCCGTGGCTCGCCGTTGGATCCACCGTCGTGGTGACGACGAAGAGATTGTCTGACAAAAGCAACGGATATATTTGATTTTCAAAATATATCCGTTAAATAACGGATACTATTCTTTAAAAAAAAAAAAGCCTCACTACCCCTATAAATAACATATCATATCCACTATTTTTATCATCTTCATCTCCTCCATCTTCCTCAACTCTCTATATCTTTATTCAAAAAAAAATCTCACAATGTCTCAAAACCCAAATGACGGAGGGTATTTCACAAACTTACTTAACTCAAACCCACCACAATACGGGGGTTCTTCAAACCCGTCTACCCCCTCCTCGCAAAATTCCAACCAGTCTCCACAAGAAATTTTTCTTAACCAACAATATGCGTTTCAAGAAGGATTCGCAACTTACCCCGCCTGATTTCAATCACCACAGTTTTTTAACCCGTCACTACCTCCACAGTTTTTTACCCGTCACAATCTCCACAGTTTCCCCAAATGGAATCACAACTTTCCGGTTCACAATTCAAAGTTCCAAAACCAGGTGAACCGGCCAAAGGTAGGGGAAAAGACGAAGGCAAAAAAACAAGTTGTGGATTTAGATGTAGACGACGACGAAGATGTGGAAGTCATAGCCCAGGCAGACAGGAGGAAGTGGAGCAAGTCTGTAGAAAGGTTACTTGCGCAATGTTGGATAGAAATTTCCCAAGATCGAGATATGGGAAATGACCCTTCTGAAGATTTCTTTTGGAACGACATTCTCGACATGTTCAATGCTCAAACCACCAATGACCAACGTGGCAAAAATATGATAACTGGTAAATGGTCGAGGATTAACCGTGATTGCCAGAAGTTCAACGCTATTTACAAACATCTGCAGCGTCGAAGTGGTGAAAATGACCACGATCATGTCGAGAATGCGAAAGTTAGCTTTGCGCAACATTATGGTGGGAAGGAGTTCGTGTATGAAAAATGTTGGGAGATTGTGAAAAATTACCCGAAGTGGGATGCCGAAGATCCCATTGATATTACATGTCTCGAGGATATATTCGGCCCGGACAGACGAGCTCGTCCTGAAAGAGATGACAGCAAACGAGCCGCAAAGAAACAAAAGTCGACTTCAACGTCAAGCGCTGTGAGCTCTGGTGGGAGTCAATCGAGTACTTTTTCGGGACATATATCCGAAATATATGCTCAAAAAGCCGAAGCTCAAAGGGCTTGTTACGAGGCGAGGCGGGAGAAGGAAAAAGCTATCCAAGAGAATATCGAGATGGAGTTTCTGATGATAGATCCGAATTTGAATCCTGACCCGGTAAAAGCAGAGATCATCCGAAAGAGGCAGGAACGACTGGTCAAGAAATATCACGAAAGAGATGACTAGGTTTCTTATTATTAGTATGTGTTTTATTTTTTTTACCCGTGTCTTTTTTTTTTTTGGTATCGTTTTTATTAGTATGTGTTGTTTTTTTTCCTATTATTATGTTATGTATTGTATTTTTATTTTTAATGAAATGAATTTAGTTTATTTTGAAAATTGAATAAAAAAAGACTAAAATACACGGTTGGTCCCTAAACTTGTCAATACGCTTCGCGTTGGGACAAACCTGGGCATTATCATCGCAGGAGGTCCAAAACATGGGCTTTATATGCCAAACTCGTCCCTTGACCAATAATGCCGTTGTCAATGTTATGTTGGTGAGGGCAAAACCGTCTTTCACTGTAGTGTACTAAATAGAAACCATTGTACATTGTTTGTAGCTAGTATATGTGTAAAACCCTAAAAACGTAAACGCGTTAAAAGACCATTTTACCCCTCAGACTTAATAATTGTTAAATACGTATATTACGTCAATATCGTCAACTGCGTTCTGACCTAAATAAGAAGTGAATGATTAATACAAGATGATAAAGCTTATTTACATTTATGTCTACTAAATAACACATATCGCACATTACAAATTAAATGGACTACATTACATGTACTAGCTACAACATTTAAATTAAATGTATCAAAAGTAAAATTGGTAACTAATCAATACTTAATTTGGTATCCTCAATTCACGCCCCCCCCCCACCCCAATTTAAGTAAATATCACGCCATATACCCATGATATACTCCCATTTAATTGTCACCTATCTTTTACCAATTCAAAAATCACACCCAAAACCCTAATACATCAAAATGACAGCAACAATATTGGACCTCCCCTCCATTCGAATTCAGAGCTCAAGAAAGATACGTAAGTTGTTTTCTAGGCTGCTATGGACGTGGTGGGCTGCTGTCGTGGGTTTGCATTCGTAGGAGGCTGTTGGTGTGGTGTGTCGTTGGTTTTGTAGTGCTCCTGGTCGTGAGTTTTGGCTAGGCAAAAGGTTGCTTGGTTGTCTTGGGTGTTGCTTTATGTCGTGGGATTCTAGGACCAAAAAAGGGTGTTGATTTCTTGGTTTCAATCCTTGTGTTGCTTCCTCTTTTACACGCTTCAAAGGTAACTTGTATGACCCACCATCTTGTTCCTTTTCTTCCTTGTTTTCTGATTTGGTCGCATGTTTTCAGCCTTCGAAATACACATACATATCGTCACATAAAATAATAAAACTAAGTCACGTAAAATCATCTTATATGGCTACATAAAATCATGGGTGGAATACTTTGTATATTTCGAATAAATATGCACAAGTAATTTGTTATTGAACCTATCTCAAACCTCACGATTTATATGTTTCTTTTGTCTATATCGAGATTGAATGGAATTAAAACACATGTATATGGTTAGTATTATTTTGGGTCGAATGGAACAAAGATTTAGGGTTTGTTTGGATGTTAAAAGGGGCGTATAAATCTGATTTGGGTGAGGGGTATCTCGACTAATATGGGGTTCATAGAAAGGGTCGTATAAACTTGTACAAATCGAGGCTAAAATATGGATAACGTAAAAAGAATTCATGATTTTAAAAACTAGGGTTTCGTTTGGTTAATTGATGTGTCGTATGGCTGTTTTAGGAGTGTAAAGGTCTCGACATCATAAGGGAATCACCAAGGAGTCGTGTAATATTGTACAACTCGAGTTCTAATGAGAATTAAACATAAATGATTTTGGAAAACTAAAACTAGGGCTTATTTGTAAAGATATATACGATTTACTTAATTTAAAGGTTGTTTTGTAATCAATGAAATTTTAAGGTTAGATTTGTAAATATGATAACTAAAAGGGCTAAATGAGTAAAATGCGTAAATATGATATATTTACACTAAGGACCATATACTTTTTACTATCTACACTTTAGCCCCTAAAGTTGTATAACTTGGCGTAAATGATCTTTAAAACTATGATATATCTCATTTTCATCATCTTGACCTAAATTGACATTAATTGCAATATAAATGGAAACTTGCTATTTTTGGAAAGTCACTAATTATAGAAACATGCTAATTATGAAAACTTGCCTAAAATAGAAAGTTAACCAAAATGGAAAGTTACTAAATGTGGAAACCTGCTAAAAGTGAAAACCATCTAAACTAAGTAATCTGATCTTAATAAGCGTTATCTAATTCATAGGTTCCGGACGGCGGGATTGATTCATCATGTGACCTTACTTTCCTATTTTGCTTGCTTCTAATGAGGTACATATATTCTGACCTTCCTCATAAGGTTTCTCATGATCTCTTTGCATCCTTGATCTCTTGCCATTTTGTTATTGAACCTTTGCTTTGATATTGAACGTTTGCTATTGACCCCTCTGCTATTGAACCTTTGATATAGATCCTTTGCTATTGAACCTTTAATATTGAACCTTTGATATTGGACCTTGATGTTGGACTATGCTATTGAATTGTGAACTATTGATATTGAACCTTTGATTATGATGACTCACATATTGTATACTTTGGTCCTTTTGCTTGACCTATCAGTTTGATACCCGAGCCATTAAACTAGGCATGGGGGTTCCATGTCCATGTCATAGATGCACCAATGGCATAACTCCAGTGTGGCTGAGTGATGTTCCACTATTGTTTTGTAGGGGGCGTATGGATGCATCCTAGATTTGTATTGTATTGTATTGACATTGATATATTGTATTGGTGATGTGGTGTGTGTGTGCAATACACCCCCTCACATATTGGGAGCTGATCACTCCACTGGTTACTTGAGGTCTCCCCTCCTATTGGTTTGGTATTCCGAGGGAACCCCTCCGAATGGGATGGCTACTATTGGATACTTGGCTGCTATTGCCACTATTGATATTACTGTAGTGTATTGTTGGCTCGGGATAGATTTCTGACAACCCTTACACTTTTAATATACCTATATTGTACCTTCTGTATTCCCCAACACACCCTATTTTGTATTAATTGTCCATTTCTCAGTTCCCTTATGTGACTCACTCTACTACCATTCCTTTGCATTGATCTGTCATATTCTTATTCCGTTACTTCAGACTATCATTCCATTCACGTACCAGGTTATTATACGATTATTGTATTTGATTATGCTAATACATGTTTTATGTGACTCTCGTTTACCTGCTAAGATATGATTAATATGCGATTATATGATTCACATGTTGTCATATGACTATATGTTATCTTACTGTTATGTGAACCCTTTGATTTGTCTGGTGACTATGCTAGTGTGTAATCGATTGTTTTATCGGTTTATCATGTATAATTTCGTTCAGTAATCTCGTGGACTATGATTATCTGTCAGTGTTCTTATTGCTAATTGTTGACCTGCCATGTTTATATTTCTGTTATGATACTGTTACATTATTAACTGTGGGTTTTTTATTACTTGTATGATTGTCATGCTCACTTTCTAATTAATTGCTTCCGCTTGCTTTTAGTTTTTCGTTTGGTTTATATGTATTTTGATTTCCTGATTTGATTGCATGTTATTCTTATGTTGAGTGAATGCGACGTCTGCTATGCTTGATTATGTTTTGGTGCTTGTATGTCTGGTTGTTTATATGTGATTATATATATGTCCTTGATGCGTTGCTTTGCTGTGTTCTCCTTTGATTGCTGTTCCTTCTGGGGATCTATTATATTGGTGTTTCTGCAGGATCCTTATTGACTCATTGTTCCATTTCATTGTGACCTTGTTATCGGTTTCCTTGTTTCATTTTGCATTTCTGATTTTGTTTAGCTTTCCTCTTGTTATATCTGTTCACTGGGCTTTTTAAGCTCAGCCGCATTTCTTTTCCTACGGCAGGTTGTAGGTTGGAAGATGGGCTTTGATGGGCTGAGAATTGGATTATTTGAGTGGACCGACCCTAGTTACCTTATTATTTTGGACCTAATTTGAAGAGCTATTGTTTTGAGTTTTTATTTCATTTTGGACATATTGGATTTTGTATTTTTCTTTGTAAGTCATTCGTTTATATGACTTGGTAATTTATTTTATAAGGCTTCCGTTTGCAAAACTTTATTTGTATGTTCTAATATGACACCAGAATGTGACACTTCTACCCTTGCCGGGTTGGGGTGTTACAATTATGGTATCAGAGCAAAGGTTTCATCTTGTTGACCTTAGGATTGACCTGTGAGGATTTGGGTAGACATTAGGCTTCCGTCTGTTTTGATCTCTTCCGATTCCTTTTGATTGTCGTTCAGATTTGACTTCGATATTCTTTTGTCTTCGCTGATTTGACCTTCTCCTTTTTGCATTTGATTTTGTTTGTTTTATCTTTGCGCATTCGTTTATCGATCATTTAGATGGAGATTTCTCGTAGAGCCGAAGATGATGGTGCCGACCCTGCATTGCTGCAACAATTTCTGGAGAGGTTCGTGAAACAGAAGCCGCACCCGATCGTGATGTGGCCAGAGACGTCAGAATGCTGCGGAAGGGAGCTGTACGGATCAGCCAAAGGCGCAAAGACGGAGACAAGATTCAACTGGTGGCTGAAAAGGTTCATCTACTTCCTATGATTGGGCACGACTTGTGTTACTCCGATTTGTTTGTCACGCGTTTTGAGGCGGTTTGATATTTGTTACGCGATTTTGATCAGTATTACTTTTCTTTGATTTGTCAGAACTCGGTTTAAATCGTGAAGTTTTATGATTTAGCTTGTTGGTATTATCTCACCTTTATATTTGGATCGTCTGTAATGAGTCATGAGGAACCGTTTCGAGCAAGTTGGTGGCCTTCTTCCTTTTGTAGTATGGTAAGTTGGTTTGATGTATTATATGTTGCATATATGTGAATCTGGTCTGTTTTGGTATGTTGCTTGCTACCTGTATGTTATCTGTTTTGTTGTGATATTGGTTATGTGGTTTTTCATGACCCGAGGCAGAATATGATGACAATAAGGACTTGTTATGTGATGCAAGTATTATGACGCCTGATCAACGTGATAATACCGAGATCATATAATTTGACCTTATTGAAATCATACGACATCTTAGAAAATGCCTGGGGTTGGTACGTGAATTGACTAGGACTTATATCCGTTATTTGGCACTCCTCATGTTCGTTTGGAATTCTGTACCTCTTTGTAAGATTCTCATCGACATCTGTTAAGTATAAGTTTTGTACACTTTGGAACTGTAATTGTTACGATTATGCGAACCTATGGATTGCTACATCTGCCTTAAATTCGTACGTCTCTGTGTACCTCTGCGATTTCAATTTTCGAGGACGAAAATTTTCTTTTAGAGGGGAAGAGTTGTAAAACCCTAAAAATCGTAAACGCGTTCAAAGACCATTTTGCCCCTCAGACTAAATAATTGTGAAATACGTATATTACGAATATTGTCAACTGCGTTCTGACCTAAATAAGAAGTGAATGATTAATACAAGATGATAAAGCTTATTTACATTTATGTCTACTAAATAACACATTTCGCACATTACAAATTAAATGGACTACATTACATGTACTAGCTACAACATTAAAATTAAATGTATCAAAAGTAAAATTGGTAACTAATCAATACTTGATTTGGTCTCCTCAATTCACGCCCCCCTCTCCAATTTAAGTAAATATCACGCCATATACCCATGATATACTCCCATTTAATTGTCACCTATCTTTTACCAATTCAAAAATCACACCTAAAACCCTAATACATCAAAGTGACGGCAACAATATTGGACCTCCCCTCCATTCGAATTCAGAGCTCAAGAAAGATTCGTAAGTTCTTTTCTAGGCTGCTATGGACGTGGTGGGCTGCTGTCATGGGTTTGCATTCGTAGGAGGCTGTTGGTGTGGGTGTTTCGTTGGTTTTGGAGTGCTCCTGGTCGTTAGTTTTGGCTAGGCAAAAGGTTTCTTGGTTGTCTTGGGTGCTACTTTGTGTCGTGGGTTTCTAGGACCAAGAAAGGGTGTTGATTTCTTGATTTCAGTCCTTGTGCTGCTTCCTCTTTTACATGCTTCAAAGGTAACTTGTATCACCCACCATCTTGTTCCTTTTCTTCCTTGTTTTCTGATTTGGTCGCATGTTTTCAGCCTTCGAAATACACAAACATATCGTCACATAAAATAATAAAACTAAGTCACGTAAAATCATCTTATATGGCTACATAAAATCATGGGTGGAATACTTTGTATATGTCGAATAAATATGCACAAGTAATTTGTTATTGAACCTATCTCAAACCTCACGATTTATATGTTTCTTATGTCTATATCGAGATTGAATGGAATTAAAACACATGTATATGGTTCGTATTATTTTGGGTCGAATGGAACAAAGATTTAGGGTTTGTTTGGATGTTAAAAGGGGCGTATAAATCTGATTTGGGAGGGGCGTATCTCGACTAATATAGGGTTCATAAAAAGGGCCGTATAAACTTGTACAAATCGAGGCTAAAATATGGATAACGTAAAAAGAATTCATGATTTTAAAAACTAGGGTTTCGTTTGGTTAATTGATGTGTCGTATGGCTGTTTTAGGAGTGTAAAGGTCTTGACATCATAAGGGAATCACCAAGGAGTCGTGTAATATTGTATAACTCGAGTTCTAATGGGAATTAAACATAAATGATTTTGGAAAACTAAAACTAGGGCTTATTTGTAAAGATATATACGATTTACTTAATTTAAAGGTTGTTTTGTAATCAATGAAACTTGAAGGTTAGATTTGTAAATATGATAACTAAAATGGCTAAATGAGTAAAATGCGTAAATATGATATATTTACACTAAGGACCATATACTTTGTACTATCTACACTTTAGCCGCTAAAATTGTATAACTTGGCGTAAATGATCTTTAAAACTATGATATATCTCATTTTCATCATCTTGACCTAAATTGACATTAATTACAATATAAATGGAAACTTGCTATTTTTAGAAAGTTACTAATTATAGAAACCTATTAATTATAGAAACCTGCTAATTATGAAAACCTGCCTAAAATAGAAAGTTAACTAAAATGGAAAGTTACTAAATGTGGAAACCTGCTAAAAGTGAAAACCTGCTAAAAATGGAAAGTCGTCTAAAATAAGTAATCTGATCTTAATAAGCGTTATCTAATTCATAAATCTTTTGATGAATCTCGTGGCTCTAGACTCAATAAGTGCATTATGATTTTCCTAAGCGGAGACTAGGGAGAGGGTCTCCTTCTTCAATATCAACAATCTCTAAGAGAAAGTCGATAGATTATGTAGGGTTCCCAGTGAGAATGAAACAAATCCTTTTGAGAGGAATTGAGTGGCTAGAAGGTTTAGTGCAGTGCGTCACTGGGTCCATGACGTCTTTGTCTTCAATACCAGTGTCATCTAGTGACAACGAGTAGCATATGTATTGAACCCGGTTTCTGCCCTAAGGTTGAATATGGAGGGCTATTTCTTTTCACCCTTTCATTACATTTCTTTTTAATTCTTCAACCCCTTCTTTCTCCTTTCTCACATTACTCCTTTTTCAATCATTCCTAAGGACTTCTAATACTAACTATTTTTGATGTCCTTGGGTAGATCCCTCCGGCTCTGGCGGATCATAGGACGAATTTCCTATCCATAGTCACCTTATAACTCCATGACTGTCCTATTGTTGCCATAAAAACTATTTTTCTTGAAAATATCTCAAAGTGTTTATGATAGAAAACATGTTTGGAACACTCTGAGAGTTTTATATTTTCATAAACACTCCCCTTCACATGTGCTTATGAGTTTTAACAAAAATATGCACATCGAGGGTAGAGTTTGCACTTTTTGAATTGATCGGCTCATGATAGACAATTCCCCACGAGACATGGTTACGTTGCCTAGTTAAAGAGTTCCATTGTCAGGTTTTAGGTGACAACTAGCTCTAATAACTAACTTGAAGTTGTAAACACTCCTCGAAAAGGAGGTTAGACCCATGAACGTGCATATCTATCACAAGTTTCTTGAGATGGTACATTTACTAACATTGATTCCCGTCAATTCGTTGGTTCCGTCTGAGTCAAGCTCATTTTGAGATTCAAACAACGATCATTAAACTTTTTGATCACATTTTAATCACGTCTCCTCCCCCTCAAAAATAGCATGTTTGTGATATTTTTGATATAAACGGATTAAACAACATTTTAGAATCTTTTGGGGAGACAAACGGATTTGATTTAAGCATCAATTAAAGGGTTTTAGAGGGAGTTATCTTGAGCACAAAGTATTTTGAAAGATTTTGAAAAATCTTTTTGAACAATATTGAAAACGTGCTCAAGATGATGATGATTTCTCACCATTTTTAAATGTAGTGCACTGAAGCGTACACTTGATTTTTCTATAAAAGCACGAGTTTTGATTTGAAAAATAATCAAAAGTCATCATTTTAGTCTGGGTTTCGTACTGAAGTATACGAAAGCCATAGATTAAGAAGTTTTGAGAAACGACATGTTTTGAAAAACATTAAAGAACTCTCGCTCAAGCATCTGTACATACCCGTATCATTGTTGAATGACATTTCTAGAAACGTACAGAATATCAATTATACGAGAGACATGTCGTGAGAAGAATATTTTTGGATTTTTGATTTTATATTGTTTTTGTATTTTTGAAAGTTTTATATTTTTATATTTTGATTTTGTTGGTTTTTCAAATTTTGTATTTTGTTTTTCAAAAATATTTACAGCGAAGCTTTTTGGAAAATCACTTTCAAGAAGAATCGAGAAGACGTTCTAACTCCTCAGGGGTTAGGCTTCGCATTTCAATTCGTCGAACTAAATAGTCAAACCTTTCTTTTGGAAGGGCTTTAGTTGATAGATCGGCGAGTTGGTAATCTATCTTCACGAAGAATAATTCAACAGTACCATTTTCGACGTACTCTTTGATAAAGTGATAGCGGACTCGATATGCTTAGTCTTTGAGTGATGAACAGGATTGCATGATATGGCTATGGCACTTTCGAGTCACAATACATAGGTATTTTATCGAAAGTAAAGCCATAATCTGTGAGTTGCGTTCTCATCCATAGAATTTGAGCACAACACGCAGATAGAGACACATACTCAGCTTCAGCGGTTGAAAGTGCAGTGCAATCTTGTTTCTTTGAAGACCAACTTACTAACTTTTCACCCAAAAATTGTGCTCCTCCGGATGTACTTTTTGCTGTAACTTGATCACCTGCGTGGTCTGCATCTGAAAAGGCAATAAGATCAAATTCGGATTCCTTCGGATACCAAAGTCCCATGTGAATGGATGTCTTCAGGTACCAAAAGATCCTTTTAACCTCTTTGAGGTGCAGTTCGGTAGGCTTTGCCTGAAACCGTGCTAATAAGCAAACAGCAAAATGAATATCTTGTCGACTAGCAGTGAGGTACATGAGAGAACCAATCATGCTCCGATATTTCTTCGGATCAATAGGTTTCCCAAACAAATCGGCTCCAATTTTTGGTGAAGTTACCATTGGTGTTCCGACCGAGTCACAATTGTCCATACCATGATTTTTAAAATCTCGATCGTATATTTAGCTTGATTTATAAAAATTCCACGAGGGGACTGATGTATTTGTAAACCAAGAAAGAATTTTAGTTCCCCATCATGGACATTTCAAATTTACTTTTCATGAGATTTTCAAAATGTTTTGAAAGATTCGGATTAGTGGACCCAAAGATGATGTCGTCCACATAAATCTGAACAATCAAAATGTCGTTTTTGCATTTTTGTGTAAACAAGGTAGGATCAACTGTGCCTTTGGTGAAATTGTTTTGGATAAGGAAAGAGGACAGTTCGTCATACCACGCTCTCGGAGCTTGTTTCAATCCATAGATTGCCTTTTTGAGTTTGTAGACGTAGTCTGGATGATTCATGTCTATGAAGCCTTCTGGCTGACTCACGTATACTTCTTCTTTCAGAGTTCCATTCACGAACGCGGTCTTAATGTCCATCTGATAAACCGTGATGTTTTTGTGAGCGGCATAGGCTAAGAAAATCCTGACTGCTTCTAGTCTAGCTACCGGCGCGAATGACTCTTCAAAGTCTATCCCTTCCTCTTGTCTGTATCCTTTGGCCACAAGACGAGCTTTGTTGCGAATTACAGTCATTTCTTCATCCCTTTTGTTCTTCCATAACCATTTGAGATCAATGACGCGAATGTCAATTGGTCTTGGAACCATTTCCCAAGAGTCATGTATACGGTATTGGAGAAGTTCCTCCTGCATCGCTTCTATCCATGCGGGTTCTGCCATTGCCTCGCGAATGTTCTTTGGCTCTATATTGCTAATTGAGCAAAGGTAAATGCATAAGTCACAATCGGTGGCAAGTTGGCGTCTCGTCTGAATTGGCCTTGAAGGTTCACCAATAACTTGTTCAATCGGATGGTCTTTAGTCCACTTCAGAGTAGAAGGATACCGTTGGTTAAACGTATGCGAATTAGATAGTTCTCGTAAGCTAGAAGATGATTCAGCTGATTCCGTAGCAAATGGGTTTTCAAATAAGTCTTCATCTAACGTTGCATCGTTCTGGTTTTGATTTTGCTCATCAACTGCTGGTAGAACGGGTGTAATAGCTTGAGTAGATGTAGATGATGTTGATGGAGTTGGTGCATTGGTTTCAACCGTTGTAGATGCATCTTCTGTTGGTGGTGGAGGATGATGTTGAGCGGGTGCAGCGGAATGATGGTTTGATGCATTTGTCGAAGTTCCACCATAGTATTCATCGAACATTAACTCGAAGAAATTCTCCCATTCTTGTTCTTTAGGATTGTCAAACGAAGTTGATTGAGCTCTTTGAGGTACGAGTCCTGAACTGATGTGTCCAGAAGTCTGCGGGATTAGTGCGGGTTCTAGGCGAGTCTCGAAGCCATATGTGACAGTTCGTCAAACTTCACATTCATCGTCTCCATGATCCTCCTAGTTCTCCTGTAATACACCCTGAATGCCCTCGAGTTATCTGAATATCCAATGAAGATTCCAATATCACCTTTTGCTTTCAGTTTTCCAAGATCTTCTCAGTCATTCGTAGGATAGCACAAAGCGCCAAATACGTGAAAGTAAGAGATATCCGGTTTTCTGTTATTCACAAGCTCATATGGGGTTTTATTGAATCTTGGATGGACAAGGGATCAGTTCTGAGTGAAACAAGCAGTGGCAACAGCATCAGCCCATAGAAATAACGGTGCACTAGAATAGATTAGCATTGTGCGAGCAGCTTCCACAAGAGTTCTATTTCTTCTTTCAACTACCCCATTCTGCTGTGATGTGTGATTCCAACATCTTCAAAATAAGCGCTTAACTCCTGATTAGTGAATTCTGTGTCGTTGTCTGTTCTTACAACCCTTACTGGAGTTTGAAGAAGTACTTGAATTCGTTTCAGAAAGGTGATGATGATGCTTGGTGCTTCGTCTTTTGATCTCAGAAACTTAACCCATGTATATCTTGAATAATCATCGATGATAACAAGAATATACTTTTTCCCATTAATGCTTTCAACTCTCATTGGGCCACATAAGTCCATGTGCAACATATGCAACTTTGCTTCCGAACTAGGTATGGTTTTGGGTTTATATGATGCTCTTTTGCTTTTTCCTTGTTCGCATGATGGAAATAAGTGATCCTTGGTGTATTTGAACTTTGGAAGTCCGTTGACGATGTTGTCTTTGGCAATTTTGTTGATGGTGTCGAAATTGAGATGGGATAACCGTCTGTGCCACAACCAGGACTGTGTTCCAGATGCTCGTGTCATAAGACATATTGGTGATGAAGAGGCCATTTGATTGATGTCGATAGCATACAAGTTTGTATCACGATTCCCAGTTAAGAGATCAGTGCCATCCAAGTTTCTAACAAAGCAAGCATTTTTCCTAAAAGCAACCTCTAAATCTGCATCACAGAACTGCCCGACTGAAAACAAATTGTGTCCCAACCCTTCGACATAGTAAACCCGAGTGATCAAATAATTTCCAAAAGGTAGATCTCCATAACCCATGATAGCTGCTACATGATCATTTCCAAAGCGTACGGTTCCCATGAATTTCCAGACGAAATTGATCAGCAGCTTCATATTCTCGGTCATGTGCTTGGAGCAACCCGAGTCGACGATCCAAAGACAAATTTCGATAACACGCCATAACAGAAAAAGAATATTGTGGAAACCGTTTTGATTTTGGTTCATTTGGGTTAGAGGTAAAATCCTTATCACACGCAGAGAGGTTTTCTACAGGGAATTCTGGTTTATCACTCATTGTACCATTCTGGAGTGTGAAAGTTCTACCTGTGGGTTTCCAAATATCATCCCTATAGTATACACTATAGTTCCTGTCAGTAGTGTAAAGCCTAAGTTTTGCAACTAGTCTTCCTACTCTTTTAGCGTAAGATCTTTTTGGGACGTTCTTCTTAACAGGCTTATCATTCACATTGTTAGAAACATAATCATCTTGAACATTAATTAAAGATTTCTGGTTCGCTCCGAATGGTCTATCTTTTATTAGTCAACCACTTGTAAATGGTCAACCATAAAAGTCAAACAGCTCAGAACAGAATGCAATAAAGTCCAGAGGAGTATAGTGTATCCCCGGGTCGTTAAGTCCCAACGAGGTGTGAAAACTGTAATACAACGAATCTGTAATCGGGTGATATTGAACAGGAAAGGTTATGATTGATTACACTAAGGAAATTAAATCTAATAAAGACTTTGAAGTCATTTTAATTCTATATTTAAAATCGATTAACGTTTAAAACCTAAAACGTACGTTTAAATAAAATTACGTGAAGCGTCGAAATAAAACGTGAAAATAAAGAAGTAAAATACCTACGGATATGGAAAATAAATTTTTACAATCCTAATTATACTAGAAAATTATTGGAAAAAGAAAATTATTTTTATGACTATTTATTTAATTATTATTAATTAAAAACTATTTTTAACTATTTAATAATACCCTAAAATATAAGAAAATATGAAATAAAGCTAGAAAAGTGAAATTATGACTTAGAAAAATCTAAAATATTATAAAACTTATTTTAAAACTGAAAATATATTTATTACACTTTTTATGTATTTATTATTAATTAAAAATGATTTAAAAATACTTAAAAACTAATATTAAATAAGAAAATGACTAAATGAGCTAGGAAAAATCTGGAAATTTTATGGAAAATCTAAAATATTATACTAAGCCTGGGAAAAATATAAAAAGTTAGATAAGCCCACTAATAAGCTGAATTGGGCAAATAAGCAGTTTGAATAAGCACTTGAAATAAGCAATAAGCTATCCAAAAGCTACCATAAGATACTACAGTCTAAATCTAACCTAAAATGAGCTAATGCAACTGATTGGGACCTAAAAACCACAAGCTACAGAAAAAAAGCTCTAGACCAGATTCTAACAACTATATGCCAAACGGCCTTGAACCAGCTACTTCAAGCTCCAAATAAGCTAGCTTAGAAAAATCACAAAAATAAAATAAAAATACCTAGTTATAGACCACCAACCCAAGTGCAGGTATTCAAAATTTCAGCTGATTTGAACTAAAAATGAATCTGTGAAAATTCCACAAAGTTTTGCAAAAATCACTTTTTCACTTATTTTTTTTTTGTTGACAGAAGCAGGGCAAAACTGGGCTGAAATAAGCAGATGAAAAAGCACTTAAACATGGAAACTAAAAATTAACAAAAATATACTAATGAAGACAAGCAACAAAACATTAAAACCCTAAAAGCACAGATTATGAAATTCAATATTAAAGCCTAGAGAAAATTATCTAGTTTATTCAAAAATGGGTTTCTATGAAATTATGACTTGCAGCAGTATAGGATTTTTGACCCAAAACTTGTTAAAACTCAATGAAACAGTTCCAAAACCTGGATTCTTACTTTTACACTCTAAATGCACTTAAAGGTACCAAAAACTAGGACTAAAAAGGCCTTAGCTTATTAGAAGCTTATATGAACACTTAAGATTCCAAATTTTACCATATTGATGTAAAACCTCCAAAAGCTTGAAACAAGCTCAAATCCAACTTAAATCTGCTTAATTAACTTCCAATAAGCTTATTCTAAACTCACCAAAGTGTCAATGAACAGTAATCTAGCTAATTTGATCAAAACTGTTGCTATACCAAACACCCCCTTAAGATTCTGAATTTGCAATTTTAACTAGCACAGACCTACATAAGCTAGGTTTCTTGGTTTTTTTACTGATTAACTAACTTATATTGACTATGATTAACAACTTTTAAAACAGAAATAAGCAGTAGAATAAGCTATGCTATTTTTAGCTATTTTTGGCTTTTTTAACTTTTTTAAGTAAAGTAAAGGCAATGACTATTTAAAACTGAAGTAAGTGATGAAATATAACTAGAAACTAATAATAAGCAATAAACAACAATAATAAGCTAAAAATAAGCTATTGTACAGTAAACTAAGTTTAAAGGCTAAAAATTCAAAAAGCTTACAACTGATTTTGCTAATAGAACAAGGGAACAAGAACCAAGAACATTTCTAGCTTGTTCACACAAGCTAGAAAACCCAGAAAAGCCTTCCAGATTAGCTTATACCACCCAGAACAGCTTTTTGGAGCTTAGTTAACCATTTATTGACTTTTCTTCAAAATGAAATTAGAACCTCAGGAACCTCTTAATACTTCTTTAATTAACTTCAATAAGCTCATAAGAGCTTATTTCAACAACTATTTCAGATTATAACATTAAAATCAAGCAAGAACACTTTTGGCGGGAAAAACAGTTTTAACTGGAAACATGGAATTAATCTAATTGAATACTTGAATTACATTGCAAAATACTTATACAACTTAAAATTAACTAAACCCAGAAGAAAATTACAAGAACTTATCTAGTCGACATTAATTAAAAAAACTATACTACTCTACAATCTACTCTAAAAATCTAACACTTGCTTCTCTGTGTCTTTGGTGTTTTATTGACTCCAAAAGCTTTCTTGGGTCCCTCTTTGGATTGTTCCAATTCATCCCAATCGTCCACTTGTAAATTTGGCGCCAAAATATCTATTTGAGTGGGAGCAGCAGGTTTTTGCAATTAAAGAATTTTGGGTGTTTGTGGAGGTGTAGGAGAGTGGGTAGACAGCTGGGGTTGAGGTGGATGCAAGTGGTGGTGAAACCATGGAGGTGGAGGGTGGTTTCTGGTTTTGGGGGGTATGTGAGGAAGGGGAACAGGGATGGAGGTATAAGGGAGTGGGTTTGACTGTTTGACTTGGGCTGGGCTGGTTTAATAATACAAGAAGGGTCCGGTTTGGTTTGTAGAAATTTAAGCCCAAGGACCAAAATTGTATTTTCTGAATTCTTGAAGGGTTGAAACTGTAAATTCCCAAAAGTTATCAAAAGGGTTAATATTGCCAATGATGAATAGTACAAGGGTAATATTTGATAAATTTTCATTTTTAAATACCCGAGGACTAATTTTGCCATTTTTGAAACTTGAGGGGTAAAAGTTGCCAATTTTAGAAAACTTTCATCCAGGGACTAAAAATGAACAAGTTTGATATCCCAAGGACTTATGTTGACTTTTCTTCCAATTTAAACCTTCAGGGACTAATTCTGCCAATTTGTGAAACTTCAGGGACTGAAAATGACAATTTTGTGAACTTTGATTGTTTTTCACCTGTTTTCAATCTTTTTGTATCTGAATCACATAAAAACACATTTTCATGATATTTGTAACATTTATATAGTCATTTGTGTGTTTTTGGCTGTTTTTGTGGGTTTAAATAATATAAAATATATGTGTATTTAGACACATATCAATTTCTTGCAAGTTAAACAAAGAGATTCAACACATTCATTAGACTTAGTAAGTTTCACAGGTTCAGTACATTCAGATGAAATGTCTTTCTTATTCAAAAGCGGTAAATTCCTAGGGTGTTCTTCTACTTTCTTCTCTTTATTCAAGCTACTACTCCTAGAGGCAGTCGAGACTCTATTGTTCCTTGTATTGCTCTTAGGCTTTAGTCTGCTGCTCCTAGAGGTGCTTTCTAGTCCTGTAGAAGGTAAGGCACACGCATTAGGATTCACATTTTTATCAAGGGAGGTGGTTTCAGCTTTCCTAGTCTCTTTAGAGTGCTTTTCTAAACTTATGTCGTTTGTTCCATATGTTTTAGATGTGGAGGCAGACGCATTAGTGGTACTCATCTTAAAAGGCCAGGTGCTAAAACTTTTGGTTTCTCGATAACTGCTTTTCCCTTATCAACATTTTGTTTAGGTAGGGCAGGTGGAGTGACTGGTTTTGATGAAACATTTTTCTCATTGACTTTTGGAGGAGGCATAGAAATAGACATTTTTGGTTTGGAAACCGGTTTGGGAACATTTGCTTTCTCCGCAGTCAATGGTTTTTTAATCACAGTATCCACTGCCTTTCCTTTTTGACTTTCCAGCTGAGCCCTCAAAAGATCATTTTTCGCTTTCATGTCATTGTAGGCACGCTCATACGACAGTTTGTCATACTTGCATTCCTCAGTTTTTCGATCAAGTTGTTTAAAATATGAGACATTTTCTTTTTCAAGTTTTTCAAGGGCTTTTTCATATTTTGAAACAATTGCGGAGGTCTCATACTGGAGTCTTTCATGATCTTCAACAGAATATGTTTGCAAAATGATGGACATAATATCAGTAGTCAGAACATCTTCGAAGAGTGAATCATTTAGATTTTCCAAAACTTTGATGTGTTCAACACTTTCATTAGCTTGCTTTACCAGGGATTTATGGTCCTTGACAAAGTCAGCTGTTTCTTTCAAAAAGGCTTGTTCAAAATGAATTACCCTTGAGTTGATGTTAGTCAGCTGAGGGGCAATTTGAGTTTCAAAAAACTTTTTCTGTTCAATATCAAAACTATTAAACCAGATGTTTGTTGTAATATTGGTTTTAGTTTTAACGGTCTCTTGAAGATCTGTAATTCTCATTTTCACATTTTCCAAAATACTTCTGGCATCACTTGTGTTAAAAGGATTGTTTGAAGACATTTGTTCAATGTTCGAAAGAGATTTGGAGACAACAACTGTTTTTGAAACTGATTTTGAAACAGGTGTGGACACTTTGTTTGAAATAGTTGGTTTGGTGGAAAACGTTGATTGAGAAACAAATGAAATACCATTAATTTTGTTCCATGTGTTATAATCAATTGGTTTGATTTCCGGATGTTTTTGTTTCATTTTTGATCTACTCTCCTCAGATAGTTCCAACGTTTCAAGAGAATCATGCACAATTATGGGTTCATGCAAAGGTTTTCCATTGTGCAACACATTCTGAGATTTCTGAGCTTTCTTGAGAAACGAAGAAGGGTCGTTACCAAGTGCCATCTTATGTGAAGTATGAAAACGTGGATTTACTTGGTTAGAAAGCATCTTGTTTGATTTAGCTGAATGACCCGATGTAAGAAGCAAATTGTCCAATGTTTTGAGTTTTTCCGCTTTATCAAGAATTTCATCAAGAAGAGAATCTTCTCGTTTTGAAAAATCAGTGATCAACTTCTTCTTCTCTTTTTCAAGATCAGAATACGTTGCTTTTTGTTTAGAAAGTTGGTCATTTAGATCAGAAATTTCCTTGTTTAAAGATTTTATTTTCAAATTCAGATTCACATCAAGTGTATCGTATTTGAGTTGCAATTGTTTTTCTCTTAAAACAGAATCTCGATAACCAATTTCTAATTTGGACATTTTGTTAGTATGAAATTCAAAAGCTTTGGCGTGCTCCTTGTAACTCTCAAGCTCAGTGGTCAATTTAACATTCGCGGCCTTAACTTCGTGATTGACCTTACTCACTTTTTCAATTTCAATGCCACACTGATTGATTAATGATTCAAAATAAGCACATGTTTCCTCATCAGTCTCAGTATTTTGTGCCACACAGCCTCCACTAGGATCCACATCCGGAGTTTCAGAGTTAGTATTGCTACAACTCGGATTGTCCAGGTATGTATCATAAGTAGGTGCTGGCGTCACAGAATGCTGTTTATCATGAGTAAACACATCAAATATGACATTGTTATAGCATGGATCAATGATTGGTACCTCGGATACTGCGTTGGCGTCATAGGACAGGAAGTGCGTCGAGTCGTGTCGTACTTAGTCTCCTGAAGATTTGCCATGAATATGCAGTTCGCATTGATTTCCTCGAGGTCTTCCAAATCATCCATAATAGTGAAAAAAATCATTTTCCTCGGCGGTCAATCTGCATCCACTTCTTGCTTACTGTGCTAACAGCATAGCTTTCCGAAGAAACTCAGCATTCTTCTTGTGCGGCTTAGTGGGACAGTTTCGTGCCATGTGACCCATTCCTTGACAGTTATAACACTTAACCTGATTACCCCGATTCACATTTCCATAATTCCCAACAACTGGAGCTGCAACATTCCCATTCTGATTACCCACTGCTCTTTTCCCAACATTCTGTCCCATCGATTTCCAACATTCGACCCAACCTGATTACCCGATATGGAACCGCTGATTACCCATGCGATATCCAGTAGCATATCCCTGCTGATTCCCAATAACTCCAACCATTTGACCTTGATTACCCATATTCACACCCGGCTGTGCAATTTGCCTGTTGCGAGTGTTTGACGAAATCCTTTGGTTGTTGTTAGTTGGTGTGGAATAGCGACTTTTTAGTGCGTTACCCAATAAAGAGTATATCTGTTGTAAGGTCGCTTCTGGGTCAGTTTCAGGATCAGTGATTCCTAGTTCCTGGTATTGTTGATCTGGATAGAATTGTTGTTGTGGTTGTGGAATGTATTGCTGCAAGTTGTTGTTGTTGGAAGATGATGAAGCTTGTTGTTGTGTATTCATTGAAGGTTGAGTCTTTGCAATAAGTGCCAATGGATCATGATTCTTTGCCAATCTTTCTTTCCTGACTTCATTGACTTCAGCTTGGTTTTGTTTCAGAAAATCCTTGAGTTGATCAATCACCTGATGTAGTCCTTTGTTTGGTTGACAATAGTGACATGTCGTCCCCATTCTTTTGGAAGATTGTTGGGGAACTTGATGTTTTGAACGATAGTTCTGGGTGTCGGCTTGTTTCGATAAGGTCATTCATCAAAGTGCAAAACCTTCCATAGTAGGATTCAATGGATTCTCCTTGAGTTGAAGTAAACTTTTCCCATTCAGTTAGCAGCTTGTTCTCCATGTCTTGTTGACCAATTTACGTTCCATGACAAAGCCGTCTAACACGTTCCCACATATCGAAAGCAGTTTCACAACTGTCTACCGCAGCAAAGATGTCTATTGGTAAATCCAGTTGGATAATATGAATTGCCATGTCATCTGCTTCGACTTGTTTCTGATCCTCTGCAGTGTATTCAGATTCGTATTGAAGACGAGAAGATGGTGGGACGGGAGGTGTTGCATCTGCATTTCCAGGTACATGAACTTGTCGAGGCTTGAAGGGTCCATCCTGAATGGATTTAATCATGAGTTTTCCATTAGGTTTGGTCTTGATGTAACGAAGCATACGACTTTTCCATTGAAGATAACCACCTTTTGCCAACATAGGAGGACGGTTTTCGGCACCGGATGCATGAATGTCTTGTTGAGTTGCCATTGATGAAGGTATGATATGATAAAGTTGATGTAGGATCGATTCAACGATAAAGGAGTTGAGTTGTAGAAGATATTGCCGTTTGAGGTTTTCTGAAAGTCGTACTCGTAACCTTGGTTCTTAAAAAAAATTTCGCCCAAAAAATTTGAAATTCACTATAAAAATCAATTCTAAGGTCGTATGAAAATTTTGAGTTATGACAATTTTGACGCCAAATTTGACCCGAAAAATTTGAATTTAGGCCCAAAAATTTGAATTTTTTGACCAAAAGTGTCACAGTTAAACCAAAATTTGAATTTCGCGTAAAAATTGAACGTTTAGTCTCCTCAAAAATTTAAATTTTACTCAAGTTTTCCCGGCAAAAATTTGATTTTAGGCCCAAAAATTTGAATTTTTTTTTTTTTTTTTAAAAACCTTTATGCGTAGACGAGGCTTAGGCGTAGAGATTGTGCTTATGCGTAGGATCTTATGCGTAGGATCTTAGGCGTAGGATCTTATGCGTAATTAGCTTAGGCGTAGGAATCCTTATGCGTAGACCGTATCTAACGCGTAACCGTAAGCTTATGCGTAGACAAAAAGTTACTCGTAAACCTTACGCGTAATTGTGAAGTTATGCGTAGAGTTACTCGTAAGCTTTTAGCTTATGCGTAAACTATGGTTAAGAACCAAAAATCCTTTACACTGTCACAGCGTAAGGGATATCCACAAGTCGAAGTGTTCCACACACTTATCCAAGTGAGGGAAGCACTGAGTAACCGTTATAGCTCGAATATTCTTCACCAAAAAGTTATGCGTAGAAAACTAGGGTTTTGGACTTTTTGACTTCTACGCGTAAGAAATTTCCAACGATTCAAATGATTTCTTTTGCACAGATAGCCTTAAAAACACTCGAATAACCCAAAAATGTTGACTTTTTTCACCCAAAGTGCTTAGAAAAGTTACGAGTAGAAATGACCAACGAACCAAATACGAGTTCAAAAGTGAAGAAAAACACGTAAAGCTTCGAACTTTTTGCAAAAAGCTGAAACATTAGCACCAAATAAACCTTAAACCACAAGAATCTTGAATTTTTAAGTGCAAAAATTAAAGCTTTAAGCGTGACAAATATCCTACTCGTAAACTATTAAACTTACGCGTAACCCTTCAAAACAAACACAAACACTCTTAAACCATTGTTAGGCGATAGATACCAATTGTAGGACCTTACTTTTATCAACCTTATCACAAACTACCAACACGTTAACCAATGTTAAGCGTAGAACTCGTGAAACCAAACAGAAACGTTATGCTTAGAAAGAATAAGAAGAAAGGAAAGATGGTGACTTGAATGATATGAAATCCGTGTATGTGAGAGGATAAAGATAAACACAATAAGTTGTATATTCCAAAGGAAAAACACACACACACACACACTTTCAAGCACACCCCTCAAATGACCATTTGAGGGGTATTTATAGTCCAAGGGACTTGATGCCCTAAAAGGCTTTCCATGGGCTCGGTTTGGACTTGGATTGGGCTTGGGATTCTTAAGCTTATAAACGTCTAGAATAGCTTAACTCTTAACCAATTAGCTTAGCCCAATCCACGAGCCCGATGACTATTCTATCACGATATCTAACACACGTTACAAAGTTCCTAAATGTGAATGACCATCACTTCTAATAAAAACTATTAAGGCTAACATGACCTTCCTCATAAGGTTTCTCATGATCTCTTTGCATCTTTGATCTCTTGCCATTTTGTTATTGAACCTTTTCTTTGATATTGAACCTTTGCTATTGACCTCTCTGCTATTGAACCTTTGATATTGAACCTTTGATATTAGACCTTGATGTTAGACTATTGCTATTAAATTGTGAACTATTGATATTGAACCTTTGATTATGATGACTCACATATTGTATACTTTGGACCTTTTGCTTGACCTGTCAGTTTGATACCCGAGCCATTAAACTAGGCATGGGGGTTCCATGTCCGTGTCATTGATGCACCAATGGCATGACTCCAATGTGGATGAGTGATGTTCCACACCGTCCCCATATTGTATTGATTATGCGCACTTCAGATTTATTATATGGCCACAATTGTTTTGTAGGGGGCGTATGGATGCATCCTAAATTTGTATTGTATTGTATTGACATTGATATATTATATTGGTGATGTGGTGCGTGTGTGCAATACACCCCCTCACATATTGGGAGCTGATCACTGAACTGGTTACTTGAGGTCTCCCCTCCTATTGGTTTGGTATTCTGAGGTCACCCCTCCGAATACGATGGCTACTATTGGATACTTGGCTGCTATTGCCACTATTGATATTACTGTAGTGTATTGTTGGCTCGGAATAGATTTCTGACAACCCTTACACTTTTGATATACCTATATTGTACCTTATGTATTCCCCAACGCACCCTATTATGTATTAATTTTCCATTACTCAGTACCCTTATGTGACTCACTCTACTACCATTCCATTGCATTGATCTGTCATACTCTTATTTAGTTACTTCAGACTATCGTTCCATTCATGTACCAGGTTATTATATGATTATTGTATTTGATTATGCTAATACATGTTTTATGTGACTACCGTTTACCTGCTGTGATATGATTAATATGCGATTATATGATTCACCTGTTCTCATCTGACTATATGTTATCTTACTGTTATGTGACCCTTTGATTTGTTTGGTAACCATGCTAGTGTGTAATCGATTGTATTATCGGTTTATCATGTATACTTTCGTTCAGTAATCTCGTGGACTATGATTATCCGTCAGTGTTCTTATTGCTAATTGTTGACCTGCCATGTTTATATTTCTGTTATGATACTGTTACATTATTAACTGTGGGTTTTTTTGACTTGTATGATTGCCATGCTCACTTTATAATTAATTGCTTCCGCTTGCTTTTAGTTTTTCGTTTGGTTTATATGTATTCTGATTTCCTGATTTGATTGCATGTTATTCTTATGTTGAGTGGATGCGACGTCTGTTATGCTTGATTATGTTTCGGTGCTTGTATGTCTGGTTGTTTATATGTGATTATATATATGTCCTTGATGCGTTGCTTTGTTGTGTTCTCCATTGATTGATGTTCCTTCTGGGGATATGTTATATTGGTGTTTCTGCAGGATCCTCATTGACTCATTGTTCCATTTCATTGTGACCTTGTTATCGGTTTCCTTGTTTCATTTTGCATTTCTAATTTTGTTTAGCTTTCCTCTTGTTATATCTGTTCACTAGGCTTTTTAAGCTCAGCCGCATTTCTTTTCCTGCGGCAGGTTGTAGGTTGGAAGATGGGCTTTGATAGGCTGAGAGTTGGATTATTTGAGTGGACCAACCCTAGTTACCTTATTATTTTGGACCTAATTTGAAGAGCTATTGTTTTGAGTTTTCATTTCATTTTGGACATATTGGATTTTGTATTTTTCTTTGTAAGTCAGTCGTTTATATGACTTGGTAATTTAATTTATAAGGATTCCGGTTGCAAAACTTTATTTGTATGTTCTGATATGATACCAGAATGTGACACTTCTACCCTTGCCGAGTTGGGGAGTTACAATATGTCTGTGTAACACGGGTTGGTCGACATTTATCATCCATCCCTAAACTATCCTACAAAAACAGTCTTCTACAAAACGATCATCGTTTCAAGATCGTACGTTGCTGGTGTGGTAAGAAAGCTATTATTCGCACTTCGTGGACCTCTACCAACCCAGGGCGTTGATTCTTTGGTGGTCCTTTTGAAGTAAGTGCGTCTTAATATTTATTATGTTAGTTTTTTTCGCAAGCAACAAAGTACATTGTAACAATGGTGGTTGTTTAATGACTTGTCATAATCATGAATAGGGGTCTTCTTTTCGGTGGATAAGATGGTATGATCCTGAAATCTGTGCTCGTTCAAGAATGATCATACCAGGCCTTTTGAGGGGGAGAAATGAGCTTGAGGCAAGATTAGTAGTTGCTGAAGGTGATGTGTGGAAGTGGAAGATTTACCTGATGCTAAGTTGGATATTGTTCTTGATTGTTTTTGTATTGGGATAACTTTTTTAGCTTTTATGTAATGAGGCGAGATGGTTAATGTTCAGTATCTTGAATTGTAGTAACGTTGTTATGAAGTATTCAGTTTGCCTTATTTTTGATTTTCAATGCCTTATGGGTATGCAGATGGTTAGCAATTTGTTTAGGGTTGACTTTTAAATGTCAACATTCTTATGAGGTTTTGTTTAGCTTTGGTTACTTTTGATGCAAATTATTCACACATCAAGCTTAGTCAATCTATAAAAATACACAATAATGACATGGTTCCATAGTTAATGCAAATGGATATAATTCCAAATGCATAAAATTGCATACTTTTCAAAGCATGAGAACTACAGTTAGACACACACACACATATGTTTTTAGAGTACATAACTTGTCCATAGGAAATAACTAGATAAAACATTGTCTAGATAATTAGCATAACAGAATTGACCTATAGTGAGGCCATCATTCTTGCCAGTGCAGCCTGCTGCCTAGTCATTCTTCGTGTAGCAGGCTGGGTTGAAGTAGAAACTGCTTGAACATCACTTGACTGCAGCTGAGAATCAGACTGGGATTGATCATGTTACTGGGATTGACACTGGGATTGCTCATGCATGCTGGGATCGGCAATTGCTTCATCTTGATGTTGATGGGATTGTGACAGGGATGCATCATGTATGATGGGATCTTCAGTTGCTGGATCTTGATGTTCAGATTGAACACCACTTCCTTGAACTGCACTAACTTGACTTTCAACAACACCTGAAGCTCGTATTGGTTGGTAAGTTGATTATGCACAGACTTGACAGGAACCAGTGGATTGGTTTCAATTTGTGCTGTAATTTTCTGTGAGATATAAGTCAAAAGCTCTGACTGCCCTTGATTGCAAACAAGTGTGTTGCTCATTATATGTTCTGACTGACCAGATACCTGTCTCACCATTCCTGCCAACAAACAATAGCCATGGGCAGAGTATTTTTGAAGGGTCCTTTTTGCCAGAAAGCAATGCATTTATACCCCTTCTGTTTAATGGACTTCTAGATGGGCCTATATCCAGTCCAGGACCTTCACTTGGGCCTGAAAGTGGAACACAACCTTTACATCTATTCTTGTTTTGTCATTCTTTAGAAAAACAACTCCCTCCTAGTTTCTATTGAATGCTCTGTTACTAGGTTTTTGACTTCCCCTGCAGTAGCAAACTCCTGACCAGAATAGAAGAATGTGGTATAGACTCCATTTGCAAAGTCTGCCTGTTGGAAAGAAACATAGTCACTGCAAAAGATATCATCAACCATCACAAGTAAATCATTTTCCAACTGCATGTCATCACTTATATTACTGGTTGTTCCTGCTTCACCTAACTCATTACTCTGACCTACTTGGACCATAGCAAGTTGTGCATCATTCTCCTTACAAGTTTTCTCTTCATTTGCTTGAATTGAATCATCAACTGGATTGCCTAAGTCACTAGTGTCACACACTTGTAATAGAGTAACATCAACAACAGGATCCTCTTCCATGTTATCCTGAGTCAATTGAAACAGAGTTACATCCACATCAGACTCCTCAAACCTTTTATTGACATCAACTAGTGCTCTTCCTGCTTTGTCTAAGTGCTTCTCCTGAGTCAATTGAAACAGATTAACCTCAAAATTATCAGGCTCCTCAAACCTGTTATTGACATCAACTAGTGCTCTTCCTACTTTGTCTAAGTGCTTCTCCTGAGTCACTCGGAACAGATTAACCTCAAAATTATCAGGATCCTTAATAACAATGTCCTCATCAATTACTAAAGCACGCTCACTGTTATGAACAGGTTGGCTAGCAAATGATGTGTCTAGGGTGGAAAATACAGGCTCAATGTTTGGCAAATTGCTAGATTCACCAATATCATTGACGTCCATAGGCACTTGTGTAAGTTGGATAAAAGGATCTAGGGCAGGTTCATTATCAAGATCATCTAACACCAATCGTCTACAACAAGATTGAATAGCCGCAGTAGCAACTTTTATCCTATCTTCATCCATCTCCCCAAAAACAGTCTTAATTGATTGTGGGGACATTTCAGAAAGTTCTAATCTTGTCTTCCCTATTTCCACATAGACATCTATCATCTTATGCTCTATGACAACATCTTTTAATAACTCAACATTAGCAGCTTCATGCAAAGAAAACAAACCATCGTCCAATGTACAACCAGGCTTAAGAAAGTAGAAACAAATGGTTTGTCCAATCTCATAACCGATTTGGGTCATGAGAGCATCCATTTCATCAACGGATACCTCTTTTATTTCCACCTGATCAACAAGGCATTTCTTGCCTCCTTGATATATTCTACCTGGAAAGTATTTGAATGTACCTTCATAATGGAACATCATGCTAAAGGATCCTGGTTCACCCGCTGTATAAAAAATGAACAAAAACAACGTTAAGCTAAAGTTACCTAAAAGGAGAATAACTTAAACAGTCGTACTAACATATGATTGTAATAGGCTATAACCAAAAAAGACTTACAATATCTCCTGATTGCAGCTTTTTCCTCAATTTCATGATCATCAAAGAAAGGATATTCTCTTATTCGCCATAGAGTAAATCCAAGGTTGGTGTTTGTTATTTTCTTACTTAGATTATTTGATTTGATGATTGACATTGCATTAGGGTTTTCTGGGTAGGCTTCCAAAACAAGTTTGGGGATGAGAATTGAGTACACAACTTTGTTATATTATACATAATGGCGGGAAATTGGACAAGACATCTGCTATAGTACATCAAGTAAAATGACTTTTCTACCCTCAACAGTAACATAATAACGAGGTTTTCTGGAGTATAACGGAACGTTGACATCGGCGTTATTGGTCAAGGGACAAGTTTGGCATATAAAGCCTATGTTTTGGACCTCATGCGATGATAATGCCCAGGTTTGTCCCAACGCGAAGCGCAGTGACAAGTTTAGGGACCAACCGTGTATTTTAGTCTAAAAAAAATAAAGTGGTAGTGGTAGGGCCCAAATGAAGAGGTTGAAGTTTGTTATGAGGAAGAGAGGTTTGTTGTGGTTAGTTGTGGAGATTTGTTATGCTGATATGACGCTTAGGTGATAGTGATGAAGAGGTTATGCTCCATCACCACACCCGCCCCTCTTAGTGAAAAATTGTTTGCAATCAGTATAAGCGAAAACAAATGCATATGTTTTTTTTAAAAGAGTATTACTATATCGTTTTATATTTTTTACTTGTCAGGATTTTTTAAGCAGTAGGATTAGTAAGGATGTGAAGTCACTTTGTCATGGTGAGGTAATTTTGGATAGCAAAGGGACAAGAAATGTAAATGCACAAACCAGCTACCAACCGACTAGAACATTCCACAAATATAAAGCAAAAAGAAAGAAACAGAGGGTTTTAGCTTCACAAGACCAAAAAACCAAACTTTGAAAGCTTCAAAATGGTGATGAAGACTACGAAATGGACGCTGGAGCGTACGTTTCTTTTTTCAAATCGTTATGTTCAATGTTACATTATTATTTTATTTATTGTTTTGTTGCATGTTTAATTCGCAACGGTCCTAGGGTTTCGATTATGTTTTACCAATCTATGATTATAACTTTTAGTGTCCTGTATAGCAACTTATACTATAATTCATAAGTACTTATATGTTTTCAACAAACAAACAAGTCGGCCATACGTACAAACCCCAAGGATATATGCTCCAAGCATCAATATTATCTACTAAAGCCATGCACCATGGCGAGACTACGTAATTAAACTCGTGGCCTAACAACACCAGCTCCAACAACCCTAGCAAACTAACACGAACGGCATCGATATCGACAAGCTTATCAAAGGCATCGCTTAAAATAAAATTATTCAACAGTCCAGTTATTGAACTTCCATCATAACTTGAGTTAAAAACACGTCTCCTAAGAGGAGTAGGTTCATCTTTATATTTATCTTGAAAATCAACCCCAAATCTCAAGCCAGTTACTAAACAAAACTCCTCTCTACCAAATTTCAACTCAAAATCTCCTACATGATACCTCAATGGAACGACTTCCGTGTCTCCCGGTTCAGGTTCGACTTGACATAAACTAATATAAAGTAATAAAATACATGTCTCTTGCATTTGTTCTATATCAAACATCCATCCGAAACACGTCTGCCTAAACAATACATCCTTATTGGTATTCACAAATTTTTTTTTTAAGGTAATGAACCAATCTTAGCTTACTTCTACAGGTAAGGTCAACGGCAAAATCCTAAAACAACAATTAATAACAGTATATATTATTAACTACACAATAAGCATAAAACACCAAATAATGATATCGGAAGAAAAATAAATATTTACCGGAACAACTAGTGCCATATTAACAAACAAACACGTTAACACCTAACCACTACCACCACCGAACCACCCAAGAATGACAACCACAAACTGCCGCACCACCTACAGCAAACCACCACCAACAGCCACAACACCACCACCAACACCACCACCAACAGCCTACACCACCAACAACACCACCACCAACTGCCTTCACCACAACAACACCACCACCAAAAATCAACACCACAGCAGAAAAAAAAAGATTTTTGCAACTTTGAGAAGAGAGAACACCAAAAACACTTACTCCATTATCACTCCAAATGTATAACGAAATGAATTCCAGGCTGCTAATCGAATACATTTTCTGTAAAATTGAGTAGTCATTCAAAAGATTTTGAGGATTTTTGTTGAGTCCCGTGGTGATGAATGAGAAGATCGCTTTAAAGGTGAGGCGAAATGGTGTTTTTTCTTCGTGGTGGAGTTAAGGCCCCACCCTTTTCAGATTTCGCTTCAATTTTGAAGCGATTATGTATTTTTTGTTTTTTATTTAATTTATCACGTTTAATAAATGGGGTGCTGACACGTGTCCCTTAAGGAATTCTGCACAAATTTGAAGCGAAGTGCTTGGCCTTTTTGGTAAAAGCAATAAAAGGGGTCCTCTGCAGGACAAGTCCCACCTGCAGAGGCCCTTTGAGTAATTTTCGCTAGTTTTTAATATAGGGGGTGTTTGGGTTTTATCTCTCCCACATCAAATCAATTGTCATAACAAATTTCGTCCTATGCCCTGTGCTAATTGTCCTACGCCGTACCCTTTTTCTCCTTTTTCCTCTTTTTCTTCCGTTAGTTACAACAACCACCCCTATAATTTAATATCTTTTATATTCGTGTTCCCTTCACTAATTGTTTTCCTAATTTTTTACCTTTGTCTTTCTAACAGTAATATACAACCATTTTATTTTAATAAAGAATGGGTAGACTTTTTCTTTTGTCTAATGGTGTCTGGTACATGTTCCCACAGCTAAGTTTTTTGTAAAATTTATAAAAAAAGTTTATAAAAAGTTTATAAAAAAAAGTTTATAAGAAATTTATAAAAACTTATAAAAATTTATAAAAAGGTTTATAAAAAATTTATAAAAAAAGTTTATAAAAAAAGTTTATAAAAAAAGTTTATAAAAAGTTTATAAAAAAAGTTTATAAAAAAATTTATAAAAAATTTATAAGAAATTTGAAAACATTTGTTGTTGTACTTGTTTAATGTTTTAATGTCTAATGTTTTAATGTTTTAACGTAAAAACACTACACAAATAAATATACTCTACATATAAAAACACTACACAAATAAATACACTCTTACACATAAAACACTACACAAATAAATAATAAAACAATACACAAAACAAAAAAACTAAGGAAAAAAAATGGATCCAATCATTAGCCCAATGATTGGTCTATGAGGTGTTGAGGAAGGAATTAATGGGGTGTTGGGGTAGGATCACCCATTTCTTCAAAATACCATCCACCAAAAATCCGACAACTAAAACCACCAACCGAAACCACAAACATATCTCGTTCAGATTTCTGGCATCTCTACACGCGATAACCATCAAACAAAACGACAAAATATAAAAGCATCAATGACCTCAGTTTCAAATATATATATATAAATAAGCATCAATGGCCCCACATAAATCTAGCAAACATACGAATTTACACTATAAACTTATAAAAAATTTTACACTATAAACTTCATACAAAATTTATATCATAAATTCAATAACAAAATTTACGCAATAAACTTTATAACAAACTTACACAATAAACTTAATAACAAAATTTACACTATAAAGTTCATATCACTTATACCAAAAACTTAATAACAAATCCACACAACAAATTTTATAACAATGTTTACAATATAAACTTATTACAAAATTTACAATATAAACTTTGCAACAAAATTTACATAATAAATATTAAAAAAAATTACATAATAACTATTAACAACAATTTAAAATATAAAGCAAACTATTTTTAAATAAGCGACACAAATATTTCCATTTTGTCACTAATTTTTCCGGCGACCACTAATTTTTCCGACGAACTTTTTCTTGCGAGAGAACAAAGGGCAAGCGGGTGAACTAACAAAAAATACCCGAGAACATTAGATCTACGAAAAGAACATATAGATCTACAAATAAAATCATTAAATCTAAAAAAAATACGGATTTAATCTAAAAAAATCAATAGATCTACAAATAAAACATTAGATCTACAAAAAAAATTCGATCTATAAAAAATTAAAAACTTACGGATTTTTTAAAAAAATTTGAAAAAAAAACAGATCTTTAAAAAAAATTAAAAAAATACGGATCTTTAAAACAAAATTAGATCTACAAAAAAAAAATTCGGATCTATAAAAAAAATTAAAAAAACTTACTGATCTTTAAACAAAAACGGATCTTTAAAAAAATAAATATGGATCATTAAAAACAATTACGGCTATTTAAAACAAAATTGGATCAACAAAAAAAATGATTGATCTACAAATTAAATTATTAGATATACAAAAAAATTTCAGATCTATTAAAAAAATAAAAAAAAAAAACTCACGGATCTTTAAAAAAAAATACAAGTATTTAAAAAAATAGATCTATAAAAAAATTACGGATCTTTAAAACAAAATTAGATCTAAAAAAAATAATAGAACTACAAATAAAATTATTAGATCTACAAAAACAACATTCGGATCTATACAGAAAATTAAAAAACTAACAAGATCTTTAAAAAATTTAAAAAATCCGGATCTTTTCAAAAGTTTGAAAAAAATACGGGTCTTTTAAAAAAAATAGATCTATAAAAGAAAATTATTAGAATTACAAAAAAAATAATAGTTCTACAAATAAACTTATTAGATTTACAAAAAAAATTCAGATCTATAACAAAAATTAAAAAAAGAACGGAGATCTTTAAAAAAAATACGGATCTTTAAAAAAAGTTACAAAAAATACGGATAATAAAAAATATATAGATCTATAAAATAAATTTACGGATATTTAATAAAACATTAAAAAACTTACGTGTGGTGGTTGCGTCGGGCGGAAGTAGGGTGGTGGCGCAGTAGGGTGGCGGCGGCAGTAAGGGTGGCGGCAGTAGGAGGGTGTGGTGGCGTGGGGAGGGTGGTGATGTTTTTGTGAGTATTTTTTGAAGATGAATGTGTTTGTGTGTTTTTTTTTTTTAGAGTGAGATTATGTTGTTTGGTTGGAGATTGAGAGTGAGTGTGTTTTTTTAGAGCACTAGGTGTCAGCTTAGGCTCTTCGTCAGTATCACCTCAGCGCCACATCAGCATCTCACTTCTCCACAACTAACCACAACAAACCCCCTCCTCACTCATAACAAACATCAACCTCTTCATTTGGGGCCCACCACTACCACTTTATTTTTATTTTTTTCAAATTTTCATATAAACTAAATTTATTTATTAAATAAAAATACAAAACAATATATTTAAAAAGAAGTTAAAAAAATAAAATAAAAAAATAAATTGAATTTAAAACGTTACCTATTTATTCACCACAAACCCCTTTATTATCAACTAAAAAAAAAAAAAAAAACTTTACTGTCTTCTTCTTCTTCTCCTTACACACCTTTACACACACTACAAACACACACAACAAAATACACACTAATAACACAAATCAAATAACACAAATAAAAAATATATTCGTTGCTTGCTTTTGTCGAAAAACCCGCCGTCGTCACCACCAAGAGGTAACCGACCGGTGGGGGCGGTGTCAAGACGCTCCACGGCGAGCTGCCATGGTGGACGGCGAGCCCCCACGGCATGCCCACACCGTGTGCTCTTAGAGTGAGAAGATGAGAGTGTTTTAAGTGTGTGTTTGTTGGTTATTGGTTTATATGAGAGATTTATGTGGTTTGGTTAGTTTGGTAATTTTTAGGATTGTAAATTGGTTTGGTGTGTGTAAATTTAGGCTTAGATGTAGGTTTGGATGGCTGAATCTTAAAAATAAAGGGTTGGGTTTTTGTTGGGGATATTGATGCTGAATCTTAGATGTATGTTTGTTGGGTTTTTGTCAGGATTTTTTAAGCAGTAGGATTAGTAAGGATATGAAGTCACTTTGTCATGGTGAGGTAATTTTGGATAGCAAAGGGACAAGAAATGTAAATGCACAAACCAGCTACCAACCGACTAGAACATTCCACAAATATAAAGCAAAAAGAAAGAAACAGAGGGTTTTAGCTTCACAAGACCAAAAAACCAAACTTTGAAAGCTTCGAAAATGGTGATGAAGACTACTTAAAATGGACGCTGGAGCGACGCTTTTTTCAAATCGTTATGTTCAATGTTACATTATTATTTTATTTATTGTTTTGTTGCATGTTTAATTCTAACGTCCTAGGGTTTCATTATGTTTTACCAATCTATGATTATAACTTTTAGTGTCCTGTATAGCAACTTATACTATAATTCATAAGTACTTATATGTTTTCAACAAACAAACAAGTGCCCCAATGGAAACTGAAATTACTCTGTATTGCATTCAGAAATTAGATGATAAATTAATGTGAATGTGCGTTTTGTATTTTAAGGTATGAGTGATTTGTATTTTAGATAAAGCTCTGGCTTCGGACATAGACCTAAACACGGGTAGGCACCACATATATATATATATATATATATATATATATATATATATACACACATATATACATATATATATATACTGTGTACAACATGGAATGATTGTGAATTTGTGATACACACAGGTGATGAGTGTTTTACTATATGAATACCAAGTACACCAAATAAAGATTACACAATTCCTGTTTCAATAGAAAAAAAATGACTGATTTCGTTACCAAATTATGTCTCTAGCAATGAGATGCTTGGGTAGTCGGGTGATTCATTTAAAAAATAAATAAACAAATTAGATTTATAAGAGTTGTTGTTGAATGAAAGTGGTTCTTGGGAATGTAATATTTTGTTGGGTGTGATTATAAATTATATGTTTTGTTGATCATTAGGGCCACCCTAGGGTAGGGCGGCCGGGCGACCTCCCAGAGCATCACACAAATAAGCTGCATCAAATTTTTGTATTGTGGACTGATTTATAGTGATGAGGTTGAACTATGTAGAGCTTTGAGAATGGTGGCTTAACTTTTAGGAGGAAGAAGATAGACTATAATGGAGGAGAGATATACTGTCAAATTAAAAAGATTTTTGGCTCTTGCTTTTAAAAGAAAACAGAACTTTTTGTTGATTTACTGTTTAACTATTTTTTAATAAATAAATAAATTTCTTATATTTTGATTTATACTGCATTAACTTTTTCATATTATCAAATCAATGTTATTGTATTGTTTTACATATCCTTTGTTTCCATGTTTGTAATTCTGATTTATGTTTTGGCTTTGTTTTTAACGGAATCTTATATAACTAATACTAAAATTGTATGAGGAAAACAAAAGTCATAATATGCAACTATTAAACTAAAGTTATTGTTGACGTATATACCGGACGGTCCAACGTCCGGCCAGACACATGCTCCGGATGTCAAGACACACACGCCGGACGACCATCCTGACGTCCGGCCGAATAATAATAATCCCGACCATGTCAGCAGGTTTTAGGGGATTTCCTACCACGTGGCCTACTAAGTATGGTAGCCCTAGGCCTCAGGAAGGCTGAACAAAGAGGGAATAGTAACGTGAATAGGAAGTTGGGGTAGTATAAATACCCCAACACATTTATTACTTTACACACAGTTTTACACCTACACTCTTACTACATTTATCACAATATAACCCTTTACTTATCTTCACACCGGAGCTTGGTCTCGGGACAACCCCCGAGGCGAGGCTAACGTGTCTATACATTGTGCAGGAGACGATCATCCTCCAACCGGACAGTTGGGATTGGACGGAAACAGGATTTTGCTTCAACAAATTGGCGCCATCCGTGGGACCCTGATTCATTCTACCAACGAATCGAATGACAGGTGCGGGACCACCACCCCCGCCAGAACCCACATCCCCTCCGGAACACATAGGGGGAAGTGGGGTCTTCAATGCTCAAGCTTTCGGATTACCGGAGCAAATACAAGCCCAGATGGCGTCTTTGGAGGCTCTCTTTAGAAAATACAATGCAACGGGGACCGGTGTTGTCAAACCGACTCGACTCACTTTCACGGACGATGATGGGCCGGAGGAAATCACCGCGCCAAGACCTAAAGATGATCTCAGCAAACCTTATAAGGAATTGGCCCGGTCACCCTTTACAAGAAGGATAGTAGAGTTTTCCGGTCCCAAGTGCATAATGCCTACTAACTTAAATCGCATGACGGCGGCTCCGCCGATCCGATGATCACATCAACCGCTTCGTTGGAGCAACGAACCAAGGAGAATGGCCAATGCCGGTATGGTGCGTAATGTTCGAACAGACCATGGACCGGCATCACAAGGATGGTTCAACAATTTGGAACCGAGAAGCATCGACAGCTGGGTGACCTCGAGAGAACAATTCACCACGAGGTTTGCCCTACGACAAAAGAACACTGAAGGATCCCACTGAAATCACTCGATTGTCAGCGGGCAAACGAGACACTTCCGAGATTCAAAGAGCGATGGACCGATGAGGCTAGCCGGATTCCGGGAGTTCCGGAACTCATGAAAATATCAAGATTCATGAGTGCCCATCGATGCCCTCGACTTATCTAAAAACATTTCGACCGGTCCCGAGATCCGTGAAAGAAATGATGACTAGAGTGGATGATTATATTCGGCGGAAGAGGCGATAAGAACACCGAGATGCCGAGGGAGAAACAGTGAGTCGTTCCGGAGAGGAAACCTCCAGGTGCAAGGGAAAGGAACCCTGTGGGACCGTGTGAGAAGGAATGAGTGGTCACCCGGAAAGAGGTGACTCTAGGCAATGGGAGGCATTCTCCATATGTGGCCCGAAGCCGACGCCGCCTCGAAATGATTTCCGGCTAAACGATCTTAGCAAGCCCGATAATCACCGGGTCATGCTCTGGTCCTATCCAAATGACCTAAGGAAATCCTGGACACCGAACATCATCTGAACCTGCCTCCACCACCACCGTTGCAAGGAAAACCAAGCAAAGAAAATGAGGATAGGTTCTGTGAATATCATGGGGAGAAGGGTCACCTCACCAACGATTTCTATCACCTGAAGAAACAGTTGGAAACACCCTGAATCGGAAAATTGGATCATTTGGTGAAGAATGTTCAACAAAGGGGACGAGAAAGACCGAGAGGTAATGGTGGAAAAGGAAAAGTCATAAACATGGTAAATCATTATCTTTGAAGACCACAAAGAAAGGCTCGGTACTACGAGGAGGAGTGGTGAACGTACCCATATCCTTCCCCGCGATAGCCACGGAAGATCTATCGGAGGAACCACTAATTTTAGAGGCCGAAATCGAAGGTTATTTCATCCGGAGGGTATTCGTGGACGAAGGTGCTTCAGTCCAAGTGATGTATGAGCACTGCTTTAGCAAGTTCAGTTCGTATATTCAATCCAGATTACAAGAAATTAACTCAACACTAGTGGGATTCTCCGGGGAAGTCATCCGGCCTCTAGGGAAGATTGAGCTGGAGGTTCGCATTGGGGATCATGGTTTGTACAGAACTTTCGTGATGAAGTTCACAGTTGTGAGATCTCCGTCACCTTACAACGTGATTCTAGGACGACGGTCTAAGAGAGTTAAGGGCCATACCCTCAACCATCCACGCTATGATGAAATTTCCCACTCCCGGAGGCATCGCCACTTTGGTCACAAAGAGGGCAGTTGTCATGGAGTGCAGAAGATTCGAGGAAAGCCAGATCCCGTGGATAATTTCTCTCCGGAAGGAGAGGTAGAGACGGCGAACCGTGAGACTCAAGGGTCAAAACAACGGAAGACATATTGGTTAATGCCGCATACCCCGAACAGTGGCGTGACAATAGGAACCGGGTTCTCCCGGAGTGTAGGAGACAACTCATCGAGTTGCCGAGAAAAATAAAGAAGTGTTTGCTTGGGAACCGACGGATATGACCGGGTTCCCGGACGCTTCATCCAACACTTTCTTAATGTGAACGCCTTGACATAATAACCGATTGCCCGAAAGGAGGATGTTCTCCCGAGAGAAAACCGGTTATCGCGGGAGAGGTTGAAGAATGGGTTAAAGTGGAATAGTTCGTCCGGTCGATACCCTACATGGATTTCCAATCCTGTCGGTAAAGAAATGAGACGGAGTCTGGCGGATGTGCATTGATTTCAAAAATCAATGCCTCCTCGCCCGAAAGACTACTATCCTTTACCGGAAATTGACTGGAAGATTGAATCCGTTATGGGATATAAGTATAAGTGTTTCCTGGATGCCTACAAAGGATACCACCAAGTTCAGATGGACATAGATGACGAGGAGAAAACAAAGATTCTACACGGAACAAGGGACATACTGTTACACCAAAATGCCCTTCGGACTGAAAAATGCAGGAGCAACATACCAACGCTTGGTAGACTCTGCTTTCCAAACGCAGATTGGGAGAAACTTAGAGGCGTACGTCGATGATATGGTCATAAAAGCCGAACGAAAGAGATATGATAGCGACATATAGCGGAAACATTTGACAACCTCAAAAGGATTAATATGAAGTTGAACCCGCGGAAATGTTCCTTCGGAGTGGAAGAAGGGAAATTCCTCGGATATATGGTAACATCCGAAGGTATAAGGGCGAATCCCCGAAAGACGAAGGCCATCATGGAGATGAAATCTCCAGGAACATTGAAAGAAGTGCAAAGCCTAAGTGGGAAACTAGCGGCTTTGAACAGATTCCTGTCAAAATCAGCAGAGAGGTCCTTGCCTTTCTTCGAAACTTTAAAGAATATCACAAAGGAGAATAAGGATGAATATCGGTGGACAAAGGAAGCCGAGGCAGCTTTCCAAGGGATGAAGAACCTGATATTAGAACTACCTTCGTTAACCACCCCAAGGCCGAAAGAACAGTTATCCATATACTTAGCAAAGATCAAAGGGGGCCGTTAGTGCCGTTCTAATGGTAGAAAGGAATGGGAGGCAGTCGCCGGTGCATTACGTGAGCCGAACCTTGCACGAAGCGGAAAGAAATTATGCTCCGATGGAAAAATTAGCTTTATGTCTGCTGCATGCATCACGAAGACTGCGAAGATATTTCGAAGCTCATCCCATTCGGGTCATCACCGACCAACCCGTTAAACAAATATTGTACAAGCCGGAAGTTTCAAGAAAGCTTGCGAAGTATGCCGTAGAGCTAGGGGCTTACAACATCACATATGCCCCTAGAAATGCGGTCAAGGGTCAAGTGCTAGCAGACTTTCTCACGGAAGTTCAAGTCGAATCCGGACGCCCGGGTCGCCATGGAAAGGGTAAGAGTGTAATGGAGGTACGAAAGGAAGGAGAATGGCTGTTGTACACAGACGGCGAGTCCAATAGCAAAGGAGCCGGAGCAGGTTTGGTGCTCATCACCGGATAGGAGGAGCTTACTTACGCTCGCGGCTCAATTTTCCCAAAGACCAATAATGAGGCCGAATATGAGGCTCTTCTCGCCGGACTCCGGATCGCAAAGAAGCTAAAAATCGAAGCTTGAACGCACGAGTTGATTCTAAATTGGTTGCTAGTCAGATCAACAGAGAATTTGTGGCTACTAAAGAAAGCATGCAGAAGTACTTGGCTCAGCGAAAAGAACACATAGCGGGGTTTCAAGGCTTCAAAATCCGTAACATCCCAAGGGCTCCGAATCAAAGGGCAGATATACTGAGCAAGTTAGCATCGGTAGCTTTTGACCATCTCACTAAGAAGGTATTAGTAGAAGTCTTGGAAAAACCCTCGGGGAAGAACGGAGAATTGAAACTGTGGTGGAAAAAGAGGCGGATAACTGGATGACGCCGATCATCAGATGCTTGGAAGAAGGGGTTTGGCCGGACGATCCCAATGAGGCCAGGAGCCTACGAATGAAAATTCCGCAATATACTATGGAAGGAGGAGTTTCGCTCAAAAGGGGTACCTAGTACCAATGTTGAGATGTGTGGGTCCGTTGCAAGCAAATTACTTAATACGAGAGGTGCACGAGGGATGCTGTAGTATGCATTCCGCCCGAGAACCGTAGTGGCGAAGCTGATGAGGCAAGGATATTATCGGCCCACTACGCACAAAGACGCACGAGAAGAAATTAGGAAGTGTGACTCTGGCCGATACATGCTCCGGTACCTAAGCTCCCTAAAACATTGCTAACCTCCATCATGGCCCCATGGCCTTTCTACCAGTGGGGAATGGACGTGTTAGGCCCCTTCCCGAAGCACCAGGTCGCCTCAAATTTGTGATCGTAGCAATAAACTATTTTACAAAATGGATAGAAGCAAAGCCGTTGGTAAAAACGACGAGAAAGGACGTTATAAAATTTGTCTACGAAAATATCGTATGCGTGCAATGGGCCTACCAGGGATCATAGTCACCGATAATGGGACTAATTTTATCAATGACCCTTCAAAAATGGTGCGAAGGCCTAAAAATTAAGCAGATAAATATGGCCATTGCACATCCACAAGCCAATGGATTAGTAGAACGGGCCAACAAAAGTCTGATGGAGGGGATAAAGACAAGATTAGGACGGGAGAGAACCGGATGGGTGGATGAGCTACCCAATGTCTTATGGGCACACCGAACAACACTTAAAACAAGCAACGGTGAGACCCCATTCAGTTTAACATACGGAAGCGAGGCCGTGATACCGGCAGAAATTGGGATGCCTACATACCGAACGATGATGTTCCGGGAAGATCTTAACGAAGAAGAGCAGCGTTTGAACTTAGATCTCCTGCAAGGAAGAAGGGAAAGTGCTGCCATACGAGAAGCCAAGTACAAAACGCAGGTTGAGCAATATTACAACCGGAGGGTCAAGCCGATGAATTTCAAAATAGGCGACTTCGTATACCGGAAGAACGAAGCTAGCCGAGTGGAAAACCAAGGAAAGCTGGGACCCAATTGGGAGGGCCCCTACCGGGTGATAGGAGCGAATCAGAATGGCTCTTATAAGTTACAGACGATGGAAGAAAAAGAGGTCCTCTCGGACTGGCACGCCATAAACTTAAGAAACTATTTCTTATAATTGTTATTGTGATAAGAATCCCAGGATTATCATGTAACCTGACCTATCTATATATATTAGTCTAATGATGAAAATTTTCCTAAGGTATGGAAAACAATTTTCTCGAAAAAAGTGATGCAGGGTTATTCCACGGCCGGTGGCCCCGCCGAAAGCATGATTGCTAGAAATACACCCGGATAACATACCGGATGCCCGAAAACACCGCTCGGATGCCCGGATAATGGATGCCCAAAGTAGTAAATAATACTATGGACGCCTGGGGAATACCCCTCCGGATGCCGCGCACTCTTGCCGGATGCCCTAATAAAGGAAGCCCTAAAATGCATTAGGTTGCCCGGTATACGGATGCACGGCCAATGCCGCCAGATGCCCTTTAAAAGCTTAAGGAAGTTTATCAATGCGAAATATGACAAAAAGACGTAATATACAACACGCAAAGATTTATCTAAGTTAAATATGTGGTTACGCCTCAAAAAGTGACGAACATGAGCCATAAACGGTGGAGTGTTAATTATTAAAATTATAATTGTTCAAATCATCGTTTACAAACATAAGTCAAGGGAACTTCAAATATTGGCCGCTGGATGCTGAACGGCCAGAGTGCCAATTGGACTAGTAACGACTGGAGGCTGAGAAGAAGCACCGGCCGGGTCCTTACGAGGAGGGGCGGCGGGTTCCATGTTCAGCAAGTCACCCAAGGGTTGCCGATAAGAATCCGCTAGCTTTTGGATATAGGGATACTCGGCCTCAAAGAGTTTGTTGAACTCAGCTTTCCATAATTTCGGAGCATCCCTGTTGACGTTGGCAATGCCCTTCAGAGCTTCAACGATCTCCTCCTCCTTTCTAACCATACTTGCCCCGATTACAAACCCAGCCTGGAAGGTCGTGAACTTTAGCCATACTCTTCTTATATTCTGCACGCGATTAATAGGCGCGAACAAAGACCGAGGAAGAAGAATACGACGGCATTTTGCTTTATTACCTCCGATTGGGCCACCTCGGCCGCCAAGTTCCCATTCTCTACTTCGGTGACTCCAAGGATTGATCTTTGGCACTTAGCTCACTTTCAAGCTTCCCGATTCTCGGCTTGAGCGGAAGTTCCTCTCCACTCTTCTCTTTCCCGGGTGACCCTGTCCACCTCATCCTCCGTGTTTTTCCCCTTATCTAGGATAACTTGATACTCGGCCTCCCGCTTTCTTCACTCTTCGCTAACCTCTCATTCTCCCCTTCGATGTACCAATCTCTCCGCCAACCCCTGACAACCCTGATGAGTCTGAGTTAGATCCCACAAAGTAGACGACATCCCAATGAACCTCTTCAACAATTCACCTTGGGCTATCACACTTTTGTCGAATTCTTCATAGGCCCGGTGAGTGAGCTCAATGTTGTTCATTTTCTCTAAAGCCTCTTGCTTTACGGTGTGGGAAGATTATCGAGGAGCTCTTTGCAGGACCGGTAAGAATTTATCCGAACGTCATAACGAAGGGCCCATGGTGGGACGAAGATGTTCGTGGCTTCATCTATATAACGAATAAAGGTGGTTAAGAAAACAATCGGTATACACAAAAAAGAAATGATAAGCGAAGGCCAAAACGCGACCGAATCCAGGTTGATTTTATCAATCCGCTTATGGCCGCGAGTGGTGGGCCGAGAAACCCGAAAGACACAACATAGTAAGGGGGGAAATAACAAATATGGACAAGCCGAACAATCTATACGCACCTTCGAAACATGATGAGCCGAGTCCACTGGTGGTGTTTGGCCACCTTCCTCGACTGGAGGGGTCTGCATTTGTTGCAATTGCTCACCACCGCCAAAGAACATTTTCTCCCATCCTTTTGTGGGCCGCACTACCTCCTCCACCCTCGACATAAAGAATATTTGGGGTCCCTCGCCAAGATCAACATTCATATCCGCCCCCGACATCCTCCGCCGGATCCGATTCAAAGGATCCGGGTTATCGATTGGCTCTCCGTAAGATAAGTGCTCAACGAATTGACGACGCCGCTTTTTCTTCTTTCCTTGCGCTTTGGAAGTCCCTTCTCCAGCCCCTCTTCTTTGCTAGGCCGAGCCTCCTTCCTTCTTCTCCCTCCTGAGCAACAACGCCGAGATATGCTTCTTCGCTCTCTTGTCCAAAGCATCTTTAGGGGAGGGATGCTCCACAGCCAGAGGGTCATAGGTTCTCTTTGGAATCTGCCTGTTCGGGATCGGACCGGACCTTTGCTCACCACCGTTATCCCTCCCAATCCGGAAGCTCAAGATACTCGACATATTAACAACGAAAACAAGGAAGTAACAACAACAAAACAAGTTGATTAGAAACTTAAAAGGACAGAGTCGGAAACAAACGCCAAATCCCGTGGTGACAAGACTAAAACGAGTAATTACCATGACCCCGGCATCTTTTAGAACGGCTCGAACCCGGGATTCTTGAAAACCGAGGAGAGATGGCACATCCATAAAAGACTCATCGCCGGACTGCGTGAACTTAATAAGATTCCGCTAAGTCTTTCGCGCCCACGTGAGAAAAGCGGGGAAAAGTGTCCGTGATTTTTGAGTCCTTGTGTCTCCACGCCATAGCTATAGGGATGGCTCGCCTGTCGATCAAGAAAAACTTTTCCTTCCAGTGTTTCGCATCGACAGAACCTCCTTGAAACACTTGTGCGAACCCCTACCCGTCCGGTTCTCAAAGGAAAACCAATGCCCTTGCTTGCACAACCGGTAGAATGCCCGGAAGAGTGAAACCCTGGGCTGTATATTGAGGCTATAACACCTAATCTCAAAAAGCATCACCCGATTCAATCCTAACGGGACTAGCTGAGAAATGTGCACCCTAAAATGTTTAATCACGTTCAGCAAAAAAGTTGAGAAGGGAATCCTAACTCCTCCTATCTCTAACTGCTTAGGATAAATACCTATCTTGTCCTCCCAATCGATCCATAGTCATATTATCTGGGGGTAAAACCGGACGCAGACGTCGGGAATGCCATACTCGGCTACTATATTGTCTAACTCAGATTGTGTTAACCTAGAAGTATGTACGTGCATGTCAAACTTAGGAACGACCTACGAACGTCTCCTCATTAGTCTCTTTCGGACGGGCGAGGTATTTTCTCTATCGGGAATGTTCCCATCGGTTCCAATATCGGCCATTTCTAAAGATGCCGGACAATTTACGATATTAACAGAGAAGGACGGAGACAAACCTTAAAAAGAAGTGAAGAAGACGTCCGGAGATACGAAAACAGTTTGTATGTGTGTGAAAAGTAAAACCCAAATGAGGAGAAAAGGGATATATATATACCGAGGAAACCTAGCTGCTGACAAGGCGTCCAATCGGTCGAGGTGCTGGTGACGTGGACTTACATGGGCCATACACTACGAAGGTGAAGCGACAACAAGCGCTGAAAAGCCCAAAAGACCACCCGCCCAATTAACCGCCCATTCTCATGAAGTTAGCCGGTTTGACCGGCATGGTGCGCATACATTTTTTTTCACGCGGGTGGAACTATGATAAGCGTTACATCATCGCTCCGCCAAGAATATAACACTGGGGACATGTTGACGTATATACCGGACGGTCCAACGTCCGCCGGAATTACATGCTTTCCGGATGTCAAGACACACACGCCGGACGACCATCCCGACGTCCGCCGAATAATAATAATCCCGACCTATGTCGCAGGTTTTAGGGGATTTCCTACCACGTGGCCTACTAAGTAAGGTAGCCCTAGTCCGCGGAATGCATTAACAAGAGGGAATAGTAACGTGAATAGGAAGTTGGGGTAGTATAAATACCCCAACACATTTATTACTTTACACACGTTTACACCTACACTCTTACTACATTTATCACAATATAACCCTTTACTTATCTTCACACCGGAGCTTGGTCTCGGACAACCCCGGCGAGGCTAACGTGTCTATACATTGTGCAGGAGACGATCATCCTCCAACCGGACAGCTGGGATTGGACGGAAACAGGATTTTGCTTCAACAGTTATATAATAGCTTCAAGCCTTCAACTAGATATTTGACAGTCTGTTGGCAGTCTATACACGATTAGTATCAGTTTGAGCGACATTTCTTCTAGTGCTACCCGACAAAAAATCATGAGTCCATCACAGAATTTTAAACGTTAAAATTTATTGTATAAAGTAAAATAGTTAACTAGTTGTTTGATTTATATTAAGTTGATCGTGGGTCTTGTCTCAAGGTCAAACCCCTGAAGATAGTGCATCTTGTGTTTACAATACTTAGTGGGCCATTTTTCGGAAATCTCGCCCAAGGCATCGAAATAACTCAGGACTGGCCCTGTTGATCATCTACTGATATCGCATTGATAACTCAAAAAAATCTGCATATAGTCATGTTCACGAATATGAAACCCAAGTCATTGGAAAATAAAATATGAAATTCATATAGTCTCTCTATAAGCATTTAGCCCATTAAATGCTGTAATGATGGTTTTATCTTCTGACGAACATGCATTTTGTCGTATTAAATCTCTATACTTTTTTAGGTATGAAGATGAGCAAATGGAACCTGAGCTTGAAGTAAGAAAAATCATTTCAAATTGCGCTTTAATGCCTTCAAATGAGAATCACATATTAAGTTGATTTTGTTTATGGATAAATTACAGGAAGGGGTAGAGGAGGATGTTGAAGGAGAGAACAAAGATGATGAATTACCAGACCCTCTTCTAGCGGAAAATGAAGACACGGAAGAGCAAAAACAAGCACAAGGACCTAGAAAAACATCAAAGTATATGACGAAGTACGAAAGAGCTAGAATCTTGGGTACTCGTGCTCTGCAGATCAGGTTGTTTTTCCATTTCATCTTTCTCTTGTTTCACCCTGTTTTTTGTAATGTATTTTTTTCTCGAATATTTGTGATCTGCAGACTAACTTAACTCTTATCTGTTTGAACAGCATGAATGCTCCTGTCATGGTTGAACTGGAGGGTGAGACTGACCCCCTTGAGGTGAATTTCTCAGCGAAATTACTTTGATAAAAAAGGCGTTAATTCTGTAATGTTAATTGTTCAGTTTTTCACAACTGCTGTTTTAGATCAAATTATGCTGCCTGTTTGTTTTTTGTTAAAGAGGTAAATACCTAGCTTTGGTTAAGTATGTATGTGTTGGTATTAACATAATAAAGAACGCCGTTTTAGATTAGTAGGGTGAACTCTGCTCAGTAACAGTTTTATCTTGTGGACCATAGATGCCGATAAACTCTAATTTGCTGTTAGTCGGCAACGATGTTGTTCAGATCGACTTCCCCGTCAGACTATTTACGTGAGTTCATGACTTGATGTGGTTCTAAACTAATCTGTTTCAGTTCCATAAGAGAGGATTTTTAGGGTCCGTTTAGTTAAATTGTAAAATATTTCCTAGTTATCCATCTCTAATTTTATAGAAAGCTGGAGGGATTTTTTTTTACAAAAAGGTGTTGAAAATCTCGAAAACCTTGTTAAACAGTGTTTTTTGTTATCCACTTATAAGGAAAATGGGGGTTTGGGGTTATAAGGAAAGAACACAAAAAAGGTGTTATTTTTGCTCTTGGAAACAAAAATATTAAACACATTTTCTTGTTATCCACTTGCTTTCCATGTATATTCTAGGGAATAGGTATTTTGTGCTCTTGGAAACAAAGAAACTATTAAACACATTTTCTTGATCTATTATTTTTCTAGAAAATAAGAGCAAGGTTGAATCAAGTGGTTAATACTCTTGCCTCTGGAGACAAAGGTCAAGGTTTCGATCCTCACTCCTTGCAAGGCCGGAGGTCCTTTTCTACCTTTGGTAGAACCGGAAGCAGCCTCCCTACCTCAGGTAGGGATAAGGCTGTCTACGTCTTAACCTCCCCCATACATCGTGGAAGACGGTATTTGGTGTTACTTTACTTTACTTTTATTATTTTTCTAGAAAAGAATTGTGGAGAACAGGGGGTGTTTCTTCAACTAAACAAACCCTTAAGGATTTTAATTTTCTGTTTGGTACAAATATTCTAATTTCTGTTTATTTGGTTTTTTTAGATTGCAATGAAGGAGCTTCGCATGAAAAAGATACCTTTCACTATTCGCCGATATCTGCTAGATGGAAGGTAATGCTGTCATCTAGGAGTCATGTATGGATGTTCCCATATCCACACACTGACACACCCTTAATTTTTTTTATTTTTTTTTTGATATTGTAGTTATGAAGATTGGGGAGTTGATGAGTTGATTGTGGAAGACTCTTGGAAGAGACAAGTTGGTGGTGATTAAACACACTACACAGGCCATCTCCTGCTCGGCAGTGTTCAATATGGATGGCTAAGCTCTATTTTGCAGTTGGATAATATGGTATTAGGTCGTAGCTTAACCCATGTTAGTCAGAATTCTAGCAGTAGTAGTCTGCATGTGAATGTGTTGAAACCATTTGGATGTTGGAGTCGTAAACTCTAGTTATTGATATTTTGCACTTGGATATTTCGTGAGGTTAATATGCTAAGAAAAGTTTTAATTTTCACACTTCTGTAGATTGAAAGGAACACAAATGCAATTCATCAGATTTCCGAATGCAGTTCTTGCATACCTTCAGACTATGATATAGTCGAATAAATTGTATTAAAATTATAATTATCATTTTTTAGTAAAATAAAAACAAGAAGATATATGAAAAAGAATTTTACAAATCTCTTATCCCGGTTAACTTAAATAAGGGTAAAACTTTCAATCGAAAACCGACCCTAAGACCGGATGTAGTGGTTACCACCTCCTTATTGTGTCACATAAGCACCACATGGGCATCCACGCATACCACCCAACCCATGTTGTGGTTATCAACTTTGTTACTGTTTACATATAATACACATAAACACAAACATACCCCACAACTCATTTTCACAGTCCCAGGCACACATTAAAAATTTGATCAGTGGTGCAAACCACTGAACTAGCCCAAATTTTTGTTGATCAGGCGTGAAGTAAGAAGAGTGTAGTGGTTGACGCATAAATGTGATGACAGGCATGAGGCATGTGACATGTATGGTCTAATAAGCAATAACAAATTATGTATTTTCTCACAAACTACTGTAATATTATCTTTTATAAGAACTTATATGCAAAAAAAGTAAAATGTGAATGCTAATACTTTTATTGACGTCAATTTTAATAATCAAATCTATTAGATTAGGTAAAATTTCATACATTATTCGATAAAGAGATTACAATAAGTAATCTAAAAGTAATATAAACGGGTTAAAGCCTAGCTTATAGCTAAATACAATATGACAATTGGCCTAATCTCATCAATTAACTAAATCTTTTATTTATTTTCACAAAATAATCATTTGTTTTATCCCCTACTACATTTCCGTGAAAATCATACATTTATTCTTATTAAAATAAAATATACTAGTTATATACCCCATTAATGTACATGTTTTGGCATGGATATTTACATAATATGTTTTAACATAAGTCACAATATATTTAAATTTTAGTTATTTTTGCATAAGAATTGTATATTATCTAATTTAAATAATAGAATTGGTAAAAAAAATGTAAATTTCTATTTTGGCATGCTAAAATTTGTCTTGGGCATTTATCTATAACATTTTGTAAAATCTTTTGAACTTATATAGTTATTATAATACTCGTGCACATGTGTGTTTTTACATAAATTATAGAGGTTATTTATTTACATTCTTTTCAAAACAATTAAAAGCCTAGTGGGTAGAGTTATTTATTAAATTTATAAAGTTAATAAAAAACATGTAAACAACTAGAGTTTTATTATTCCTTTTTTCTTTTTCTTTTTTTTTTCAAAATCGACGCATGTGTTTTTAGACATATTTTTTCGTTAGATGAATTTGACCAAATTGTTTGAATTTTGATTTTCTATTGTCTAATAAGATTGTTTTAGTTTTTCTACGTGACAAAATCGAGCTCTCTAATTAGCCCGATTAAAAAATCTTTAAAGATCTGATTGTTCATTTTGTATGTTTTCGAGATTTAATGAATATAAACAAGGAAGGTAACCCGCCGATTTCTTGGCGGGGGTATTTTCCATCTTTTCGATGGTTTTGTTTAATCTACGTTTTGTATAAGTTGTTTTGCTAGTATTGCCGCGACTGCTAATAATGGGTAAAGTTTGCTTGTTGTTTGTAATGTTGTGGGTGTGCTTTTTGATGGTGGTTTCTGTCTTGCACTGCAACTAATGCGCATAGTTTTGTTAGTGGGTGGATGGTGGTGTTGTTTGGTCTTTGTAAGTGTATTTAAAGGGTTATGTTCTCTTTTAAATAAAACAAAAATCCAAAAAAGAAATCCCATTTTAACTTTAAAAACCATTTTTGTAAAAATTCATTTTTTGTTAAAACCAATTTTTAGTTTTCAAAAAAAAAAAATAATAAAATAAAATAAAAAACCTTTTACAAAATTAAACCCTTTTAAATAAAACACTTACCCTTTCCCTTGGACCCCTTATACCCTTTCATTTAACAATTTGAACTTCCCTTCCCAATGAACCCCCTTACCCCATGACCTTTTCCCTTCCTTCTCTCTTTTACCCAGAACCCTAAAACCCACTTTACCTAATTCCCAAACCCACTAACTCCCGTCCCCAATTCAGTCACAAGATGACACTGCCACTGTGGCAATCCATGGGCACAAAAACCTCTAAAAACGGCTCAGATTTTGCTCAAATTGGTATCTAATTCATGGATGACTTGGATTGAGTTCAAGAAGCACAAAGGGTGTTTTTTCTGGCTTCTATCTCACACAAGAAACACAAACGCAAAGGACAAGAAGAAGACATAAGATTTTTAGAGTTTAGTATAAATAGGAGTAGGGATTCTTGTAAAAGATCTAGAATTGTATTGTTCTAGCTCATCTTTACTTTTATTGTCATTTTAAATTTACATGTAATTTACATTCTTAGTTAATGCAATTTCAGATTTCTTTCAATTCCATTTTATATATGCAAGCTTCATTTACTTTCAATTTCACAAATCCAAGTTCACATAAGTCAAAGCATTAGTTTTTGTCAAATGTCAGAAAACCAAGCCTATCAGTTCTGAGACCACCTGATCTGTGGATCATTTGGATGGTCAAATTGTTTTCAAGTAGTGTTTAAATTGGTTTTTATGAAATTTTAGATTGCCAACTCAATTTGTTTTCAGTCAACAAGCTTTTTCAAAATCATTTCCAAACTTAAAAATTGCATCAAAGGTGGTAGTTTGTGACTGTTTACCCTGTACCATCAGTAGGCATTCTGCCCACAATAGCCTTTTCACAAGCTCATAGTAAGCTTGTAAAAGCTCCTCATAAGCTAGATATAGGGCCAAAAGTTAGTCAGCTTGGTGAACTTCAAGAATCCATAAGCTCAAAAGCTTATTCCCACTGTTGCTCATTTAGAATTTGCTTCAAAAGTACCCCAGTGGCCTGTTTGGGATTAAGTAGTGCAGCAACATGTTCACCCATTAGTGTAGTGCTTATTTAGGTTTAAATTGTGCTTATTTAGAATCTTAGGATCCCTTAGAGTGTATTAGATAAGTTTAACTGCATTTTTGATTTCATTGTGCTTATTTGTTGTTATATACGTATTCTTCCATGTTTTAGCTTAGGAATCCCCGTAGTTCGCTTGCTTATTCCCAACTGCTTACTCCCATTGTAATTGTTTTTTTTTTGTTGTCCCTTTAACTTATCATAGTTATTTAGTTTAAATGTTACCTCATTTCTGTTTTCCAATTGCTTTTATTTCTTATATTTTGCTTATCAGTTTCATAAGGGGTGTTTGTTTGCAAGTTCGTTTTGAATCGATGGCGATAAGTGTGCTAAGCAAGTTATTCCAAAGGTTTTGTAGCAAAAGTTTTCAAAAAAAATGTTGAATTTGATTGCTTCTTTCATTTTCCAATAAGCAAAATTGAAAAAAAAAATGTTTCAAAAAAACTGGCATGGCTGGGACTTGATCCCACGCTACCCAGCTCACACATAACACACCTCACCAACTGAGTTGTACCTGTCCCGCCTTTATGTTTGGCTTTATTAATTATTTAAGAGCAATTTTCACTTTAAGCCTTACAGCTTAATTGGCTTTTTAACAGCTTAACCCAAAAAGCAGTGGTAGTGTTTTTCATTTTTTCTAGATTAGGCATAGTCTAAAGTATTTTCTATAATTTTCCACTTTTTATAAATTGGTTTAGTATTTTTAATTAATTAATTAGTTTAAATTAGTTTTTAGTTCGTAATAAATAATTTAAAATTCCAAAAAAAATACCCGGCTTTTTCCTTAAATTATTTTTAGTCATTTAGAACTTAGGAAAATTAGTTTTGCACCCGTAGCCCTTAATTTGCAATTTTTTCACTTTTATGGCTCGGGGCGTTCCCGGTTTTTCGCATTTTTGTGTTTTAGCATCCTAGGATGTAATTTAGCTTCGTTTTAGTGTTTCTTATGTTTAGTAGTTGTTAAATTTGTATTTTACTTGTTTTACGTGCTTAATTTTCATTCCCGTTCTTTAATTTGTAGAAAACGTAACCAAAAACGTCAATTTCCGTACCATTCAAGCACTTTAATAACAAACCTCAAACGTAACCGTCAATTCACTCTTCGTTGGGACACGACCAGTATCGATTACGCGGTATCACATTTATCACATTTGTGAGTTTTGGCACGTTAGCCCTTTTCCTAAAAGGTTGATTTGTCGAATCTCACTTTCACTTGATATTTTGATACTTGTGTTATAAATATATACTTTTGACCACGAATCAAATTTTGGCGCCCGCGGGAGGTTGTGTTGCGACAATATCGTTACGGTTTGACGATTAGTGACTTGAAGAACCTTCCTCGTCAAGTTATTTGCTTTCAAAAAACCCTAAAACCCAAAAATATTTTCTTTTTCAAAATTTATTTTCCTTTTATGTTTTCTATTTATGAAAAAATTCCAAAAATATTCTTCTTTATTCCTCTTATCCGTTTAATTCTATTTCTCTTACCCTCTTTTTCCGTTTAATTCTATTTTTCGTTATCCTCTCGATCGGTTAATTCTATTTCTTGTACCCTCTATCCGTTTAATTCTTCGTTATGTCTTCGTCTTACCAATATGGTTGTCAATGGTGCGGGGGACCTCAAAATGGTGGAAATTGCCCCGGTTGTAGCGTTGTAAATTTGGGAAACGGGTTTGTCTATGACCAAAATCCCTACAATGAAACAACCAATTTCCTTAACCAACCCCCGCACCATGAGACGGAGACATATTCTTGTGAGTATTATGGAGGTCCTCACCCGAGTTTTGAGTGTCAAACAGGGAGCACGTTTGTCTATGAGCAAGGTCCATGTAACAATCAAAACTTTGGGTTTGACCAATATCCGTATAGTTCACAAAATCAACAATCATACAGTTGTGAGTACTGTGGAGGTCCGCACTATACGCTTATGGTTGTCAAACGAGGAATCCGCTTGTCTATGAGCATGTTCCTTGTAACAATTATGACTATTCTTATCATGACCAACCTCCACAGTACCAAACGATTCAAACACAACCTCTGCAAATTCCTCAAGAACTTCTCCAAAATTGTCTAGATTTACTGAAAGATTTAAAAGAATTGGTTAATGGACGTGCCCAAGAAGAGTCTCGTTAGAAAACGTCTGGAGAACTTCTAGCTGAAGAACAAGCAGCTAGAGTAAGTTCCCAATATTGGAAACCTCTCGTGTACGATTATGATGACGACGATGACGATGATGAAGAAACCATTCCAATTGGGAAGTTCTATAATTCATCTGCTGCTATCACACCGTTCGAAGAGCCGGATAACGAAGCATGGAAGAATTATTAGGTCGAGGAGCGATGCGTCATATCTGAGCTTTATATGCTAAAGATAAGTTCGACGACGATTATGACGAGGAGAGTGCTATTCCATTGAACGATGTTATCTCTCAACTCCTCGATCTATTGCTATCACACCTATCTTACCTACTATTGCTTCCAAGGACTCTCTCACCATGAGGGATGAGCATCTCAGCACTATTCCGGAAACGTAATCGTCTAGTCTTGAGAACTTCGTCCCAATCCCAAGTGGGTCTGAGGATATATCCGATAGTGATTGTGATTTGCCTTCTTGTGATTCTCTCGACATTTTTGAGGTTACTTCCGGGATTTTCTCAAATCCTCTTTTGGAATTTAATAATGACTACACCTTTGGGGAAGTAAATCCTCTTTTCAATGAAATGTCTGAGTCCGATACAGAGACCATCACGGAAGTGGTGGAAATTGCTAGCTCTCAGAGCACACAACTTGTCCCACCTCTGCATTCTGACTTTTCTCTTCCGTCATGTGATGACGATTATATCCTCAATGATGAGATGTCTTTCGAGTATCCCGTTGAGCCATCTGGCAAAGACAAAAATTTTAATCCAGGGATACTCGTTGGAAGAAAAATGCATATGGATGAAATTTTTAATGGGATATTTGAGCTTGAAACGTATATCATCCGAACCTTTCTTCCTTTCATCACATATGACGTGACTTCTCCATGTCTTAACTCCTACGGGAGTGAAGATACAATTTTCGACCCCGACATTTCCATTTATCATTCTTTTGAGCTGGTTGTATCTCATCGGAGTGGAACTTTCAGCACATTCAAGGTTTATCCAAACCATTTGAATGAAAGTCCGATGGATATTTTTCTTCCACTTGCTCCCCCATGGACCAATGAATTCGGGGTCGAGTCAAGCTAGCGACTCGGTGAACAAAAATAGTAGCACTTCATGGGTGACAACCCATGTTTCTGACTTCTTTCTACTTTCTAAGAACTAAGTGAGTTTGGGAAAACTGTCTCAAAACCAAACCCTGAACCCAAAACTAACATTTTACCCTCCCCCGAAACCCAAAATGACCATTTTTCCCTTTTTAAACCAAAAATCCAAAAAAAAAAAAAAAAAATCCCATTTTAACTTTAAAAACCATTTTTGTAAAAACTCATTTTTTGTTAAAACCAATTTTTAGTTTTCAAAAAAAAAAAAAAAAAAAAAAACCCTTTTACAAAATTAAACTTTTTTAAATAAAACACTTACCCTTTCCCTTGGACCCCCCATACCTTTTCATTTAACTCTTTGAACTTCCCTTTCCAATGAACCCCTTTACCCCATGACCTTTCTTTCACAAATAAAATAAAAACGACCCTTACACCTTTTTCCCTCCTAAACTTTCCCTTTCTTGTGTGTTTGCTCATGTTTTCAGGTATCCCTTTGATCGTGATGATTGATCTTTGTTTTCAATCCAGCGCCCAGTATCCGATCGTTTTACTAACGTTTATCTGGGGATATGTTTTCAAAATCCTTTTTGTGTAAAATGAAAGATTTCGTCCACACACTTGGGTGGTGGTATTACCTTTTTCCGTTCTACAGTATCGGCTTCAGCCGGGACTTAGAATATTGAGGGCAATATTCAGTTCTAAGTGTGGGGGGAATTTTGTCGAATTTTGTCACATTTGTACCCTTTAGTCCCAAGTACCCCCATTTTGGCCCAAAATTAAAATTTTTCGCTTAAAAATAAAGATATTGCATAAAAAATAAATGCTTTGCACATGAAAACACATTGATACTTCGGTATTAGTGGATGCTTTAGTCTTGATTAGGTTAGAACAAAAGGAATCCCGACTCTGCCAGAGTGTTGATCTGGCTGCTTCCTTAACATTTTAGACTAAGTTTTTACGAGTTGTGCAAATGAAAATGCTAAGCATAGAGTAGTTGGTTCTCTTTAAAGCTTATATTAGTAATCTATGGCTTTTTCTCCAAGTAGCTCTTAATTGAACTTAATATAGTGCTGTTTTCAAACCTTTGAACATAAAAATCGTTTTGTTATGCCATAATAAATTTTTTAAGCAATTTTGATAAAGAGTTAGAGTTCAACTTTTTATTTAAATTTTTGAGAAAGCATACTTTCCTAAAATCATAAATAAAGTCAAGTTGCAAAAAAAAAAAAAAAAAAAAGTGAAAAAAAGTGATGGAAAAATAGTGGTGAAATAAAAACGTTATGAATAAATGTACGAAACTTGCTTTTTTCTCAAATATAAATAGGGAGCTCAACTCGTATTTGTCAATCTTATCTTAAAAAGCAGCGATGATAGAGATTGTTGATTTCAAAGGTCTAGAAAGCTTTGGTAGTATTCTCTGTGGGGTGTCAAAAGCACGATCACCTAAAACCAACTAGTTTAGGATGTGCCTTGAGAAAAAGCCGTTACATGGAGTAATTTGGCCTTTGAGTTTTCAAATCTCTAAATAATCGTTGGTTGTTGTCCATTCAAGTCTTAATATTAAGCTAGCGGAAATCTCTAAACCGTTGGAATCGAAATCTAGCTGATTCCGGTACTATTCTCTGTGGGGTGTCAAAAGCCTGCTCACCTAAAGCCAACTGGTTTGGGATGTGCCGGGAAGAAAGCCGCTACATGGAAAAAGCCCTTTCCGAACCTTAAGTTTTTATTTTTCCAGTGATTAATATCGACTTGAATAGAAAACAACCGTGATGAGTCTCGATTTTTGTGATCAAAATTTTGAAAATAGCACACACACTTAACTTATAGTAGTTGCGGGAATAAAAGTTAAGTCTCGACTTCCATAGATTATTAGTATATGTAGTGTTAGCATTTTACAAAAACATTTGCACAATAAGTTTAGAATTAGTTGGGAGTATAAAAAAGAGGATGACGATTCAATTCCCTAAAGTCACCCAGTTTGTGTGAATCCCGTTCCATGATACCATCTTTTGTGAATCAAGCATGTTTTTTACTTTCAGTCTAATTTAAATTTATCGCATCAAATAAATGTCAAAAAGGAGTATGCTCGTGAATTTCATTCATTACTTTACATGATTGATTGCTAGGGACTAGCAATTGCCTAGTGTGGGGGATTTTGATGAGTGCTTATTCCTCATCGTTTTACCCATCTAAGACCGCAAAACAACCAAAAACACCCATATATGCTCAAAATATGTTACAAATGTCATCGGAGTGTGTTTTATGTCTTGCAGGTACAAAAGGATTGAAAACAGAGCGAAAACGGACAAAATCGAGCCAAAATTAGAAAAGTGTTGAAACAGACGAAGCCGGGAAGCGATTTTCTACGTTCTTTGGTCAAATGAAGACCCGGGACACGTTTTTGGAGTGAGTTTGGGAAAATCATCTCAATACCAAATCCTGAACCAAAAACTACCATTTTACCCTCCCCCAAAACCCAAAATGACCATTTTGCCCTTTTTAAACCAAAAATCCAAAAACAAAAATCCCATTTTAACTTTAAAAACCATTTTTGTAAAAACTCATTTTTTGTTAAAACCAATTTTTAGTTTCAAAAAAAAAAAAAAAAAATAAAAAAATAAAACCTTTTACAAAATTAGACTTTTTTAAATAAAAAACTTACCCTTTCCCTTGGACCCCCTATACCCTTTCATTTAACTCTTTGAACTTCCCTTTCCAATGAACCCCCTTACCCCACCTTTCTTTCACAAGTAAAATAAAAACTACCCTTACACCTTTTTCCCTCATAAACTTTCCCTTCCTTCTCTCTTTTACCCAGAACCCTAAAACTCACTTTACCCAATTCCCAAACCCACCCTTCTCCAATGCAGTCACAATATGACACTGCCACTGTGGCAATCCATGGGCACAAAAAACTCTACAAACGGCTCAGATTTTGCTCAAATTGGTACCTAACTCATGGCTTGGATTGAGTTCAAGAAGCACAAAGGGTGTTTTTCTGGCTTTTATCTCACACAAGAAACACAAACACAGAGGACAAGAAGAAGACATAATATTTTTAGAGTTTAGTATAAATAGGAGTAGAGGATTCTTGTAAAAAGCAGTATAGAATTGTATTGTTCTAGCTCATATGTACTTTTATTGTCATTTTAGATTTACATGTAATTTACATTCTCAGTTAATGCAATTTCAGATTTCTTTTAATTCCATTTTTTATATGCAAGCTTCATTTACTTTCAATTCCATTAATCCAAGTTCGCATAAGTCAAAGCATTATTTTTTTGTCAAATGTCAGAAAACCAGGCTCATCAGTTCTGCGACCACCTGATATATGGATCATTTGGATGGTCAAATTGTTTTAAAGTAGTGTTTAAATTGGTTTTTATGAAATTTTAGGTTGCAAACTCAATTTTTTTTTAATCAACAAGCTTTTTCAAAATCATTTCCAACCTTAAAAATTGCATCAAAGGTGGTAGTTTGTGACTGTTTACCCTGTACCATCAGTAGGCATTCTGCCCACAACAGCCTTTTCAGAAGCTCATAGAAAGCTTGTAAAAGCTCGTCATGAGCTAGATATAAGGCCAAAGGTTAGTCAGCTTGGTGAACTTCAAGAATCCACAAGCTCAAAAGCTTATTTCCACTGTAGCTCATTTAGAATTTGCTTCAAAAGTACCCCAGTGGCCTGTTTGAGATTAAGCAGTGCAGCAACATGTTCACCCATTAGTGTAGTGCTTATTTAGGTTTAAATTGTGCTTATTTAGAATCTTAGGATCCCTTAGAGTGTATTAGATTAGTTTAACTGCATTTTAGATTTCATTGTGCTTATTTGCTGTTATATACTTATTCTTCCATGTTTTAGCTTAGGAGTCCCCATAGTTAGCTTGCTTATTCCCAACTGCTTATTCCCATTGTAATTGTTTTTTTTGTTGTCCCTTTAACTTATCATAGTTATTTAGTTTAAATGTTACCTCATTTCTGTTTTCCAATTGCTTTTATTGCTTATATTTTGCTTATCAGTTCATAAGGGGTGTTTGTTTGCAAGCTGTTTCAGAATCAGTGGTGATAAGCTGTGCTAACAGCTTATTCCAAAGGTTTTGTAGCAAAAGTTTTCACAAAAAATGTTCAATTTGATTGCTTCTTTCATTTTCCAATATGCAAAATTAAAAAAAAAATGTTTCAAAAAGACTGGCTTGACTGGGACTTGATCCCACGCTATCCAGCTCACACATAACACACCTCACCAACTGAGCTGTACCTGTCCCGCGTTTATGTTTGGCTTTATTAATTATTTAGGAGCAATTTTCACTTTAAGCCTTACAGCTTAATTGGCTTTTTAATAGCTTAACCCAAAAAGCAGTGGTAGTGTTTTTCATTTTTCCTAGATTATGCATAGTCTAAAGTATTTTCTGTAATTTTCCCACATTTTTATAAACTAGATTAGTATTTTTAATTAATTAGTTTAAATTAGTTTTTAATTCGTAATAAATAATTTATACGTCTAAAAAATACCCGGCTTTTTTCTAAAATTATTTTTAGTCATTTAGAATGTAGGAAAATTAGTTTTGCACCCGTAGCTCTTAATTTGAAATTTTTTCATTTTTATGGCTCGTGACGTTCTCGGTTTTTCTCATTTTTTTGTTTTAGCACCCTAGGATGTAATTTAGCTTCGTTTTAGTGTTTCTTATATTTAGTAGTTGTTAAATTTGTATTTTACTTGTTTTACGTGCTTAATTTTCGTTCCCGTTCTTTAATTTGTAGAAAACGTAACCAAAAACGCCAATTTCCGTACCATTCAATCACTTTAATAAAATCCTCAAACGTAACCGTCAATTCACACCTCGTTGGGACACGACTCGGGTATCAGTTACGCGGTATCACATTTATCACATTCGTGAGTTTTGGCACGTTAGCCCTTTTCCTAAAAGGTTGATTTGTCGAATCTCAAGTTCACTTGATATTTTGATACTTGTGTTATAAATATATACTTTTGACCACGAATCACTCCAACTGTGCTTTTTGATGGTTGTTTCTGTCTTGCCCTGCTACTAATGGGCAAACTTTTGCTAGTGGATGGATAGTGGTTTTATTTGGTCTTTGTAACTGTATTTAAGGGGTGCTTTTGGTTTGTTGATGTGGTCAATTTTTGCACTTGTTAGCATGTCTACAACTGCTTGGCTCGCTGAGCTTGGTTTTGAATGTAATTCTGGTACGTTGCAGGATAAGATGATTTTATGTTTTGAAACACAGCTTGTTCAAGAGCGTAAATGCGAAACGTTGGTGAGGGAACGTTGTGAACGTGTGAGGTATTTGGAAGAACTTATCAGAGAGGCTGAAGGAAGTGATGTTGTTGCAAGAAGGTTAGTTGCTTTTTTGAGAGACATTCAGACGCGCATAAGCGTGCAAAGCTCTCTACGTTGCAGGTTTGTTGCATGTATCTCTCGGTTCAATCAGTGCTGCTGCAGGCTATATCAATACCATACGTTCCCTTTGACTTCATCATGTGTGATGTAGTATTAGGTTGGTTGTTGTTTTTTTCTGTATTAAGCGCTTTGTGTTGTGTGCAGCATGTTTCCTAAGAAATAAACCAATGGTTCTATTAGTACTGATGCAAGCTGTATTGATACCACCCGTGCCCTTTCATGTTTTCATATAGGAAGTAGTATTTTGATGTTTGTTTTGTCTTTTCATTTTGTATGGTTTTTCCTGTGTTGAGGATGTTGTGTAGCAAAGGAGGTGCCTAGATTCTTGTAAACTCCTTCAGTTTGTAACATGTAATGAATAATAGATGCTTTCATTTTGTTGTTTACTGCGCTTGCCAATTATTATTTTCGTGCACGATAGAGATGAGCTGGCTGTAAAGGATGCAATTTGTGTTACCTTTGAAAATTGGATAGATGCATTACTATCATATCGTTTACAAAATGATGCATAGTTTAAGCCTAGGGGCGTTAAACTGGCAAACTTACAGGGTGCTAGCTGGTTGCTTATAAGCACCAGCATCAGTGCTGCATATCTATCCTAACGGTTACTGTACATAATATAGGAATGTGCACAACCATTGTTGATACATTCGTTATTCATATGGTGACTTTTCTAATCAATTTTAGCTTTCTTTGTTTTTGGACCTACAATATCTTCATCTTCAGGTACGAACAGTTCTTTGCGAACTGTCGCAGATGTGCTTTCAGTTTTGGTAGCTTTTTTCTCTACAAGATCAGTTGTGACTGGAGGGGGAGTGATTGTTATGATGGGTAGTTCTTCTGCAGTATGAATGGATGACGCTGCTGATGTTGCCTGTTCCACGTGTGTTTCAATGCCAAGCAGTATTGGTAATGATGTGTCTGATGCACTGTCAAGTATGAACCTCATGTAACCTCTTCGACTACCTGTGGCAAAGTATAGTCGAAAAGTATGCTTCGTGTGTTCCAGGGCTCATATTATTGATGGTAATACATACAGATTTTGATCCGGGGTGTAGCTGAGGACCTCGATCACTGCTGGAAGAAAGGAATTTGCTTCTGGGCTGAAACATGTCATGATAATGATGCCCGTTACATCCGCTAAAGTTTCCTTGAAACAATATTTGTTACAAATATGTGGAAGGCTGTGTATTAGTTTTTGACAGAGGGCTTATGATGTTTGATAATGAGGTTCTAGTACTGAATTGCGCAGACATTACCTATAGTTTGGTATTAGCTTTGTTCCCATCTGCTGGCAATGGAGATGTGGATGAACTTCTTCGATTTTCGTGTGACATGTGCGGCATGTATTGAAGTACCAACCCTTTGACTCATCAATGCAGATAATGACTACTTTAGTAGTAAAAACCTCTTGCTGATATCAGGTGCATAAATCATTAGTGCAATTTCTTTTGTAGATGTTAATGTCTGATAATTTGACTTACCATGTAAGACTGCGGGTTTAGAGACATCAATGCACCCAATGATATCAGACCTTGTTGAATCTCTTGTTCTTCATCTTGTGTTTGAGTAGGAGGAAGCATCAAAGGCTGTGATGGTCCTATTAATTCTGCATACCTAATTGTGTAACGGATGGAAGATTTTAATAGTTTAGGAGTTATCAGATACTATGTTTTCTGGACATCTGTTAGAAAACTTACAGTTGCCTAATGTGCCCTGCTTCTGGGTTCAGATAGTAGCTCGTCGCTGGGGTTGCAGACAGTTGTAGCCCGCCTGTGTCATTAGCACTTTGGTTATAACTGTTCAATATATGTTTCGTCATCAAACTTTTTTCTGTTTTGGAATTTATCTGCAAAGCGTTTTGCCCAACATGAACTTACAGCAATGATGAGAGGCTATTCTAGGACTGAAGATCTGTTCATTTCAAATCTTGTTGCCATCTCATTCTACATGGTGAATGTTAGGCTGTTTCCACTGCACGTGATAGTTTTTTTATTAGTTTATGCACAATGTTGTGAAACTATGTAATAGATGTGTCGAAGAATTTACTTTAGATTTTGTATGTCTATGTTCCTTCGCGCTATGCGGTTTGTTGTTGAATATCCAAACTCTCGCAATGTTCCGATGTTGCGAACCATACCTATATAATCTGTTTGACAAATTTTTTGTTGTTAGCGTTGTTTCTGTAGTTGATTTTTTTTTGATTATTTATAATACCTGTGAGGATGGAGTCCCTTGAATCTGCATGCTAACCAAATTCGTAGTAAGCTGCAAAGTTGAAGTGATGAAGTGGGAAGCCTTGGTCCTCAATAGGTGTTACCTGTGTGTACTTTCCAAGCAGGAGCGTCATTGTGTTTGGAAGAGTTCGCTGCCATTTGTCTGTCTTTTTTGTTCCGAAGCCTTGGATTTTTTAACATGAATTAACTTCAAGCTTTGCATCAAACAGTCTCATATCCCATAGTTCGACATTTGCTTAGATTTATCCCCCCTGTGAAAAATGTTAAACAAATTCTTCATGAAATGACCTTTTTTACTTTGACATCTTATGTAGATGTTAAGTACCTTTTTATCCAAGAATATGAAGCATAACCCAGTAGGATTTGGATCAGGTACATTTTTGGATGCCCATTTTCTGTATACCTTGATTTCAAGTGGCTTGTTTAGGTAATTTGGTTTAAGGTCCATGATGTCTGCAACGTCCTCTTCGATACGGATTCCTTTGCCTCTCTCTGCGCTTTTTTTTTTCAGATTTTCTTGCGGTGTTTCAATTGCTTTTGTAATTGTGTTCACCAAGTTAGTTTCACCTTTGTCAGCCATTTGTCTACAAAAATTGACAATGTGTTGTTCAGAGGTGAAACATTATTAGCGGCATATGTCAAAAAAAGCAGCTTATGTTTAACAATGTTAGTATACTTTTCATACAATAATTTCAATTACACAATCAAATGGAGAAGTTAACTAAAGTATAGTGTAAAAGCATTAAAAGAGAAAGTGTAACATTTTTGTGAACATCGTATGTGCAGTTGTGCAAAAGGTAAGAAACATACAAACCTGTGTATATGTGATGTTGTTGGCACAAAGCTTAAGATGGGAAGTAACTCTCTATAGCTATGTTTATCTATTGCATACGATCAAGTGTTGTTATGGGCATGAACATGCATACGAAAAAAGGTTTGAATGCCTACACAAAAAATTGTCTGAACATGTGGGGATTTGTCTGTCTACCATGATTGAAAGTTATGTTGCACACATTGGTCATGAAAATGCATGTAACATATGACATTTAAGAAAAAAGGACATAATCGACTGGAAAAAAGAAGAACCCGTGGCCGCCTTATTTTGTTTAAGAAATCCCTATACACTATGTTTTTAGTTATGTTATTTGACTATTTCTGGTTGTATAGAATGACCATCTTTAAACCTGCTGGCGAGGTGGTTCGTAACAAAGCAACATATAATTGTCCGTGACCAAATATCGGATCCGGCAAGTACACACCAATTTTCTTCAATGACTGTCCTTATCTTTTGTTAATTGTCATGGCATAACATACTTTCAGCGAAAATTGTTTGCGTTTGAATATGAAAGGTAACTTATCGTATTTTAGCATGAGTATGATCCTAGGTATGAAGACTCTCTCGAACATCCTTGTACCGGTAATGATCTTTGCTTCGATGACCTTAGTCAGTAACTAAGTCACAATCATTCTTGTACCATTACAAAGTCCGCCAATGAGATTCAAATTGCGTAGTAACATTACAGGTGTCCCGACTTTCAGTTGCAGTTAGTGTGGGGTTAGGCAACTCGGGTTGATTGAACTTAAGTACTAAGCCGTATATAGCAATTCAGAGGCGCCCCTGTCATTCGTTCGAGGGACTTCTTGATAAATGCTTGTGTAGAAATGGCTGGTTCCTGCTACCTGTTGCAACACATCATCGTTTATTGAATCTGCTATCTCATTCTTGGGAAAAACGATTGCCTTTTCATGAAATACCTGTGCTGTCGGTTGCTGTAGCGTCTGCCCATTATATATGAAATTGATAAGCTGTGCTTTACCAATTTCATCGGATGGGAGACAATGTGTATTTGGGATTTGGATCCATGATGTATTTTCTGGATCACTCGGTTATGGTGTTCCCAACTTCCTGTCCCCAACGTCAATTAACCATTTGGAGAACTGTTGTATTGCTTGTCTTTCTACATCAGTCGTTCCATGTCTTTGTAATCTCATATTCTGTTGGAGGCAAAAAACGTGGAATGTTTCCAAAGATAAGATTCTGAAATTGATGATGCGGTGATTTCATTCCTTGTTGCCTTCTTCTTGACGAGCAGCATTTGTCGGAAGTCTCCTCTGAACATAACTGATTTTCCTCCAAACAAATTTGTTGGCTAATCAATTATGTCGCGTAAGGTTAGGTCAAGAGTTTCAAAACATTTACGGTCATTCATGGGTGCCTCATCCCAAATGACCAAATCAGTCTGCTACAGTAATTCTGCTACCTACGTTTTTTTTTTTTTTTTTTTTTTTGTTGCAAACTGATTAGTCATTTAGGTCCAAAGGTAACTTGAACCTTGAATGATCCGTCCTTCTAGATGCTAACAACAATGAAGCTATGCCTGAGGAAGCAACTACTAGAATGATTTTTCCTTCTGCTCTTAAGGCTGCTGTTATCGTTTTCCATAAAAATGTTTTACCGGTGCCCCCATGTCCGTATACAAACAACAATTCTTGCGACCCCTTATTGAAACCTTGCATGACAATATCAAATATTTGTTTCTATTATGCATTTAACTGCAGGATGAGATTGGCTCTTTCCCTCGCTAAATCGGGGCAACATTGTAACATGTTTCGTCCATAATTGCCCTGTTATTCAAGATATTTAACAGGCCTTGTGGAGGTAAGGGTATGCCATAGTCTTTCAATGACTTCTCATATTCTCCCAAACATGCTTCTAATTCATACAGGACGCCTGCCCTTCGATCTATTTCGTTCATGTGAAGGAACTGTACCCCAAACAGTGCCTATAATGTCCTCGACACGTCATGAGACATGGATTCCCAAAAGCTTTCCCATAGAGCTACTGGATCTGTGACTTCACAAAAAATAAGAATTTGGGTGAAGACGGTTCTTAATTTTGATGTAGAAGTTGTTGTTGCGGCCTCTTCTAATGCTATTGTCCATTCCTGATCATTTTCAAGCAATCTTATTGCCTCTGCAGCAGCCCTATTTGTCGGATACGTATGGACGTTCACTATCCGAATAGATGTAAATGATGTGCAGCCTGTCTGATGACATAAGAGCAGCCGTTGTAAAAAGAGATTGCCGGCAGCAGGGGCACGTATGTTAGCCTACCGATAGAAGGTTTATTCAAATTACATCTTGGAGACCACTCTTTGTCTTTATTCGACCAAACGAATTCTGAGGGGAGGTTTAAATATGTTAAATGCCTACCTATTACAAATGAAGCATAAAAATTCAACCATTCGGTTAATTTAGTTTATGTGAGCCCGGATTGTCGATGACTAATTGCAGATGTTGATCGAACCTGAACGTAACCCGGTGCATATTTTCTAAGTGTACTGCAAGGATTTGAACTGCTGGTTTTCGACTGTGAATATCAAAATTTAAAATTTACCAACATGCCTCATGAGGTCCAATGTATCTAGCATCTGCAAAAAAAATTGTCTCATCCACGATACCAGTCATTGCGGATGTTGATGACGATGCCATATTTGATGTCGGCCCGATCTCTGAAAAAGGTCTCGTTTTTCTGCTTATACGTGCAACTATCCGGACCATTCCTTTAGAAATATATTTGAAAAGGTACTTGATAAGCATGGTCCAGGCACAACATTCAAATGTGAGCATAGAATGCCAGATTGAGTTGTCGATTATATAGGACCACATATCCATTGTCGAGTTGCATATTGTGTCGTCTTGCTCAGAATTGTTTGTCCCTACGGCGGTAATGTACATAGCCTGACTTGTCAATATACGTTTGGGAGCAGTAGTCTTTAGGAAAGAATTTCTTACACGTGTTGCGATTCTGCATACATGAAGCACCAAGGACAGCCTGACCACACAGACCATGCATCATAAGTTTCGAAACAATCCTAAACGCTTTCGGATCATTCTGCTCATCTGGTAGCTCAACACTTATGTACTTGTCTACTATACATCCTGTAAAAATCCCCAGTTATTAATAAACGTCAATCAAGGATTAATTACGTATTACTATTCACACAGCCATTTTTAGGAAAAATTTAATGTTGGGATTTAGAAAATCCATTAATTAAAGACTCGGTCACCTCAAGTGTATATAATCATTAGAAAGCTCGTAGTCGTAGTTGTTTAGTTATGTTTAGTAGTTAGTAAAGTAACATCGTGGAGGACGGGCGGGTCTTTACCCACTGTATGCCTGATCCACAGCCCGTAGGGTGGAGCTTCATAATATACTTTACTTTCTCTCACTAGAAGTTCCCATTTCTCTTTATCTTTCTCTCTCTAGAACTCATATATTTCGAACCATCATCATTGTTGTTTGTGTGTTTATGAAAACCAATATGTTACAAATAGTATCAAGAGCCATGGTTTGATCATCTACTTTGTGTGTTCTTGGATTCTTGATTGGTTCTTCATAAGTTTGGGTTTGAATGAGTTTAGAGACACTTTCAATCTTTTGATCTTATTTAGTGTTAAAGTTTGGATTTTGATTGTACTTTTGTGTTTAGGATCATCATATTAGTTCTTAATCTTTGGTTTGGAAGGCTAGATTTATCTTGGTTGTGGTGTTTTTGATTGGAAAAGTTTGGTTTTTGGACTTGTTCTTCGCTGAGACTTGACTCTCGGAGTTCATTTCTTGACTGCAATTTGTTTGTTTTTGGATGCGATTTGATCTTTTCTCGCTGCGTTTTGGCTTGTTACTCGCTGCGGTTTGATTATTTTTTGTATGCGATTTGATTATAAAGTGCTGCGATTTGTTATATTGACTGCGATTTAAGGTGAAAAGGACAAGTAGTCGGTGTACTATTGATAGTGACTTGCCCTCTGCGATTTGATTGTAGCTGCGATTTGTTCTTGAGATTTGTCAAAGACTACGATTTGACTCTCTGCGTTTTTGATAACTGCGTTTGAAGTCTTTGTGACTTGTTGATGCAGGTTTTACTGACCAGGTCTTAATATTTATAGTGTCTCGCTATACCTATGGTCTACCCTAATGCACTAACGGGCAGTATACCCGGTTTTGTGTAGTGTAGTAAATTGTAAAGCCGAGGTCGTCCCAAGAGCTATGTGTGTCGGATAATTACTAAGTCTAATTGTCACAGAATATAAATGGTTTGATAGGGTTTTAATTAATTAAACTACTAATGCAGAATATGAAAGCAAATAAATGGTAGAAGGGAAATCAATAGAGGAATAGTGGTTCTAACCTAGTTAATCCTCCTAACTAGTAATGTTTACGTCTACCTACTTCCAATTACTTCAGGTGGGTTCAAATTCGAGAGGACAACATTTGGTCAATTAAGCCTAACCTATCGGCAAAGATGCCACCACCAGGGAGAAATCAGCACCGTCATAAGTCCTATTATTCTGGTCCCCTAAGCCGAGTCATTAAAGTCTGCTACATGCTAGATTCTAAATAGTGAGTGCCCGGCCGTTAGGAACTTAGACACTACACCCCCAATTCTTAAGTTCATCCAAACGATAGGTGATCGGTTGGTCAAATCGCACAAGTAGAAAGGGTCGTCAGTTGGTCATATCTTACCCTTCCCGTCTCAGTCCGGTCACCTAGGGTCATTTGGTCATATCTCCTAGGCAATTGGCCTCTACCGCCATTCAAAGCTACCGAACCAGGGGTGACTACCAAAGAACTATGCATGCATACACTTAGAAATAATTATACGGAAGTAAAGGTAAACATAAACAAAACAATTAAGGAATCATAACTAGGCTAGCACCAAAGGGTGCTTAGCAGCTCATATTAATCATGCACATCAATTCAATATTCAAAGGTAAGAAATACATGAATTGAAAGTAAAAGAAATAATAAACGCTAAAGCTTTTCTTAATGGTGTGACTTCCCTTGGAAACACTCCGTATGCTTCCCTAGACCTTTCTTGAGCTTTTTCCCACGTTCTCAGAGTGTTGTGTGTGGAATGGGATGAGTAGAAATGCTGGAATTCGTGGGGTATTTATAGGCGAGGTTTGGGTTCTGCGTAACCAAAAGATGAGTTACGCCGTAACCTTCTATTTAAATGCACTAGATCTGCTAGTTACGGCGTAACCTTATAAGTGGTTTAGTAGTCTTCAATAAACATGGTTACGTCGTAAGTGATGCAGTGAATTACGGCGTAAGTATCACCGGCGTGGAACCTCTTTTGACCTAATGGAGTTACGTCGTAATCTTTGGAAGGAGTTACGCCGTAACCTCTTGATGAGTTGGACTTCAGGGTCACGCAATAGTTACTACGTAATGTGAGAGACGAGTTACGCCGTAACCTCTTCAAAATAAGCATAGTGTGATAAATCCTTAGTAACGTTTCCATTTCCGCGTCTCTTTAGCTCCAATGCTCGCAATTTACCCGAAAGTGTAAAACAATGGAAAACAAGCGTAAATCCATATAAATGATATAAATACTTGAGCATTAACGGGGAAATTGACATTTAATATTAGGACTATTTGATGTTATCAAATATCCCCCACTTGAACTCTACTTGCCCTCAAGTAGACCTTATTAGATAGATTCCTAAAAAGATACCTTCCAAAACCTAGAAAATATGAGTTTACAAATCCCTTATGCTAGAATAAAACAAAACCGAACACCTCGCGAAAGGGGAACAAACACTCAAATCTCTCAACTATTCTAAGTGTCAATTTTGGGGTGATCACTCAATCGCACAGTCATAGCATGTATTTTATCATAAGCTTGGTGGTTACACAAATCTCCACCACTGGAGTTAAGGGCTAAACAATTCTCGAAGGCAATATGGGTAGACACGACAAAGGTTAAGGGGTGACTTGTCATTACTAACATGTCACGGCGAAGTGGACAAAATCAATGATACATGACCAAATCCATGGCCAAGACACCAAAGATTGCTCGTTGCATCACCTAGACATGCTTCATGACTAAAGGGTAGGATAAGACATGGAATGTATAATTGGTGTAAAATGAAAAACAAGCAGGTAGTCTATATCTATAACTAAGTCATCACCACTTACCGTCCGCCCAATGTTCAAGCTTAGAAGTCTAGAGACCGGATCATGAAATGCAAGGTAGATGTGTCATTAGAGGACGTCGTGATGGGCACACTACCTTTTCTTCTTCAGTTGGTATAACTCCAACTCCAATCTTCAAATGTGACCGAGGTGGCCTCCTCGATACTAAACAATAAAGCTCATATTATAGTGCTTATAACATCGCACTTTACAAAATCATACTCAATCAACTTTTTTTTTTGAATCAAAACATGATAACATAACATCCCCCCACTTGAGATGAACAATGGGAATTCGGGGGTTCTTCAATGATCTTCATAATTGTTGTCGATGAAAGCGTGATTTTCAAACCTTTCCACTCGAACCTTGAACTTAGGCAAATGATGACTTCTCAATTACCAATAAAGACTACAGGGTAGGCTAAGGTGTAAGGGTGTAACGAAATAATATATTGGGGTGACAAAATGAAAGGAATGGCTCAGAAGGGTGTATCTAGGGGTATCTTGCACTAAAGGGGAGTGCAACAAAAGGGTTTCACATGGGGGTGAAAAGTCGAGGTGACTAATCGATAGACTCACAATGGTAGGCTGTTTGGGGTGATAATCCTATAATCTATCTTCTAAAACTGAAAAGTCCAAATACATCAAGCTAACTCAACATACCTCGTCTATGGTCTCGAAATGATGCAAAGGCCAAGTTCTAAAGTTTACAAGCTACCGGCACACTCATAATTTGGTGGATTAGGGGTAAAATATAGGAAACGGATAAGGCTAATCTCACCATGTAATATCAAGGGTTTTATGTGCTCGGCTAAGGTCTAATCTAGTTAGGTTCGGAAAAACATGTCAAAATATAAAAAATGGCATAATTTTTCAAAATAAACTAGAAAAATGAGGGAGAAATAATGTTCAAGAGATAATTCTACTCCCGTCCCTCTACTTGAATTGTACAAAGTCCCTTTTGTACTCGCATTAAAATAAAGGTGAAGAGAAGGTAGAATTAGAGCGAGAACTTTCTGACGGAATTTGCTCCAAAAGAAGAAGGCCCACGAGAAAGGATCGTGCCTTCGTTAAAGCGTCATGAACAAACTTCAATCCATGAAATCACAATACCGACAAGCATAATTCTTAAAAGAAAAAATAAAATGAAAAATAAACCTAACTCACTTTCGTAGGAATCACGGTTGCATTTAGCGAATGCAACAAGCCTTTTAAACCACTTGGTGTCCCAAGTGGGCGAGTGAAGTCTCGTGAGGGTTTACAGGGAACACACCTACAAAGTTTATTTAAAAACTAATACAAGGTTATTGTGTTTTAAAATGAAAGAATTAAAGTAGAGGAGAGTTACGTCGTAACTCCAATAAGAATTCGCAGTAACTTGCAAAACCTGGTATGGTGAGAAGCGAATAGTTACTGCGAACCAACGAGATGGTATTACGCGTAATTGGTAATCGTCAAGAATTCTGCTGCTAAAATGTTGGTTACTGGCGTAATCACCAAGATGAGTTGCCGTAACTATGTTCGAATCGACAACTGCAGTGATAATTACTTCATTGTCTCTGCAAAATGGTTAGAAAACACAAAACCCAACGAGAAAGAAATAAAAACAAAAGAAAGGGATAATTGGGTTTTCTCAGAAGAGCACTTTTCTTTATTAGCGAGTCTTTAAGTTAGACTTCGGAGATGGGGCTCCTATGGGGTCTTTGAACATCCCCACTTCCATTACTCGTTGGTGTTCATTCATCCAATTATCAAGCCTTTTTTTCTTGTAGAATTATTGAGCCCAAATGTTCCCAACTTATGTGAAAGCCATTTATCACATGATTCTCCATGGTCATCCTCTTTAATAATATTATCGATATCTGATGTTTGATCTTGTTCGCCTATGATGTCAATGATATGGTTGCACCCATCTTTGCTCGACCAGTTCCTTAATCAATTTTGAGCTTCCAAACTTTAATTTGTACCAATCTTCCAATGCTAAGTCAACATCATGTTTCTCTCCCTTATGAGGGTAAATCCATTCATTAACTTTTCTTTTACATTTTAGGGGCGAGTAAATGGTGGCCATGTCGATTCGCATTCTTTGGATAACATCGAGTTGCAAAAGTGTTTATTAGGACTCAGAGTTTCTTCAATGCTTTGAACAATTTCATCTTGTTTACACAGTGATCAACACTATCTTTACGATTGTCAGTAATAGGCTTAGAGTGTAGAGTGGGGTTTATTGATTGAACATTATTAGAAATATCAGTTTTGGTTTTAAATGCTCGTTCATACTAAAAGTTATTCGTTCCTTCTCGGTTCCCAAGGAAATTTGTTTTCAAAACCATAATTTGAGCTCTGGTGGCGAGAAAAGGTCTTCCAACAATCAAGTTGTAATCCTCCCGCTTTCCCATGTCAATAGCTACAAAATCGGTGGGGAAGAAAAATTTTCCAATTTTCAAAAGCACATTGTTCACAATCCCCTCATACTGACCTTAGAGGAGTCGCCATTTCAATTATAATAGTTGTTTCTTTTAAATTGGTAAGTTTGATTTTTTCGAATAAAGTAGTTGAGATAAGGTTAACACCAGTCCCTAAATCAGTTAATGTGGGAATCTTAATATTACCAATAGTGCAAGGGAGAAGAAAACTTTCCTGGTACTGCAGCTTCTCAGGAAGTTGGCTTGGTAGGAACTCGTCGTCTTGACTTTATCATCCTCTCTTTGGTAGTTAATCCCAGAGAAATCATTAGTGATAGAGGATGTGCATTGCTCCTTTTGCTTTATCTGCGCAAATATGGCTTTGCAGGAAGTGGCTTTAGCATTACTTGCTGCGAGGTTCTTAGCTAATTGTCCAATTTGTGTCTCGAGGTTCTTAATTGCAGCATCTTGGTTACGTAGGTTCATATTGGTGTCCTCCTTAACTTTGGTCATCCATTCCTTGAGCCTATCTTCCTTTTTGTCGATTCTTCAATGTGTCGGTGCATTATTTCATCATGACTTGGTTTAGGAGTATTATTGTTGATTTTGTGTAGAACCAGGGGATTTTTCACGGTACCTAGGTCCGTAATTATTGTAGCTTTTGAAAAGGAATTCTTTTCCATAGTTTACTTCACCGATCCTTTTAACTTCTTCATTGGAGGAACAATTTTTTGAAGGATGACCCCCATCGTTCAGTTGAATGGAATGCACATTTTCCTTGAGCCTCTTCATTTCTCTTCCAAGGTTCTCCAATTTGTTGTTTATTGCTGCAAGGCCCTCAATATCATTATTTTTACTACGGTTGCTTCCTCCATTGTGCCATTTGTGAGAGTGGTCTGCCATTTTTGAATAGTTTCCAAAGCCATGGTGGGTGTCATACTAGGAATTGGCCCTTGAGAATCAATCATTTGTCTTGAAGAGATGTTCAGTCCCTTGTAAAAGACGTTCACTTTTGTTGGCTGTTAAGATCATGAGTAGGGCACTTGTATAACAATTCGTTGTATCTTTCCCAAGCTTGGTACAATGTTTCATCTCCATCTTGCTTGAAGTTATGAATTTCTTCCATTTGCTTGGCCGTCTTTGATGGAGGACAATATCTCTGAATGAAATATTTTTTTAAAATAGGCCAAGTGTTGGCGGTCCTGCAGTAATCGATCGACCCATCTTTTGCGGCCCGTAAGAGAAATAGGGAATACTAGTAGCATTATAGCATCGTGTGAGACTCAGGAATTTTGAATAGGTGACAATGTATTCGCGTTGTCTACATGTTCATGGGTATCATCGGCGATGGTTCCAGAGAAGGGGTTAGTACGTAATTCCCTCATGAATTGAGGTTTGATTTCGAATTGAGCATCTTCGCAATGGTGGCCTTACAATCCCGGCCCTTGTTCTTCTCTGGTCAATGCCAAATATTCCTCGAGAGTGAGATTATCGATGTTAATGGCTTCCATGGTACCTGAAAACTTGAAATATAATTGTGAGAAAAATTTAAAAATGAAATGAAAGACTTAATATTAATCCTAATATAGCTCCCCGGCAAAAACTTGATGCATTTTCTTGACCCGGTCTTAATATTTATAGTGTCTCGCTATACCTATGGTCTACCCTAATGCACTAACAGGCAGTGTACCCGGTCGTATGTAGTGTAGTAAATGGTAAAGCCGAGGTCGTCCCAAGAGCTATGTGTGTCGGATAATTACTAATTCTAATTGTCACAGAATATAAATGGTTTGATAGGGTTTTAATTAATTAAACTACTAATGCAGAAAATGAAAGCAAATAAATGGTAGAAGGGAAATCGAGAGAGGAATAGTGGTGCTAACCTAGTTAATCCTCCTAACTAGTAATGTTTACGTCTACCTACTTCCCATTACTTCAGGTGGGGTCAAATTCGAGAGGACATCATTTGGTCAATTCGCCCTAACCTATCAGCCAAGATGCCACCACAGGAGAAATCAGGCGCACCGTCATAAGTCCTTTTGTTCCTGGTCCCCTAAGCCGAGTCATTAAGTGTCACACCCCCAAATTACCTGTTTTGCAACGGAATGGAATTCCTGGGGGATGACTGTCATAGCATTACAATCACAGTTATATTGAACGACCTAAAGTGTTGTTTGGAAAACACATCGTTTGACATAATAAATCATTCAGAGTTTACAAAATATAGGTCCCAAAAAGGTAATCAACATCTGCGGAAATAAGTTTGTTACAATCCAAACGATGTTTTAAAGTGCATAAAACCCAAGTGAGACGCGTCGTCACCGCGACTCTATGATATGTCCACATGCATGCCATGAAGTGAAGGCCTTAGATACACGAAAATACATTGCTAAAAGTGTCAACACAATGGTTGAGTGAGTTCATAGAGTTTATGAAAATGTTTTATACGACCAACGGAAGTATAAGTTATGTATGAGAAATATGTCACAAAAAAAAATGGTACAATTGCTTAAGCACATGACACGAAGCTAGGCATTCTGATGTTAAGCTAGCAGTGTTTTGCCAAACAACTCAATGATTATAAAAATGAAATGCATCCGTTGACCAGTTGGGACCACCAACACGGATGGAGAAGTCACCCTCAATAGATCTATCCACTCACCCTCGCTTCTTGAAATTGCGGTTCATGATTATGAAATGGGGACATTCAATTGGCAATGAGGTAACTTAAGCAATGTAAATGAATTTGAACATACTTGGGCTCGTATAAAATGATGTGCAATGTATTCTCCCCCGTAGGTTTGAAATAATGTATAAACTTGAATAAATCGGAGATATGAAAACTCACCTGGTGCAATGTTTATGATGATATAATGGCAATCTGAAATGAGGCAACCTCTAACGACCTATTATGAATGATATGTTCTAATGTAAATCATGAAACAATGTCGTGCATGCAAACTCATATGATATCCATACCACTTGTACATTTGAAAATAATGTTTATCGTTGAAATATATGTTTATGACATCTCGTCATATTATAAAATACTTTACAAGTATTTACGTTGAAACAACCTCCTACGATAGTCGTTTAGTGATTTATCTAGAATTTATAGCTTTTACGTCAAAACAATATACTTTGATAATTTGTGAAAGTGACTAAATGACCTCGAAAAGCTGGTCGTAAAATAGTGAATATCAAGTGTTAGAAAACAAACTCAATGGTTTTTGGAAAGCTTGTAGCACTATCTAAAAGTCTTAGCTTTTAAATTTTCATCATAGAGGTCTCGATCATGGAGAAAAACATGGGTAAAGTAGGGTACTTGTACCAAAAATATAGTTTAAGGGTAATTTTCGGTAAAGTTTGAGTGACCGTATTTTACTCGTTACAATTCCGTTTGATGAACGGTTGGACATTTTGGAAAATAGGCTTGATGAACTTACTTTTACTAGCAGACATCGTTTTCTAAAAAGTACTCTATCGATGTTAAAAACGACCCTCAACATGGTCATTCGCGGCCGTAATTTTGGCTATTAGAAAATATATATGTGTTATGCTTATATGAAATAGTTACGACAACCTTGTTTAAACGCGTGTAATTTAGTCATTACAAGTCCGTTTTCTACGTTTTATATGTCCTTAGCTTCGTGTTAAAGTATACTAATATATTTTTGATAAATCGACTCATTTAGATAACGCTTAAGACTCATTTTTAACTCTTAAAAATTTGGACAACATATTGAATTTTCCGGAAAAATAGTTTTCGTCGTTAAACTTGAAAATAGCATAACTTCTTCGTTATAACTCCGTTTTAACCCATTCAAGCGGCCATGTTTTCGTTTTAAAGTATATTTTCTAAATATCTAGCCCAAAATATTTTACCAACTGTCGAAATTTCCAGATTTCACAATTAAGAACAGACCACTATTTATTGTTGTCGAAAATGGTTTCTCTCGCGTAATACTTATTCTAACCACTTCAAATCAACGCCAAAGCTATTCTAAACCTACATACACCTTCTTAGGGTGTCATGGGTCCCTAGACATCATCAAAAATGATATGTTTTCAAGGAATAATTATAGGATGATATATATTAATTATAAGTAATAAAAACATTAAAAGTGGTATAGATTCATATGTAACATGCATGTTTTCTTGCAAAAATGATGAAATAACATAAATATGGATATGAAAGAGTGATGAAGATCATAAAATGCTTACTTGAATGATTATGAATTTTTGAGAAAAGTATGCATAATAATCTTGAGGTTTTTATTTCAAAACCTTAACAAGATCACTAATAGAACTAAATAAACACTTGGATCATGAAAAAATTATGGATTCCTCCATGTTTCTTGCCGTGGCCGGCCAACCCAAAGGAAAGGAGAGGGTTTTCTTGCATTTTCACCTTTGAAATTATGAGTTGTATGTGTTTAATTTGTGAAATAAAAGGCAAGAGTTAGAAATATCTAGCCTCAAGGGTACTTTGGTAATTTAGGAAGCAAAGATAAATTTTGTTACCACTTGTGACTAGGGGGGGGGGGCGGCAATGGGATATTTGGGAAGGTATAATGTGTAATTTTGATGAGTAAGTGTATGTAAGGTTATGCATTATGTATATTTTGTACATGTAATTAATTATTTAGTGTAGCGTTAGCTAGAAATCGATTTTAACGGAACAAAATAAAATATATCAAAGTCATAAAAATTATGAAAATACATTTCTCGCAAGAATTGAGTGAATAAATAATTATCGAGTTGAATTTACTTAAAAGTAAATATTTATACATAACAATTTATATACAAAATAAATTGAAAACATCGGGTAAACTAATAATATAATTTTTATAGTCTTAAAATAAGTATAAAAATATATTAGGATAATTTTGGAAGTGTCGGATCAAATGTTCAAAATAAATGATTACGCGATAGCGTTTATTTAATAGGAAATAAACGTTTAATGAAAAATGCAAACCCATGCATAATATTGATATGTAATGATGTTACTAATTATATGTAGACTAATTCTAGTCTATATGAAATGTCCTCAGTGATTGTTCATGAATTCGCAGCTAAACTCTTACGGTTACCCGAATTTGATACTCGTAAACCTAGTTTACGAAAAATGGTGAATAGTGACTCATGAATAGTGATTTTCTCCGGGAATGAATAGTGTTTTGTGAATAGTAAAATTTTAAATACCCTTTCAAAATATCAAATCGACTTCGAAAACAATGAATAGTAACCAGTGAATAGTAAATTCCTGAGATGAATAGTGAAAATTTCAAAGTTTGAGAAATGTCCTGAAATTACGAGTTGTCACATTTGCCCACCCAAAAAGGAATTCAGTCCCTGAATTCAGTCCATGTTGGGTTCTACGATGTTATCGGTGAAATGGTGAGGATATTTGAGTCACATAGGGTCTTCCCACGTTTTTCTGAATCGTACCACGCCTTTCCAAGGCGAGACTTTGAACATAAATCTGTGGCCAACTTGAAATTCTAATGGTTTGCGACTTATGGAACATATTTCCAATATTTTGCGTCGTATATCGACGTAGCTTTTCTATCTATATGTTGTTACTTGTAACTGATTCTTGATTTTTACGATTACTTTGTTGTTTCATGAATGAGTTATGGACTAGTGAGTTGGACTTTCCTGATTTTGGTCCGTAAATAAGTGATTGACACCTCAACCATAGAGTGCCTCAATTGGTGTAGTCAATATGTTCATGTGCTAAATGTTGTTGTAAAGCAACTTGTTCGATGAAGAATGATTTGCCTAATCATTTCTAGAAAATCACACATGCTTTGAGCATATCTTCTAATGTTTGAATTAGTCTCTCGCTCTGACCATTGAGCTGAGGATAATAGGCGGTACTCATGTCCTAGTAGGTTCCATGGGAATCTTGATATGATTGTCAAAAGTCTAAGGTGAATCGAATAGCTTATAATAGGTACAACTGAAATTGATACCACATGTCTCGTACCAAATTTAAAAATGTTAAGTCTGTCGAAAAGGACCTTATTGAAAAGAATAGATTATGGGTAACAGTTGTGATTCCTCACGTTTCTAGTTCTAGCGAATGTCATGACTTGAGTCTTACTTGCCTAAAGTGCCTATTCTCCATTACTAAAATGTTTATTGTTTGATGGTGTCTCTCCTAATTTTCTTATCAAAATATTTCCATGCTATATGTTGTAAAGTCACCAAAACCTTAAATATTTAAGTGATATGGTGTGGTGATTTTCAAAATTTGTCCCGATATTGAGTGCTTCTAAAATATTTCATCACTTAGATTGTTAGCATGCTAGCAAGAAAATAGACATCAGCTCATACTATGTCGAAGAATGTTTGTTCTGATTTCACTTGTAGATGGAGAGTCATTGATTGTCCGATATGTTCAAACCTGTTGCATATCTTGATATGAAAGTGAGGTTATCCGTAATTTCTAGAGAACACAATGCCTTAGGGAAAGTTTATATCGATAACCTAAATTTAACCAAATTTTCCTTTAAGCGAAACTCATTGTAGGGAAGTTCACATATTGTTGAGGCCATGTTTAATGGAATGTTCTGCAGTCTCAGTTAGAAGACTTAGTTTATCCCTATAGTGTGGCTTAGTGTGTATTCGCTTCGTACTAATTCTTGTAACTCGGTCTAGCTAGTACTTTTGAAATGATATAATTTGGCTTCTAGTCCAAAATAGTGGTTCGGAATGTCTCGTGATGTCTTAAGATTTTTATTGAGTTCCGAATCATCTTACTATATACTTCTAGTCCCTGTTGGTAGTTCTGAAATCCTTTCATTGTTTTCTTGTATCGAGGAATCCTCCTCGTAGATGGTATATAAAGCCTTTCCTAGAAAGGTCACTGGTAAAAATTTCAACTTATCGGTTGAGTGAGTGATAAATGGCGTAGGAATCTATAGAGTGTTAACAAAAAGAGATGTTCATGAATAATTTCTCTGATTACAAAGCTTTGCTTTTGAATGAAGATTGTTTTAAGAGATTTGAAATGATGCTTGTTACTTTCATGACATAATTATTCCTGAATTATACATAGGTGATCAGGCTATGTATAATCAAGGACAAATGATGTGATGCTTGGTTTTGTTGAAATGGTATTATGTTTCTCCGAAGTTTTAGATGGTATTCAACGTTTTGTTTTGTAAGATAATGGCTCAATAATTTTTCATAGTAACATGAAAATCGTTTCGCATGATGGTATTAAATAGTTGATAAAATGACTGAAAACCAATTGATAGGGTGGTAACAAAACAACTTTTTTTAAAACTTTATGAAACAATGTTTCTAAGATGGTGTAAAATAGCTTGAATTAAAATTTGTTGAATGGTTTGTAGGATACATGGGAGAACCTCATAGAGTGGTAATAGTCTTCTAATTGGCCAAGAATAAAGTTGGTCTAATCCATAGTAAGATAGCGGTATATTATTGCGAAATAATTGAAAATTAGGCAATTGGAATAGGGAATGAAATAAACAAAGGTTGTGATTATCGTGGAGATAATAAATGATAAAAATTACATTAGCTAGAAAGGTACTTATTATCTGTTCCTTTTGATGGTCTAATCATGTCTCAAGTGTAGGAGCAATAGGTTGTCTAGCAGCAATAGCCCTAGAACTTTCACAGTCCTCAAACCTTTAAGATGGTGTAATGTCTATAGTCTTTGTGATAGATGGTAATGGCGTGTTAAATCATGCACGCTTCCCAAGATGAAAGTCATATGTATGAGTAGTGTATATGAGATGTGATGGTACGAATGGTGCTCTAGATGGTAATGATGATGAAGGAAATCCTAGTGGTGATTTAGGAAATAATGGTGATGACGGCAAATGAAATACTACTCTCTTTCGTGTTGTCTCGCGACGTTTCAGAGGTAAGGCTAGAGTATGCACTATTGAACAACTTATAGCGGTATGAGTAGCTGATGGTGGTTGTATTACATGAGTAACAAGCGATCTAAGAGTGAGGGTAAGAGAACGTACTCTCATCCTTGTAGTAAACATCCTAATAGGTCCATTAGGACTAAGCCTATAAGTCTTACCAAATGGTATGATCTGTCCCGGCTGAATAATAGAAACTGTCCTGATCTTACAGTGAATCAATGGTGATCGTGATGGTGTAGGTGCAACTTCGCCCTTCTCAAAGGGTTCAGTCTCCACATCGGATAATATGTGTGGTAAGTCTGGTGTAGAATCAACTGATGTTAAAATTGTGATAGGGAATGACAGGGCATTCTCTATGTCAGAGTCTGATGTGAGTGAGATGGGATGGGTATCTGAAGGCATCTATGTGACAATCGATTTTGAAATGAAAGTAAATAACTCGCAAAATATGCGTATGAAACCGCATGTATAGTAACTATGCATTTATGATAAAATGATGAGATGCTATGATGATGTAGTTATAGTCTAGGGTCAATGATGCAACCTAGTTTTCTATAACCGAAGCTCGATGCCAATCATCACACCCCAAATTACATTTTGCGGTGAATGGAATTCCTGGGGGATGACTGTCATAGCATCACAATCACAGTTATATTGAACGACCTAAAGTGTTGTTTTGAAAACACATCGTTTGATATAATAAGTCATTCAGAGTTTACAAAATATAGGTCCCAAAAAGGTAATCAACATCTGCGGAAATAAGTTTGTTACAATCCAAATGATGTTTTAAAGTGCATAAAACCCAAGTGAGACGCGTCATCACCGCGACTCTATGATATTTCCACATGCATGCCATGAAGTGAAGACCTTAGATACCTGAAAATACATTGCTAAAAGTGTCAACACAATGGTTGAGTGAGTTCATAGAGTTTATGAAAATGTTTTATACGACCAACGCAAGTATAAGTTATGTATGACAAATATGTCACAAAATGGTACAATTGCTTAAGCACATGACACCGAAGCTAGACTGTTCTCGATGTTAAGCCCCAACGAGTTTTTGCCAAACAACTCAATGATTATAAAAATGAAATGCATCCGTTGACCAGTTGGGACCACCAACACGGATGGAGGAGTCACCCTCAATAGATCTATCCACTCACCCTCGCTTTTAAATTTTCATCATAGAGGTCTCGATCATGGAGAAAAACATGGGTAAAGTAGGGTACTTGTACCAAAAATATAGTTTAAGGGTAATTTTCGGCAAAGTTTGAGTGACCGTATTTTACTCGTTACAACTCCGTTTGATGAACGGTTGGACATTTTGGAAAATAGGCTCGATGAACTTACTTTTACTAGCAGACATCGTTTTCTAAAAAGTATTCTATCGATGTTAAAAACGACCCTCAACATGGTCATTCGCAGCCGTAATTTTGGCTATTAGAAAATATATATGTGTTATGCTTATATGAAATAGTTACGACAACCTTGTTTAAACGCGTGAAATTTAGTCATTACAAGTCCGTTTTCTACGTTTTATATGTCCTTAGCTTCGTGTTAAAGTATACTAATATATTTTTGATAAATCGACTCATTTAGATAACGCTTAAGACTCATTTTTAACTCGCAAAAATTTGGACAACATGCTGAATTTTCCGGAAAAATAGTTTTCGTCGTTAAACTTGAAAATAGCATAACTTCTTCGTTATAACTCCGTTTTAACCCGTTCAAGCGGCCACGTTTTCGTTTTAAAGTATATTTTCAAAATATCTAGCCCAAAATATTTTACAAACTGTCGAAATTTCCAGATTTCACAATTAAGATCAGACCACTATTTATTGTTGTCGAAAATGGTTTCTCTCGCGTAATACTTATTCTAACCACTTCAAATCAACGCCAAAGCTATTCTAAACCTACCATACACCTTCTTAGGGTGTCATGGTCCCTAGACATCATCAAAAATGATATGTTTTCAAGGAATAATTATAGGATGATATATATTAATTATAAGTAATAAAAACATTAAAAGTGGTATAGATTCATATGTAACATGCATGTTTTCTTGCAAAAATGATGAAATAACATAAATATGGATATGAAAGAGTGATGAAGATCATAAAATGCTTACTTGAATGATTATGAATTTTTGAGAAAAGTATGCTTAATAATCTTGAGGTTTTTATTTCAAAACCTTAACAAGATCACTAATAGAACTAAATAAACACTTGGATCATGAAAAAATTATGGATTCCTCCATGTTTCTTGCCTTGGCCGGCCAACCCAAAGGAAAGGAGAGGGTTTTCTTGCATTTTCACCTTTGAAATTATGAGTTGTATGTGTTTAATTTGTGAAATAAAAGGCAAGAGTTAGAAATATCTAGCCTCAAGGGTACTTTGGTAATTTAGGAAGCAAAGATAAATTTTGTTACCACTTGTGACTAGGGGGGGGGGGGGGCGCGGCAATGGGATATTTGGGAAGGTATAATGTGTAATTTTGATGAGTAAGTGTATGTAAGGTTATGCATTATGTATATTTCGTACATGTAATTAATTATTTAGTGTAGCGTTAGCTAGAAATCGATTTTAACGGAACAAAATAAAATATATCAAAGTCATAAAAATTATGAAAATACATTTCTCGCTAGAATTGAGTGAATAAATAATTATCGAGTTGAATTTACGAAAACCGTCGTAAATATTTATACATAACAATTTATATACAAAATAAATTGAAAACATCGGGTAAACTAATAATATAATTTTTATAGTCTTAAAATAAGTATAAAAATATTATAGGATAATTTTTGGAAGTGTCGGATCAAATGTTCGAAATAAATGATTACGCGATAGCGTTTATTTAATAGGAAATAAACGTTTAATGAAAAATGCAAACCCATGCATAATATTGATATTAAATGATGTTACTAATGATATGTAGACTAATTCTCGTCTATATGAAATGTCCTCAGTGATTGTTCATGAATTCGCAGCTAAACCCTTACAGTTACGCGAATTTGATACTCGTAAACCTAGTTTACGAAAAATGGTGAATAGTGACTCACGAATAGTGATTTTCTCCGAGAATGAATAGTGTTTCGTGAATAGTAAAATTTTGAAATACCCTTTCAAAATATCAAATCGACTTCGAAAACGATGAATAGTAACCAATGAATAGTAAATTCCCGAGATGAATAGTGAAAATTTCAAAGTTTGAGAAATGTCCTGAAATTACGAGTTGTCACATTAAGTACCGCTACATGCTAGATTCTAAATAGTGAGTGCCCAGCCGTTAGGAACTTAGACACTACACCCCCCAATTCTTAAGTTCATCCAAACGATATGTGATAAGTTGGTCAAATCGCACAAGTAGAAAGGGTCATCAGTTGGTCATATCTTACCCTTCCCGTCTCAGTCCGCTCACCTAGGGTCAGTTGGTCATATCTCCTAGGCAATTGGCCTCTACCGCCATTCAAAACTATCGATCCAGGGGTGACTACCAAAGAACTATGCATGCATACACTTAGAAATAATTGTACGGAAGTAAAGGTAAACGCAAACAAAACAATTAAGGAATCATAACTAGGCTAGCACCAAAGGGTGCTTAGCCGCTCATATTAATCATGCACATCAATTCAATATTCAAAGGTACGAAATACATGAATTGAAAGTAAAAGAAATAATAAACCGTAAAGCTTATCGTAATGGTGTGACTTCTCCCTTGGAAACAGCTCCGTATGCTTCCCTAGACCTTTCTTGAGCTTTTTCCCACGTTCTCAGAGTGTTGTGTGTGGAATGAGATGATTAGAAATCTTGGAATTAGGTGGGGTATTTATAGGCTAGGTCTGGGTTACGGCGTAACCATAAGAATAGTTACGCCGTAACCTTCTATTTCTCCATAAATGCACTAGATCTGCTAGTTACGGCGTAACCTTATAAGTGGTTACGTCGTAGTCTTCAATAAACATGGTTACGTCGTAAGTGATGCATGAGTTCTGGCGTAAGTATCGGCGTGGAACCTCTTTTGACCTAATGGAGTTTCGTCGTAATCTTTGGAAGGAGTTACGCCGTAACCTCTTGATGAGTTGGACTTCGTGGTCACGCTTAATAATTCTGGCGTAATATGAGAGGCGAGTTACGCGTAACCTCTTCAAAATAAGCATATTGTGATAAATCTTTAGTAACGTTTCCATTTCCGCGTCTCTTTAGCTCCAATGCTCGCAATTTACCCGAAAGTGTAAAACAATGGAAAACAAGCGTAAATCCATATAAATGATATAAATAACGAGCATTAACGGGGGAAATTGACACTTAATATTCAGGACTATTTGATGTTATCACTTGTGTTACTGCGTTTTGAGCTCTCTACGATTTGACTAGGATGTTGCGATTTGTCAATTGTGATTTGACATTTTTGAGTTAAGTTCTACTGTTTTATCTTGATTTAGTAAAATCCCGCGAAAGATTCTATTTCTCGGTTTAATCAAAGAGTAGTAAAATCCCGTGTACTTAGGAATCATGCCTACAATCATATCTTCCGTTGCTGATGACGTTCAAGCTGCAGGGTCCGATACTCGCCCTCCTATGCTGGATAGAACTGATTATGACTCTTGGGCACAGAGAATTAGATTTTACTGCTTGGGCAAAGAGAATGGTCTTAACATCATTTAGTCAATTGATGAAGGACCATTCCAAATGGGAACAACCAAAGATCAACTTAAAGCTGGTCTTGATGGAACTGTCACTTTAGGTATGGATAGACCAAGGAATTATGATGATCTCAGTGATAAGGAGAAGAAAAGATATAATGCTGACATTAGAGCTTCTAACATCGTACTTCAAGGTCTACCAAAGGACATTTATAAGCTGATCAATCACAATACTGAGGCCAAAGCAGTGTGGGATAATGTCAAGATGCTTCTCTCTGGTTCAAAAATGACTAAGGAAGATAGAGAGTCACAGCTTTATGATGACTTTGAGAATTTCAAGATGAACCCAGGGGAAAGTATAACAGGGTATCATGTGAGGTTTCACAAACTTGTGAATGATATGAGGAACATCAACATGACAATGCCAAATATCCAACTCATTTCCAACTTCGTAAACAACATGAACCCTGAATGGCACAGATTTGTTACTGCAATCTGATTGAACAAAGGACTGAGGAACACTAACTATGAACAGATGTATGCTTACTTACTTCAACATGAGAAGCATACTACATTTGAGCGTTTGATCATGGAGAAATTTCACTCTAATACTGCTGGTGCAAACTCTTCAAATGACTCAACTGCATTTCTTTCAAATGTGATGATAAGTACTCAAGCATCACAAGTCATACCATCCTCTCAGAATTAGAAACATATTACCATACCAGACTCAGGATTTAACCCACCTGACATGTTGATTGAAAACCTTGCAAACCAACTGGCTCTACTGGTTCAACAAAACAGAAACTCACTTCCCCAAACCAACAACCAACTCATAACCTCATCTAATCTACATAATCAAGCCACTGTGGAAGAAGGAAGGGTTGTGGTTCAGAATGTGCAAGGAAGGAAGAATATGAATCCACGATATAATTCACATGGAAATGTTGGAGCTGGAGCAGGTTATGGGGTTGTTCAAAACCGAGGAAGGATCATGGTTCAGGGTCAAAGGAAGCCTATTAAGTGTTACAATTGTAGTGGAGAAGGACATATTGCTAGGAACTGCACTCAACCGAAACGTCCACAAAATGCTAAGTACTTTAGGGATAAGATGCTGCTGATGCAAGCTTAAGATAGTAGAGCTGTGCAGGATGAGGAGGAGTTGTTGTTTCTTGCTGATGGGAATGCCAAAACATATGATGCAGATGTCGATGAACAACCAGTGTATGATTTGGTACAGAACAATCCCAATGTCTTCCAGGTTGCAGATTGTGAAGCTTTTGACTCTGATGTTGATGATGAACCAATGGCACAGACCATCTTTATGGCTAACATTTCTCCAATGGTCTCATCACCTCAACAAGCCGGTGCCTCCAAGAATTCTATCATATCAGAGGTACTAAAACTATATGATACAGTTGATGAGCAAAAGATTCCCAACGAAGTACAATCAATAGAAGGCGTTGAATTAGATATTGAAAAAATAGGTAATAGCAATGTTGTCCCATATGATCAATATATGAAGCACGATGAAAGTCTTGTTGTACCTAGTGGTGCATCTTCTGCCATTAATGATGAATATGTGTTTGATGAGTACACTGATTATGTGCCTGATGATTCCATGACCACTAAGCTAAATATTTATAAGGATCAAGTTGCCATCTATGAACAACGTGCTAAATTTCAGCTGACCACCCATGAGCAGGAAATGGATAGCCAAATGCGTACATTAATCAGAAAAAGTAATTTTAGGGAAGAAACATTAATACAAGAGTTAAATTCCTTACAAGAGAAACTTCATAAAACTGTTAAGCAAAAGCAAGAACTTCAAGAAAATGTAAAAGTGCTTATACAGGAATTCAATGAAAAGGAATCAAAACTTTTAAATGATTTTTCCAACCTTAAAACTTTAAACAACAAACTTGAAAACAAGTTGTATGTACAAGGCAACACTATTCAGACTGCTCACATGATCACTAAGCATAGAGTATTAAGTGATAAGCACAATATTGGTCTTGTATAAGACCAAAATCCTGCGTATCTCAAGAAAGCAAAATTAGCTCATGATGTGATTTATGATGGTAGTGAGACTCTTAAGCCTAGACAAAAGCCAACTTGTATAGAGAACACTGAAGAGGACATAGAGATAGAAAATGCCCCTAGAGAGAAAATGGAAAATAAATTATGTGATCCTTGGTCTGTGAGTCATAATATTAATTTCAAAACTCCCAATTACACTAAGGATAACTTGCTAGCCACGTTTAGACCTCAGACTCAATTAATCCCAGAACAAGTGTTTTGGAAGTTGGATATGGAAAAAAGAAAAGTTGAAGAACTTGTTAAGAATAATCCTCCCCTTAGGAAATTGCCTCTAGCTACAGTGTATCCTCCCAATACACCGATGCATTTAGTGCCTAGAAATATTCCCACTCAAAGTAAAACCTTAATCAGCTTATACATAGTTTATCAACTATTTGTTGATTTTGAGAAAACATGTAAGAAGAGAATCAATCCAACAGGAATTACTGAAGGGGAAAGGGGTTTTGAGCAAACAAAAACATGTTATCTAACAGAGGTCATTCCATTCTTTAATAATTGAAAGAACAATTTGAGGGTATTCAAAAGGCCTTAGATACTGAAGTAAATGAAATGAAAAGGATGTTTAATGAAATGGAAAACGAGGTTAAACTTAATGCATGTGTGCTTAAAAGTAATGAGATTATTCATTTACTGCTTCTCAATTTCATGATTTATCGATTGCTTTGAAAGTTTTCCAAGATCGTGTCAATGAGCTTGAAACCAAAAATTCAAAATTGCATGATAAAATCAAAAATGATGATCATGATAACATGATCAGGCATTTTTCTAAATTAGAAGTTGATTATCTTGTTTAAAATTAAAATATCAACATTTGAAGAGAAAATCAAAACTTCAAATGCCAAGACATCCTTTGATGCTCCTGCGTTTGATGCATATTTTAAAATAAATTCACGTGATGAAAGGATTCAGGCTCACTGCAACACGGTCAGAAAGCTGAAAGCACAAATTTCCCAATTGAAGGGAAATAAGAGTGAAGTGGTTAGCACACAGATACCTCTGCCTTTAGATTCTCAGAATTTCCAACTTCAAAACATCATTAATAAATTGCAAAATGAAAATGAATGTTTTCAAGCTGCAATTTCAAGGGTTAAAGTTCAAAACAAAGAGTTATGTGATTCAGTAAAGATTAATCATGGTAAACACATTGTAAAGATAACTTCTTCGCTTAACGAAATTGAGAATCTGAAGCATGTGGTAAAAGGAAAAGTGCAGATTCCCACTTGCAATTATTCTGTTCCAAAGGTTTCTGCTTGTAATAATTATGCTATTGATGTGTTGTATACTCCCTCTCCCCTTAGGAATATAGAACTTGCATATCAAGCATATCTTTCGTACCTTAAGGATATTTTAGAGGGTCTCTGTGAGATCGTAGAAGATGATAGAATAGAGAAACCACTTGATAGTGTGGTTAACTATGCCTGCATGTATGCCAAACGATCTCAGGAACTCTTAGAGTATGTAATTGCTACATGTCCAAAATCTGGTACTAGGCAAGATAGAATAGTTGCACCTATTTCTATGCCTAAAGTCAAGCATGTTACCTTTGATGTGTCTTCTAAAGTCTCAGAGCCCAGCACTTCTGGATCAGAAATGCAAAAAGTAGTGAAACCAAGTAATATTCCCGTCGTTCCTTCTACAGGAGTAATCGGTGACACTAAGGTTAGCGGGTCAAAGCCTTCAGGCAATACAAAGCAAGATAGGACCTTACGAGCTAAAAGTGATCAAGAGAAGAAAGTAGAAGACCATATTAGGAATAATAAGTTTGAGTTGAATAAGATGAATCGTGTTGATTCTAGTATTAGCTATAAGCGTACTGTAATTAATTCGAATTTTGCTACTGCTTGCAAAACATGTAATGAATGTTTGGTTTTTGGTAATCATGATGAATGTGTTGTGACTTATTTGAGAAATGTTGTTAAATCTCCAGTTAATAATGTTAGGAAAGCTAAACAGGTTAAGAAAGCTTGGAAGCCTATAGGGAAAAGGTTTAGTAATCATTGGAAGACAACAAGAAAAAAATTTAGTAATGTAGGTTATCAATGGAAGCCTACTGGCCATAAATTCAATATTAGTGAACTTTTCCCTAAATTGTCTATACCACTGCCCATTAATGAATGGAAGCCCACTGGTAGAATCATACCTTTAGGAAGTCAACATGCTTCGTCTAGGTACAATGCCTCTACTAGTATTGCTCCCACTAATAATGTCATGGCATCTAGAAATGATGTAGGTTTACAAATTGTTTGTACTAACCAATCGAAACCCATAATCTCATGGGGATCCAAAGGTTCCAGTTATCCATACTTGTCTGTTTTTAAATGCAGGTCGTACAAATCGTCCTTTGGTATTTGGATTCAGGTTGCTCAAAACATATGACTGGAGATTGCTCACGGCTCAAGAACTTCAAAATAAGTTCATCGGGACTGTTAGATTTGGGAACGACCACTTTGGGGCAATTATGGGTTATGGAGATTATGTTTTTAGTGATAGTGTGATCTCCGGGTATATTATGTGGAAGGTCTTGGTCATAATTTGTTCTTTGTTGGTCAATTCTGTGATTCTGTTCTTGAAGTAGCCTTTAGAAAGCACTCTTGCTTCGTTATAGAATTAGATGGTGTTGAACTTCTAAAGGGAACACGTGGCATAAATTTGTACACCATCTCTATCGAAGACATGATGAAGTCCTCTCCTATTTACTTGTTGTCAAAGGCCTCTAAGAACAAATCATGGTTATGGCACTGATTCCTCCCGAACTACCTTCTTTTATTTCTCCGTCACACTTATCAACCGCTTGTGAACGGTCAACCGTAACAGATGATAAAAGGGCGACAGCCCGGGAGAGAATGCAAGTTTACCAAGGATTAAAATAATCTTGGATCGTTTATGTCTGGTGAGGCGTGGCGTTCGTACAATGACTTGTGAATTGTTGAAAATAATATTAGCATAGGAAAACAGAATCGATTGACTAACACTAGGAATGTTAATAGTAATAGCTCACACAGCTACGTCAATAAAAGCGTACAATCGAAACCTAAAAATATTAAAGATATACAAACGTCGCGTTTAACTAAAGCGTAAACGTATAAAAACAAAACGATTATAACTATAGTAGGGATTTACATGTCTTAGCGACTTAAATGCAAATTAAAGGAAATAAAATATAAAAAATATTAAATAAACGCTATCACTATTTTTAAAATTGATGAACGTTTAAAATCTAAAACGTATGTTTAAATAAAATTACGTAAATGTAACAAAATAAAAACTGAATTCGATCCAATACAAATCTCACAAATGTGAAAATCATATTTTTAGAATTCTAAAAAGATAAGAAAATTATTAGAAAATAAAAATAAATTTTTTACATTATTAAATTAATTAATATAAATTAAAAATGAATTAAATGTATTTAATAATGAATTAAATAAGAAAATCTAAAATTAACTTAAATAAATAAAATAAAGAATCTGAAAAATCTAAAATATAATAAAATGAATTTTAAAATTGAAAATGTATTTATTACACAATTATTCTATTTATTATTAATTATTTACTATTATTAATTACTAACAACTATTATTATTTATTAAAAATAATAAATGAAGGAAGAAAAATCTGAAACTTAAAAAATGTTACTACCATAAGAAATAAAATGTGCAAAGGATAACTGAGAAGTGAGCTAGCCTAGGTGGGTTATGCAATGAACTTGTCACCAATGGAACCTAGGTTCGAATCTAACACACAACCTTTTTGCACTTTATTTATTTTTGATTTTTCTTTTACAAACTACTTATTAAGCTAAAATATATAACTTTAACAAAGCTAACTTTTTCAAAACATGGAAATAAGCTCGTGGCGCTTATTTCCATAACAGATAACCAAATAAGCTCAAACTCCTAAATAGAAGCTAGCACTTATGGTTAAAGGGGCTTTTTGGTTTTTCTGATTTTTGGATCATACATATATTAATATTAGACATATTTACAGAACATGAAACTATACAAGCCAAGGGATAAGCAGTTGCAAGGCTAAGAGCTTATGGGTGTGAGATTTTGGCTCACTGACTTGCTCTAGGCTTGGAACTAGCTTATTCTAAGCTGCAAAATAAGAAAAGAAAGGTCAAGTATTATGCACTATGAACAAAGGAAAAGGAAAAAGAAACTTTACAATCAAGGACCAAGCCTGAGTCAATGGCAAAGAGCTTATGCATTGAGCTAAAAGCTCACAGCTATGCACATAAGTTCACAAGGGCCATGAAAAAGGTTGGACACAGGATTATAAAGAAAAGGAAACATGAAAAATAGTCAAATGGCAAACATAAACAAGATATGTGCAATGAAATTGCACACTTGGTGATTGTGAACTCATGGTTTAGACAGTCAAGCTACAAGCTTGACTTGGATGGAATTGAGGCCTCTAAAGCCTGTAATAAGTTCCACACTGAAAAGGAAAGAAAAGATAAGTTGTACAATGTTTATAAGCAAATATGAACAAGCTTGTTAACTGAGTTTGGCCAATAAGCTCACAAAAGCTTATAAGCTTTACTCGGATAAATGACTAAGCCAAACACCCTGCTGACCTTTTAGTTGGCACAATTAAGCTCATAAATGAGCTTAAAACCCAAATTGTGAATTGAGGTTGCAAGTTTGGGTTGGCAAGGATTCCAAAAAGCCCAAGCTCACCTAGTGGGGTCCACTAGTGAGCTTGTAAAAAGCTTATGAAAAACCTCCCATTTTACTACATGTGTGTATCGGCACACAAACCAAAATGGGACACAAAAAAGCCACTTGCAAGCTCTTATAAATAAGTCGCAAGCTTGGGATTAAGCTTGGATCATGGAAACTAGTGGATAAGCTCCACATTGAACCAAATTGCACAATCTGGGGCCAAGTACTAAGCTTCTGTGAGCTTATGAAATTTAGTGAGTGGAGGTAAGTATATCGATGAACATATACTTATCTCTTTGGTGATAGATTTAAAGTGATTGCGGCCTATGCAAATAAGCTACAATCTAAAAATGATGCCGCAGGATTTTATACTTGGGTTGCTAGGCTTTATGAAAAACCAAGCTTCACAAGCTTATGACCTCTAAAGAGCTTATATGAGCTTGAAGGAAATGGTGTAAATGGACGCATAAGCGGTCCATTGTTGTATGAATGAGCAAACATACAAGCTCCTAATAGACCTATCAAATAAGCTCAAAATAAACTCAACTATAATTGAGACATTGAGATGGATAGCTTGGCCTTGTGAAAAGCCAAGTGTCACAAACTCAAGCTCGTATGGGAGCTTGTTAAAAGCTTTATTAACTAGCCCACTCAACCTGCTTGGTTGAGTGGGCAAAATGGTACAAAAAGATGGGTGGTAAAAAGTGGCTAAATAAGCTAAAAGCGAAAAATAAGCATGTGTAATAACAAACAGCTAGTAGGGTTTTAATAACAACAAATAACACAGCCCCAAGCTCAAAGGTCCACAAGCTACAAGCTTGTGGTTTTGGACTTAAAGCTGTGAGACAGGGCAATATTAGCCTAAAATAAGCACAAAATCAAGCACTAAAACATGCATAATAAAATTTTACAAAGATACATAAGCAATACAAGCAACTAAACTTCAAAACCCTACAAGCTTTTAGAAAGAAACAGATTAATAAAGACACACAAAAATCAGACTTTTGTTCAAAACCACAGAAAAGCGAAAATTTGACTTTTACAAGAACATCCAACTTTGACTAATATGAAATTATAACTAATCCTACTGACTAAATATGGAATATTAAACATAAATGACATGAAATTATGAAAGATTAACAACTTGTGAACAGGTATGCAAAGTTATTAGACATGACAGTCTCACAATACTCATAATAGAGGATCAAAGTGTCAATTTTGACCTTTATCATGCTATACCACTTAACTGAAACTATCAATGAGTTACTTAGACCATGTTGAGTCTACATAAAACAAGAACAACACCCTTCATAGCCTATAACTTCGGATCAGTCATCACATCCAAACAACCCTTAAATGAACATAAATTGAACTTTTCAAAGCAAATTACTGTGTAAACCCAATCTTTACAATCCAGAGAATCCAAGGTGTCAAAATGGATCTTTTTCAAATACACAAGTAGTCACACAAGCTTATGCCTATGATTATCAAAAAATCAAGCTTATGACAGTGAAAATACAATATTCAAGCACAATCAATTCCAAAACATAAACAACCTATATTAAGCTATAATTACATTACATAACAACAAATAAACACATAAACATGATAATTACCACAGAATAAAGACTAAAACTAAGAAATGCAAAATTGAGAAAAATTGCTTACATGGTGATATGAGCTGAGACTTTGGAACCAATTATCAAAACCAATACCTATAGCCTCCCTTGAGGCACTAATACCATGGCAATCCATTATGAACCATGCTCCAAGCTGTATCACCCAAGAACACATATTTTTGATTTTCCATTGTATTTTCTCTATTTTTAGTGATTTTTGATTTTATAAAGACTAAGCTGATTTAAGGTTTCTAAAAGCTAATTAAGCTTTGTCAGGAGCTTAAGTGACCTATATGAGTCCATCAAACAACAATAATCCAAATGTAAATGTAAATAACTTGAAATAAAGGAAAATATTGAAGAACTTGAAATGTAAAAGAGACTTATAATTAAACTGAGATTAGAATTCCATTACACTAATATGAGTTCCATTACACTAATTAAAGTCAGTAAATGACATTTAATTTAAATGAAAGCATTAAAAATTACACTAGTCTAAGGTGACATTGGCTTAAGGCCAAGGTTTGACAATTGGCTAGCCCAAGAGTGCTTCTTCTCATGCCTCTCTTCCTTCTTTTATACTCCAATAATGTTCCACGTGTCCTCTTGAGCAAATCACCTCTTGGCTTGGCCAATGGGAGAGTTTTGAGGATTTTAGCCGTTTTGTCATTTTGGCGAAGCAATAGTTTGACTTGTAGAGCTCTCGATTTAGCTAGTAGGGGGTGGCATTTAATGCGATGGTTTGTGATGATGAAGGAGGTGGTGGGCAAGTGGAAAGGTGATGGGAGAGGCGGTGGGCAAGTGGTTCTTGCAGAGGCGGTGTGTGGGAGAAGATAAGCAGGAGGTGGCGGGCTCTTTGCGGACTTTTGACTTTGGTTTGACACTGGGGGTCCAAAATTGGAAAAGACAGGGCCAAATGGGATAAGTGGCAGGGGGTCCAAAATTATTTTGACAAGGCTAGCTTTAGTTAATATGACAAGGACTAAAACTGCAATTACTCCAATCTTGAGGGACCAATCCTGCCATTTTTCCAAAGTTAACACAAGGACTGAAATTGACAAACTTTAATAGTACAAGGACTAGTTTTGACATTTTTGAAAGTTCAGGGACCTAAGTTGTAATTTTGTAAATTTGAATCTCAAGGACCAATTTTGACAACTTTTGAATCCCTAAGGACTTAAAATGATATTTTTTTTTATTTGGTTTTACAGGGGTATTTTTTTTGACAACTTTTGAAACTTGGGGACTAAAACGCCAATTATGCAAACTTTATCGTTTTTCACGGATTTTGATATTTTTGCATTTAAAACACATAAAACACTTATTTGTGATATTTTTATCATTTGATGCATTTACGAGTGTTTGAGATGTTTTGCAGATTTAATTGGTACAAAATGATGAGTATTTAGACACTCATCAGGCGACCTTGTCGCCTCAATCACTTGAACTTCGGCACCATCAATGATCTTTCAAGAAAGGACCTCGTAAGAGGCTTACCTCGAAAAAGATCATCTTTGTTCAGCATGCCAATTGGTCAAAAGCACGAAGTATGCCCACAAACTCAAACCTGCCAATACCATTATGGAAGTTCTTCATACCCTTCACATGGATTTGTTCGGACCCATTAGAGTACAAAGTATAAATGGGAAGAAGTATGTGCTAGTCGTCGTTGATGACTACTCTCGGTTCACTTGGGTTAAGTTTTTGAGAACAAACGATGAAACTCCTGATAACATCAAAAGAACCCTTGACATTATGGAAACTATTCACGTTACGTTCGATGAGCTGACTGAGAAAATGGCTTCGGGATAATCTAGTTCTAGACCCGCACCTCAACTCTTAACACCTGGACCCATTAGCTCTGGTCTTGTACAATATCCCACTCCTGCAGTTCCTTATGTACCTCCCTCAAAAGAAGATTTTGTGGAAAACTAGAAGGGGGGGTTGAATAGTTTTACCAATTAAAACTTCCTTTTAATCTATTTAGATCGACTTATGTCAATCTATTTGGATGTGTGTGTTGGATGTTGATAAACAAGAATGTAAAGGTAAGTAATGAAAAGATTAGAGTAAGAAGCACAAAACCACAACGCAAGTATTTATAGTGGTTCGGCTACAATGACACCTTCCTTGCCTACTACTCCATCCCACGAGTCACCTACTCGAGTTAAGTAATCACTACACCAATATCCTTATAGGAGGAGAAGCCTAGCATTACAACAACCTTTTTCGGTACAAAGCTAAATACCGAGTTCTTTCACACCAAGGCGAACCACACCTAACACAACGTCGCCTACCCTTTATACGGTGCTAGGCTAACCACCGAGTTCTTTCACTCCAAGGTGAACCACACCTACACAACGTCGCCTACCCTTTATAAGGTACTAGGCTAAGTACCTAGTTCTTTAACACCTTAGGTGAGCTACACCTTCACAACGTCGCCTACCCTTTATTAGGTACTAGGCTAAGCACCTAGTTCCATTGCAATGGAGGAACTACTACCACACTACACCAACGACTAATCCCAAAGGAGATCTACTCCTTTACAACATCATCAAGGATATCAATATCATTGGATCTAAAACTAGTCCATTTTGTACATCGAAACACACCATATCGAATTTACATCTAAGGCACCTTTCACTAATGCCTTTGACTAGATCTACAAGACACCTTTCACTAATGTCTTGTGTCTTCACTTCTAAGCACCTTTCACTAATGCTTCTTTGTCTTGACTTCTAAGCACCTTTCACTAATGCTTCTTAGTCTTGACTTCCAAGCACCTACCACAAGTGCTTTATCCTATAGGCGATAGATACCCTTCACTAATATCTTAAATCTTGACTCTTAGACATCTTTCACTAATGTCTTCAACACTACACTTCTTTGAAGAAAGAAAGGAAATATCAACAAGAAGACTTGTTAGCCTTGATGATGAGGAAGCATGGCAACTCATGGACTTGAGCTTGCTCGACTTCAAAGGTGGTGATCTTGCCTTTAAGAGGAACCTAAAAGATCACACAAAAACTACAAACATAGATCTCTTGGATCTAAGGTTAGTGAGATTTAACTTCAGGAGAGAAGTATATTTGAAAGGGGTGAGAAACAATGAAGAAATGGCTTACTATTTATAGAGGAAAAACCTCTCTTGTTCCGGATCCCACGAATCCCTACCACAAGGGATCCGGCTAGCACAAAGCTAGAGATCCGTGGTCCGCTCCTCTTTGCCCATGGGTATTTTTGGTTATGGGTCATGGGTCATGGGTCATGGGTTATGGGTTGATCCATGGTTTTCTTTCTAGATACAATGAACTTGGTTAAGTGGTATATATAAAACCATGGGTTGTTGCTAGTATTTTACCCATTTAGTATATATTTGTATTTACCCATTTTAGCATATATTTGTATTTACCTATTTTAGCATACACTTAGTTTTTACCCATTTTAGTATACTTAGTTTAAGTATATGTTTAACCGAATATGTAAACACTAGTTGTTGTACATATGTATCTAAATCATAAAATCACTTATACTTGTTTTAGTGTTTTATGTGAAAGCGTAAGTGTGTTAGAAAACTATTAACTCAAACTATTTACGTACTCTATTTGTTTCGTTAAAATGATTTTACTTTTGTTATCGACAAAACATTAGAAGATCGTAAATATAAATAATAAGCGTTTTACGGCTTATTTGTATTAACAATCTCCCCCCTTTTGTTGATGACAAAACATAAAATTATTTTAAGGAAAAAACTAAAATTTGAATTTGTAGTTTTACTTTCTTCTCCCCTTTTTGTGAAACAAAAGTGCTAAAAAACTAACAAAATTTTTTATAAGAAAAAAATGTAAGAATGTAAAGAGAGCAATTGACAGGGAATGGTATAGTCTTAACTCCCCCTTGACGAGTCCATCCCTATGTAAGGCGTCAGGACATAGCGTAAATAAACTAATTGTGTTTGCAACTAAGTTTGCAAAAGATATAGTCTCTGAGACGAATGTGCTCCCCATTGATGATTGCAATTGTTGCAAGGGATGTCACGAAATGTAAACCTAGTATTGCAAGTAATTTGCAATGTATTGCTTTGACATAAAGCTCCTCCTAGCTTTATGATGTCAAAGTCTTCATATGTAAATTGAATAACTACAAAACAAAGGTTAGAAAGAAAGTATAATTCACAATTTCACGCAAATGTGATTCAAGTTAGTAGAAAGGCTTTCGTCTCCACGGATCCGCGGTTCCCTCTAGTAGGGATCCGTCTAGGCAAATAGAGGGATCCGTCAGGTGATGAATAAAGTCAGAGAGATTGGTATAACAAGAAATGTTAAATACGAAAAGGAGATATGGATTATATAGTATACTCACATACTCAGAAATATAGCAAGTAGCATGTAGTTCCATTTAATAAACAAGAGTTATGATATACATGACTCAAGACAATATACAATACATGACTAGGAATTTCTAGATCCCCTAACGCTTGAAGCTAAGACACCACTATAATCTTCTAGCTCAAGTTTTGTTTAGGTTTAATCTCATCGAAACGTTCGAGGATATGATAGAACATGAAACGTTGGTCTTCCGTGCCATGTATCAAACTTTCAACATGTTGACAATGATAGCAATCTTTGCCATGGCTAGGTAGTGGTGGTGGATGAAATGACATGGCTTGATTCGAAGGATCAAGTGAAGCGGCTTGTGGAGCTTCAAACGATGGAGGGATTGGTGGAGGTGCATTTAAGAATGACTCGACCAAGAATGATGGTGGTGGTAGAGAGGTGTCAACTTCCATATGGTCGGGTGGTTGATTTTGATGATTTGTCATAATCCAAATGGGATTATATGATGAAGACGCCGAGAAGGAAGCCGGAGCAAGTGTTGACTCAACACCTTGATTTTGAACCATTATTCCTCTAATAGGGAGTATGTTGTCGGTGGAAGCGGATGAGACGGCCTAGGAGGCAAGTCCTCTAAATTGTAGAGGTGTGGTGATGATAGTGGGGATGTAAATGAAATAGCTCTAGGAATCAATGGTGATGGTTTGGTGGAGATGATATTGTTTGGCCTAGGAGGTATGGTGGTGTTTGGCAAAGGTAGTTTTGAGGGTACTAACCTTTTAGAAATTGGTTTGATTGGATGATGAAGGATTCTATCATTTGTGGCTGGCCAGGAGATGATTCGGTTGAGGAAATTTCGTGTATAACACGAGCTCTTTTCATGGGTGGTTCTTTGGTGGATAAGTTACTACTTGGGGTTTTCCTCATGATGAGATGATTTCAAGAGTTTGCAAGAGCTGAAAGTTATGATGAAAGTGATGACTGGAGGTCCTATAAGGTGGTTTATAAACTAAGAGATTTGGCAAGTGCATTTAAGCTTCAAGCCACTAGGATTCATTGTAATGTGATGATTGACATGCCAGAGTCAACTTCAAAGGTTGTCTTGATCTAGGAACTCATTTAAGATGAGATGGAGTGTTTGAGTTAGGAAGATGAGTTGAAATGATTGCTTTAACAAGATTTGACCTATCTTGTCATCACGGATCCCACGGTTCCCTCCTCGGAGGGATCCGTCTAAATAATCTAGGGATCCAATCTCTCGGCTGACTATGAAAGATTGGAAATGATGTTTCTAAGATCTAAGACCTATATCATCTTGATTGTTTTAGTTCTTCTAAGTGTTTTAAATGAAGGGATGCTTGAGTACTTGAAGGTAATGAATGATGTAGCTAATGATTGTCTTTTATGGAAGGATTTGGAACTTTCAAGAGTACCAATGGATGAATAATGATGACACTAAAGATTTAGAATGTCAATTGAAGCTAGATGATCCTAGAGATCGGGTTGTGTCTTAGGATAGTGTTTTGGAAAATATCCTAGAAGCTTTAAGATGAGAAAACTATATTTTGATCAAATTTAATCAATTTGGAGGTGAGGATGATTTATGATCAATTTTGCCATAATTGAAAGATTTCTAAGACTAGATGTGAGGAATCAAGTAGAGAATAAGGTGTGAGTTTAAGAGCGGAAGAGTAATGAATTAAAAGCGAAGCGGTAGATCTACAAGTGTTTTTAGAGTGTAACCTCGGTGAGTTATGTATGAATGGGAAAGATTAACCTATCTTGATAAGGACTTAATTTGCCTTAAGACACTATGTTTAGCTTAGTGTAAGGTGTTCTAAGAATGTCTTTGAAATACAAAGCTTGTAATTGCATTTTATTTGGCGGATCCACGGTTCCCTAGAGTAGGGATCCGTCTAGTGTATTTTGGGATCGCCCATGCCTTTCAGCAGGACCTTTACTAAAGGTATGCAATGATCTTGACAATGCATTATATTCCAAGATTAGTTTAAAAGAGTTCTAAAACTAAGATATCAAATGTAAAATGTTTTATTTCATGAAGAAGATTGGATTACATTGATAAGAGTACAAAAGAGATTTGATCCTATTTTGGAATACTATTGGTTTCCTTGAGTGTTTTCACTAGGAGGATCATTATGTGATTGATGAGTGTTGGTGGAATCAAGAATGAAGAAAGTCTTCATGAGAGATATGTTTAGCGGTTCTATCATCTTGTTCACAAATGCATTACAGCGGACTTTGAAATTGAGGATGGAAGTGCATAACATTATATGATAAGTGTCAAGAACATTCCATAAGGGATGAGTTTATTCTTGGAGCCTTGAAGATTTGCAATCCGCCTTGCGAAGAAGTAGGCGAGATTGTATGGTTGTTGTGTTAGCAAACGGTACAACATGTGAGCACAACAAGCGGGAAGGATTTCTCGATTTCCCCTAAGACTCCAAACATTTTCCCGTAGGATGAGTGCAAGAGGCTTGTACTCTTCTCGGATATCCCTTGTAAAGATAATGTTTGGATCAGATTAATATGGTCGAGGTTTGCATATTATGCGATTCGAGTATTGCATATTAAGGAGGGTATGTGTGAACAATATGGACTATTTTCTTCACGAAAGTTGAAGAGAGAATCAAGAGACCAATCTTTGGTGAAGGCACATTGTCCATGATTTGGAATCAGGAGGATGTGAGCAAAATGCCCAAGGGTTAGAGTGAACTTTGGTTTTTGATATAAAACCAAAGAGATAGAAGCGATCCTCGTTCGAGCGAGTTCGACTTGTGGAAGAATTCCATTATGAACCTTGGACATATCTTCTCGTTGATTTCAAGAAGACATTCTAGTCCTATGGCTCGGAAGGAGGTATTGATACCTTCTTCGAATTGTAGAGGTGTCTACAATACGTCCTTCATGGAAGTGACGGTTTTCGAGATTATTGAATCCACGGACATGATTGATTGCGGGTGTGTTGGGTTGAGAGATGTTAGTGTAGGCGCTAGTGGTGAAAAATCAAACTCATATTCATGCGTCATAGTTGAACCTATAGAAATGACAAGTTAATAAAGGAGATGTTTGTGGTCAACCTATGATGATCTAATGTTTTTACTAGATTTTATTAACAATGGTTTTAACGGAAATACACTTAACTCACTTATGGTTTTGACATACAAGTGGAGTATTACTTTTAGACGAAAAGAGGTTTTTGATTTGCGTGAAAAGCTGTTTTCGATGGGGCCGGATCCCGGTTCCTTTTCAAAGGGATCGGCTAGTATAACTAGGGATCGTGGATGCGTAGTAGCAGCTTGATTTTATAGTTTTATATACCTCCGAAAGTATGTTTTTACTACATTTTCTTTTAGCATGCATACATGACTTCTAATGTATCACGAATGAAACATATAAATCAAAAGAAATGATAAACATACTATAAAAAAAGCAACCTAGATAATCTAGATCATTAATAATATTGCATTTCAATACTAAGGATGATACAAAGGATTGGGTATATGACCCCAATATAGATTAACAACACAAAGTAAATGTCTCTGTATGTGAACTTCATCATAGGGAACACAAGTGCTATGAGTGTTATGGCGATGAGTACGAGTGGAGATGTAAACCATGTTGATGATGAGGATCTTCTTGGTTTTAGGTTGAGATGGAATGGGGAGGAAGATGAAGTTTTTAAGTGAGAGAATTTTTTGAAATTGGATGATTTGAAAAGGTGAGGATTTGATAGATGGAGTGGAAGCGGTGAGGTTTTTATAGAGAGGAGGAATTTTTTGAAATTCGTGTTTTGTTTTATTATTGGATTTAAAAGAAACAAAACATAAGTTTTGTATACCACGATTTTTAGGCAGAAATAAGAAAACTTAGCATTATGTGAGAAAAAGGCTCCTAATGAAGCTAAAAGTAGTAAAACATGTATAAAAGCAAAGATAATCATATAAATACCTAAATAGGTATACTTAATTATCAAGCAAAGTAAAAAAGAAAATCATACCTCTAGCGTACTTAGGAATGTCTTTACAAATGACACAACAAATGTCACTTAGGCGATTCCCGCTCCTTTAAGATACAGCCTACTACTTGAAAGGTATTCTTGTTACTGGCGACTCCTAAGCTTGGTGGGTACTTGACTTTAACTAATCAACATGACAAGAAGATTAGGTGCAATTAAAAGGCAAATAAGAAAAATATTTGTTATCAAATCAACATCCAAACATATAGTTTTAAAAGACATGGTGTTTGG
>OU343219.1:66715078-66741921 GCA_910596185.1 Chrysanthemum makinoi
TTACTGCTAGTATTGCCGCGACTGCTAATAATGGGTAAAGTTTGCTTGTTGTTTGTAATGTTGTGGGTGTGCTTTTTGATGGTGGTTTCTGTCTTGCACTGCTACTAATGCGCATAGTTTTGTTAGTGGGTGGATGGTGGTGTTGTTTGGTCTTTGTAAGTGTATTTAAAGGGTTATGTTCTCAATTTTGCAATGGTTAACATGTCTCCATGATGAGTGCTTATTCACTCATCGTTTTTACCTATCTAAGACCGCAAAAACGACCAAAAACACCCAAATATGCTCAAAATATGTTACAAATGTCCTCGGAGTGTGTTTTATGTCTTGCAGGTACAAAAGGATTGAAAACAGAGCGAAAAAGGACAAAATCGAGCTAAAATCATAAAAGTGCTGAAACAGACGAAGCCGGGAAGAGATTTTCTATGTTCTTTGGTCAAATGAAGACCTGGGACACGTTTTTGGAGTGAGTTTGGGAAAACCGTCTCAAAACAAAACCCTGAACCCAAAACTACCATTTTACCCTCCCCCGAAACCTAAAATGACCATTTTGCCCTTTTTAAACCAAAAATCCAAAAACAAAAATCCCATTTTAACTTTAAAAACCATTTTTGTAAAAACTCATTTTTTGTTAAAACCAATTTTTAGTTTTCAAAAAAAAAAAAAAAAAAAAAACCTTTTACAAAATTAAACCCTTTTAAATAAAACACTTACCCTTTCCTTTGGACCCCTTATACCCTTTCATTTAACACTTTTAACTTCCCTTCCCAATGAACCCCCTTACCCCATGACCTTTCTTTCACAAATAAAATAAAAACGACCCTTACACCTTTTTCCCTCCTAAACTTTCCCTTCCTTCTCTCTTTTACCCAGAACCCTAAAACCCACTTTACCTAATTCCCAAACCCACTAACTCCCGTCCCCAATTCAGTCACGAGATGACACTGCCACTGTGGCAATCCATGGGCACAAAAACCTCTAAAAACGGCTCAGATTTTGCTCAAATTGGTATCTAATTCATGGATGACTTGGATTGAGTTCAAGAAGCACAAAGGGTGTTTTTCTGGCTTCTATCTCACACAAGAAACACAAACGCAAAGGACAAGAAGAAGACATAAGATTTTTAGAGTTTAGTATAAATAGGAGTAGGGATTCTTGTAAAAAGCAGTCTAGAATTGTATTGTTCTAGCTCATCTTTACTTTTATTGTCATTTTAAATTTACATGTAATTTACATTCTTAGTTAATGCAATTTCAGATTTCTTTCAATTCCATTTTATATATGCAAGCTTCATTTACTTTCAATTTCACAAATCCAAGTTCACATAAGTCAAAGCATTAGTTTTTGTCAAATGTCAGAAAACCAAGCTCATCAGTTCTGAGACCACCTGATCTGTGGATCATTTGGATGGTCAAATTGTTTTCAAGTAGTGTTTAAATTGGTTTTTATGAAATCTGTCACACCCCCAAAATATCGCAGCGGAACGATAGTGACTTTGGGGTATGACTTCATAGCACAAAGTATGGATACAGAAAACGACCTCTAAAATGAGACGTTTTGAAAGGTTTACCATTCGATTAAATAGAGTTAAAGTTTACAAAACATGAGATCCCAAAGTTTGATAATACATAAAGGGTTACACAACATGTCGAATGGTAATTGATAAAAACACAAGACTCCAATGTATGCCATATGACCCAAAAGCTCCATGAAATGCTATTGCCTTACGACCTGAGATAAACATGCTAAAAAGTGTCAACACAAAGGTTGGTGAGTTCATAAGTTTGTTGAAAATGATTTGAAAAGTCTATAAAGAATGTTGATGCAGCAAAGGCATTGTAAATCCATTGTTCGAGTTCCATACAAACTCGCTTGAACCTATGTGTTCACAACCCATTGCCTAAAATAGAATTGTCAATCTTATTTGTAAGTAGGACATAAGTGCATACGATATATACATGTACTTAATGCAAAGAATCACAGCCAACTAAACCTCTTGACAAGTCTAAATTGTTTGTGGTGTTTCATTGAATAACAGATTATATTCACCCAGTCACGTCATCAAGGACCCAAGGGTGGGCGTCAGCCCAGATAATATCAATCCTCTCAGCCGCTCCCGCAGAGTTAACCAGTTGCTAATGTATGTATGTTGAAGAATAATTGAAAACAAGTTTAGCACATTAAGGCACATATCGCAATAAACCACACATAATGTCCAAGGAGTATAAGAAGTATAGTGTAACACAATTGTATAAATGGTTTGAGTATTCGCAAGAGTAAAAACAAGTATTTAAGCATGTATCTCCCCAAAGAGTTTGTAAGAATTTAAACGAGTAAAAGCGGGGTATGAACTCACTGGTATGATTGATATGCTAACAAAATGAAGTGCACTAAAATGAGGCTCGGAAACTATCCGCGACCTAAATGAATGATGTGCTCTAATATAAGTCATGAAACAATGTTGTGCATGCAAATCCACATGTAATCTATACCACAATACGTTTTGAAAATAGAATTTATCGTCGAAATATATGTTTATGACATCTCGTCATGTTTATAAAATACTTTACAAGTATATACGTTGAATCAACATTCTACGATAATCGTTTTGTGTTTTATTATGAAATTACAACTTTTCGTCGCAAAACAATATACCTTGATAATTTGTGAAAGTGAATAAATGACCTTGAAAAGCTAGTCGTAAAATGGTGCACATTAAGTATTAAGAAACGAACTCAACGGTTTTGGGAAGCCCGTATCATTATCTCAAAGTTTTAGTATTTAAGTTTACATCCTAGAGGTCTCGATCATAGAGTAAAATATAGGTTAAGTATGGTACTTGTATCCAAAATATTGTTTAAGGGTGGTTTTCGGCAAAGTTTGAGTGACTATATTTTATTCGTTACAACTCCGCTTGACAAACGGTTGGACATTTTGGAAAATAGGCTGGGCGAACTTACTTTTACTAGAAGACATCACGTTATAAAAATTTTTACATCCTTGTTAAAAACGACCCTCAACATGGTCACTTGTTGCCGTAAGGTTTGTCTAATAGAAATATATTAGTTTTTCTTATATAATAAAGTTACGGCAACTTTGTGTAAACGTGTATAATTTAATCGTTACAAGTCCGTTTTCTACGTTTTCTACATCCTTAGACTCGTATTAAAGTATACTAATATATTTTTGATAAGTCGACACATTTTATAACGCTTAAGCCTCATTTTTGACTCGTAAAGAGTGACATTTTCATGCTGAAATTTCTGGAATTATTAGTTTTCGTCGTCAAACTTCAAAAATTCATAACTTCTTCGTTATAACTCCGTTTTAACCCGTTCAAGCGGCCACGTTTTCGTTTTAAAGTATATTTTCCAAATATCTAGCCCAAAATATTTTAACAACTGTCGAATTTTCCAGATTTCACAATTTTGATCAGACCCTTAATTAGACTTGTCGAAATGAGTTTTTCACGCGCAAAACCTATTCTAACCAATTCAAAACAACTCCGAAGCTATTCTAATCCTACCATACACCTTCTTAGGGTGTCATGGGTTCCTAGGCATCACCAAAAGTGATATGTTTCAAGGGAAAATTATAGGATGAAATATATATATAACACTTAATAACAATGAAAAAGTGGTATAAACCTCCATAAGACTTGCATGTTTTTCTCAAATATGATGTAATGAACATAAAGTATATATGAAAGATGATGATGAGTATGAAATGCTTACTAGTTAACTTGATGAGGTTAATGAACAAAGGTTTTATCCTAATCACCCAAGGTTTTTATTGCACAACCTTAATCAAGAGTGATACTAGAGTGAATAAAACTTGACTTGTAAATTTTTTGATGATCCCTTCTTGCTTCAATGGTGTGGCCGGTTTGATGGTGAAGAGAGAAAGGGAAAGTGGTTTTTGCTTCACACTTGTAGATATTATGTTGTATGTATGTAAATGTGTATAAAATGAATATAAGTAGGATATTTTGCAAATTTGGTGTTGAGTCACCTAGGAGATGTCGACATATATGAAAGAATGAAAGATTAGATAAGTTTTGACATAATTAATTACTTGTATGTATAAATAGAAGTGTAATTAGTTAAGAATTATTAGTAACTTGTGTATTTATTTAAGCATTTAGGGTAGCGTTAGATAAAAATAAATTTTAACGGGTCAAAATAAAATATATTGAGGTCATAAAAATTATAAAAATACATTTCTTGAAAGATTTGAGTGAATAAATATTTATCGGGTTGAATTTACGAAAACCGTCGTGATTATATAAACTTAACAATTTATATACGAAATAAATTTAAAACATCGGGTAAACTCATAATATTATTTTTATAATCTTAATATGAGTATAAAAATATATCGAAATAATTTTTGGAAGTATCGGATCAAATGTTCAAAATAATTAATTACGCGATAGCGTTTATTTAATAAGAAATCATGCGTTGAATGTGAAATGCAAAACTATGCATGAGCTAGTATGATGAATGTTGAGTTTGAGAAATGACCAAAAATTGAGAATTGTGACAATTTTAGATTGCCAACTCAATTTGTTTTCAGTCAACAAGCTTTTTCAAAATCATTTCCAAACTTAAAAATTGCATCAAAGGTGGTAGTTTGTGACTGTTTACCCTGTACCATCAGTAGGCATTCTGCCCACAACAGCCTTTTCACAAGCTCATAGCAAGCTTGTAAAAGCTCCTCATAAGCTAGATATAGGGCCAAAAGTTAGTCAGCTTGGTGAACTTCAAGAATCCATAAGCTCAAAAGCTTATTCCCCACTGCATTTGCTCATTTAGAATTTGCTTCAAAAGTACCCCAGTGGCCTGTTTGGGATTAAGCAGTGCAGCAACATGTTCACCCATTAGTGTAGTGCTTATTTAGGTTTAAATTGTGCTTATTTAGAATCTTAGGATCCCTTAGAGTGTATTAGATAAGTTTAACTGCATTTTTGATTTCATTGTGCTTATTTGTTGTTATATACGTATTCTTCCATGTTTTAGCTTAGGAATCCCCATAGTTCGCTTGCTTATTTCCAACTGCTTACTCCCATTGTAATTGTTTTTTTTTGTTGTCCCTTTAACTTATAATAGCTATTTAGTTTAAATGTTACCTCATTTCTGTTTTCCAATTGCTTTTATTTCTTATATTTTGCTTATCAGTTCATAAGGGGTGTTTGTTTGCAAGCTGTTTCAGAATCAGTGGCGATAAGCTGTGCTAACAGCTTATTCCAAAGGTTTTGTAGCAAAAGTTTTCAAAAAAAATGTTGAATTTGATTGCTTCTTTCATTTTCCAATAAGCAAAATTGAAAAAAAAATGTTTCAAAAAAACTGGCATGGCTGGGACTTGATCCCACGCTACCCAGCTCACACATAACACACCTCACCAACTGAGTTGTACCTGTCCCGCCTTTATGTTTGGCTTTATTAATTATTTAAGAGCAATTTTCACTTTAAGCCTTACAACTTAATTGGCTTTTTAACAGCTTAACCCAAAAAGCAGTGGTAGTGTTTTTCATTTTTTCTAGATTAGGCATAGTCTAAAGTATTTTCTATAATTTTCCACTTTTTATAAATTGATTTAGTATTTTTAATTAATTAATTAGTTTAAATTAGTTTTAGTTCGTAATAAATAATTTAAAAGTCGAAAAAAATACCCGGCTTTTTCCTAAAATTATTTTTAGTCATTTAGAACTTAGGAAAATTAGTTTTGCACCCGTAGCCCTTAATTTGCAAATTTTTCACTTTTATGGCTCGGGGCGTTCCCGATTTTTCGCATTTTTGTGTTTTAGCACCCTAGGATGTAATTTAGCTTCGTTTTAGTGTTTCTTATGTTTAGTAGTTGTTAAATTTGTATTTTACTTGTTTTACGTGCTTAATTTTCATTCCCGTTCTTTAATTTGTAGAAAACGTAACCAAAAACGTCAATTTCCGTACCATTCAAGCACTTTAATAACAAACCTCAAACGTAACCGTCAATTCACACCTCGTTGGGACACGACCCGAGTATCAGTTACGCGGTATCACATTTATCACATTTGTGAGTTTTGGCACGTTAGCCCTTTTCCTAAAAGGTTGATTTGTCGAATCTCACTTTCACTTGATATTTTGATACTTGTGTTATAAATATATACTTTTGACCACGAATCAAATTTTGGCGCCGCTGCCGGGGAGGTTGTGTTGCGACAATATCGTTACGGTTTGACGATTAGTGACTTGAAGAACCTTCCTCGTGAAGTTATTTGCTTTCCAAAAACCCTAAAACCCAAAAATATTTTCTTTTTCAAAATTTATTTTCCTTTTATGTTTTCTATTTATGAAAAAATTCCAAAATATTCTTCTTTATTCCTCTTATCCGTTTAATTCTATTTCTCTTACCCTCTTTTGCCATTTAATTCTATTTTTCGTTATCCTATCGATCGGTTAATTCTATTTCTTTTACCCTCTATCCGTTTAATTCTTCGTTATGTCTTCGTCTTACCAATATGGTTGTCAATGGTGCGGGGGACCTCAAAATGGTGGAAATTGCCCCGGTTGTAGCGTTGTAAATTTGGGAAACGGGTTTGTCTATGACCAAAATCCCTACAATGAAACAACCAATTTCCTTAACCAACCCCCGCACCATGAGATGGAGACATATTCTTGTGAGTATTATGGAGGTCTTCACCCGAGTTTTGAGTGTCAAACAGGGAGCACGTTTGTCTATGAGCAAGGTCCATGTAACAATCAAAACTTTGGGTTTGACCAATATCCGTATAGTTCACAAAATCAACAATCATACGGTTGTGAGTACTGTGGAGGTCCGCACTATAACGCTGGTTGTCAAACGAGAAATCCGCTTGTCTATGAGCATGTTCCTTGTAACAATTATGACTATTCTTATCATGACCAACCTCCACAGTACCAAAAGATTCAAACACAACCTCCGCAAATTCCTCAAGAACTTCTCCAAAATTGTCTAGATATACTCAAAAATTTAAAAGCATTGGTTAATGGACGTGCCCAAGAAGAGTCTCGTTAGAAAACGTCTGGAGAACTTCTAGCTGAAGAACAAGCAGCTAGAGTAAGTTCCCAATATTGGAAACCTCTCATGTACGATTATGATGACGACGATGACGATGATGAAGAAACCATTCCAATTGGGAAGTTCTATAATTCATCTGCTGCTATCACACCCGTTCTCGAAGAGCCGGATAACAGAAGCATGGAAGAATTATTAGCTGAGGAGCAGATGCGTCATATACGAGCTTTATATGCTAAAGATAAGTTCGACGACGATTATGACGAGGAGAGTGCTATTCCATTGAACGATGTTATCTCTCAACTCCCTCAGTCTATTGCTATCACACCTATCTTACCTACTATTGCTTCCAAGGACTCTCTCACCATGGGGGATGAGCATCTCAGCACTATTCCGGAAACATAATCGTCTAGTCTTGAGAACTTCGTCCCAATCCCAAGTGGGTCTGAGGATATATCCGATAGTGATTGTGATTTGCCTTCTTGTGATTCTCTCGACATTTTTGAGGTTACTTCCGGGATTTTCTCAAATCCTCTTTTGGAATTCAATAATGACTACACCTTTGGGGAAGTAAATCCTCTTTTCAATGAAATGTCTGAGTCCGATACAGAGACCATCACGGAAGTGGTGGAAATTGCTAGCTCTCAGAGCACACAACTTGTCCCACCTCTGCATTCTGACTTTTCTCTTCCGTCATGTGATGACGATTATATCCTCACTGATGAGATATCTTTCGAGTATCCCGTTGAGCCATCTGGCAAAGACAAAAATTTTAATCCAGGGATACTCGTTGGAAGAAAAATGCATATGGATGAAATTTTTAATGGGATATTTGAGCTTGAAACGTATATCATCCGAACCTTTCTTCCTTTCATCACATATGACGTGACTTCTCCATGTCTTAACTCCTACGGGAGTGAAGATACAATTTTCGACCCCGACATTTCCATTTATCATTCTTTTGAGCTGGTTGTATCTCATCGGAGTGGAACTTTCAGCACATTCAAGGTTTATCCAAACCATTTGAATGAAAGTCCGATGGAGTTTTATTCTTCCACTTGCTCCCCCATGGACCAATGAATTCGGGGTCGAGTCAAGCTAGCGACTCGGTAAACAAAAATAGTAGCACTTCATGGGTGACAACCCATGTTTCTGACTTCTTTCTACTTTCTAAGAACTAAGTGAGTTTGGGAAAACTGTCTCAAAACCAAACCCTGAACCCAAAACTAACATTTTACCCTCCCCCGAAACCCAAAATGACCATTTTTCCCTTTTTAAACCAAAAATCCAAAAAAAAAAAAAAAAAATCCCATTTAACTTTAAAAACCATTTTTGTAAAAACTCATTTTTTGTTAAAACCAATTTTTAGTTTCAAAAAAAAAAAAAAAAAAACCCTTTTACAAAATTAATCTTTTTTAAAGAAAATACTTACCCTTTCCCTTGGACCCCCATACCCTTTCATTTAACTCTTTGAACTTCCCTTCCCAATGAACCCCTTTACCCCATGACCTTTCTTTCACAAATAAAATAAAAACGACCCTTACACCTTTTTCCCTCCTAAACTTTCCCTTTCTTGTGTGTTTGCTCATGTTTTCAGGTATCCCTTTGATCGTGATGATTGATGCGCCTGTTTTCAATCCAGCCGCCCAGTATCCGATCTTTTTACTAACGTTTATCTAGGGATATGTTTTCAAAATCCTTTTTGTGTAAAATGAAAGATTTCGTCCACACACTTGGGTGGTGGTATTACCTTTTTCCCGTTCTAGTATCGGCTTTAGCCGGGACTTAGAATATTGAGGGCAATATTTAGTTCTAAGTGTGGGGGGAATTCTGTCGAATTTTGTCACATTTGTGCCCTTTAGTCCCAAGTACCCCCATTTTGGCCCAAAATTAAAAATTTTCGCTTAAAAATAAAGATATTGCATAAAAAATAAATGCTTTGCACATGAAAACACATTGATACTTCGGTATTAGTGGATGTTTTAGTCTTGATTAGGTTAGAACAGAGGGAATCCCGACTCTGCCAGAGTGTTGATCTGGCTGCTTCCTTAACATTTTAGACTAAGTTTTTACGAGTTGTGCAAATGAAAATGCTAAGCATAGAGTAGTTGGTTCTCTTTAAAGCTTATATTAGTAATATATGACTTTTTCTCCCAGTAGCTCTTAATTGAACTTAATATAGTGCTGTTTTCAAACCTTTGAACATAAAAATCGTTTTGTTATGCCATAATAAATTTTTTAAGAAATTTTGATAAAGTGTTAGAGTTCAACTTTTTATTTAAATTTTTGAGAAAGCATACTTTCCTAAAATCATAAATAAAGTCAAGTTGCAAAAAAAAAAAAAAAAAAAAGTGATGGAAAAATAGTGGTGAAATAAAAACGTTATGAATAAATATACGAAACTTGTTTTTTTCTCAAATATAAATAGGGAGCTGAACTCGTATTTGTCAATCTTATCTTAAAAAGCAGCGATGATAGAGATTGTTGATTTCAAAGGTCTAGAAAGCTTTGGTAGTATTCTCTGTGGGGTGTCAAAAGCCTGATCACCTAAAACCAACTAGTTTAGGATGTGCCGAGAAAAAAGCCGTTACATGGAGTAATTTGGCCTTTGAGTTTTCAAATCTCTAAATAATCGTTGGTTGTTGTCCATTCAAGTCTTAATATTAAGCTAGCGGAAATCTCTAAACCGTTGGAATCGAAATCTAGCTGATTCCGGTACTATTCTCTGTGGGGTGTCAAAAGCCTGCTCACCTAAAGCCAACTGGTTTGGGATGTGCCGAGAAGAAAGCCGCTACATGGAAAAAGCCCTTTCCGAACCTTAAGTTTTTATTTTTCCGGTGATTAATATCGACTTGAATAGAAAACAACCGTGATGAGTCTCGATTTTTGTGATCAAAATTTTGAAAATAGCACACACACTTAACTTATAGTAGTTGCAGGAATAAAAAGTTAAGTCTCGACTTCCATAGATTATTAGTATATGTAGTGTTAGCATTTTACAAAAACATTTGCACAATAAGTTTAGAATTAGTTGGGAGTATAAAAAAGAGGATGACGATTCAATTCCCTAAAGTCACCCAGTTTGTGTGAATCCCGTTCCATGATACCATCTTTTGTGAATCAAGCATGTTTTTTACTTTCAGTCTAATTTAAATTTATCGCATCAAATAAATGTCAAAAAGGGGTATGCTCGTGAATTTCATTCATTACTTTACATGATTGATTGCTAGGGACTAGCAATTGCCTAGTGTGGGGGGATTTGATGAGTGCTTATTCCCTCATCGTTTTTACCCATCTAAGACCGCAAAACAACCAAAAACACCCATATATGCTCAAAATATGTTACAAATGTCATCGGAGTGTGTTTTATGTCTTGCAGGTACAAAAGGATTGAAAACAGAGCGAAAACGGACAAAATCGAGCCAAAATTAGAAAAGTGTTGAAACAGACGAAGCCGGGAAGAGATTTTCTACGTTCTTTGGTCAAATGAAGACCCGGGACACGTTTTTGGAGTGAGTTTGGGAAAATCATCTCAAAACCAAATCCTGAACCAAAAACTACCATTTTACCCTCCCCCGAAACCCAAAATGACCATTTTGCCCTTTTTAAACCAAAAATCCAAAAACAAAAATCCCATTTTAACTTTAAAAACCATTTTTGTAAAAACTCATTTTTTGTTAAAACCAATTTTTAGTTTTCAAAAAAAAAAAAAAAAAAAAAACCTTTTACAAAATTAGACTTTTTTAAATAAAACACTTACCCTTTCCCTTGGACCCCCTATACCCTTTCATTTAACTCTTTGAACTTCCCTTCCCAATGAACCCCCTTACCCCATGACCTTTCTTTCACAAATAAAATAAAAACTACCCTTACACCTTTTTCCCTCCTAAACTTTCCCTTCCTTCTCTCTTTTACCCAGAACCCTAAAACTCACTTTACCCAACTCCCAAACCCACTAACTCCCTTCCCCAATGCAGTCACAAGATGACACTGCCACTGTGGCAATCCATGGGCACAAAAACCTCTATAAACGGCTCAGAGTTTGCTCAAATTGGTACCTAACTCATGGCTTGGATTGAGTTCAAGAAGCACAAAGGGTGTTTTTCTGGCTTTTATCTCACACAAGAAACACAAACACAGAGGACAAGAAGAAGACATAATATATTTAGAGTTTAGTATAAATAGGAGTAGAGGATTCTTGTAAAAAGCAGTATAGAATTGTATTGTTCTAGCTCATATGTACTTTTATTGTCATTTTAGATTTACATGTAATTTACATTCTCAGTTAATGCAATTTCAGATTTCTTTTAATTCCATTTTTTATATGCAAGCTTCATTTACTTTCAATTCCATTAATCCAAGTTCGCATAAGTCAAAGCGTTATTTTTTGTCAAATGTCAGAAAACCAGGCTCATCAGTTCTGCGACCACCTGATATATGGATCATTTGGATGGTCAAATTGTTTTAAAGTAGTGTCTAAATTGGTTTTTATAAAATTTTAGATTGCAAACTCAATTTTTTTTAATCAACAAGCTTTTTCAAAATCATTTCCAACCTTAAAAATTGCATCAAAGGTGGTAGTTTGTGACTGTTTACCCTGTACCATCAGTAGCATTCTGCCCACAACAGCCTTTTCAGAAGCTCATAGAAAGCTTGTAAAAGCTCCTCATAAGCTAGATATAGGGCCAAAGGTTAGTCAGCTTGGTGAACTTCAAGAATCCATAAGCTCAAAAGCTTATTCCCACTGTAGCTCATTTAGAATTTGCTTCAAAAGTACCCCAGTGGCTTTTTTGAGATTAAGCGGTGCAGCAACATGTTCACCCATTAGTGTAGTGCTTATTTAGGTTTAAATTGTGCTTATTTAGAATCTTAGGATCCCTTAGAGTGTATTAGATTAGTTTAACTGCATTTTAGATTTCATTGTGCTTATTTGCTGTTATATACTTATTCTTCCATGTTTTAGCTTAGGAGTCCCCATAGTTAGCTTGCTTATTCCCAACTACTTATTCCCATTGTAATTGTTTTTTTTTGTTGTCCCTTTAACTTATCATAGTTATTTAGTTTAAATGTTACCTCATTTCTGTTTTCCAATTTCTTTTATTGCTTATATTTTGCTTATCAGTTCATAAGGGGTGTTTGTTTGCAAGCTGTTTCAGAATCAGTGGTGATAAGCTGTGCTAACAGCTTATTCCAAAGGTTTTGTAGCAAACGTTTTCACAAAAAATGTTCAATTTGATTGCTTCTTTCATTTTCCAATATGCAAAATTAAAAAAAAAATGTTTCAAAAAAACTGGCATGGCTGGGACTTGATCCTACGCTATCCAGCTCACACATAACACACCTCACCAACTGAGCTGTACCTGTCCCGCGTTTATATTTGGCTTTATTAATTATTTAGGAGCAATTTTCACTTTAAGCCTTACAGCTTAATTGGCTTTTTAATAGCTTAACCCAAAAGCGAGTGGTAGTGTTTTTCATTTTTCCTAGATTAGGCATAGTCTAAAGTATTTTCTGTAATTTTCCCACATTTTTATAAACTAGATTAGTATTTTTAATTAATTAGTTTAAATTAGTTTTTAATTCGTAATAAATAATTTATACGTCTAAAAAATACCCGGCTTTTTTCTAAAATTATTTTTAGTCATTTAGAATGTAGGAAAATTAGTTTTGCACCCGTAGCTCTTAATTTGAAATTTTTTCATTTTTATGGCTCGTGACGTTCTCGGTTTTTCTCATTTTTGTGTTTTAGCACCCTAGGATGTAATTTAGCTTCGTTTTAGTGTTTCTTATATTTAGTAGTTGTTAAATTTGTATTTTACTTGTTTTACGTGCTTAATTTTCGTTCCCGTTCTTTAATTTGTAGAAAACGTAACCAAAAACGCCAATTTCCGTACCATTCAATCACTTTAATAAAATCCTCAAACGTAACCGTCAATTCACACCTCGTTGGGACACGACTCGGGTATCAGTTACGCGGTATCACATTTATCACATTCGTGAGTTTTGGCACGTTAGCCCTTTTCCTAAAAGGTTGATTTGTCGAATCTCACGTTCACTTGATATTTTGATACTTGTGTTATAAATATATACTTTTGACCACGAATCACTCCAACTGTGTGCTTTTTGATGGTTGTTTCTGTCTTGCCCTGCTACTAATGGGCAAACTTTTGCTAGTGGATGGATAGTGGTTTTATTTGGTCTTTGTAACTGTATTTAAGGGGTGCTTTTGGTTTGTTGATGTGGTCAATTTTTGCACTTGTTAGCATGTCTACAACTGCTTGGCTCGCTGAGCTTGGTTTTGAATGTAATTCTGGTACGTTGCAGGATAAGATGATTTTATGTTTTGAAACACAGCTTGTTCAAGAGCGTAAATGCGAAACGTTGGTGAGGGAACGTTGTGAACGTGTGAGGTATTTGGAAGAACTTATCAGAGAGGCTGAAGGAAGTGATGTTGTTGCAAGAAGGTTAGTTGCTTTTTTGAGAGACATTCAGACGCGCAAACGTGCAAAGCTCTCTACGTTGCAGGTTTGTTGCATGTATCTCTCGGTTCAATCAGTGCTGCTGCAGGCTATATCAATACCATACGTTCCCTTTGACTTCATCATGTGTGATGTAGTATTAGGTTGGTTGTTGTTTTTTTCTGTATTAAGCGCTTTGTGTTGTGTGCAGCATGTTTCCTAAGAAATAAACCGATGGTTCTATTAGTACTGATGCAAGCTGTATTGATACCACCCGTGCCCTTTCATGTTTTCATATAGGAAGTAGTATTTTGATGTTTGTTTTGTCTTTTCATTTTGTATGGTTTTTCCTGTGTTGAGGATGTTGTGTAGCAAAGGAGGTGCCTAGATTCTTGTAAACTCCTTCAGTTTGTAACATGTAATGAATAATAGATGCTTTCATTTTGTTGTTTACTGCGCTTGATTGATTTTTCCATCCATAAGATTTCAGTAGTACATCTTGTATTTTATATTTCACATAGTTGTTGTGTAATAGTTATGTAAAGGTTTAGTTCTACCTCGTGGAAGAACTCAGTATTTAGCTTTGTACTAGAAAAAGTGTAAGCGACGTTGTGAGGCTTCTCCGCCAATTTGAAGGAGCTTGTTGACATAGTGCTTGAACTCTCGAGTGGGGTACTCGGGGAGTGGAGTAGGGAAAGGAAGGTGTCCTTGTAGCCGAACCACTATAAATCACTTGTGTCACTACTTTCTATCCTTTACTTTACTTGCATTCTTTACTTACTTTGTTTATTGCTTCGTACTATTTGTCCATCCATAAGAGTTCACAAAAGATTGAATCTAAATCTTTGAAACTTAAATTAAAATGGGTAAAACTATTCAACCCCCCTTCTAGATTTCTACACAGTACATTGTGTTACCTTGTGAAATATTATATTTGCATTATAGGTGAAACCTACTCTATTTGTATTGATAAATGTAATCCTATGTTACCCTTGCATCAAACACAATGAAGTCGGTACTCAAATAGCGCCCATTAGTAGCATTCACATCCCAAACTCTACACATCATCACAACAATGGTGCCAGTGACACCCACATCCAGTTGGTCTAGGCACAAATTACCGTTTGGTTGGGAAACCTCCATTGCCAGGCTATCTGAATGTTTATTTGACATGTTACGTTTAGCCTTACCTATGCTGGAAGATCAACGATTTTGGTTTGAGTTGTGCAAAATAAAATGAGAGCTATTTCTTTTATATTGAACATACAATGGTACATGGACACAGATTTAGTCGCAGGTTTTTTGCATTCCACAAAGATTGTAACTGCATATTAATTGCATATCCTCCTGAATATAACGATATAAACCCTTTGCATGCTTGAAATTACTAACTTCCACCTCTTTGCATATTCTCGCAATTACTCAGGTCGAAGTATTAAGCATTCCAAAACCACAGTTTTACTCTACAAATTGTGTCATAGAGACTACACAATGAATGATGGGACTGAATCTTATAATATATATATTATCCTTGATTACATGCGAAGCTCACTTAAGTGTGTGTGTGTGTATATATATATATATATATATATATATATATATATATATATATATTTGTTGTAAGGAGAGTGTCACTTGTCAAATTTTAGTTGGATCTCATTTTAAGAACTTTAAGCTTGATCTTATTTGATCTAGATTCTATATATATATATATATATATATATATATATATATATATATATATATATATATATATATATATATATATACTAGCCGAGTACCCGCGCCTAGCGGCAGCGGTATCTAGATTCGAAAAGTATTGACGGCGAATAATTATATTTTGATAAACTGTATTTGTAGCATTAGGAAATTTTTTTTGAAGAATTGTTTTCTAATAGCTGAGTACCCGCGCTTAGCGGCAGCGGTATCTAGATTCGGAAAATATTGACGGCGAATAATTATATTTTGACAAACTGTATTTGTAGCATTAGGGAATCTTTTTCGAATAATTGTTTTCTAATGGCATGGTTTCATTACTTTTGTGATAACGTCGATATGTGTGTTCGAGATTGTCTTTTATCGATAGCATTGTTTTAAACTCAAGTGGTCAATTAATAATGTAATAAAAATACATTAAAGTTTCACGTCTAATAAGATTCAAATTTGGACTGCAAAAAAGTTTTTACTCCGTTTCAAAATTATGGTCAATATTTTCTCTTTAGGATGTTTCAAAGAAATTGTCACTTTTTTTTAAAGTAGTAAAAAAATAATTTAGCTGAAAAATATTTTTTTTAAATAGCTAAAAATTATAATAGTCTCACTTTTATTAAACTGTGTAATTTTTTTTTATTGACAATAATTTGAGAAAAAAAAGTATATACTATAATAAATATTCATCCATCAAAAAAGTTGTAATAAATATCAATCATTAACATTATAAGTTTGTCGTTCATGTCGACATCTAATATGGTGCTTTAAATTTGAGAGGTGATTTGTACACTCCCAATATTGATTGGGACACTCAAAATATGAGTGTTTAGACATTTATATCCTTACATGATAAACATAACTAAAAATAATATAAGGGTATAAATGTTCAAACACTTATATTTTGAGTGTCCCAATCATATTTGGGAGTGTGCAAATCATCTCCCAACTTGAATTTTGGTATACTAAGAACTTGTTTATTTTTTACAGCTAATATGTTACTTTTAAATGTGTTATTCTAATATACTACCTCCGTCCCAATTTAAGTGTCCACAATGAAATCTTTAGATGTCCCAAATTAAGTGTTCATAGAATATTACAACCAATGAGATGAGACTTTAGTGGGTGAAAATGATATTTGATTGATAGAAAGTGTAGTTAGTGGAATTTTTTAAAACTTTGTGCATATGAATAGTGGAAACTTAATATAGGACGGAGGGAGTAATACTTTTGATACTTTTGCTTGCAATCTCCAATATACAATACTTTTGATAGTTTCCACAAGGGCAAACTTCCCTGATTTGTTATGAATAAATGTTAGCTTGTTACACTTGTATGCACTCGTGAAGGTCCTGAACCAAATACTGATAACTTTAGTTTTCTTTTTGTCTCAATACTAGGAAGCCTTTTTGGCCGTGCTAAGCACCGGCCCAGATGTTTAGTATTTCATGTTTTCGTGAATTGGTCGATGTTGGTAACAAAACATACTTTGAGGCTCCTCATGTTTGACAAAATAAAAATTTCACATACATCGATATAAATAAGTTTTTAAAGTAACAAAAAACAATTCTTTTTTAATTCTTTGACTTTCCAACTCTTCACCATCCTCATAATCTTTTCAGTTATCATCCCGGTCATCCCATATGGTCATACCCATATTATGACACTTATCACCATTCTTATTCTAATAAATGACATTATATCCATGCTACAACACCTGCAAAATATCTTTGCAAGGACATCTAAATGATCTTGTATTTTTTCAATATGTATTTGTTTAATTATACTGATTAACAGCTTCAATTTGATCATATTTCATAATTAAATCATAATGTTATATTTTATATTATGCAATGTAAGTATATGTAAAACTATTCCAAGAACTTACATAATAATAACTATGTTCAAAAAAGCGTTTACAAATAGTGTTTAACCTAATGTACTATCTTAAAAGTATAAATAAATATCTTTATTCAAAGTAAATTCAACTTGACAAGATAGAAACTTGTGTAAGTTTCCATCAACCCTATCTTTTTTTACTATTCTTTGCAAGAGTATTGTAGCATTCAGTATGGGTTCATCTGCCAATTTTTGTTTAACATGCTTTGTTGATTAATGATTTTCTTTCTTAGGTCCTTTCTTGTAGAATAAATTAATTCCATTTTTATTGAATATCACTATCCCAAAAAAATAGAGCACTATTTTCTTCCACACCTTACTTGTTTTCTTATAATGAAATCAAAAAATTCTACCATTAATTTTAAAAGTTGAACTTGCACTATGAATGTAAAATCAGAATTAGTAAACAACCTTTTAATACTTATCCTTTCAACTAATATGTTAGTAAAAACACTATGAAAAAAGTAACAATGTATTTGAAATTTTGAGCACCATTAAAGAAAATACATACACGCACTATATAAATACACGAATTAAGTTTGCAAATTCTATATAAACAAAATACACTTAGGAAGATTTTGTACCATGGCATGCACTTTATCACTTCAATGATAGGAACCTACAACAGCAAGAACAATTATATCATCTTCAACAAATCCATAAATGCCACCAATTTTCTTTAATTACTCCGATGGAAGATGAAAAATAACTGCCTGCAAAAAAAATTGTTCAAGAAAGAGGCTGAACAATGAAAACTTCATTGGACTTTTTAGTATTTATAGAAACTATAAATCCTTGAATGTATTCTAGAGTTCAATCAATGACAAAACACTTACATGGGATATATGCATGTTCTTTGAATCACCCTTTTATGACATTCATGAACCACTTTTAGCCACAAAAATGAGAACCCGATTTGCACCTACATAAATAAAAATAAAATGACGAACAAAAAAACAAACCCAACAAAGACCATAGCTTAACATATTACAGCCACCAACAAAAAAAGAAACACTTACCTTTACTAAGAAATGAGAAGGAACACTATATGATCAGCTTCAAACACATCATGAGCTTTCTTAAACATAAATGACTATATATTGGTGAAAATCAACATTATACAGGTGACAAACTTAATTATATATTGTACTATCCTTTCAAGATCATCTTGAGCTTACCAACTTAAAGCTTGGTAGACGATTAGGTGGATCCATGGAGATGGCACACCAAAATTGCTAAAAAAAGTATGTCATCATTCAAGACATCTGTATTTGTGGTCAGAGAAGAAAAGTAAGATGGAAAAGTGAGAATAGAGATGAAAGTTGTTCTAGTCAATGGAAAAAAAGTTAGAAAATAAGATAACAGTAGCTAACTATTACATTACACGTGTCCATTTTTGAAGCCTATACACTCTTGTTTATAATATAGGTAGATATAAAGCCTAAATAGACTTTTGGAAAGTTGACTAAAATGCAAAAAAATTAAATTTTGAATGCCTAATTTAGCTTGATAGTTTTGAGTTTTCACGATGTTCAATGTGAACATCTTTTTCCATATCATCATAACCAAGAAAACCCATTTCAAATGGTCTTACTATCCAAACACTCCATAGTTTTTTGCGAAAATTACATGGGAGGCCTCTGCAGGTGTGAGTTGTCCTGCAGAGGACCTCTTTTTTTCATATATCCCAAAAGGCCAAGCACTTCGCTTCAAATTTGTTCAGAATTCCTTGAAGGACAATTGTCGGCACCCGGTTATTTAATTGTGAGGAATTTAAAAAAAATAAAAATAAATAAATAAATAAATAAAAAAAAAAAAAATACAAATCGATTTAAAGTTGAAGCGAATTCTGACTTTTGTGGGCCTACCCTGTCAGCTACCTCAGAAGAGAACCTATTCGCCTCAAAATTGAAGCGAAATCCGACACATGGGCCCCCTGTCAGCCGATTTTTGATGTTACAATTGTTTGTTACAATTTTTTGATGCTACAATTGTTTGTTACAATTTTTTGATGTTACAATTTTTTGCTACAATTGTAATTTCACTTAATTTTTTTTTGTTAAATTTTTGATGTGATGCTACAATTGTTCTAATCTGTGTAGTAGCAATTGTAATTCAAGATTTATTGTAATTCAAGATTTATTGTAATTCAAGATTTATAAAAATGTAATTTAATTATCAATAATGAACTTATTTATGTGTTTATGATGCTGTATAAAATTGAATCTCATTTGGGTTTGTGTTATTTGAAGCGAAGTTCTCTCTCTACTTAAATAAATTAGAGATGTCACAGAAAAATAAAATGTATCAGATATTGTCTCTTAAAAAACTATATGTTATTATTGCCTTACATACTTGTAAATTCGTTACTTTAAACTATTTTTACACAAAACACATGCTCAAATATTGTCTCTTCAATACAAACATCACTTGTAAAATTCAAATACACAGACAAAACAGACATCACTTGGACAATTGAAAATGAAAAGCATGATGCTACAACTCAATCAGAACATACCAATAGTTTTTAACTAGTCACATAAAGCTTCTACTTTATTAAAAACCAAACCGATTAAACCAACTATTTGAATCCTGCATTTGTTGATCATCTAGATGTTGAGAGTTGTGTTGATGGGAAGTGTATTGTTGATACACTTGAGACTGGTATTGAAGATCATTTTGAAGTGGTTGCGTTCGGTTTTGCTGAGATAGGTTGAAATCTTGTTTTGTGTTATGTTGATAATATGTTTGTGATATGTGAGTGTTTTCAGGATATTGTTGAGATGGGTATGGGTTGTGGTGGTAAGTTTGAGAAGCGTATTGGTTTGTGAGGTATGTGTTGTCACCATATGGTTGCCAAAAGTACGAGTTTTGACCATTTGCTTGATTAGTGTATGTGTTTTGGCCATATGGTTGCCATGAGAATTGCTTGTTTCCCATAAAACTTTGATCGAACGGGTGGTGTTGGTCATAAGAAGGTGCAGTGTCATGTTGCTCATTAGTTGGAAATTCCCCTTGCTTTTGTTTACCCTTGCTGTTAGGTGGATCTAGGACAAATGATTTTTTGCAATTCTGATGCTTATGCCCCGCTTCTTTGCACCTGCTACAGTGTATAGTCGTTGGCTCTTCTCCTTGAGATGGTATACGGTTTGTGTTTTTCGGACGACCTGGCTGAGGGTTGTCCATTGTTGGAGGAGTAAGAGGATGTATATGGCTTGGATACTCCCATTCGTTACAATTACCAACAAATTGAATTGACTCTGCATAGGTTGCTTGATATTTTTCCTTTTTAAACCAGTCATGTACATACTGCAGACAATCTTTTAGGTTCAAAAACCTTGTAACAGCAATAACGTGACCACATGGTATCCCGGAAATTTGCCATTTCCGACATTCACATTCACCGGTCGTAAAGTTCACTTCACGGTTATATTGGCCATCATAAACTTGATATCGAAATTGAGTAATTCCGTGTACAACCCAACTGACGCTTTTCATTCTTCTTTTCTCCACCTTATGCGCTGCCCAATCTGTGATGTCGTACTTCATTTTTGCTACAGAAAAATGTAAATATAAATTAATTAACTTATCTCATATATTTTTCAAAATGATTAATGAATACGTCATGTTTTAAACAATAAATACCTGCAGCTTCCCGACGTTTAAAATACCACTTTTGAACCATACTTTGGTACGTGCCGGTCAACACTGTTACTGGTAGCTTTCTGTACAATACAGTACATGCATTAACAGACTCGACACTGTTAGATGTACAATAATTGTAACGGCTATGTGGGCAATGTGCTCGAGACCGGCGTTAGGATCAGCCTCCATTAGCTTTCAGTGTGCTTCCGGTTGTACAGCCAGGGAGTATGTTCATTTGTCGTTGCCACTCATCAGGAGTATACGCTTTGCATATGCCCCAGTATAGACCTTTAACTTTATTGCTTTTCAAGGAAAGGTTCATCATTAGATGTCGACAACAAATACCATGAAACGCCGATGGAAACTCATTCCTTACTGCCGAAGCTATTGCAGGATGCATATCAGGTATGACAATCATATTGGGGTTATCGCCGATGCACTCTCTAAGTACAGACATCAACCATGACCAACAATCTCTAGTCTCCCCTCTGCATATTCCGTAAGCAATAGGCACAATTTGGTTGTTTCCGTCCATCCCAACAGCTTGCAAATTTGTACCCTTGTAAGTACCCTTTAAATGCGCCGCGTCTACTATAAGTAGTGGACGAAGATGGTTCACAAACGTGCGCAACTGCGTATAAAAAATTTTTAAAATTATAATAGCAAACGGGTTTTTGCATGCACTTAAAAAAATGAACAAGACTTACCGATGCACCAATGGCAATGAATAAAATTTCAAAAACCCCTTGATTGTTTTTCTTGATACGTGTGACCGTCCCTGGTTTTTTTTTTCTAAGTTGTGACAATAATACGGTAGCATTTCAAACGATTCTAATAGTAAACCTCTTAACAATTGTAACCCATAATCCTTCCCTCTTCATGCTTGTTGGTAAGATATAGATGTTTTATATTGTGCCATCATATCTTTTTGTATATCTCTCCCTTTCAAATCATGGCTACCATCTTCTAATTTATCTTTCATAATGTGAGCAATAACATTTTTGTTTGCATTTCGATGGTTAGGATATGTTTAGGTTCTGGGACACGTGTGAATATCATTCATGCTTGTAATTTGCAAAACATCTGAATTTGGCCAACGTCTGGCATTAATATACCATGCAAATTGTGCATAATGGACGCATTTTATGTTGTAAGTTTTAGGGTTAGTTTTTTCGAAACAAATTCATAACCATCTTGTAAAGCTTTCAACCTGTATGCCAAGTCTAATTCCGCCCTAGTTAAAAAAACCTTATTGATTTTTACTTTAGTTTTTTTGTTATAATCCTTTGTAGGCATAGGTTTTGGCGTGTAAAGTGGTGGTTTAGGAACTTCAGGGATATGGTCAAAAAAATTTTGCCATTTATGGTTGCCGGGGTGTTGGGTTTTATTTATTTCATCAAAACAATCATTTTCATCATCTTCGTTATCCGAAAGAAAAGCAAATGATGACCCTGGTTTTGTAAAATTTTCCTCATCTTTATAACCTGAGTCATCATCTTCCTGTTCGTCATCTGAAGGAAAAGAAAATGATGACCCCGGTTTTGTGAAATTTGCCTCATCTTTATAACCTGCGTCATCATCTTCCTGGTCGTTATCTGAACTGAAAGCAAATGATAACCCTGGTTTTGTGAAATTTGCCTCATCTTTATAGTTATAGTCATTGTTTTGAAAATCATTTGATGGGCCGATGTTTTCTTCTACCATTGGAGGGAAAAAATTATAAAACTGTGGCACTTGCTGAGTTGAACCAAAACTTGTTGTTTCTTCCATTATTTTAGATTGCGAAACATACAAGTGTACAAGTTCAGTAGGAGATTCTAAAGCACATAGAACAAAAAAGTTTACCTCGTTGTCGTCTGTAACATCGAGTCGAAAGTCAGCTGAAGGGACTTTCACATTTAAATTTACTCGGGCATTTTGCTTCAATTTAAACTTATTCACCACCATATCAACTAACCTTGAATATGTTATATAATGATCCATAATCACACCGCGCTTTATTTCACCGTAATGTAACATACATTTGAATTTATGTAAATTCAAGGCCATTTTCTTTTTGTAAGTATTGTGGAGATGTATATACATTCAATTTCGTGGATGTGTTATTTATAGCGTAATATTACCATGTGTGTTTGCAAAAAGTAATTAACATGTGTCATATTTCGTGTATAATATTATGTGATAAAGAATTTGTTTTCCTGACAAGTCAAACTAGTGTCATATTTCTTGTATACCAGTCACATATTTGTCTCTATAAGGGAGCTGAGTAGTCTCTATTCATGTCATATTTCGTGTATACAATTATGTGATAAAAAAAAAGTTTATTTACTAGTCACATCTGTGTCTCTATAAAGTCTCTGACAAGTCATATTCATGTCATATTTTGTGTATAATATTATGTGATAAAAAAAAAGCTTGTATACCAGTCACATCTTTATCTCTATAAGGGAGCTGAGTAGTCTCTATTCATGTCATATTTCGTGTATACAATTATGTGATAAAAAAAAAGTTTATTTACTAGTCACATCTGTGTCTCTATAAAGTTTCTGACAAGTCATATTCTTGTCATATTTCGTGTATAATATTATGTGATAAAAAAAAAGCTTGTATACAAGTCACATCTTTGTCTCTATAAGGTCCCTGAGTAGTCTCTATCATGTCATATTTCGTGTATACAATTATGTGATAAAAAAAAAGTTTATTTACTAGTCACATCTGTGTCTCTATAAAGTTTTCTGACAAGTCATATTCTTGTCATATTTCGTGTATAATACTATGTGATAAAAAAAAGTAATGCAATCACTCTATTTAAGAAAAAATGTTAATACTATAATTTTACAAATTCAACTACACTGCAAACTACTTGTAACCATCCCCAAAAAATATCAGACAACATACCCCTTGATCTTCAGATCAATATCATGAATAGGCTTCCTATTAAGTCTTTAATGCAGTTCCGTAGTGTCTCAAAGACTTGGAAAGCTGCAATTGACAGTAACAACTTCATATGTCGTTACGGTTTTTATGAGGTTGATACTAGAAGTTTTTTTTAACATACAAGAAAGATAATATAGGTTTTATGTTTTATGTTGATGACAATTTAGGTTTCACACCTCTAAATACAAATTTGGATCTTACCACCGTTAAGCCAATTGCTACTTCTGAAGGTGTTTGGTGTTTTTCGTATATAGGTAATATGATGCTTATTCTTTGGAATCCATCCATAAAACGATCAATAGGGATATTTGTTCCTAGTTACATGGATCAGCTCGATTCACCAAAAATGGTCTTTGGTTTTGGTGTTCGTCCAGACACTTTAGACCCTACCATTTTAAAGATTAATTACCCTTACTATGGTCAAGGACCATGGTACGTGTGAGTGTTTACGTTGAGCTCTGGTAGTTGGAACATTCTTGAAAATTACCGTTTTCCTCGTGAAACAATCCGCCTAAAACGTTCTGGCCAAGCATGTGTGGGAGGTAAAATTTATTGGCCTGCTTTCGAAAGGCGCACCAATGATGATGGTATGAGGTACAAAAATTATATGCTTGTTTCATTTGATTTGATTACGCACAGGTTTATTGTAGTCTACATACGTGAAGAGCTGAGAGTTTTGATTCCTTTCCCATTCGATCTATCTTTGTTAGAAAATAATCTCGTAATTTCGTCTAGTTTCTATCTAGAGGACATTCGATTTCTTTGTGCATGGGTGTTAGAGGTTGATGGTGGTTTTGTAACATCCTTTCGAATGTTATTCAATATTCCATTTCCAGTTGAGCATGTACTTAAGTTGCTGGGTTTTACTAAGGACGAGGAACCAATAGTTGAAGCTAAAGTAAGCCAACAAATGCCCCACTCGCTACAAGTGTTCGTGCGCAATGCTGAAAGCTTTCAAAATGTGGGGGTTGAAGGAGATTCTGGCTCATTCTACATTGGGCCCAACAAATAATCACTAATTCTTCTAACATTGTCAGACAAGCAACTTTTAGGATTTAATGTTTAATGGTATCATGTATTTCATGTATCGTACTTTATATTTTCATTTCGATGTAGTATTTCACTTTGGTAATGTAATGAATAAAAGTTCGTATTATATGTAGAACTCTAGCATTTTATATGAATGAAAGAAGGAACAACTGAATTTCATTCAATAAAACGACAAAGTAGCATAAACTGACATTGCAAGTGAACATAACCAGACTTAGTGACTAGTCAAATAACTTTTTTGAACATGAAGGTTTATCTTGTTTTTTCTTCTTGAAACCCTCATTTTGCATTCCTCGCACAAACAAGTGGGGATAACTCCACCCGTGATACGTACACATGTAGTTGGTTTTGCTGAAATTGAGTATACATTCGTATACGTTCGGGGTCTTCGATTGCATCAACTAATAGTTCAAGTCCTGAATCAAGACTACAGTTTGGTTTCTTTAAATAAAAAAAGGTTGGGGAGTTACCTAAACAATTGGTTAAGATTATTTTTAATTGATTGACCGAAAAAGTTTCGTAATCAACTGGATCTACACAAGCAACTATACCACCTACAAACTTTCTTCCAGGTGGTGAAGTGAAACTTCCATAATGGTGTAGTCGGACTTTGAATGTCATCTCTTGACCTACAGAATGATTTAACAAAAGATAAAAAGATGTAATTTTTTTGAATACAACAACGTGGTTTATATAATGTGACCCACTAACGTATCTAATGTTTGTATACCAGTAACATCTTTGTCTCTATAAGGGAGCTGAGTAGTCTCTATTCATGTCATATTTCGTGTATATTATTATGTGATAAAAAAAAAGTTTATTTACTAGTCACATCTGTGTCTCTATAAAGTCTCTGACAAGTGATATTCATGTCATATTTCGTGTATAATATTATGTGATAAAAAAAAAGTTTATTTACTAGTCACATCTGTGTCTCTATAAAGTTTCTGACAAGTCATATTCATGTCATATTTCATGTATAATATTATGTGATAAAAAAAATTTTATTTACTAGTCACATCTTTCTCTGTATAAAGTTTCTGACATGCCATATTCATGTCAGATTTCGTGTGTAATAGCATGTGTATGTGTAAATTTTTACCCGAAATATGACACAGAAACGACAAGTGTATGACACGGTTTTATCCCTCTATTTAAGGCTTACCTTTGTCACTCTTCGCTTATTCAAAATCATTCAGTAATTTATCCCTTCTCATTAAAATAAAATGCCGGACAACATACCCTTCGACCTGCAAGTTGATATCATGAATAGACTTCCAGTTAAGTCATTACTACAATTTCGTACTGTGTCAAAGAGATGGAGGTCTTCAATAGACTTTTCCAACTTCATCCGTAGCTACGGATTTCGTGATACAGATATGTGTTGTTTTAGTTTAACATATATGCAAGGTAATGTAGGTTTTATGTTTTCAGTTAATGGAAGTTTAGCTTTCACGCACCTAGATACAACTATTAATCTTCCAACTCTTAAGCCAATTGCTACTTCTGAAGGTGTCGGTGCTTTTATATGGTTCAAATATGATGGTTGTTATTTGGAACCCATCAATAAAAAGATCTATAGGGGTATTAGTCCCTAGTTTCTTGAATCAACCAGATTCCCCAAAAATGCTCATCGGTTTTGGTGTACATCCTGACAATTTAGACATAACAATTTTAAAAATTAATTACCCGTTAACGGGTGAAGGGCCATGGTACGTGTCAGTGTATACCTTGAGTTCGAGACGCTGGAACCATATTGAAAATGACTTTTTGCCTCGAGAAGGATTAGACTAAAAGGTCCGCCAAGCAGTAGTGGGTGGTAAAATTTTCCGCTTGGTTATGAAAGATTTGTTTTCAATGATGGTATTTTGTACAAACGCTATATGATAGTTTCATTTGATTTGGTTAGTCACCAATTTATAGAAATAGGCATACCAGAAGAGATAAGACGCATGGTTTGGCCTCCATTCCATATATCCCAGCTACGGAACTCTATGGTAATTTCAGGAAGTTTCCTAGCAGCATGGGTTACAAAGTTTGTGTGCATGGGTGTTAGAAATTGATGGTGGTACTGTATCATCGTTGTACAGTGCTCTTCACCATCCCATTCCAATA
>OU343219.1:66742021-66851674 GCA_910596185.1 Chrysanthemum makinoi
TTTTTTTTTTTCACTTTTTTTTTTTGCAACTTGACTTTATTTAAATGATTTTAGGAAAGTGTGCTTTCTCAAAAATTTAAATACAAAAGTTGAACTCTAACACTTATCAAAATTTCATGCAAAAATTTATTATGGCATTATAAGCGATTTTTTTATGTTCAAAAGGTTTGAAAACATTCTTATATTAAGGTTCAATTCAGAGCTCTTTGGGAGAAAAAGTCATATATTACTAATATATAAGCTTTAAAAGAGAGAACCAACTACTCATGCTTAGCATTTTCATTTGCACAGACTTCGTAAATTAGTGCAAATGTTAAGGCGACCCAGGATCAACACTCTGGCCGGTCGGGATTCCCTGTTCTAACCTAATCAAGACTAAAGCATCCACTAATACCGAAGTATCAATGTGTTTTCATGTGCAAAGCATTTATTTTTTATGCAATATCTTTATTTTTAGCGAAAATTTACAAATTTTGGGCCAAATATGGGTACTTGGGACTAAAGGGCACAAATGTGCAAAATTACGACAGTCCCCGCACTTAGAACTAAATATTGCCCTCAATATTCTAAGTCCATTAAAGCGATCTTGTAGAACGGGAAAAGGTAATACCACCACCCAGGTGTGTGGGCCAAATCTTTCATTTTACACAAAAGGATTTTTGAAAACATATCCTAGATAGCGTTGAGTAAAAGATGGGATCTTTGCTTGGTAATTTGGATTGAAAGCAGCATCAATCATCACGATCAAAGGGATACTGAAAACATGAGCAAACACACAAGAAAGGGGAAAGTTTAGGAGGGAAAAAGGTGTAAGGGTCGTTTTTATTTTATTTGTGAAAGAAAGGTCATGGGGTAAAGGGGTTCATTGGGAAGGGAAGTTCAAAGAGTTAAATGAAGAGGGTATGGGGGTCAAGGGAAAGGGTAAGTGTTTTGTTAAAAAAAGTTTTAATTTTGTAGGGTTTTTTGAAACTAAAAATTGGTTTTAACAAAAAATGAGTTTTTACAAAAATGGTTTTTAAAGATAAAATGGGGCTTTTTTTTTTTTTTTTTTTTTGGATTTTTGGTTTAAAAAGGAAAAATGGTCATTTTGGGTTTAGGGGAGGTAAAATGTTAGTTTTGGGTTAGAGGTTTTGGTTTTGAGACAGTTTTCCCAAACTTACTTAGTTCTTAGAAAGTAGAAAGAAGTCAGAAACATGGGTTGTCACCCATGAAGTGCTACTATTTTTGTTCACGGTCGCTAGCTTGACTCGACCCCGAATTCATTGGTCCATGGGGGAGCAAGTGGAAGAGAGAATCCCCATCGGACTTTCATTCAAATGGTTTGGATAAACATTGAATGTGCTGAAAGTTCCACTCGATGAGATACAACCGCTCAAAAGAATGATAAATGGAAATGTCTGGAATTGAAAATTGTATCTTCACTCCCGTAGGAGTTAAGACATGGAGAAGTCACGTCATATGTGATGAAAGGAAGAAAGGTTCGGATGATATACGTTTCAAGCTCAAATATCCCATTAAAAATTTCATCCATATGCATTTTTCTTCCAACGAGTATCCACGGATTAAATTTTTGTCTTTGCCAGATGGCTCAAGCGGGATACTGAAGACATCTCATCGAGAGGATATAATCGTCATCACATGACGGAAGAGAAAAGTCAGAATGCAGAGGTGGGACAAGTTGTGTGCTCTGAGAGCTAGCAATTTCCACCACTTCCATGATGGTCTGCGTATCGGACTCGGACATTTCATTGAAAAGAGGATTTACTTCCCCAAAGGTGTAGTCATTATTAAATTCCAAAAGAGGATTTGAGAAATCCCAAGTAACCTCAAAATGTCGAGAGAATCACAAGAAGGCAAATCACAATCACTATCGGATATATCCTCGGACCAGCACTGGATTGGGACCGAGTTCTCAACACTAGACGATTCGCGTTCCGAATAGTCGCTGAGATGCTCATCCCTCATGGTGAGAGAGTCCTTGGAAGCAATAGTAGGTAAGATAGGTGTGATAGCAATAGACTGAGGGAGTTGAGAGATAACATCGTTCAATGGAATAGCACTCTCCTCGTCATAATCGTCGTCGAACTTATCTTTAGCATATAAAGCTCGTATATGGCGCATCTGCTCCTCGACTAATAATTCTTCCATGCTTCTTGTTATCCGGCTCCGAGCGGGTGTGATAACAGTGAGATGAATTATAGAACTTCAATGGAATGGTTTCTTCATCATCGTCATCGTCGTCATCATAATCGTACATGAGAGGTTTCCAATATTGGGAACTTACTCTAGCAGCTGTTCCTTTAGAAGTTCTCCGACGTTTTCTAACGAGACTCTTCTTGGGCACGTCCATTAACCAATGCTTTTAAATTTTTGAGTATATCTAGACAATTTTGGAGAAGTTCTTGAGGAATCTGGGAGGTTGTGTTTGAATCTGCATTCATGGAGGTTGGTCATGATAGAATAGTCATAATTGTTACAAGGAACATGCTCTAGACAAGCGGTTTCTCGTTTGACAACCAGCGTTATAGCGGACCTCCACCGATTACTTCAACCGTTATGATTGTTGATTTTGTGAACTATACGGATATTGGTCAAACCCAAAGTTTTGATTGTTACATGGACCTTGCTCATAGACAAGCGTGCTCCTGGTTTGACACTTTCAAACTCGGGTGAAGACCTCCATAATACTCACAAGAATATGTCTCCATCTCATGGTGCGGGGGTTGGTTAAGGAAATTGGTTGTTTCATTGTAGGGATTTTGGTCATAGACAAACCCGTTTCCCAAATTCTAGCTACAACAGGAAGCAATTCCACCATTTTGAGGTCCCACTTTGACAACCATATTGGTAAGGCAGACATACTTAAGAAGAATTAAGCGGATAGAGGGTAAAGGAAATAAGTGCTTAGGTCGATAGGATAACGAAAAATAGAATTAAATGGCAAAAGAGGGTAAGAGAAATAGAATTAAACGGATAAGAGGAATAAAGAAGAATATTTTTGGAATTTTTTCATAAATAGAAAACATAAAAGGAAAATAAATTTTGAAAAAGAAAATATTTTTGGGTTTAGGGTTTTGGAAAGCAAATAACTTCACGAGGAAGGTTCTTCAAGTCACTAATCTCGTCAAACCGTACGATATTGTCGCAACACAACCTCCCGGCGGCTGGCGTCAAAATTTGATTCGTGGTCAAAAGTATATATTTATAACACAAGTATCAAAATATCAAGTGAAAGTGAGATTCGACAAATCAACCTTTTTAGGAAAGGGCTAACGTGCAAAACTCACAAATGTCATAAATGTGATACATTGCGATACTCCGGTGCGTGTCCCAACGAGGTGTGAATTGTGATTCGTTTGAGGTTTGTTATTAAAGTGCTTGAATGGTACTTGAAATTGCGTTTTTGGTTACGTTTTCTACAAATTAAAGAACGGGAATGAAAATTAAGCACATAAAACAAGTAAAATACAAATTTAACAACTACTAAACATAAGTGATTTGTCGTTTTCGTACAATATATTTTTAGAAATATAAGGTATGTATTTAAATTGGATTTTACAACGAGGATGAATGGAGTTTGACAACTCACGTCGCGTGATTCAGGATTCGAATGGATTAAAAAGGGATTTAGTGAGGATTTCGAAACTACAGGATAAGAAATAGTAAAGGGAAGCAATAAAATCGACTAAATCCATGATGCAAATGAAGGAAATGCAACTAATTATGCAAGATTAAACAAAAACGCGATTAAACGTAATTAATAAAGCGCTAATTAAATGCAACTACTCTAGTTTTAACCCATGAAAATGAAATACTATTTTTCTACAGCTAAGAATGATATTTTAAAATTATTTGAAATTTAAAACTATTTTTTTTGGGTTTTTCTTGATTTATTTGGAATTAAAAACTAATTTTAAACATTTAAAATAGAGCTAAATTACTAAAAATTAGGAAAACATGCAAGAAAATTACAAAACTATTTTTTAAAAATCAAATTTAACTAAAAAGAATTTTCAAAACTGGAATCACATTTTTTTTCCTTTTTCTCAATTTATTATGAATTTAATACTATTAAAAACTAATTAAAATGCTATAAAATCTATTTTAACTAAGAAAATTCAGGAAAAATACTTTTTATGACTTTTTGAATATTCTAAAACAAATAAAATTGAAATTGTATTTTTCTGAGCTTTTTCTAATTATTTGGATTAAATGCTAATTAAAAATGCTAGAAAATGAATAAAAATGCAGAAAAATAGCAAGAGACCATGGAAAAATATGAACACTTCCAGAATATTATAAAATAATACTGAGAACAAGGGAAAATTAACAGAAACAACTTAAGGGTACAGGAGATAAGATTTGGGCAACTAACTAATGTAATAAGCACATGAAAATAAGCAAAAAGCTAACTATAAGCTACCATAAGCTACCTAAGCCTTAATCTAACCTAACTTATGCTAATGCAACTGAATGGGACCCTAAAAGCACAGGCTAGAAGCATTTAGGTTCAAAAACAACTTAAGACTAACTAATGCCAAACGGCCCTAATGTACCAACTTTAAGCCCTTATTAAGCTAGCTAGAAAAAATCACAAAAATTAACTAAAATGACCAGGCAGTAGACAACCAACCAAAGTCCTAATATCCAGAAATTTAGATGATTTGGATACAAAATAAGGAAATTAAAAATCAAAACTATAAGTAGATTGGGACAAAAGGTAACTTATGTGCAGAGATGATATGATCAGATAAGCACTACGCAGACTGAGTTTAAACTAAAAAAAATGAGCTAGAAACTAATCCAATTTAGCTAAACCTTCCTCTAAGCAGTTTATATAGCACAAACTAAAATCTAATTCTAACTTGACTAATCTAGTGAGTGATATAGGACAAAAGCAGAAGTGGTGATTTCAAAAGCTAACATGAACAAATAAGTAACTCAACTATGCAAATAAATCTCAGAATCACTAAGCCTATGTTACTTACTGCTATAAAATCCTAAAGCTAGCTCTGATCAACCTGAATTTAAGCTAAAAAATGGATAATGGAACAACTAAAAAGCTGAACAGACCTAAGGTGCAGGACAGATAAACTAAAAGCAGGCCTGAATAAGCTCTAGCTATAAGCTTCTAAGGGGAAACAAATAATCCTAATACTAGAGGCTGATGAGAGAGCTAAAAGTCATACACAATACTTAATAGAATAAGCAGATATTAAGCTAAAAAACAGGCTCACTTTGACAGAACAAAAGGTTTATGACAGAAATGCAAATCATCTAAATCTAAAATACTTGACCTGGAAACTTAAAAGTTTGGACAAAACAACTTCAACTCCAGATTAAAAACTTGAATAACTCAGAAATGATAACCAACAAACAATACAACTCTACAACTATGCTAGATCCAAACACTACCTTAAACTTTCAAAATGCAATGAGAAATTAGAATTAAATGAGACCTTGTCTTAAACTGAAATGAATTTGCTAAACAAACTGAAAACTTATTCAAACAACCAATCAAAGACAGAATTCAAACTAAAACTGGATTTGACTTTTAATTTTTACCAATGTTGACTTTATTTGACTTTTTAAGAAAACTGATTTTTAAGAACAATTCAATCCACAACAAGCTCACACAAGCTCATTAAAGCTTATGTGAGCTATTATCAACAGAAACCTAACACTCTTGAACACAAAACAGGTTTGAAAACAGATTTAAAAAGTAAAAGGGTAAACAAGAAATTTGCATTAACAAAGTGAGATTACAATACTAAGAAGGGAAATTACAATTACCAAACTACTGAAAACATTTAAAGAATGACAGAAATTAAATTGATCAAAATCCTTCTAAAGCATGAAGAATTGGACGAGTTCTATGTGGTGAAATGATGGGTTTTTATAGCAGAGGCTTGGAATGCCTTTCAGAAGCTCCTAGATGCTCTAATCTTCACCCTTGATTCATCATTGTGTCATCATCTCAATCCACAACCCTTGGATCAAATTGGTGATGTGTTCCAACCAATAAGAATGCTCCATATGCCATCTTTGTCATTGGAAGCACATGGATCGCCAACGTGGAATCATAGATGCTTAGTACCAAAATTGCTTAGGGAGTGCGGTTGGGATTTCATGGGGAAATAGGGGAATATTGGATTCGGCTTTGGGAGGGAAAGGGCACATTGGGGGTTTTATTATTCTTTACTGATATATGATCTTTGACCGGTTTTTGTTGACTTGGGTGGGTAAAGGGTGTAGTTTATTTTTTGGGTTTAATGGGTATCACGGGTATAAGGGTAGGTTGGGCATGGGTGGTTTTCGGATTGAGTTTTGGTTAAAAAGTAGTAGTATTTGGACTTGGGATTGAATCCAAATAAAAACCATTCAAGTAATTTTGTAACTCACTAGGACCAAAAAATGTAAATTGTGAAAGGTTTGGGGTGTAAAGTGAAAATTGGACAAATGAAAGATATGAGGGTTTATTTGGTAAGTATGGGAAGGTGAGGGGTAAAATGTAAATTTGTGAAAGTTGAGGGTGATTTGGTAATTTTGATAAAGTAAGGTAAATTGTGAAATTAGGGAAAGTGAAGGTGATAATGTGAAAACTCTCCAATAATGATCGAACTCACTAATTTGATCTTTTTGAGCCTCATAGTCCACTGAAATAGCATCCCGACATCATTTTAGCACTATTCTCTCTCTAGTGCTTTCGGTTTTCTTGAGTTTTGGCTTCATTTTATGCGTTTTGTCATATCCGGTACATGCGCCACAAAACTCGAAACACGATATTAAGCATTAACGGCTCTTTCTTGGTTATTTTGGGTCCATTTTGATATAGAAAAGGTATGTGTTTTAGCACATACCAATAAGAAACACTAAAACGAAGCTAAATTACATCCTAGGGTGCTAAAACACAAAAATGCGAAAAACCGGGAACGCCCCGAGCCATAAAAGTGAAAAATTTGCAAATTAAGGGCTACGGGTGCAAAACTAATTTTCCTAAGTTCTAAATGACTAAAACTAATTTTAGGAAAAAGCCGGGTATTTTTTTCGACTTTTAAATTATTTATTACGAACTAAAACTAATTTAAACTAATTAATTAATTAAAAATACTAAACCAATTTATAAAAAGTGGAAAATTATAGAAAATACTTTAGACTATGCCTAATCTAGAAAAAATGAAAAACACTACCACTTCTTTTTGGGTTAAGCATTTAAAAAGCCAATTAAGTGTAAAGTGAAAGTGAAAATTGCTCTTAAATAATTAATAAAGCCAAACATAAAGGCGGGACGGTGTATAACTCGGTTGGTGAGGTGTGTTATGTGTGAGGGTAGCGTGGGATCAAGTCCCAGCCATGCCAGTTTTTTTGAAACATTTTTTTTTTCAATTTTGCTTATTGGAAAATGAAAGAAGCAATCAAATTCAACATTTTTTTTGAAAACTTTTGCTACAAAACCTTTGGAATAAGTTGTTAGCACACCTTATATACTGATTCGAACGACTTGCAAACAAACACCCCTTATGAACTGATAAGCAAAATATAAGAAATAAAAGCAATTGGAAAACATAAATGAGGTAACATTTAAACTAAATAGCTATGATAAGTTAAAGGGACAACAAAAAAAAAAACAATTACAATGGGAGTAAGCAGTTGGGAATAAGCAAGCGAACTATGGGGATTCCTAAGCTAAAACATGGAAGAATACGTATATAACAACAAATAAGCACAATGAAATCTAAAATGCAGTTAAACTTATCTAATACACTCTAAGGGATCCTAAGATTCTAAATAAGCACAATTTAAACCTAAATAAGCACTACACTAATGGGTGAACATGTTCTGCCTGCTTAATCCCAAACAGGGCCAGGGGTACTTTTGAAGCAAATTCTAAATGAGCTACAGTGGGAATAAGCTTTTGAGCTTATGGATTCTTGAAGTTCACCAAGCTGACTAACTTTTGGCCCTATATCTAGCTTATGAGGAGCTTTTACAAGCTTACTATGAGCTTGTGAAAAGGCTGTTGTGGGCAGAATGCCTACTGATGGTACAGGGTAAACAGTCACAAACTACCACCTTTGATGCAATTTTTAAGTTTGGAAATGATTTTGAAAAAGCTTGTTGACTGAAAACAAATTGAGTTGGCAATCTAAAATTTCATAAAAACCAATTTAAACACTACTTGAAAACAATTTGACCATCCAAATGATCCACAGATCAGGTGGTCTCAGAACTGATAGGCTTGGTTTTCTGACATTTGACAAAAACTAATGCTTTGACTTATGTGAACTTGGATTAGTGAAATTGAAAGTAAATGAAGCTTGCATATATAAAATGGAATTGAAAGAAATCTGAAATTGCATTAACTAAGAATGTAAATTACATGTAAATTTAAAATGACAATAAAAGTAAAGATGAGCTAGAACAATACAATTCTAGACTGCTTTTTACAAGAATCCCTACTCCTATTTATACTAAACTCTAAAAATCTTATGTTTTCTTCTTGTCCTTTGCGTTTGTGTTTCTTGTGTGAGATAGAAGCCAGAAAAACACCCTTTGTGCTTCTTGAACTCAATCCAAGTCATCCATGAATTAGATACCAATTTGTGCAAAATCGAGAGCGTTTTTAGAGGTTTTGTGCCCATGGATTGCCACGATGGCGGTGTCATCTTGTGTGACCAATTGGGGACGGGAGTTAGTGGGTTTGGGAATTAGGTAAAGTGGGTTTTAGGGTTCTGGGTAAAAGAGAAGGAAGGGTTAGGAGGGAAAAAAGGTGTAAGGGTAGTTTTATTTTATTTGTGAAAGAAAGGTCATGGGGTAAAGGGGTTCATTGGGAAGGGAAGTTCAAAGTGTTAAATGAAAGGGTATAAGGGGTCCAAAGGAAAGGGTAAGTGTTTTATTTAAAAGGGTTTAATTTTGTAAAAGGTTTTTTTTTGAAAACTAAAAATTGTTTTTAAACAAAAATGAATTTTTACAAAAATGGTTTTAAAGTTAAAATGGGATTTCTTTTTTGGATTTTTGGTTTTAAAAGGGCAAAATGGTCATTTTAGGTTTTAGGGGAGGGTAAAATGGTAGTTTTGGGTTCAGGTTTGGTTTTGAGACGGTTTTCCAAACTCACTCCAAAAAGCGTCCCAGTCTTCATTTGACCAAAGAACATAGAAAATCTTCCCCGGGCTTCGCCTCTGCTTGCAAGACTTTTATGATTTTGGTTCGATTTTGTCCTTTTTCGCCTTTTAATCCTTTTGTACCTATAAGAGACATAAAACACACTCCGAGGACATTTGTAACATATTTTATATTTGGTGTTTTTGGTCGTTTTGGCGGTTCAGATAGGTAAAAAACGATGAGTGAATAAGCACTCGTCATGGAGACATGTTAACCATTGCAAAAATTGAGAACATAACCCTTTAAATACACTTACAAAGACCAAACGACACCACCATCCACCCACTAACAAAAGTATGCGATTAGTAGCGAGTAAAGACGTAAAACCACCATCAAAAGCACACCCACAACATTACAAACAAAAGCAAACTTTACCCATTATTAGTAAATAGGGCAATACTAGCAAAGAATAACTTATACAAAACGATTAAACAAAACCATCAAAAAGATGGAAAATACCCCTCACAAGAAATCGGCGGGTTACCTTCCTTGTTTATATTCATTAAATCTCGAAAACATACAAAATGAACAATCAGATCTTTAAAGATTTTTTAATCGGGCTAATTAGAGAGCTCGATTTTGTCAATGAGAAAAACTAAAACAATCTTATTAGACAATAGAAAATCAAAATTCAAACAATTTGGTCAAATTCATCTAACGAAAAAATATGTCTAAAAACACATGCGTCGATTTTGAAAAAAAGAAAGAAAAAGAAAAAAGGAATAATAACTCTAGTTGTTTACATGTTTTTTAATAACTTTATAAATTTAATAAATAACTCTACCCACTAGGCTTTTAATTGTTTTGAAAAGAATGTAAATAAATAACCTCTATAATTTATGTAAAACACACATGTGCATGCAGTATTAATAACTATATAAGTTCAAAAGATTTTACAAAATGTTATAGATAAATGCCCAAGACAAATTTTAGCATGCCAAAATAGAAATTTACATTTTTTTTACCAATTCTATTATTTAAATTAGATAATATACAATTCTTATGCAAAAATAACTAAAATTTAAATATATTGTGACTTATGTTAAAACATATTATGTAAATATCCATGCCAAAACATGTACATTAATGGGGTATATAACTAGTATATTTTATTTTAATAAGAATAAATGTATGATTTTCACGGAAATGTAGTAGGGGATAAAAAAAATAATTATTTTGTGAAAATAAATAAAATATTTAGTTAATTGATGAGATTAGGCCAATTGTCATATTGTATTTAGCTATAAGGCTTTAACCCGTTTATATTACTTCTAGATTACTTATTGTAATCTCTTTATCGAATAATGTATGAAATTTTACCTAATCTAATAGATTTGATTATTAAAATTGACGTCAATAAAAGTATTAGCATTCACATTTTACTTTTTTTGCATATAAGTTCTTATAAAAGATAATATTACAGTAGTTTGTGAGAAAATACATAATTTGTTATTGCTTATTAGACCATACATGTCACATGCCTCATGCCTGTCATCACATTTATGCGTCAACCACTACACTCTTCTTACTTCACGCCTGATCAACAAAAATTTGGGCTAGTTCAGTGGTTTGCACCACTGATCAAATTTTTAATGTGTGCCTGGGACTGTGAAAATGAGTTGTGGGGTATGTTTGTGTTTATGTGTATTATATGTAAACAGTAACAAAGTTGATAACCACAACATGGGTTGGGTGGTATGCGTGGATGCCCATGTGGTGCTTATGTGACACAATAAGGAGGTGGTAACCACTACATCCGGTCTTAGGGTCGGTTTTCGATTGAAAGTTTTACCGTTATTTAAGTTAACCGGGATAAGAGATTTGTAAAATTCTTTTTCATATATCTTCTTGTTTTTATTTTACTAAAAAATGATAATTATAATTTTAATACAATTTATTCGACTATATCATAGTCTGAAGGTATGCAAGAACTGCATTCGGAAATCTGATGAATTGCATTTGTGTTCCTTTCAATCTACTGAAGTGTGAAAATTAAAACTTTTCTTAGCATATTAACCTCACGAAATATCCAAGTGCAAAATATCAATAACTAGAGTTTACGACTCCAACATCCAAATGGTTTCAACACATTCACATGCAGACTACTACTGCTAGAATTCTGACTAACATGGGTTAAGCTACGACCTAATACCATATTATCCAACTGCAAAATAGAGCTTAGCCATCCATATTGAACACTACCGAGCAGGAGATGGCCTGTGTAGTGTGTTTAATCACCACCAACTTGTCTCTTCCAAGAGTCTTCCACAATCAACTCATCAACTCCCCAATCTTCATAACTACAATATCAAAACAAATAAAAAATTATGTGTGCAAGTATGACACGTAAATTTAGAAAGCGGGGGCAAAAAGAAAATTTTTTGATAAAATTCGTGATGCACTTTAATAAAAAGGTTATAAAAAAAATTACACTAAAAACTGATAATATTTTATATTAAGATAGAGATTTAAGGTTTTTTACATTGTTTGATCTTAAGGTGGGGCAATTTGATTTTGTAATGGGTGCACTTAATAAAATGGTCATAAAAACATTTTACACTATAAATTGATAATTTTTGTAACCATGGAACCCTAAGTGACATGTAGTTCCTACCGGGTGTGTGGATATGGGAACATCCATACATGACTCCTAGATGACAGCATTACCTTCCATCCGCGATATCGCGAATAGTGAAAGGTATCTTTTTCATGCGAAGCTCCTTCATTGCAATCTAAAAAAACCAAATAAACAGAAATTAGAATATTTGTACCAAACCGAAAATTAAAATCCTTAAGGGTTTGTTTAGTTGAAGAAACACCCCCTGTTCTCCACAATTCTTTTCTAGAAAAATAATAAAAGTAAAGTAAAGTAACACCCAATACCGTCTTCCACTACATATGGGGAGGTTAAGACGTGATAACTTTATCCCTACCTGCGAGGTAGGGAGGCACTCGCCTCCGCTTCTACCAAGGTAGAAAAGGACCTCCGGCCTTGCAAGGAGTGAGGATCGAAACCTTGACCTCTGTCTCCAGAGGCAAGAGTGTTAACCACTTGATCTGCTCTTATTTTCTAGAAAAATAATAGATCAAGAAAATGTGTTTAATAGTTTCTTTGTTTCCAAGAGCACAAAATACCTATTCCCTAGAATATACATGGAAAGCAAGTGGATAACAAGAAAATGTGTTTAATATTTTTGTTTCCAAGAGCAAAAATAACACCTTTTTTGTGTTCTTTCCTTATAACCCCAAACCCCCATTTTCCTTATAAGTGGATAACAAAAAACACTGTTTAACAAGGTTTTCGAGATTTTCAACACCTTTTTGTAAAAAAAAATCCCTCCAGCTTTCTATAAAATTAGAGATGGATAACTAGGAAATATTTTACAATTTAACTAAACGGACCCTAAAAATCCTCTCTTATGGAACTGAAACAGATTAGTTTAGAACCACATCAAGTCATGAACTCATGTAAATAGTCTGACGGGGAAGTCGATCTGAACAACATCGTTGCCAACTAACAGCAAATTAGAGTTTATCGGCATCTATGGTCCACAAGATAAAACTGTTACTGAGCAGAGTTCACCCTACTAATCTAAAACGGCGTTCTTTATTATGTTAATACCAACACATACATACTTAACCAAAGCTAGGTATTTACCTCTTTAACAAAAAACAAACAGGCAGCATAATTTGATCTAAAACAGCAGTTGTGAAAAACTGAACAATTAACATTACAGAATTAACTCCTTTTTTTTCAAAGTAATTTCGCTGAGAAATTCACCTCAAGGGGGTCAGTCTCACCCTCCAGTTCAACCATGACAGGAGCATTCATGCTGTTCAAACAGATAAGAGTTAAGTTAGTCTGCAGATCACAAATATTCGAGAAAAATACATTACAAAAAACAGGGTGAAACAAGAGAAAGATGAAATGGAAAAACAACCTGATCTGCAGAGCACGAGTACCCAAGATTCTAGCTCTTTCGTACTTCGTCATATACTTTGATGTTTTTCTAGGTCCTTGTGCTTGTTTTTGCTCTTCCGTGTCTTCATTGTCCGCTAGAAGAGGGTCTGGTAATTCATCATCTTTGTTCTCTCCTTCAACATCCTCCTCTACCCCTTCCTGTAATTTATCCATAAACAAAATCAACTTAATATGTGATTCTCATTTGAAGGCATTAAAGCGCAATTTTAAATGATTTTTCTTACTTCAAGCTCAGGTTCCATTGGCTCATCTTCATACCTAAAAAAGTATCGAGATTTAATACCACAAAATGCATGTTCGTCAGAAGATAAAACCATCATTACAGCATTTAATGGGCTAAATGCTTATAGAGAGACTATATGAATTTCATATTTTATTTTCCAATGACTTGGGTTTCATATTCGTGAACATGACTATATGCAGATTTTTTTGAGTTATCAATGCGATATCAGTAGATGATCAACAGGGCCAGTCCTGAGTTATTTCGATGCCTTGGGCGAGATTTCCGAAAAATGGCCCACTAAGTATTGTAAACACAAGATGCACTATCTTCAGGGGTTTGACCTTGAGACAAGACCCACGATCAACTTAATATAAATCAAACAACTAGTTAAACTATTTTACTTTATACAATAAATTTTAACGTTTAAAATTCTGTGACGGACTCATGATTTTTTGTCGGGTAGCACTAGAAGAAATGTCGCTCAAACTGATACTAATCGTGTATAGACTGCCAACAGACTGTCAAATATCTAGTTGAAGGCTTGAAGCTATTATATAACTTTAGTTTAATAGTTGCATATTATGACTTTTGTTTTCCTCATACAATTTTAGTATTAGTTATATAAGATTCCGTTAAAAAAAAAGCCAAAACATAAATCAGAATTACAAACATGGAAACAAAGGATATGTAAAACAATACAATAACATTGATTTGATAGGGGTGGGATCTACAGAGACCAACCATTTATCAAAGATCAAATGGTTAGATCTCAACCATTCAATCCACTTTCATCCTAAGGCCCTAATTAATTCTCAGATTTAAATTAAAAAGGCAATTTGGTCCAAAGATAAAAGCATTTTCCCCCTTTTCTCCCATTTCCTTAATCAAACCATCTCTAAGAAACTACGGTTAAAAAAATCTGCTCTCTCCTCACACACATGAACAATCAATTAATCATCAAATTCATCTTTTAAATGCATCATTCATCATCAAACTAGTTTGAATATCATTCAATTACATTAAATTTGTCATCAATTCCGTTCGAAAATCATCAAATCCGATCAAACATCATCAAAATCGTTCCAAGTTGTTCAAATTGCTCCAACCTTGTTCAATTGCGCACAATCACGCTTTTTGAAAATCATCTTAATCATCAAAGCTATGGATAATAATGAGGAAATTAAACAATTTAGGAGTGTTGAAGAAGGTACCTGAAGTATGAATGTTTATGATGCTTCACGAATTTGGAGTATTGTCGAAGGCATCTGAGGTATGAATGTTAATGATGTTGAAACGAGTTCGAAGGGTAAGATCTTAAAAGATTTGGAACAAATGATCAAAACGAAGAATCGAAGTTATAGGTAAATCATATGTGATTTGCTTAATATTGTTTAGTCTTTATTATGAATGTGTTATTCTGAAGTATATAGTGAAATCATATATGATTATGTTTATACTTAAAATGAGTAAATCATTAGTGATTTGGACATGTTTAGAGTTTAGAATTTAACTTACAAGTATGAGTTTTAACACGCAAGTAACACAATCGCATGTGATTTACACCAAGTATCACAATCACATGTGATTTGTCTTGAAGAGATCACAATCACATGTGATTCTACATGAATGAATGTAGATTTTTAAAAATATGTTAGTTACGTGTTTTAATAAATATGTCTATCTTATATACATTTACAGATGTTATGACAACACCGAAACCAAGTTTAGTCAGTGAGACACTTGGAGAATCACTATATTGGTTGAATTTTTGGAGCATATCGATCAATAAAGAACCGTGTAGACATTGTTGTGCACAAACCTCCAATCAAAAAGGATGATACGAAGAATTATCGTTGTACCAAAGCCAAAGATCATATATGCTAAAAACATGTCAAGAACTAGAAACAAAGATGGTACAAGGTGGAACGTAGGGAAGAGTGCAAAGAGAAAGCACTTACCGCTAGTTTGAAGCCAAAGAGGAAATGCAGGGAATGTGGAGAGAATACTCATACACATAACAAAAAGACTTGTATGCTAAATCAAATGGCAAAATCAAAAGCGGTTGTACAAGTGGAACAAGCAATGAATAACGATGCAAACTCGATGTTTTTTTACTTTATAATTACTTTTAAGTTTTCATCCATTTTATATTGTCGTGGATTGTTACTTCAGTTTAACTGAGACATAAATTGTTACTTCAGTTGTAAACTTTGATATGTGGATTATTAATTGAATAAGAACTTTAATTAGATTTTAACTTTCGATGTTTATTAGTTTGTTTAAGGTACACATGAAAATCACTTGTGATTCTCATGCCAAATCACAAGTGATTCTCAGGCTAGATCACTTGTGATTCTCATGCCAAATCACAAGTGATTTTGGCTAAATCACTTGTGATTCTCATGCCAAATCACAAGTGATTTAAGCTAAATCACTTGTGATTCTTTGAATCACATGTGATTGTTTCAAATTACACATGATTTGTAAACAATCACATGTGATTCACATATTATATATTAAAAGTAAGTAATATCCCAAAACAAAGAAGTAACAAGTTTGTTTAGAAAATGTAATAAAGTTTGGTACACATGTAAATCACTTGTGATTTGATGCCAAATCACTTGTGATTCTCATGCCAAATCACTTGTGATTATCCGCTAAATCACTTGTGGTTTATTAAATCACATGTGATTCATTGAATCACATGTGATCGTTTTTCAAATCACACATGATTTCAGAAACAATCACATGTGATTCACATATTATATATTAAAACTTAGTGAAGTAACTGTACTTAAAACATCCATTTCTCAAAAGTTAGTAATGTAAACAAGTCTATTCCAACACACATTTAAAGAAACGAAATAGACATCATAATTATATTTAATACATACTAAATATTTACTTGTCCATAACTACACTAGAATTCTTCTATATAAGCAAAATCTGAAAGTCACTTGTCCGAAATCCCAACTACTTGCAGTAAAACAAAAAACATAAAACATTTTAACATAAGTAGATAAGTTGTTAGTTACAAATGCATACTATTGCCAAGCAATATCCTAAACACGTTCCATCCTCGTAAAATCATAAGCGGGTTCCTTCTTGTCACTGATAGCATTCTTATTGGTCTCTGTTCCTTCTAGACAAGGTACTTAGACTACGTGTTCGTCGAGTGCCTCACTTTCCGCTTAGCCACCAACTTTTCTTTTTTTGTAAAGAAAACCTTGGGGATGCACATTACTTTCAATTCCATGTTTATATTCCTTAAAATTTTCATGGGGATTAGCCTCGTGAGGTTTCACATTTAGTAGAGGTGGCTTCACCATAGGCCGAGGTTTTGCACCTTTGGTTGTGTCTTCGCCTTAGGTCGAGGTCGCTTAGACATCTTTTGTTCAAGATTCTACCTTCGGTGTGGTTGTCACGTAAACATGTAATTCACATATAATATATCAAAAGAAAAGTACCTGTAGGAATATCAAGAGCTCTAGACATCATTAACTCTTGAAGCTTTGTCATTAAAAACGCTAATGTTTTGACTAGTACATGGAGCTTAATATCATCATCTACACAATTATCAAAATCATCTAGAGGATTATATTTCTGTTGCCCTAAATTATAATAAAAAAAAAGTATTCATAAATAACAAATCACATGCGATATAATGTTTCAAAATTAGGCTAAACCAACTCAAAAAAACGTTGATTTACACCTTTTTTTAAAATCACATCAAGCATAATCTGATTGTAATTATGATTAACGGATTGAAATGATGAAATCGGGGGGTGAAATGTTGATCATCTTCTTCTTCAATTGATTAACAAGGATAAAATTATAATCATTGAACAAAAACATCAAAATTAGGTTAAAATTTTACCGGAAAACAATCATCTTCTTCGTCAATTGATTAACAAGTTGACGAGATGTGGAATCAGGCCTAGATGATAACGTTATTTCACTTTTGATGTCCTATAATCTGATTGTAATTATGAGTAATAGATTGAAATGATGAAATTGGGGGTTAAATTGAGTGAGATATCTGATAGAGAATAAGAGAGAGAAACAAATGTGTGTTTTGTGTTTGTATGAAAGAAGTGTGCTAAGCACGTGAGTTTGCTAAGTGGTGTGAGATGACATTTTAGTCCTTCTGTCAATTTAATATTAATTACGTTTTTTTTTTATAATTTAATATACCCTTTTTAATATCAACCATTAGATGAAGTGGAATGGAAGGTGGGGATCTTACCATTAGGTCTTTGAAAAAATGTTGATCTTGTTGAACCAAACTTCAATATGAAAAAGTTAATGCAGTATAAATCAAAATATAAGAAATTTATTTATTTATTAAAAATAGTTAAACAAGAAATCAACAAAAAGTTACATTTTCTTTTAAAAGCAAGAGCCAAAAATCTTTTTAATTTGACAAGATATCTCTCCTCCATTATAGTCTATCTTCTTCCTCCTAAAAGTTAAGCCACCATTCTCAAAGCTCTACATAGTTCAACCTCATCACTATAAATCAGTCCACAATACTAAAAATTTGATGCCCCTTATTTGTGTGATGCCTCGGGAGGTCGCCTCGCTCGCCTACCCTAGGGTCGGCCCTAATGATCAACAAAACATATAATTTATAATCTGCCACCCAACAAAATATTACATTCCCAAGAACCACTTTCATTCAACAACAACTCTTATAAATCTAATTTGTTTATTTATTTTTTAAATGAATCACCCGACTACCCAAGCATCTCATTGCTAGAGACATAATTTGGTAACGAAATCAGTCATTTTTTTTCTATTGAAACAGGAATTGTGTAATCTTTATTTGGTGTACTTGGTATTCATATAGTAAAACACTCATCACCTGTGTGTATCACAAAGTCACAATCATTCCATCTTGTTATGGTCGCAATTGATTTATGTAGAAATGATAGTGTATTAATCACAAACAGGCATTCAAAGTGAGAAGATGAACACGAATCTGTAATAAATGGGATTTGTTATATGATTTATGAAGTGGAATTGTTACAGAGAGAATTGAGAGAAGTACAAAATCAAGAATGAATTACAAATGAAATGTAAATGAGTTTTTATACAAAGGGAGGAAGGAGAAATGGGAGGAAGGAGAAAACAGATTTTCCCGCCAAAAGTTATAACTAACTTTTGGCCTTCAGATAGAATCCATCAAGAGAATCCAAATTGGCCAAGATGTGCTTCTCACGTCTTGATGTTAGAAGAGCTTCTAACATTCCATTCCCCTTAGCATTCTTGTCCTCAAGAATGTAGCTCCATCTCGGGAAATATTTGAATCAAATCAGCATAGAGCTCCCAAGTAGCATCCTCCTATGGTGATTGAACCACTTAACGAACATACAACAACTGCTCTGTTGTTTAACTTGCCCAATCTTCTTCCAATGATGGCTTCAGGTTCCACACTTAGCACACCATTTGGACCACACTGAGGTAAAACTCCCATCTTGTTATTACTTCCTTTACACAACTTTAGCTGTGACACATGGAATACTGGGGATGAATCGACTATCCTCGGTAATTGCAACTTGTAAGCTACCTTTCCCACTTTAGCAATGATGAGAAAAGGCCCATAGTACTTAGCCACAAACTTATGATAAGATCCTTGTCTAACAGAAGCTTGTCTATAAGGCACAGCTTTCAAATAGACCCACATGCCAACCTCAAAACTTCTATCACTTCGTGCTTGTCGCCATATTTTTCATTCTAACTCGTGACCTCTTCAAATGGAACGCAACATCTCAATAGCTTGCTCCCTTGCTTGCATGGTCTGTCAACTTCCTCTCTTGCACTAGAACCAGAAGTAAGGCAAATGAATGTTAGGAGCTTGTCCATACACAACCTCAAATGGAGTGGTTTGAGTTGAACTATGGAAATTGGTATTGTACCAATATTCTGCCAAAGCTACCCATTTGACCCACTCCTGGGTTTTTCACCGTCATACACCTTAAGAAGCATTCCACACATTTATTGACTATCTCTGTTTGTCCATCCAGTTGTGGATGATAAGATGTGGACAAGTTCCACTGCACCTTGAGGACCTTGAATAGAGATTGCCAAAAATGACTGATGAAAATCTTGTCTCTATCACTAACAATAGTATTAGGCATTCCATGTAGCTTGTACACATTATCCAAGAACATCGAGCAACCTGGCTGCGTGAATGGGTGACTCATTGGAATGAAGTGTGCATACTTACTAAGTCTATCCACTACCACAAACAACACTGTTTTGCCCTGTGATGGTGGTAAAGCTTCAATGAAGTCCATAGAAATGTCATGCCACACTTTAGTAGGAACTGGAAGTGGTTGGAGTAGGCCTGGGCTTGCAGCTAAATCAGACTTATTCCTTTGACAAATATCACATTCAGCCACAAATTTCTAAACCAACTTCTTCATTCCTCTCCAATACAACACAGTTCCCATCTTCTTAATAGTAACTTGGACACCTGAATGTCCAACAACTGGTCCATAATGGAAATGTGTCAGTAACATCTTCCTCAACTGCTCATCATTACCAACTACTAGTTTTCCTTTCCTTCTCAACTCATCACTATTCCGTATACTTGCTCGATGTAAGTCTTATCTTTCAGCTTGGTAATTACTCCTTGCAATTCTGTATCCTTATCCCAACTTTCTTTAATCAGCTTCAACAAGTCGCTTCACCTTGTACTTAGAACCATGGCACACAACTCGTAACCACTAGAGACCCTAGAGAGTGCATCACAGTGACCAAATTCTCACTACCCTTCTTATAAGAAATTTCATAATCATACCCCATCGCCTTTGGCAACCATTTAGCCTGAAAGGGTGTGGTCAGTCTTTGATCCAACAAGTATCTAAGACTGAAGTGGTCAGTCTTAATTTTAAAATGTCTATCTAAAAGGTACCCCCTCCATCTTTCTAGAGCCATTAAAACTGCATAGAATTCATTTTCATAGGTTGATAAAGCTTGATGTTTTGGAGCTAAAGCCTTGCTTAGATAGGCTATGGGATGTCCACCTTGTTGCAACACTGCTCCAATACCTGTTCCTGATGCATCAGTCTCAACTGTGAAGGGTTGATTGAAATTTGGTAGAGCTAAAACTGGGGCTTCCATCATGGCTATTTTTAACTTCTCAAAAGCTTCTTGTGCACTGTTGTCCCATGTGAAAGAATTCTTCTTTAGCAAAATAGTTAGAGGCTTACTAATCATTGCATAATCTTTGATGAATCTTACGTAATACCACTGTCAACCCAAGGAAACCCCTTAATTGTTTCCAAAGTGTTAGGAATTGGCCACTTCTGCATAGCTTCTATCTTGAAAGGATCTGTTGATACACCTTCTCCTGAAATAATATGACCCAAATACTCCACTTGTTTAGCAGCAAAAGTACACTTGCTCAGTTTAGCATACAAAGAGTTAGTCTTCATGACTTGTAGGATTTGCTCTCACATGTTGCCAATGTTCTTCCAATGTAGCACTATAGACCAAGATATCATCAAAAAACACAAGCACAAACTTTCTCAAAAAAGGCTTAAACACCTTGTTCATGAGTGACTGAAAGGTTGAGGGTGCATTGGTCAAACCAAAGGGCATCATAAGAAACTCATAGTGGCCTTCATGAGTTCTAAAAGCTGTTTTTCCCACATCTTGATGCATCCTTATTTGGTGGTAACCGGACACGAGATCCAACTTTGTGAAGAACTGAGCACCATTCAACTCATCTAGCAATTCCTCAATAACTGGTATAGGAAACTTGTCTTTAACAGTGTATTTATTGAGCTGTCTATAGTCAATACACATTCTCCATGTACCATCTTTCTTTTTCACCATGACAATGGGAGAAGAGTATGGACTTTGACTATCTCTTATGACCCCGTTCTTTCAAATCTTTAACCATTGCTTCAATAGCATCCTTTTGGTGAGGTGGGTGTTTGTATGGTCTAATATTGATAGGAGGAGTGTTTGGTAGTAATGGTATGGTATGGTCATGTGTTCTTTGTGGTGGTAATGAGGTTGGTATTTCAAACACTGTTTGGTACTCATCCAACAGGGTAGTCAGTTGTGGTGATTTTGGTGTCTCTGATATTGGTGTTATACTAAACAAAGTATTTGGGTAGACACATAGCATGGGCACATTAGTTTTAGTACCACGCCTCTGATCTCCTTGTTGGTTTTCTTCCCAGACATCCAATGTAAAAGCGACCTTTTGAGCTCCCGATCACCATTATTTTCCCTTGTACATGAAATCCATCACCGGTTCTTTGAAGTTCCACAGAATACCACCCAAGGTAGACAACCATTGAACTCCTAGGACCATTTCATATCCTCCCAAAGGCAAGATTAACACATCAGACACAAATACTTCACCTTGAATAGTCCACTTGAAATCCTTGCACTCAAACAAACTAGTTATGACCTGTCAATTAGCCACTGAAACTTCCATAGGACATATCTTTTTGAGCCTACAACCCAGCTTTTTATGTTTTGAGGTCCAAAAAGTATGTGTACTTGCCGAAATCAATGAGAGAATGCAAAGTATTCTTCCCCACATAAGCCTTTACCCTCATGGTCTTGTAAGTGCTTTCCCCAGTTAAAGCATGCAATGAAATTTGAGGTTCCTCCCCCATAGTGTTCTCAAACTGATGCATAATCTGCTCTTCCCCATCTCCAACATTATCACCACTCCCTCTTGCCTTCATCCACACAAATCTCCAAAGAAAACAACTGCCACTACATTTATGGCCTGGCACAAACTTCTCATCACAATAAAAACACTGATTCTTTGCTCTTTTATCTGCTATCTCCTTTTGAGTCAATCTTCTCCTATTTTGTACATAAGCAGGTCCAGTATGTTGTGGTGCAAGCAATGCTAAAGTAGTAGTGGTATTCTTAGGTGGATAAGCTGAATTCCTATTAGCATATGTATTGGTACTAACATAAGTAGTTTTGGGAGTAGTGAGCAAAGGTACTGATCTACTCTTCATTACCACAAGAGTTGCTTCTTGCATTTTGGCTAAACAATACACATCTGATAGGGTAGTTGGTTTAAACATTCTAACAGCCATTCCTATCTCATCTTTCAAACCCCCTATGAACAAGCTAATAGCATAAGACTCAGTCAACTCTACATTAAATTTGTCATCAATTCCGTTCGAAAATCATCAAATCCGATCAAACATCATCAAAATCGTTCCAAGTTGTTCAAATTCGTTCCAACCTGTTCAATTGCGCACAATCACTGTTTGAAAATCATCTTAATCATCAAAGCTATGGATAATAATGAGGAAATTAAACAATTTAGGAGTGTTGAAGAAGGTACCTGAAGTATGAATGTTTATGATGCTTCACGAATTTGGAGTATTGTCGAAGGCATCTGAGGTATGAATGTTAATGATGTTGAAACGAGTTCGAAGGGTAAGATCTTAAAAGATTTGGAACAAATGATCAAAACGAAGAATCAGAACCGTTATAGGTAAATCATATGTGATTTGCTTAATATTGTTTAGTCTTTATTATGAATGTGTTATTCTGAAGTATATAGTGAAATCATATATGATTATGTTTATACTTAAAATGAGTAAATCATTAGTGATTTGGACATGTTTAGAGTTTAGAATTTAACTTACAAGTATGAGTTTTAACACAAAGTAACACAATCGCATGTGATTTACACCTGCAAGTATCACAATCACATGTGATTTGTACTGAAGAGATCACAATCACATGTGATTCTACATGAATGAATGTAGATTTTTAAAAATATGTTAGTTACGTGTTTTAATAAATATGTCTATCTTATATACATTTACAGATGTTATGACAACACCGAAACCAAGTTTAGTCAGTGAGACACTTGGAGAATCACTATATTGGTTGAATTTTTGGAGCATATCAGATCAATAAAGAACCAGGTAGACATTGTTGTGCACAAACCTCCAATCAAAAAGGATGATACGAAGAATTATCGTTGTACCAAAGCCAAAGATCATATATGCTAAAAACATGTCAAGAACTAGAAACAAAGATGGTACAAGGTGGAACGTAGGAAGAGTGCAAAAGAGAAAGCACTTACCGCTAGTTTGAAGCCAAAGAGGAAATGCGGGGAATGTGGAGAGAATACTCATACACATAACAAAAAGACTTGTATGCTAAATCAAATGGCAAAATCAAAAGCGGTTGTACAAGTGGAACAAGCAATGAATAACGCTGATGCAAACTGATGTTTTTTTTTACTTTATAATTACTTTTAAGTTTTCATCCATTTTATATTGTCGTGGATTGTTACTTCAGTTTAACTGAGACATAAATTGTTACTTCAGTTGTAAACTTTGATATGTGGATTATTAATTGAATAAGAACTTTAATTAGATTTTAACTTTCGATGTTTATTAGTTTGTTTAAGGTACACATGAAAATCACTTGTGATTCTCATGCCAAATCACAAGTGATTCTCAGGCTAGATCACTTGTGATTCTCATGCCAAATCACAAGTGATTTTGGCTAAATCACTTGTGATTCTCATGCCAAATCACAAGTGATTTAAGCTAAATCACTTGTGATTCTTTGAATCACATGTGATTGTTTCAAATTACACATGATTTCAGAAACAATCACATGTGATTCACATATTATATATTAAAAGTAAGTAATATCCTGAAAACAGTGAAGTAACAAGTTTGTTTAGAAAATGTAATAAAGTTTGGTACACATGTAAATCACTTGTGATTTGATGCCAAATCACTTGTGATTCTCATGCCAAATCACTTGTGATTATCTGGCTAAATCACTTGTGGTTTATTAAATCACATGTGATTCATTGAATCACATGTGATCTTTTTTCAAATCACACATGATTTCAGAAACAATCACATGTGATTCACATATTATATATTAAAACTTAGTGAAGTAACTGTACTTAAAACATCCATTTCTCAAAAGTTAGTAATGTAAACAAGTCTATTCCAACACACATTTAAAGAAACGAAATAGACATCATAATTATATTTAATACATACTAAATATTTACTTGTCCATAACTACACTAGAATTCTTCTATATAAGCAAAATCTGAAAGTCACTTGTCCGAAATCCCAACTACTTGCAGTAAAACAAAAAACATAAAACATTTTAACATAAGTAGATAAGTTGTTAGTTACAAATGCATACTATTGCCAAGCAATATCCTAAACACGTTCCATCCTCGTAAAATCATAAGCGGGTTCCTTCTTGTCACTGATAGCATTCTTATTGGTCTCTGTTCCTTCTAGACAAGGTACTTAGACTACAGGTTCGTCGAGTCTGTGCCTCTACTTTCCGCTTAGCCACCAACTTTTCTTTTTTTGTAAAGAAAACCTTGGGGATGCACATTACTTTCAATTCCATGTTTATATTCCTTAAAATTTTCATGGGGATTCGCCTCAGGAGGTTTCACATTTAGTAGAGGTGGCTTCACCATAGGCTGAGGCTGCACCTTTGGTTGTGTCTTCGCCTTAGGCTGAGGCTGCTTAGACATCTTTGTTCAAGATTCTACCTTCGCCTGTGGTTATCACAGAAACATGTAATTCACATATAATATATCAAAAGAAAAGTACCTGTAGGAATATCAAGAGCTCTAGACATCATTAACTCTTGAAGCTTTGTCATTAAAAACGCTAATGTTTTGACTAGTACATGGAGCTTAATATCATCATCTACACAATTATCAAAATCATCTAGAGGATTATATTTCTGTTGCCCTAAATTATAATAAAAAAAAAGTATTCATAAATAACAAATCACATGCGATATAATGTTTCAAAATTAGGCTAAACCAACTCAAAAAAACGTTGATTTACACCTTTTTTTAAAATCACATCAAGCATAATCTGATTGTAATTATGATTAACGGATTGAAATGATGAAATCGGGGGGTGAAATGTTGATCATCTTCTTCTTCAATTGATTAACAAGGATAAAATTATAATCATTGAACAAAAACATCAAAATTAGGTTAAAATTTTACCGGAAAACAATCATCTTCTTCGTCAATTGATTAACAAGTTGACGAGATGTGGAATCAGGCCTAGATGATAACGTTATTTCACTTTTGATGTCCTATAATCTGATTGTAATTATGAGTAATAGATTGAAATGATGAAATTGGGGGTTAAATTGAGTGAGATATCTGATAGAGAATAAGAGAGAGAAACAAATGTGTGTTTTGTGTTTGTATGAAAGAAGTGTGCTAAGCACGTGAGTTTGCTAAGTGGTGTGAGATGACATTTTAGTCCTTCTGTCAATTTAATATTAATTACGTTTTTTTTTTTTTTTTTTTTTTATAATTTAATATACCCTTTTTAATATCAACCATTAGATGAAGTGGAATGGAAGGTGGGGATCTTACCATTAGGTCTTTGAAAAAATGTTGATCTTCAGTGAACCAAACTTCAATATGAAAAAGTTAATGCAGTATAAATCAAAATATAAGAAATTTATTTATTTATTAAAAAATAGTTAAACAGTAAATCAACAAAAAGTTCTGTTTTCTTTTAAAAGCAAGAGCCAAAAATCTTTTTAATTTGACAGTATATCTCTCCTCCATTATAGTCTATCTTCTTCCTCCTAAAAGTTAAGCCACCATTCTCAAAGCTCTACATAGTTCAACCTCATCACTATAAATCAGTCCACAATACTAAAAATTTGATGCCCCTTATTTGTGTGATGCCCTGGGAGGTCGCCCGGCTCGCCCTACCCTAGGGTCGGCCCTAATGATCAACAAAACATATAATTTATAATCTGCCACCCAACAAAATATTACATTCCCAAGAACCACTTTCATTCAACAACAACTCTTATAAATCTAATTTGTTTATTTATTTTTTAAATGAATCACCCGACTACCCAAGCATCTCATTGCTAGAGACATAATTTGGTAACGAAATCAGTCATTTTTTTTCTATTGAAACAGGAATTGTGTAATCTTTATTTGGTGTACTTGGTATTCATATAGTAAAACACTCATCACCTGTGTGTATCACAAAGTCACAATCATTCCATCTTGTTATGGTCGCAATTGATTTATGTAGAAATGATAGTGTATTAATCACAAACAGGCATTCAAAGTGAGAAGATGAACACGAATCTGTAATAAATGGGATTTGTTATATGATTTATGAAGTGGAATTGTTACAGAGAGAATTGAGAGAAGTACAAAATCAAGAATGAATTACAAATGAAATGTAAATGAGTTTTTATACAAAGGGAGGAAGGAGAAATGGGAGGAAGGAGAAAACAGATTTTCCCGCCAAAAGTTATAACTAACTTTTGGCCTTCAGTAGAATCCATCAGTAGAATCCAAATTGGCCAGCATGTGCTTCTCACGTGCTGATGTTAGAAGAGCTTCTAACATTCCATCCCCCTTAGCATTCTTGTCCTCAAGAATGTAGCTCCATCTCGGGAAATCTTTGAATCAAATCAGCATAGAGCTCCCAAGTAGCATCCTCCTATGACTGATTGAACCACTTAACCAGAACATACAACACTGCTCTGTTGTTTAACTTGCCCAATCTTCTTCCAATGATAGCTTCAGGTTCCACACTTAGCACACCATTTGGACCATAGTGAGGTAAAACTCCCATCTTGTTACTACTTCCCTTACACAACTTTAGCTATGACACATGGAATACAGGATGAATTTGACTATCCTCTGGTAGTTTCAACTTATAAGCCACCTTTCCCACCTTAGCAATAATGAGAAAAGGTCCATAGTACTTAGCCACAAACTTATGATAAGATCCTTGTCTATGAAGCTTGTCTATAAGGCTGCAGTTTCAAATAGACCCACGTGCCAACCTCAAAACTTCTATCACTTCGTGCTTGTCGCCATATTTTACATTCTAACCTGTGACCTCTTCAAATGGAACTGCAACATCTCAATAGCTTGCTCCCTTGCTTGCATGGTCCTGTCAACTTCCTCTCTGCACTAGAACCATTTAAGTAAGGCAAATGAATGTTAGGAGCTTGTCCATACACAACCTCAAATGGAGTGGTTTGAGCTGAACTATGGAAATTGGTATTGTACCAATATTCTGCCAAAGCTACCCATTTGACCCACTCCTTGGGTTTTTCACCAGTCATACACCTTAAGAAGCATTCCACACATTTATTGACTATCTCTGTTTGTCCATCAGATTGTGGATGATAAGATGTGGACAAGTTCAACTGCACCTTGAGGACCTTGAATAGAGATTGCCAAAAATGACTGATGAAAATCTTGTCTCTGTCACTAACAATAGTATTAGGCATTCCATGTAGCTTGTACACATTATCCAAGAACATCTGAGCAACCTGGCCTGCAGTGAATGGGTGACTCATTGGAATGAAGTGTGCATACTTACTAAGTCTATCCACTACCACAAACAACACTGTTTTGCCCTGTGATGGTGGTAAAGCTTCAATGAAGTCCATAGAAATGTCATGCCACACTTTAGTAGGAACTGGAAGTGGTTGGAGTAGGCCTGGGCTTGCAGCTAAATCAGACTTATTCCTTTGACAAATATCACATTCAGCCATAAATTTCTAAACCAACTTCTTCATTCCTCTCCAATACAACACAGTTCCCATCTTCTTAATAGTAACTTGGACACCTGAATGTCCAACAACTGGTCCATAATGGAAATGTGTCAGTAACATCTTCCTCAACTGCTCATCATTACCAACTACTAGTTTTCCTTTCCTTCTCAACTCATCACTATTCCAGGTATACTTGCTCCCAGTGTAAGTCTTATCTTTCAGCTTGGTAATTACTCCTTGCAATTCTGTATCCTTATCCCAACTTTCTTTAATCAGCTTCAGCAAGTCGCTTGTCACTGTACTTAGAACCATGGCACACAACTCAGAACCACTAGAGACCCTAGAGAGTGCATCAGCAGCCAAATTCTCACTACCCTTCTTATAAGAAATTTCATAATCATACCCCATCAGCTTTGGCAACCATTTAGCCTGAAAGGGTGTGGTCAGTCTTTGATCCAACAAGTATCTAAGACTGAAGTGGTCAGTCTTAATTTTAAAATGTCTATCTAAAAGGTACCCCCTCCATCTTTCTAGAGCCATTAAAACTGCATAGAATTCATTTTCATAGGTTGATAAAGCTTGATGTTTTGGAGCTAAAGCCTTGCTTAGATAGGCTATGGGATGTCCACCTTGTTGCAACACTGCTCCAATACCTGTTCCTGATGCATCAGTCTCAACTGTGAAGGGTTGATTGAAATTTGGTAGAGCTAAAACTGGGGCTTCCATCATGGCTATTTTTAACTTCTCAAATGCTTCTTGTGCACTGTTGTCCCATGTGAAAGAATTCTTCTTTAGCAAAATAGTTAGAGGCTTACTAATCACTGCATAATCTTTGATGAATCTTCTGTAATACCCTGTCAACCCAAGGAAACCCTTAATTGTTTCACATTGTTAGGAATTGGCCACTTCTGCATAGCTTCTATCTTGAAAGGATCTGTTGATACACCTTCTCCTGAAATAATATGACCCAAATACTCCACTTGTTTAGCAGCAAAAGTACACTTGCTCAGTTTAGCATACAAAGAGTTAGTCTTCATGACTTGTAGGACTGCTCTCACATGTTGCCAATGTTCTTCCAATGTAGCACTATAGACCAAGATATCATCAAAAACACAAGCACAAACTTTCTCAAAAAAGGCTTAAACACCTTGTTCATGAGTGACTGAAAGGTTGAGGGTGCATTGGTCAAACCAAAGGGCATCACAAGAAACTCATAGTGGCCTTCATGAGTTCTAAAAGCTGTTTTCCCACATCTTCAGAATGCATCCTTATTTGGTGGTAACAGGACTGAGATCCAACTTTGTGAAGAACTGAGCACCATTCAACTCATCTAGCAATTCCTCAATAACTGGGATAGGAAACTTGTCTTTAACAGTGTATTTATTGAGCTGTCTATAGTCAATACACATTCTCCATGTACCATCTTTCTTTTTCACCATGACAATGGGAGAAGAGTATGGACTTTGACTATCTCTTATGACCCCAGATTCTTTCAAATCTTTAACCATTGCTTCAATAGCATCCTTTTGGTGAGGTGGGTGTTTGTATGGTCTAATATTGATAGGAGGAGTGTTTGGTAGTAATGGTATGGTATGGTCATGTGTTCTTTGTGGTGGTAATGAGGTTGGTATTTCAAACACTGTTTGGTACTCATCCAACAGGGTAGTCAGTTGTGGTGATTTTGGTGTCTCTATATTGGTGTTATCTTGAACAAAGTATTTGGGTAGACACATAGCATGGGCACATTAGTTTTAGTACCACAGCTCTTGATCTCCTTGTTGGTTTTCTTCCCAGACATCCAATGTAAAACAGCCTTTTGAGCTCCCCTGATCACCATTATTTTTCCCTTGTACATGAAATCCATCACCAGTTCTTTGAAGTTCCACAGAATACCACCCAAGGTAGACAACCATTGAACTCCTAGGACCATTTCATATCCTCCCAAAGGCAAGATTAACACATCAGACACAAATACTTCACCTTGAATAGTCCACTTGAAATCCTTGCACTCAAACAAACTAGTTATGACCTGTCCATTAGCCACTGAAACTTCCATAGGACATATCTTTTTGAGCCTACAACCCAGTTTTTTAGCTGTTTTGAGGTCCAAAAAAGTATGTGTACTGCCAGAATCAATGAGAGAATGCAAAGTATTCTTCCCCACATAAGCCTTTACCCTCATGGTCTTGTAAGTGCTTTCCCCAGTTAAAGCATGCAATGAAATTTGAGGTTCCTCCCCTATAGTGTTCTCAAACTGATGCATAATCTGCTCTTCACCATCTCCAACATTATCACCACTCCCCTCTTCGCCTTCATCCACACAAATCTCCAAAGAAAACAACTGTCCACTACATTTATGGCACGGTACAAACTTCTCATCACAATAAAAACAACGATTCTTTGCTCTTTTATCGCTATCTCCTTTTGAGTCAATCTTCTCCTATTTTGTACATAAGCGAGGTCCAGGTATGTTGTGGTGCGGCAATGCTAAAGTAGTAGTGGTATTCTTAGGTGGATAAGCTGAATTCCTATTAGCATATGTATTGGTACTAACATAAGTAGTTTTGGGAGTAGTGAGCAAAGGTATTGATCTACTCTTCATTACCACAAGAGTTGCTTCTTGCATTTTGGCTAAACAATACACATCTGATAGGGTAGTTGGTTTAAACATTCTAACAGCCATTCCTATCTCATCTTTCAAACCCCCTATGAACAAGCTAATAGCATAAGACTCAGTCAACTCTACCTTATTCATCAACGCCTCAAACTGATCTTGATACACTTGTACGATTACTAACTTGTTTCAAGTTCTTTAATTCTATCACAGGATCTTCAAACACAGACTCAAAACGTATTTTCACTTCTTTTTCATACAAAGACCAAGCAACACCTTCACCATGTCTCTTAATGAACTGTTTATGCCAATCAAGTGCTTTATCAAACATGTGCATAGAAACTAACCTTACTTTCTGAGTTTCAGCAATGGAATCAAGAAGAAAGAACTGATTAACTCTATATAACCATCCCTGCACATCTTCACCATAAAACTTGGGAAACTCCAGCTTTGTCAACCTTTCAAATGATGATCCTTCACCTCTGTTACTAGTACCTTCCCCAGCATTCAATCGGTTAGTGGTTTGTTGTTGAACGAATAACAAACCTCTAATCTGTTCATTCATCTGCTCCATTGACCTTTGCATTGTTAACACGGCTGTATTCAGATCATCAGCAGTTGTAGAGGTCAAACTTGCTAGATTACCACCTCCATTACTGTCAGTTGCGCGTGTATTCACCATTGCAGCAATTGATTGATTATCAGATGGACAAGATGATTGGAATTGATCGGAATTGTAACGAATGTTGTTAGGCGTTATAACTGAATTGTAAGAATTGTAACTGAATTGTAACAGAGTTTTGGTGCCAAGATTGAGCTCTGATACCACTTGTTATGGTCTCAATTGATTTATGTAGAAATGATAGTGTATTAATCACAAACAGGCATTCAAAGTGAGAAGATGAACACGAATCTGTAATCAATGGGATTTGTTATATGATTTATGAAGTGGAATTGTTACAGAAAGAATTGAGAGAAGTACAAAATCAAGAATGAATTACAAATGAAATGTAAATGAGTTTTTATACAAAGGGAGGAAGGAGAAATGGGAGGAAGGAGAAAACAGATTTTCCCGCCAAAAGTTATAACTAACTTTTGGCCTTCAGTAGAATCCAAATTGGCCAGCATGTGCTTCTCACGTGCTGATGTTAGAAGAGCTTCTAACAATGTTGTACACAGTATATATATATATATATATGTGGTGCCTACCCGTGTTTAGGTCTATGTCCGAAGCCAGAGCTTTATCTAAAATACAAATCACTCATACCTTAAAATACAAAACGCACATTCACATTAATTTATCATCTAATTTCTGAATGCAATACAGAGTAATTTCAGTTTCCATTGGGGCACTTGTTTGTTTGTTGAAAACATATAAGTACTTCTGAATTATAGTATAAGTTGCTATACAGGACACTAAAAGTTATAATCATAGATTGGTAAAACATAATCAAAACCCTAGGACCGTTGCGAATTAAACATGCAACAAAACAATAAATAAAATAATAATGTAACATTGAACATAACGATTTGAAAAAAGGAACGTACGCTCCAGCGTCCATTTCAAGTAGTCTTCATCACCATTTTGAAGCTTTCAAAGTTTGGTTTTTTGGTCTTGTGAAGCTAAAACCCTCTGTTTCTTTCTTTTTGCTTTATATTTGTGGAATGTTCTAGTCGGTAGGTAGCTGGTTTGTGCATTTACATTTCTTGTCCCTTTGCTATCCAAAATTACCTCACCATGACAAAGTGACTTCACATCCTTACTAATCCTCTTGCTTAAAAAATCGACAAGTAAAAAATATAAAACGATATAGTAATACTCTTTTAAAAAAAACATATGCATTTGTTTTCGCTTATACTGATTGCAAACAATTTTTCACTAAGAGGGGCGGGTGTGGTGATGGAGCATAACCTCTTCATCACTGTCACCTAAGCGTCATATCAGCATAACAAATCTCCACAACTAACCACAACAAACCCCTCTTCCTCATAACAAACTTCAACCTCTTCATTTGGGCCCTACCACTACCACTTTATTTTTTTAGACTAAAATACACGGTTGGTCCCTAAATTTGTCACTGCGCTTCGCGTTGGGACAAACCTGGACATTATCATCGCATGAGGTCCAAAACATGGGCTTTATATGCCAAACTTGTCCCTTGACCAATAACGCCGATGTCAACGTTCCGTTATACTCCAGAAAACCTCGTTATTATGTTACTGTTGAGGGTAGAAAAGTCATTTTACTTGATGTACTATAGCAGATGTCTTGTCCAATTTCCCGCCATTATGTAGAATATAACAAAGTTGTGTACTCATTTCTCATCCCCAAACTTGTTTTGGAAGCCTACCCAGAAAACCCTAATGCAATGTCAATCATCAAATCAAATAATCTAAGTAAGAAAATAACAAACACCAACCTTGGATTTACTCTATGGCGAATAAGAGAATATCCTTTCTTTGATGATCATGAAATTGAGGAAAAAGCTGCAATCAGGAGATATTGTAAGTCTTTTTTGGTTATAGCCTATTACAATCATATGTTAGTACGACTGTTTAAGTTATTCTCCTTTTAGGTAACTTTAGCTTAACGTTGTTTTTGTACATTTTTTATACAGCGGGTGAACCAGGATCCTTTAGCATGATGTTCCATTATGAAGGTACATTCAAATACTTTCCAGGTAGAATATATCAAGGAGGTAAGAAATGCCTTGTTGATCAGGTGGAAATAAAAGAGGTATCCGTTGATGAAATGGATGCTCTCATGACCCAAATAGGTTATGAGATTGGACAAACCATTTGTTTCTACTTTCTTAAGCCTGGTTGTACATTGGACGATGGTTTGTTTTCTTTATGTGAAGCTGCTAATGTTGAGTTATTAAAAGATGTTGTCATAGAGCATAAGCTGATAGATGTCTATGTGGAAATAGGGAAGACAAGATTAGAACTTTCTGAAATGTCCCCACAATCAATTAAGACTGTGTTTGGGGAGATGGATGAAGATAGGATAAAAGTTGCTACTGCGGCTATTCAATCTTGTTGTAGACGATTGGTGTTAGATGATCTTGATAATGAACCTGCCCTAGATCCTTTTATCCAACTTACACAAGTGCCTATGGACGTCAATGATATTGGTGAATCTAGCAATTTGCCAAACATTGAGCCTGTATTTTCCACCCTAGACACATCATTTGCTAGCCAACCTGTTCATAACAGTGAGCGTGATTTAGTAATTGATGAGGACATTGTTATTAAGGAGCCTGATAATTTTGAGGTTAATCTGTTACGAGTGACTCAGGAGAAGCACTTAGACAAAGTAGGAAGAGCACTAGTTGATGTCAATAACAGGTTTGAGGAGCCTGATAATTTTGAGGTTAATCTGTTTCAATTGACTCAGGAGAAGCACTTAGACAAAGCAGGAAGAGCACTAGTTGATGTCAATAACAAGTTTGAGGAGTCTGATGTGGATGTAACTCTGTTTCAATTGACTCAGGATAACATGGAAGAGGATCCTGTTGTTGATGTTACTCTGTTACAAGTATGTGACACTAGTGACTTAGGCAATGCAGTTGATGATTCAATTCAAGCAAATGAAGAGAAAACTTGTCAGGAGAATGATGCACAACTTGCTATGGTCCAAGTAGGTCAGAGTAATAAGTTAGGTGAAGCAGGAACAACCAGTAATATAAGTGATGACATGCAGTTGGAAAATGATTTACCTGTGATGGTTGATGATATCTTTTGCAGTGACTATGTTTCTTTCCAACAGGCAGACTTTGCAAATGGAGTCTATACCACATTCTTCTATTCTGTCGAGTTTGCTACTGCGTAGGGAAGTCAAAACACAGTAACAGAGAATTCAATAGAAACTAGGAGGGAGTTGTTTTTCTAAAGAATGACAAAACAAGAATAGATGTAAAGGTTGTGTTCCACTTTCAGGCCCAAGTGAAGGTCCTGGACTGGATATAGGCCCATCTAGAAGTCCATTAAACGAGAGGGGTATAAATGCATTGCTTTCGGCAAAAAGGACCCTTGAAATACTCGCCCATGGCTATTGTTTGTTGGCGGGAATGGTGAGACAGTGTATCACGGTCAGTCGGAACATATAATGAGCAACACACTTGTTTGCAATCAAAGGCGGTCGAGCTTTTGACTTATATCTCACGAAAATTACAGCAAAAATTGAAACCAATCCACTGGTTCCTGTCAAGTCTGTGCATAATCAACTTACCAACCAATACGAGCCGGTGTTGTTGAAAGTCAAGTTAGTGCAGTTCAAGGAAGTGGTGTTCAATCTGAACATCAAGATCCAGCAACTGAAGATCCCATCATACATGATGCATCCCTGTCACAATCCCATCAACATCAAGATGAAGCAATTGCCGATCCCAGCATGCATGAGCAATCCCAGTGTCAATCCCAGCAACATGATCAATCGGTCGATTCTCACTGCAGTCAAGTGATGTTCAAGCGGTTTCTACTTCAACCCGCCTGCTACACGAAGAATGACTAGGCAGCAGGTGCGCTTGCAAGAATGATGGTCTCACCATAGGTCAATTCTATTATGCTAATTATCTAGACAATGTTTCATCTAGTTATTTCCTATGGACAAGTTATGTACTCTAAAAACATATGTGTGTGTGTGTCTAATTGTAGTTCTCATGCTTTGAAAAGTATGCAATTTTATGCATTTGGAATTATATCCATTTGCATTAACTATGGAACCATGTCATTATTGTATATTTTTTAGATTGACTAAGCTTGATGTGTGAATAATTTGCATCAAAAGTAACCAAAGCTAAACAAAACCTCATAAGAATGTTGACATTTAAAAGTCAACCCTAAACAAATTGCTAACCATCTGCATACCCATAAGGCATTGAAAATCAAAAATAAAGCAAACTGAATACTTCATAACAACGTTACTACAATTCAAGATACTGAACATTAACCATCTCGCCTCATTACATAAAAGCTAAAAAAGTTATCCCAATGCAAAAACAATATCCAACTTAGCACCAGGTAAATCTTCCACTTCCACACATCACCTTCAGCAACTACTAATCTTGCCTCAAGCTCATTTCTCCCCCTCAAAAGGCCTGGTATGATCATTCTTGAACGAGCAAGATTTCGGGATCATACCATCTTATCCACCAAAAAGAAGACCCCTATTCATGATTATGACAAGTCATTAAACAACCACCATTGTTACAATGTACTTTGTTTCTTGCGAAAAAAACTAACAGAATAAATATTAAGACGCACTTACTTCAATAGGACCACCAAAGAATCAACGCCCTGGGTTGGTAGAGGTCCACGAAGTGCGAATAATAACTTTCTTACCACACCAGCAACGTACCATCTTGAAACGATGATCGTTTTGTAGAAGACTGTTTTTGTAGGATAGTTTAGGGATGGATGATAAATGTCGACCAACCCGTGTTACACAGACATATTGTAACACCCCAACTCGGCAAGGGTAGAAGTGTCACATTCTGGTATCATATCAGAACATACAAATAAAGTTTTGCAACCGGAATCCTTATAAAATAAATTACCAAGTCATATAAACGAATGACTTACAAAGAAAAATACAAAATCCAATATGTCCAAAATGAAATGAAAACTCAAAACAATAGCTCTTCAAATTAGGTCCAAAATAATAAGGTAACTAGGGTCGGTCCACTCAAATAATCCAAATCTCAGCCTATCAAAGCCCATCTTCCAACCTACAACCTGCCGCAGGAAAAGAAATGCGGCTGAGCTTAAAAAGCCTAGTGAACAGATATAACAAGAGGAAAGCTAAACAAAATTAGAAATGCAAAATGAAACAAGGAAACCGATAACAAGGTCACAATGAAATGGAACAATGAGTCAATGAGGATCCTGCAGAAACACCAATATAACAGATCCCCAGAAGGAACATCAATCAATGGAGAACACAACAAAGCAACGCATCAAGGACATATATATAATCACATATAAACAACCAGAAATACAAGCACCGAAACATAATCAAGCATAGCAGACGTCGCATCCACTCAACATAAGAATAACATGCAATCAAATCAGGAAATCAGAATACATATAAACCAAACGGAAAACTAAAAGCAAGCGGAAGCAATTAATTATAAAGTGAGCATGGCAATCACACAAGTAAAAAAAATCCACAGTTAATAATGTAACAGTATCATTACAGAAATATAAACATGGCAGGTCAACAATTAGCAATAAAAACACTGACGGATAATCATAGTCCACGAGATTACTAAACGAAAGTATACATGATAAACCGATAATACAATCGATTACACACTAGCATGGTTACCAAACAAATCAAAGGGTCACATAATGATGAGTGTGTAAATACTCATCATTTTTGTACAAAATAAACTGCAAAATCATCTGAAAACACTCAGAAACACATCAAAATGATCAAAATATCACAAATCAGTGTTTTATGTGTTTTTAATGCAAAAATATCAAAATCAGATGAAAAACATATCAAAATTTGCAAAAATTGCAGTTTTAGTCCCCCAAGTTTCAAAAGTTGTCAAAAACAGTCCCTGAGCACATAATTTCAAAAGTAAAGTCACCAAAGGTCCTTTTTAAATCATAAGTTGTCAAATTTAGTCCTTTGGTGAAAAATATGAAAAGTTTGAGAAAATTACAACTTTGGTCCCTCAAGTTTAAAAATTGGCAGAATTGGTCCCTGGAAAATGTGAAAATGGCAACATTGGTCCTTGTACTTTTGAAGATTGTCACTTTAAGTCCTTGGAACATCTTTGCAAGATTGGCAGTTCAAGTCCTTGCAATTTCAGAATTTACACCTTTAGTCCTTGAAGTTTAAAACCCTTTCACCCATTTTGGACCCCTGCCTAGCCATATGGACCCCTGTCAAATTGCATTGTGAACCCCTTTCCATTATTACCCCTTGGATCAAATGTCTGGTCAAAAGCAGTTGGCGCCAAAGTCCACCATCTCAACTGCCTGCCTGCAACAAGCTTTCCCCCCATCCCCCCTCCTCACCAATCACTCAAACCTGTTCCCTCACCTCCAACTAACATCCAAACTTCATTAATTGCACCTTCCCCCCCCTCACTCAACCCCATTTGGCAGATAACCATTTTGGCGCCAAAAATCGTTTTGAATGGTCAAGATCAATTATAAGCCAACCAATGGCTAGGATTGGTGGGATTTCATCAGAGCAGAGAGAGAATGCATTTGGGTATAAAAGAAAGGCAAAAGAAGAAGAGAGAGCCAGTTTTTAGTTTTTAAGAAATTTAGTTAATGTCAATTTTAGTTTAAATGTTTTAGTTAAGTTGTAACATTGTTATCTTTTGTTAAATTGTACTTTCTTAAGTTGCTTTATCAATATTAATCAATTTCAAGTTCTAATTTTCAGTTATAATATCATTTCATATTGTAAAATCCACTGTTACAATTTTTATTCTCAAAGTCTTGTGTTTAAGCTTAATAATGCTTCTTTTTAAGTTTATATAAGCTTATAGAAGCTGGTTATAGCTTTTTATAAGCTTATAGTCAAGTTCCAATTCATTTTGTAACTGGGTCAACAAAAGTCAACTGGATGTTCAAATGGCAATGCAGTTGGAAATGGGGTGATGCAGTGATAGCAATGGGTTGATTTAGATTCCAGTGGGTTGGTTTAAATAGGTTAGTGTTCACTGGTTGTTGTTGCAAGCCATTGTGGCTTAGGACTACTTGTAAGTTATTTCCAATTTTATAGCATAATCTTCTCTTGTGGTTTAAAATAAGTTTTATCTGTTCAATAAGTAATAATTAGGTCAGTTAATCTTGGTTTGATCAATATCCTTATTTGATTTAATCTATAGTGCAGTTTTACTTTGCAATCTGTTGATATAGGAGTGTTTGGTTCTGTAGCTTTATCTGCCTTAAAGACTTTTGCAGTAATTGAAAACTGTTGGGTCATGCTTTGTTACCCCAATTGAACTTAACTCTGTCTTAAAATTGCATGTTCAAACAACCAAAGTAAAAATTGCACTAAATCTGTCTTAACTGCTTACTGTTGTGGATTTTGGATTTGAAATCTCTGAATTAGTGTTTAAAAGTGTTAAACATAGGTTGCATTGTGCTTATTCTCCCTTATAACATCAACTTCAGTCAATAATTTGGATTCAAAGTTCACTTTAGTCAAAGTTTCATTATTTCTTCAAAAGTTAAAAGTACTTAAATCTGTTTTTGGGGCAAATATAAGGAATTTTCATGGCTTCATTTTTGAGCCATTTTCAGTGGAACTTGTCATTCTAAAAAGTTTAGCTGGTCTTGTTACTTATTAGCATTTTTGTGAATTTTTACAAATATTGTACAAGCTCCAAATAAGCTCCTTTACTTGGGCCTGTCTCCCCTGCTCCACTGTCTCAGTTGGTGCTGAGATTTGCTCAGTTTTTGCAACTAGTGCACAGGGCTCAAAAGAGTTTTCCATGGCCTGATTTTTGGTACAATTAATCTCAACCAGGTCTGGAACAAGTTCCAATTCATAGTTTTCATTTTGAGCTTATTTTCAAGCTTGTGCTTGTGCTTAAAGTTGGTACCCAGAAACTGTTTCTTAACTTTTAGCTCAAACATCAAATCTGATCAAACCTGTGAATCAGTGGTATTACCTTGTTGAAACTTGTTCCATTTTAGTTATTTTAGCTTATCATAGCTTGAGTATCAGTTTGGTAGCTTTTGGTGAGCTTTTGGCTTATTAAGTGCTTATTTCAATAAGCATTTCCCCATCAGTTGCATATTCCTCCACACATGCACCCTTTTTTCTATTTTTCCTTTATTCCTAATATTATTTTAGAGTTTTCCTGAAATTTTCAGATTTTTCTAAGTTGTTTTGCTATTTTTCCTAATTTAAAGTAGTTTTTAAGCATTTTTAATTAGCTTTTTATATAAAAAATTCAGAAAAGGTTCAAAAAAATAATTTTTCAATTTTCTTAGGTTTAGATAAATATAAAAAGTAAAAAAAGTAATTTTCCAGATTTTTCATAGTTTATTTGGTAATTTTTAGTAATCTAATTAGTTTTTAATAGTTTAAAATCCCTAAAAAATAGAAAAATAATCAGAAAAATACAAAAATAGTTTTGAAAATTCTAATTTCATATTTTAGACTTTTCCATTTCATAATTTTATATTTCTAGCTTTATTTCCTAATTTCTTGTATTTTAGATAATTATTAAATAGTTAAAAATAGTTTTTAATTAATAATAATTAGATAATTAGTCATAAAAATAATTTTCCTTTTCTATAAAGTTTCTTATATCATTAGGTTTGTAAAAATGTATTTTTCATATTTTTAGGACTTTTATTTCTTAGATTTCACTTTTTATTTTTGTACGTTTACGTATTTTTATTTTAAACGTAAGTTTTTAGTTTTAAGTTTTAAACGTTCATCACTTTAAATATAGTGATAGCGTTTATTTAATATATTTTATCTTTTTAATTTCCTTTAATTTGCATTTAAGCCGTTTTTGTTTGTTGGCTTTTCTGTAGTTATAATATTATCACAAATCCCTTTTCTGTTCAAACTCCTCGATCACTAAACGTTTGATAATCCATTGCACAACTCGCTGGGACATAACGACCCGGGGAGACCCTATACTCCTCAGATCTTCATTGATTTCGTGCTTAAGCAGTTTTAAGCTGGTTACGGTCCGTCATTCACAAGTGGCGGGCTTGTGTGATTTAGCTTGACTGTTTTGCGCGCATCACATAACAATAAGATAACCTATAGTCAGATGAGAACAGGTGAATCATATAATCGCATATTAATCATATCTCAGCAGGTAAACGATAGTCACATAAAACATGTATTAGCATAATCAAATACAATAATCATATAATAACCTGGTACATGAATGGAACGATAGTCTGAAGTAACTGAATAAGAGTATGACAGATCAATGCAATGGAATGGTAGTAGAGTGAGTCACATAAGGGTACTGAGTAATGGACAATTAGTACAGAATAGGGTGTGTTGGGGAATACATAAGGTACAATATAGGTATATCAAAAGTGTAAGGGTTGTCAGAAATCTATCCCGAGCCAACAATACACTACAGTAATATCAATAGTGGCAATAGCAGCAAAGTATCCAATAGTAGCCATCGTATTCGGAGGGGTGACCTCAGAATACCAAACCAATAGGAGGGGAGACCTCAAGTAACCAGTTCAGTGATCAGCTCCCAATATGTGAGGGGGTGTATTGCACACACGCACCACATCACCAATACAATATATCAATGTCAATACAATACAATACAAATTTAGGATGCATCCATACGCCCCTTACAAAACAATTGTGGCCATACAATAAATATGAAGTGCGCATAATCAATACAATATGGGGACGGTGTGGAACATCACTCATCCACATTGGAGTCATGCCATTGGTGCATCAATGACACGGACATGGAACCCCCATGCCTAGTTTAATGGCTCGGGTATCAAACTGACAGGTCAAGCAAAAGGTCCAAAGTATACAATATGTGAGTCATCATAATCAAAGGTTCAATATCAATAGTTCACAATTTAATAGCAATAGTCCAACATCAAGGTCTAATATCAAAGGTTCAATATCAATGGTTCAATAGCAGAGAGGTCAATAGCAAAGGTTCAATATCAAAGCAAAGGTTCAATAACAAAATGGCAAGAGATCAAAGATGCAAAGAGATCATGAGAAACCTTATGAGGAAGGTTAGAATATCTGTACCTCATTCGAAGCAAGCAAAATAGGAAAGTAAGGTCACACGATGAATCAATCCCGTCGTCCGGAACCTGTGAATTAGATAACGCTTATTAAGATCAGATTACTTATTTTAGACGACTTTCCATTTTTAGCAGGTTTTCACTTTTAGCAGGTTTCCACATTTAGTAACTTTCCATTTTGGTTAACTTTCTATTTTAGGCAGGTTTTCATAATTAGCAGGTTTCTATAATTAATAGGTTTCTATAATTAGTAACTTTCTAAAAATAGCAAGTTTCCATTTATATTGTAATTAATGTCAATTTAGGTCAAGATATTATAAAACTAATTAAGATATTGCTAGTCCCGACAATGGAACCAATCCCCCACACTAAGATATTGCTAGTCCCTAGCAATGATTTGAGAAAAATTAATGGATTTTATCTCTTTACCAAAAGCCATTACTTCTGGAGTAGCCAATTGTTTAAGTTCAAGTAAGAACCTTGGTACAATGATAACCAAATGATTTTGAGCAAATCACCCGCTTTCAACGGTTTTGATTTGTCTTTACCAGAAGCCGTTTGCTTCTGGACTAGCCAACTCTTAGATAAATTATCAATATTATCTTTGGTGAGTCGATTACCAATTATGGTTTTCCAACTGCCTTTACCACAAGCCATAAACTTGCGGGCTAGCCAACTCTTCACTAATTAAAGATATGGTGAGCTGAACACCATACAATTTTGGGCAAATTGCAAGCCGTAAACGGATTTGATTATATCTTTACCAAGAGTCGTTTGCTCCTGGATTAGCCAATCCTTATGTGGGTTAGACATGGTGGACTGATTACCATTTCTTGTGTTTAGTACATAGTACTTCCACTAAAAAAAATTTTAATTTGGCCATTTTGAGGGAAAAAGGGACTAAAAGGGTACATTTAAGATCAAATTCGCCAGAATTTCCCCCCCCACACTTAGAAATGAATATTGTCCTCAATATTCAAAGTCCCTGTTATGCGAATCCTTGAACGTAAAAAAAAATAACATTACTAGCCAAGTGTAGAAACACAACAATTATTCTCTTTTTAATATTTACAATTTTCATTCATTTTTTTTTATCTATACACAACATGTGGGGCATCTCCCGCACACTAAGGTGGTACACACGGGTGAAAACCCATGTTTAACTCTTGTTTTTGATTACCGAGTCGCTAGCTTGACTCGACCCGAATTAATTTGTTCATGGGGAAGTAAGTGGAAGAGACAATCTCCATTGGACTTTCATTTAAGATGTTTGTATAAACATTGAAGTACGTGAAAGTTCCACACCGATGAGATATACATAGAACCGGCTCAAAAATGATAAATGAAAATGCCAGGATCAAAAATAGTGTCTTCATTCCCGAAGGAGTGAAGAACAGGAGAAGCCACGGGATAGGTGAAGAAGAGAAAGAAAATCATGATAAAAATCTTGACTAATTCATCATCAGAAGGAGAATTCATAATAGCATGAATTTCATCATTTAAGCTCAATTGGTCTAGACATATCCCGGGTGTGTCTAGATCAAAGTAGAAGTTATCATACTCCGGTGGAGATATGATATGAGTGAGTTCACAGGAGGACTCCTCAAAGGCGAATGATTCATATTCGGGATTGATTTGAGTGAGTTCACTGGGGAACTACTCAAAAGTGAATGATTCATAATCGGGGAGAGAATTATGAGAATGAGAAGTGGTAATACCACTAATCTTCTCTCCTATATGATCAAAATGGAACGTTTGCAATTACGGAATAGAATCATCGAACAAAATTTGACTATCCTCAAAGGGGATAGGATATGAAGTAGGCTTTTCATTAAAAGTCTCGATTCTAGAAATGAGAAGATTAACATTCAATAATGTAAGACGAAGAGATTCGTCTTGGATTATTTCTTCCTCATTCTCTTCTCCTAAGCTGACAAGCTCAGAAGGTAATTCCCCCACATAACTTATGTCTCCACAAGATAAAGAATAGTCCTCATGATGAGTGTCTAAATACTCATCATTTTTGTACCATCTAGACTGCAAAAACATCTGAAAACACTCAGAAATGCTTCAAAATGATGAAAATATCACAAAACAAGTGTTTTATATGTTTTAAATGCAAAAACATCAAAATCACGGTGAAAAAGCATATCAAGTTTGCATAATTGGCGTTTAGTCCCCAAGTTACAAAAGTTGTCAAAAATAGTCCCTGGTAATTCAAAAACTTGTAAAATGTCATTTAAGGTCCATGGGATTCAAAAGTTGTCAAAATTAACCCTTTAAAGTTAAAATTTGCAAAATGACAACTTTAGTCCCTGAACTTTGAAAAATGTCATAAATAGTCCTTGGTGAATTTAAAAATGGAAATTATTCAAACTACACCTTGTACTATTCAATTGTGGCATAATTGGTCCTTTATGATAAGTTTAGAGAGAAATTACAAGTTTGGTCCATGGAGTTTGAAAATTGTCAAAAATGGTCCTTGGACATTTTAAAAATGGAAAATAATCATTATTGGTCCTTGAACTATTTATTTATGGCAGGTTTGGTCCTTGTAAGAACTTTGGAAGATTGGCAGGTTCAACCCTTAACTTTGTTGGAATTACACAAAAGGTCCTTGTGATTATTAAGATACAAACCAAACCGGACCCTATTTAAACCAAACCCAAGCCCAAAACCATAACCCGGCCCAAATTTTAAAACAGATAATACCGCCACCATGTAGGCGTCTTCTCCTCTCCACTGTTAAACCAAAACCGGTGGTTTTCCACCTCACCTCCACCTCATCACGGTACCAAATACACTCATCACCATCCTCCACCTCATGAGATAGCCCACAAACTGCAGTTAATGCTTCCCCACCATAGACCTTTCACTGTTCCACTCACATCCCCTGTTTTTGCTTCTACATCACACCAAGTCCATTGAAACTTAACCTTTTGTGTCCCTGATTCGTGCTGAACCGTCAAGTCTAATCACACAAGCGGGCCACTTGTGAATGGCCAACCGTAACAGACTTAAAACGGCTTAAGCACAAATACAATGAAGTCCTGGAGAATATAATGAATTCCCGGGTCGTTATGTCCCACGGAGACTCAATGGTGTGCAAACACTTGATCAGACGATAGAATGATCACTAAGGATAGTGATCGGAAATGATTTGGATGGATAATTACACTACTGAAAAAGTTTATAAATTAAAGCGACTTAAATACAAATTAAAAAGACTAAAAGATAAAATATATTAAATAAACGCTATCACTATTTTTATAATGATGAACGTTTAAAACCTAAAACGTACGTTTAAATAAAATTACGTAAACGTACAAAATAAAACGTGAGTTTTAAAGAAATAAAAGGCCTACAAATATGAAAATGATATTTTTACAATCCTAATAATAAAAGAAAATTATTAGGAAAAGAAAATTATTTTTACAACTATTTATTTAATTATTATTAATTAAAAACTATTTATTAAGTATTTAAAATGCACTAAAATATAAGAAAATACAAAATTAACCTAGAAAAATGAAATTAAAACTTATAAAAATCTAAAATATGATAAAACTTATTTTAAAACTGAAAATATATTTTTTAGACTTTTTATGTATTTATTATTAATTTAAAACTATTTAAAGCTAATTAAAATGCTAGAAAATACTAATTAAACCAAGAAAATTATGAAAAATACTTTTTAGGCTTTTTATATTTATCTTAATCTAGGAAAATTGAAAACATATTTTTTTGAAACTTTTCTTAATTATTTGTATTAAAAGCTAATTAAAAAGTGCTAAAAACTAATTTAAATTAAGAAAAATAGCAAACCAACTTAGAAAAATCTGAAAATTTCAGGAAAACTCTAAAATTATATTAAGAAGCTAGGAAAAATGGAAAAACAAGGGCTTGTATGGAGGAATTTGAAACTGATATGGAAAGTGCTTATGAAATAAGCACTTGGAATAAGCTAGATGGACAAAACAAGCACCAAACTGAAACACAAGCTACAATAAGCTAAAACAACTCTAAATCAACTAAAAACAACAACCCATAACCTCTGGATTTGCAAGTTAGCACAGATTTGATGTTTGAGCAAATGTGCTAAATCAGGTTTTGGGTATCTACTTTGAACAAGAAAATAAGCAAACCAATAAGTTGAAACTACAAACCAACAACTGGAACTTGAACAAGACCTGGCTAAGAACCTCTAAACCAGAAACTAGACTTGGGTGAGCTAAACTGAGCCCTTGACAAGCCTTGCAAGTCCTGCATGACCCCTGTGCAGGCTCAGTGCCCTGCACAGGGCACTTAGCAACATTCTGACAAGCTAATTTAGAGCTTAAAGAAAAATTACAAAAATATGCAAAAATCACAACCATAAACTAGACCAAGTGAACTTTTTAAATCCACAAGTCTTACAGATTTTGACCCAGAGATGAGTCCACTAAAAATCTTCCTAGTTGAGCTCAAAACTGAGTTTTGGCAAAATTTGACTTTTTAGCAAAACTGAATTGTTGACTATGTTGAAGTTTGAAGACAATTTATGGACTGAAATCAATGTGATATGATGAAATAAACCTACTGCAACCTATATCTATGTAAATGAAACACAAAATAAGCTTTTGAGTTTGATAAAACTCCAACAGTTAAGCAATAAGACAGATTACATGGAAGTTTGACTTTGGTGGTTCAAAGGCACATGTTATTGACAGATATGAGTTAATTTAACCTAAACAAACTAAAGGCAACAAGAGTCCACCAACACGACTAGGCCTCCAAGACAGATAGTGCAGTGAGAACCAAACACCCTATATTGAACTGATATGAAAATTTAATAAAGCTAACTAGTGATCCAGCTTGAACCAATGACCAAACTGAGCTTTCATGACCATAATACAACTAAATTAACTGGTTAAAACCAATGGTGACCACAGAAACAGATACAAGCATACTATGCAAAATGGCTTGAAAAGTGAAAAATGAAAAATCTTACTAACCACTGTGTCCAGCTTATGCAGGCCAAAACCAGAACCCAAACCTAACCTAATCTAACCTATTTCACCCCATATCAACCTCTGCATCACCAGTAACCATTTCCAAAACCATATGAGCTCACAGTTGACTTCTATTGACCATGTAACAAAATGACTTAAACCTTGAATGCAAGCTTATACAAAGCTATCATGAGCTTATACAAGCTTGTTTGAGATGAAATACAAGCTATTGAAAGCTTAAACATAAGGATTTGAGAATGAGATTTGCAACAGTAACCTGAAACATGAAATTTATCTAAAACTTGGATTGAAAAACTCAAAAACACATTACAAAGGTGATTTTAACTTAAATGAGATACACAAAAGCTGAAATTACAACATTGGATTTAGACTACAACATTTATTTGAAAAAACGACATAAAGGAAAAAAGCTTAAAACTAACTACTACCTTTCACTTCTCCTCTTGCTTCCTTTTTATACCCAAACTCTTTCTTGTCTCTCTCTGAGCTAATCCCACTTGGTTTTTAGACCATTGGATGGCTTGGATAGTTTTTAGCCATTGATTTGGTTTTTGGCGGGAAAGGTGTTTTTAGCAGTTGAGTGTTGAGTGTGGGAGTGAAGGTGCATTTAATGATTCTTGTTTTGTGTTGATGTGGAGGGAACAAGGAGGGTGATATGTTGAAGTGGAGGGATGGGGTGGTTGTGTGTAGCAGGGGTGAAGCAGGCATCAAGTGGGGGAGAAGGAGAAAAACGCGCCAAGGTGGGATTTTGACCAGATGTGAAGGGGTCCAAAATCAGGCAGGGGGTCCAAAAGGTAATAAGACAGGGGTCCAATGTGGTTATGACATAGTCCAAAGGGTTTAAAAGGTTTAATATCACAAGGACTAGTTATGCAATTTCTGAAAATCAAGGGACTACATCTGCCAATTATGCAAAGTTACTCCAAGGGACCACAAGTGACAATCTCAAAAAGTACAAGGACCAATCTTGCCATTTTCAAATTTCCAGGGGCCATTTTTGCCAAATTTCAAACTTGAAGGACCAATTTTGTAATTTTCTCAAACTTTTGATATTTTTCACCAAAGGACTAATTTTGACAAGTTATGATTTAAAAAGGACCTTTGGTGATTTTACTTTTGAAATTAGGGCTCAGGGACTATTTTTGACAATTTTGAAACTTGGGGAGCTGAAGCGCCAATTATGCAAACATTGCTCATTTTTCATCTGATTTTGAACATTTTGCATCTGAAACATATAAAATGCAATTTTGGAATATTTTCAGTATTTTGATGCATTTCGAGCATTTTAAGCGTTTTGCAGTTCAGATTTAACCAAAAATGATGAGTATTTACACACTCATCAATCCCCACACTAAACTATTGCTAGTCCCTAGCAATGATTTGAGAAAACTTAATGGATTTCATCTCTTTACCAAAAGCCATTACTTCTGGAGTAGCCAAATGTTTTAGTTCAAGTAAGAACCATGGTACAGATAACCATGTGATTTTGAGCAAACCACCGACTTCCAACGGTTTGATTTGTCTTTACCATAAGCCGTTTGCTCTGGACTAGCCAACTCTTAGATAAATTATCAATATTATCTTTGGTGAGTGATTACCAATTATGATTTATCCACTGCCTTTACCACAAGCCATAAACTTGCGGGCTAGCCAACTCTTCACTTTTTAGGATATGGTGAGTGAATACCATACAATTTTGGGCAAATTGCAAGCCGTCAACGGATTTGAGATATCTTTACCAAGAGCCGTTTGCTCTTGGATTAGCCAATCCTTTTGTTTATTAGACAAGGCGGATTGATAACCAAATGAGTAAGTGCAGAGCACTTACTCCAAAAATTTTGGCCAAAACGGGGAATTGGGTGGATAAATATGATAAAATTAGTGAGAATTCCCCCCCACACTTAGAAATGAATATTGCCCTCAATATTCAAAGTACCGGCGGTTATGCCGAAACGAAGAACGTAAAAGGGAAATACTACGGCCATTATTTTGAAAGATTTTTTTATATATATATATATATATATATATATATATATATATATATATATATATATATATATATATATATATATATATATATATATATATATATATATAACATGTGGGGCATCCCCCCCACACTAGGGTGGTAGAAACAGAGAAAGAAGAGCGAAATATGGGTGAAAACCCATATTGTGTGTGCTCTTGTTTTTGATTTCGAGTCGCTAGCTTGACTCGACCCGAATTAATTTGTTCATGGGGAAGTAAGTGGAAGAGACAATCTCCATCGGACTTTCATTCAAGATGTTTGGATAAACATTGAAGTACGTGAAAGTTCCACACCGATGAGATATACATAGAACCGGCTCAAAAATGATAAATGAAAATGCCGGGGTCAAAGATAGTGTCTTCATTCCCGAAGGAGTGAAGATGAAGAGAAATGACAAGATATTTGAGGAAAGGAAGAAAGATTTTGATAACAATCAAGATCCATTCTTCATCCTCAAATGTAGACGTATCGGGAGGAAGGGTGAAGGTAGTATCCTCAATAAGCAAACTCGTATGATAGAGTACACCTTCCTCCGAGCTAATATCATCCTCAAGATCAAAATAGAAATGATCATGTTCCGGAGGAGATATGTCATGAGAGAGTTCACCGGAGAACTCTTCATGAAGAGAATCATTCACATGAAGTGAAATTGTGAACTCTTGTTCCATTGTGGGCTCATCACTATCCTCAATCTGAGTATCAAAGAGTGGATTCTCAGAAATTAAAGTGAATTCAGAGTCGAATTCAAATAGAGGATTCGTGAAAGTAGCTTTGAATGTTTCGGGAACAAAGTGATCAACATTCTCTATTGAATTTGTTAGGGTGAGAAGTGAGTGATCGATCATTATCAGTGAGATTTTCAGTCTCTCCTAGATCGGCTTCAAAATCAAAGAGTGGATTGATGTGAGTGAGTTCATCGGTGAACTCCTCAAGAAGGGGATCGGTTGTGGGAGTGATGCCTTAACATACTCCATGTTTCCATAGGAAGCACAATCGTCGCTAATATCAGAGAAAGTTTCCAAATGATCATTTGAACACTCAAGAGGGGAAAGAGAATCACACATATGGTCAGAAGTTCCCTGTGACTCTCTTGAGATTGGGACAAGGTTCTCAACACTAGACTTTATGAATTCGTCCGATTCCTTTTTAGGAACAGTGTCAAGATGCTCGTCCCCATGTTTAGAGAGTGGCGGGAATATCGGTGTGATAACAAAGGCTGAGGGAGTTTAGAAGGACTAGCATACATATGTTTTATACTTTCCATTTGTTCTTATGCTAGTAATTCCATCATAGTCTTTTCTCCCTGATTTTTCATGGAATGAGTTTCAAGCTGATGAACGATGAACCGTTATAAAATTGAAGGATATCAAGGATATCTTCATCATCATCGTCATCGGGAATGAAATGGAATTGAGAGCTAGATTTGAATGCTTTTTGTAGTCTAATTGATTCCCTACTTGATGTTTTCAATGGCAATCTGGGAATCTAATTTAGCGACCGTTCCTCACTAACAATTCTTCCATGAATTTCTCATGTGACATAGCCGACTCCTCCTTAAGTTCTTTTAATAACTCAAGACTCTTGTTAGAAGGTGCATGCGTAGTTTCATGAGGAGTTGCTTGAATCATTTGGTATTGTGGAGGTTGGTCTTGATGCGAAGAGCGTAATCGCTACAAGGAAATGGATTCCCTGTTTGACAATCCGAGCTAGAGTGAGGACCTCCACAATCTCACAACAGTAAAAGCTGATGTGGTTGTGAGTGGTATGTGTTGTAGTCATAATTGTTATCGGGGAACCTACTCATAGACAAGCGTGTTTCCTGATTGACAATCAGAACTGGAATGTGAACCACCACATTACTCACAACGATAAAGCTGCGAGTCTCCACAGTGTGGTAGGCGATGGAATAAATCGGTCGTGTTATGGTAGGAACAGGGATCTTGGTTATAGACAGGGCCGTTTCCGATTCCACCATGCTAAAACTGGGGCAATTGCCACCATTATAAGGACCACCACACCATTGACAACCAAGAGGGTGAGGATAAGACATAGAAAGAATCAAAAGGTTTTAGAGGGTAAGAAATGAAGAATCAAAAAGGTAAGAGGGTAAAGAAGAATATTTTTGGTATTTTTGAAAAATATGATGATAAAAACAAAGAAAAAATATTTTTGGCGTTTTTAACACTTTAGGAAAAATGTTAATGAACTTTTTGGATTTTCTGATAACTTTACAAAAAACTTTTTACAAAAGATGGAATATGTGCAAGAATGGGTCTGAAAAAGGTTTAGAACACACGCTAAAGACTCCCCGGCAGCGGCGCCAAAATTTGATTCGTGCTGAACCGTCAAGTCTAATCACACAAGCGGGCCACTTGTGAATGGCCAACCGTAACAGACTTAAAACGGCTTAAGCACAAATACAATGAAGTCCTGGAGAATATAATGAATTCCCCGGGTCGTTATGTCCCACGGAGACTCAATGGTGTGCAAACACTTGATCAGACGATAGAATGATCACTAAGGATAATGATCGGAAATGATTTGGATGGATAATTACACTACTGAAAAAGTTTATAAATTAAAGCGACTTAAATACAAATTAAAAAGATTAAAAGATAAAATATATTAAATAAACGCTATCACTATTTTTATAATGATGAACGTTTAAAACCTAAAACGTACGTTTAAATAAAATTACGTAAACGTACAAAATAAAACGTGAGTTTTAAAGAAATAAAAGGCCTACAAATATGAAAATGATATTTTTACAATACTAATAATAAAATAAAATTATTAGGAAAAGAAAATTATTTTTACAACTATTTATTTAATTATTATTAATTAAAACTATTTATTAAGTATTTAAAATGCACTAAAATATAAGAAAATACAAAATTAACCTAGAAAAATGAAATTAAAACTTATAAAAATCTAAAATATGATAAAACTTATTTTAAAACTGAAAATATATTTTTAGACTTTTTATGTATTTATTATTAATTTAAAACTATTTAAAGCTAATTAAAATGCTAGAAAATACTAATTAAACCAAGAAAATTATGAAAAAATACTTTTTAGGCTTTTTATATTTATCTTAATCTAGGAAAATTGAAAACATATTTTTTTAAGCTTTTTCTAATTTATTTGTATTAAAAGCTAATTAAAAAGTGCTAAAAACTAATTTAAATTAAGAAAAATAGCAAACCAACTTAGAAAAATCTGAAAATTTCAGGAAAACTCTAAAATTATATTAAGAAGCTAGGAAAAATGGAAAAACAAGGGCTTGTATGGAGGAATTTGAAACTGATATGGAAAGTGCTTATGAAATAAGCACTTGGAATAAGCTAGATGGACAAAACAAGCACCAAACTGAAACACAAGCTACAATAAGCTAAAACAACTCTAAATCAACTAAAAACAACAACCCATAACCTCTGGATTTGCAAGTTAGCACAGATTTGATGTTTGAGCAAATGTGCTAAATCAGGTTTTGGGTATCTACTTTGAACAAGAAAATAAGCAAACCAATAAGTTGAAACTACAAACCAACAACTGGAACTTGAACAAGACCTGGCTAAGAACCTCTAAACCAGAAACTAGACTTGGGTGAGCTAAAGCGAGCCCTTGACAAGCCTTGCAAGTCTGCATGACCCACAATGCGGGCTCGATTACTTACTACAGGGCACTTAGCAACATTCTGACAAGCTAATTTAGAGCTTAAAGAAAAATTACAAAAATATGCAAAAATCACAACCATAAACTAGACCAAGTGAACTTTTTAAAGCCACAAGTCTTACAGATTTTGACCAAGAGATGAGTCCACTAAAAATCTTCCTAGTTGAGCTCAAAACTGAGTTTTGGCAAAATTTGACTTTTAGCAAAAGCTGAATTGTTGACTATGTTGAAGTTTGAAGACAATTTATGGACTGAAATCAATGTGATATGATGAAATAAACCTACTGCAACCTATATCTATGTAAATGAAACACAAAATAAGCTTTTGAGTTTGATAAAACTCCAACAGTTAAGCAATAAGACAGATTACATGGAAGTTTGACTTTGGTGGTTCAAAGGCACATGTTATTGACAGATATGAGTTAATTTAACCTAAACAAACTAAAGGCAACAAGAGTCCACCACTGACTAGGCCTCCAAGACAGATAGTGCTTGAGAACCAAACACCCTATATTGAACTGATATGAAAATTTAATAAAACTAACTAGTGATCCAGCTTGAACCAATGACCAAACTGAGCTTTCATGACCATAATACAACTAAATTAACTGGTTAAAACCAATGGTGACCACAGAAGAGATACAAGCATACTATGCAAAATGGCTTGAAAAGTGAAAAATGAAAAATCTTACTAACCACTTGTGTCCACTTATGCAGGCCAAAACGAAACCCAAACCTAACCTAATCTAACCTATTTCACCCCATATCAACCTCTGCATCACCAGTAACCATTTCCAAAACCATATGAGCTCACAGTTGACTTCTATTGACCATGTAACAAAATGACTTAAACCTTGAATGCAAGCTTATACAAAGCTATCATGAGCTTATACAAGCTTGTTTGAGATGAAATACAAGCTATTGAAAGCTTAAACATAAGGATTTGAGAATGAGATTTGCACCTTGATAACATGAAACATGGAATTTATCTAAAACTTGGATTGAAAACTCAAAAACACATTACAAAGGTGATTTTAACTTAAATGAGATACACAAAAGCTGAAATTACAACATTGGATTTAAACTACAACATTTATTTGAAAAAACGACATAAAGGAAAAAAGCTTAAAACTAACTACTACCTTTCACTTCTCCTCTTGCTTCCTTTTTATACCCAAACTCTTTCTTGTCTCTCTCTGAGCTAATCCCACTTGGTTTTTAGACCATTGGATGGCTTGGATAGTTTTTAGCCATTGATTTGGTTTTTGGCGGGAAAGGTGTTTTTAGTAGTTGAGTGTTGAGTGTGGGAGTGAAGGTGCATTTAATGATTCTTGTTTTGTGTTGATGTGGAGGGAACAAGGAGGGTGATATGTTGAAGTGGAGGGATGGGGTGGTTGTGTGTAGCAGGGGTGAAGCAGGCATCAAGTGGGGGAGAAGGAGAAAAACGCGCCAAGGTGGGATTTTGACCAGATGTGAAGGGGTCCAAAATCAGGCAGGGGGTCCAAAAGGTAATAAGACAGGGGTCCAATGTGGTTATGACATAGTCCAAAGGGTTTAAAAGGTTTAATATCACAAGGACTAGTTATGCAATTTCTGAAAATCAAGGGACTACATCTGCCAATTATGCAAAGTTACTCCAAGGGACCACAAGTGACAATCTCAAAAAGTACAAGGACCAATCTTGCCATTTTCAAATTTCGGGGGCCATTTTGCCAAATTTCAAAGTTGAAGGACTAATTTTGTAATTTTCTCAAACTTTTGATATTTTTCACCAAAGGACTAATTTTGACAAGTTATGATTTAAAAAGGACCTTTGGTGATTTCACTTTTGAAATTAGGGCTCAGGGACTATTTTTGACAATTTTTGAAACTTGGGGGCTGAAAGCGCCAATTATGCAAACTTAGCTCATTTTCATCGATTTTGAACATTTTGCATCACGAAACATATAAAATGCAATTTTGGAATATTTTCAATATTTTGATGCATTTCTGAGCATTTTTAAACGTTTTGCAGTTCAGATTTAACCAAAAATGATGAGTATTTACACACTCATCAGTCCCCTACACCTCCACAACACCCCAAGCTTCTTTAATTACAGCAGAACTTCTCTAATCCACTAGTCTCAATTTTGGCGCCAAAAGTACTTTAAATGGCTAGGATCATCTCTGCTTATCCAATGGACACAAAGTAAAGTGGGATTTGACCAGGAAGCTAGTGGGAACTCAGAATACTATAAAGATCAAGAGGAGGCAAGAGAGAAGACTACCTTTGGATTAGCCTAGGTCACGTAGTTAATTAAGTTCTTGCTATATTTAATTTCAAGTCATCTTAATGCTTTAATGTTGTAATTTTCCTTAAAATAGTGTAATGAAACTTTATTATCAGTTTAATTTCAAATGCAATTTCAGTTTCAATGTTTTGCTTAATTACCTTTAATTTCATGTTCTTTAATTTCTTGTTAAGTAGTTGTTTAATGGACTTCTTTAAGCCATATAAGCTCCTGACAAAAGCTTTAAAGCTTTTAGAGACCTTAAAACAAGTTTAGACTTTAAAATTCAGAAAACACTAAAAATCAAGAAAAACAATGAAAAACCAAAAATAATGAAGTGATCTTGGTGAAACTGCATGGAGCAAGGTTAATTGTGGATTGCCTTTGGTTTAGAAGCTTTGTGGAAAGCCTTAGGATGTGTTCTGTGACCATGGTTCTCATTTTCAGCTTGGATTCACTCGTAAGCTCATTTTTACCATTTTTTGCATTTTACTGTTTCAGTGTCTTAAATGCTTTAATTTTCATGTTTCTGTGTTTCTTTGCTGTTTGTTAATGATGTTATAGCTTAATATTAGGTTGTTTATGTTTTGGATTTTGATTGAGGTTTGAAATGGTATTTGGATTGTCACTATGCTTGTTTTTTTTGAGAAACCTAGGTTTAGACTTGTGTGACTACTTGTTTATGCTTAAAAGGGTCCATTTTGACACTTTGGTACCTCTGGATTTGATGGAATAGGTTTACATAATCTTTTGCTTTGAAAAACTTCATAACAGTCCATTAAAGGGTTGTTTGGATTTGATAATGAAACTGTGTTTAAGGCTGTGTTTGTGGTTGCTCTTGTTTGATTTACTCTTCATATGGCCTAAGTAACTCAGTGGAATACTAACCAAAGGGTGTAGCATGGTAGAAAGTCAATTTGACACTTGACAATCTCACTATGAGCCTTTGTGAGGTTGTTGGATCCTAGAATCTTGCATACTTGTTTAAATGTTGTTTATCTTTGTTAATTTCATGTTCTTATAGCTTAATATAACTTATTTAATCAGTAGATTAAGTTTTAAATTCATATTAGTCAACTTATGTGTTCTTGTAAAAAGTCAAATTTTTATTTTTGTCATTTTTGAATAAACTAGGTGATTTTCTCTAGGGTTTAATGTAGAATTTCATTATCTGTGCTTTTAGGATGTTTTAGTGTTGTTGCTCATCTTGTTTATTGTATTTTTGTTTATTTTTGTTTTCCATGTTTAAGTGCTTATTTTATAGCTTTTTATTAGCTGTTTTTGCCCCGCACCATGGCTTTAGCTGTTAAAACCATAAGCTTGCAAAAGCTTGTGGAGTTGCCCTATCCATTCTGCTGGGATTCTTTGTGTAGCCCTTGTGTCCTAGTTGTTATGTGTTTGCTTATTTTTCTCTTATTTGCTTATATAGATAGCTTAATCATACCCACCTTTTTGTCCCACCAAACTAACTTCAGAAGCAAGCAGGTGAAGTTGAGTTGTTTTACAAGCTTTTAAAAAGCTCCTCAACGGAATTTGGATGTTGTGAGCTTTAGCTTTTCACAAAGCCAAGCAACCATAATCTCTCTTTTAGTAGGTTGAGCATTTATGAGCTTATTTGATAAGTCATTTAGAGCTTGTTGTTTGCCCATTCCCAACAGTTCAATTCATTGAACTTACACCATTTCCAATAGCTCTTCATAAGCTCATTAGTGATCTAGAGCTTGTGTGTTTTAGCTTTTTGTGAAGCTCATCTACCCAACTCTTTGATCCAGCACTTAAATTTCACCTTGCGACTTGTTAATAAGGGCAAGTAGCTTGAACTTATCACCATTCCATCGGTATATTACGAGTCCATCGGTATATCTTGAGGGTTCATAACCTACTTCATAAGCTTCTCAAAAGCTCATCTGTGGACCCTACAGCATAAGCTTTGGCTTATTGGAAAGCCAACCAACCCGACTTGCTACTTCAATCTTCACTTTGTGCTTTTTAGCTTATTCTCTCAGCTTAAATTGCCAATCAAGTCGTGATACCTTCTGAGGTTCATGATACTTTGGATTTGGAATTTGCTTATTTGCTTATTTCAAGCTTATTTGATGAAATCTAGTACCATGCTTGTTTAAACTTGTTCATATTACTTGTATACATATTATTTTTCTTTTGCTTTGATGTGTGGAGCTTATACCAAGCTTTTGCAAGCTTTCATTCCATCCAAGTTAAGCTCAAAAAGCTTAACTGTCTAAACCATAAGCTCACACTGCCACAGTCCATTTTCTTGTTTATATTGATCCATTGGACTTGTATATATCTTATTTTACCATTTGTTTCATGTTTATAGCTTTTCCAAGCTTATTTTAAGCTTGAAGTCCAACAGTCAAGCCAAAACCTTAACTGTTGGACTCATAAGCCCACTATTTGCATATTTTTAGGTTTGTAAAGTTTTGTTTTCATTAAACATGTATAATATCATTGTATAATTAATCCAGAAAAAGAAAAACCAAAAAGAAACACTTTTAAGCTAAGTGATAGCTTCTATTTAGGAGCTTATTTGCTTATTAGCTTATTTCTGTTAATAACATATAGTTTTTATATTTTTCTTAGGTTCCTTAATTTATTTAATAATTATGTAAAAGTTTCAGATTTTTCTTTATTCATTTATTATTTTTAATAAATCAATAATAGTTTTTAATACTTAATAATAGTAAATAATTAATAATAAATAGATAAAGTGTAAAAAAATACAATTTCAGTTTCAAACAATTATTTTAGAATATTTTAGATTTTTCAGATTCTTTATTTCATTTATTTAAGTTAATTTTAGATTTTCTTATTATTTAATTCATTTTTAAATACATTTAATTCATTTTTAATTTATATTAATTAATTTAATAGTGTAAAAATTTATTTTAATTTTCCCATAATTTTCTTATCTTTTTAGAATTCCAAAAATATGATTTTCACATTTGTGGGAGTTGTATTGGATCGAATTCAGTTTTTATTTTGTTACGTTTACGTAATTATCACGTACACGTACATGTTTTAGTTTCTTAGATTTTCTTAACTTTTATAAATTTGTAAATTATAGTTAAATATTTTAATTATATTTAATTTGCATTTAAGTCGTTAAGACATGCAAATCCCTATTATAGTTATAATCGTTTTATTTTTATACGTTTACGTTTAATTAAAGTTAAACGTACGTTTGTATATCTTTTACGTTTTTAGGTTCGATTGCGTTTTTAACGACATAGGCGTGACGAGCTATCACTATTCACATTCTTAGTGTTAGTCAATCGATTCTGTTTTTGTATATTCAATATCATTTCGGCACACACGATCGTTGTACTACGGTTTTCACACCTCGTTGGGACTTAGCGACACTGGGATACACTATACTCCTCGATCTAAATTGTATTGGTTTTACGGCGGTTTAAGTTTCTTACGGTCGGCCATTCACAAGTGGCCGGCTTGTGTGAGTAAACTTGACGGTTTTGCATCAATCAAATTTTGGCGCTGCTGCCGGGGAGGTGTCTTTGCGTAACGTACTTGTGTTTTGTTGAAATATCTATCCCTTGTTTATATATTATATATCTTATCATATTTCATTTCCAAAAACAATATAAAACACAAAAATATTTTTCTTTTCTTTCTATATATATAAAAGATAAAAATACAAAAACATTTTCACTTTTCTGTTTATATTATAAAATCAAAAACCAAAAATATTCTCCTTACCTTACTATTTATAATTACGTGAGTGGTGACCCACTCCAATTTCTCATCCATCATTTCCCCATGAACAAATTAATTAGGTCGAGTCAAGCTAGCGACTTCGGTAATCAAAACAAGTAGTGAAACATGGGTTTTCACCCGTGTGTACCACCTTAGTGTGGGGGAGATGCCCCACATGTTGTATATAGATCTTAAAAATGAATGAAAATTGTAAATATTAAAAAGAGAATAATTGTTGTGTTTCTACACTTAGCTAGTAATGTTATCTTTTTACATTCTAAGTTTTGGCATAACAGCCGGTACTTTGAATATTGAGGACAATATTCATTTCTAAGTGTGGGGGAAATTCGTAATTTGATCATAAATGTAACCTTTTAGTCCCTTTTTCCCCCAAAATGGCCAAATTTTAAATTTTTTTAGTGGAAGTACTATGTACTAAACACAACAAATGGTAATCATTCCACCATGTCTAACCCACATAAGGATTGGCTAATCCAGGAGCAAACGGCTCGTGGTAAAGATATATCAAATCCGTTGACACAATTTGCCCAAAATTATATGGTATTCGACTCACCATATCTTTAATTAGTGAAGAGTTGGCTAGCCCGCAAGTTTATGGCTTGTGGTAAAGCGTTGGGAAATCCATAATTGGTTTTCAGCTCACCAAAGATAATATTGATAATTTATCTAAGAGTTGGCTAGTCCGAAGCAAGCGGCTACGGTAAAGACAAATCAAAACCGTTCACGGTGGTGATTTGCTCAAACTCATTTGGTTATCATTGTACCAAAGTTCTTACTTGAACTAAAACAATTGGCTACTCAAGAAGTAATGGCTTTTGGTAAAGAGATGAAATCCATTAATTTTTCTCAAATCATTGCTAGGGACTAGCAATATCTTAGTGTGGGGATTGATGAGTGTCTAAATACTCATCATTTTTGTACCATCTAGACTGGAAAAACATCTGAAAACACTCAGAAATGCTTCAAAATGATGAAAATATCACAAAACAAGTGTTTTATATGTTTTAAATGCAAAAACATCAAAATCACGGTGAAAAGCGTATCAAGTTTGCATAATTGGCGTTTTAGTCCCCGAGTTACAAAAATTGTCAAAACTAGTCCATGGTAATTCAAAAACTTGTAAAATGTCATTTAAGGTCCATGGGATTCAAAAGTTGTCAAAATTAACCCTTTAAAGTTAAAATTTGCCAAATGACAACTTTAGTCCCTGAACTTTGAAAAATGTCATAAATAGTCCTTGGTGAATTTAAAAATGGAAATTATTCAAACTACACCTTGTACTATTCAATTGTGGCATAATTGGTCCTTTATGATAAGTTTAGAGAGAAATTACAAGTTTGGTCCATGGAGTTTGAAAATTGTCAAAAATGGTCCTTGGACATTTTAAAAATGGAAAATAATCATTATTGGTCCTTGAACTATTTATTTATGGCAGGTTTGGTCCTTGTAAGAACTTTGGAAGATTGGCAGGTTCAACCCTTAACTTTGTTGGAATTACACAAAAGGTCCTTGTGATTATTAAGATACAAACCAAACGGACCCTATTTAAACCAAACCCAAGCCCAAAACCATAACCCGCCCAAATTTTAAAGCGATAATACGCCACCACTGTAGCGTCTTCTCCTCTCCACCTATTAAACCAAAACCAGGTGGTTTTCCACCTCACCTCCACCTCATCACAGTACGCCAAATACACTCATTACCATCCTCCACCTCATGAGATAGCCCACAAACTGCAGTTAATGCTTCCCCACCATAGACCTTTCACTATTCCACTCACATCCCCTGTTTTTGCTTCTACATCACACCAAGTCCATTGAAACTTAACCTTTTGTGTCCCCTACACCTCCACAACACCCCAAGCTTCTTTAATTACAGCAGAACTGCTCTAATCCACTAGTCTCAATTTTGGCGCCAAAAGTACTTTAAATGGCTAGGATCATCTCTGCTTATCCAATGGACACAAAGTAAAGTGGGATTTGACCAGGAAGCTAGTGGGAACTTAGAATACTATAAAGATCAAGAGGAGGCAAGAGAGAAGACTACCTTTGGATTAGCCTAGGTCACGTAGTTAATTAAGTTTATTGCTTTCTTTAATTTCAAGTCATCTTAATGCTTTAATGTTGTAATTTTCCTTAAAATAGTGTAATGAAACTTTATTATCAGTTTAATTTCAAATGCAATTTCAGTTTCAATGTTTTGCTTAATTACCTTTAATTTCATGTTCTTTAATTTCTTGTTAAGTAGTTGTTTAATGGACTTCTTTAAGCCATATAAGCTCCTGACAAAAGCTTTAAAGCTTTTAGAGACCTTAAAACAAGTTTAGACTTTAAAATTCAGAAAACACTAAAAAATCAAGAAAAACAATGAAAAACCAAAAATAATGAAGTGATCTTGGTGAAACTGCATGGAGCAAGGTTAATTGTGGATTGCCTTTGGTTTAGAAGCTTTGTGGAAAGCCTTAGGATGTGTTATGTGACCATGGTTCTCATTTTCAGCTTGGATTCACTCGTAAGCTCATTTTACCATTTTTGCATTTTTTGTTTAGTGTCTTAAATGCTTTAATTTTCATGTTTCGTGTTTCTTTCTTTGTTTGTTAATGATGTTATAGCTTAATATTAGGTTGTTTATGTTTTGGATTTTGATTGAGGTTTGAAATGGTATTTGGATTGTCACTATGCTTTTTTTTTGAGAAACCTAGGTTTAGACTTGTGTGACTACTTGTTTATGCTTAAAAGGGTCCATTTTGACACTTTGGTACCTCTGGATTTGATGGAATAGGTTTACATAATCTTTTGCTTTGAAAAACTTCATAACTGATCCATTAAAGGGTTGTTTGGATTTGATAATGAAACTGTGTTTAAAATTTGTGTTTGTGGTTGCTCTTGTTTGATTTACTCTTCATATGGCCTAAGTAACTTCGGTGGAATACTAACCAAAAGGTGTAGCATGGTAGAAAGTCAATTTGACACTTGACAATCTCATTATGAGCACTTGTGAGGTTGTTGGATCCTAGAATCTTGCATACTTGTTTAAATGTAGTTTATCTTTGTTAATTTCATGTTCTTATAGCTTAATATAACTTATTTAATCAGTAGATTAAGTTTTAAATTCATATTAGTCAACTTATGTGTTCTTGTAAAAGTCAAATTTTTTATTTTTGTCATTTTTGAATAAACTAGGTGATTTTCTCTAGGGTTTAATGTAGAATTTCATTATCTGTGCTTTTAGGATGTTTTAGTGTTGTTGCTCATCTTGTTTATTGTATTTTTGTTTATTTTTGTTTTCCATGTTTAAGTGCTTATTTTATAGCTTTTATATTAGTTGTTTTGCCTGCACCATGGCTTTAGCATTAAAACCATAAGCTTGCAAAAGCTTGTGGAGTTGCCTTATCCATTGCTTGGGATTCTTTGTGTAGCCCTTGTGTCCTAGTTGTTATGTGTTTGCTTATTTTTCTCTTATTTGCTTATATAGATAGCTTAATCATACCCACCTTTTTGTCCCACCAAACTAACTTCAAAGCAAGCGATTGAAGTTGAGTTGTTTACAAGCTTTTAAAAAGCTCCTCAGCATTTGGATGTTGTGAGCTTTAGCTTTTCACAAAGCCAAGCAACCATAATCTCTAGTTTAGTAGGTTGAGCATTTATGAGCTTATTTGATAAGTCATTTAGAGCTTGTTGTTTGCCCATTCCCAACAGTTCAATTCATTGAACTTACACCATTTCCAATAGCTCTTCATAAGCTCATTAGTGATCTAGAGCTTGTGTGTTTTAGCTTTTTGTGAAGCTCATCTACCCAACTCTTTGATCCAACACTTAAATTTCACCTTGCGGCTTGTTAATAAGAGCAAGTAGCTAACTTATCACCATTCCATCGGTATATCACGAGTCCATCGGTATATCTTGAGGGTTCGATAACCTACTTCATAAGCTTCTCAAAGCTCATCGTGGACCCCGGCATAAGCTTTGGCTTATTGGAAAGCCAACCAACCCGACTTGCTACTTCAATCTTCACTTTGTGCTTTTAGGCTTATTCTCTCGGCTTAAATTGCCAATCAAGTCAGCATACCTTCTGAGGTTGATACTTTGGATTTGGAATTTGCTTATTTGCTTATTTCAAGCTTATTTGATGAAATCTAGTACCATGCTTGTTTAAACTTGTTCATATTACTTGTATACATATTATTTTTCTTTTGCTTTGATGTGTGGAGCTTATACCAAGCTTTTGCAAGCTTTCATTCCATCCAAGTTAAGCTCAAAAAGCTTAACTGTCTAAACCATAAGCTCACTGCACAGTCCATTTTCTTGTTTATATTGATCCATTGGACTTGTATATATCTTATTTTACCATTTGTTTCATGTTTATAGCTTTTCCAAGCTTATTTTAAGCTTGAAGTCCAACAGTCAAGCCAAAAGCTTAACTGTTGGACTCATAAGCCCACTATTTGCATATTTTTAGGTTTGTAAAGTTTTGTTTTCATTAAACATGTATAATATCATTGTATAATTAATCCAGAAAAAGAAAAACCAAAAAAGAAACACTTTTAAGCTAAGTGATAGCTTCTATTTAGGAGCTTATTTGCTTATTAGCTTATTTCTGTTAATAACATATAGTTTTTATATTTTTCTTAGGTTCCTTAATTTATTTAATAATTATGTAAAAAGTTTCAGATTTTTCTTTATTCATTTATTATTTTTAATAAATCAATAATAGTTTTTAATACTTAATAATAGTAAATAATTAATAATAAATAGATAAAGTGTAAAAAAATACAATTTCAGTTTCAAAAAATTATTTTATAATATTTTAGATTTTTCTGATTCTTTATTTCATTTATTTAAGTTAATTTTAGATTTTCTTATTATTTAATTCATTTTTAAATACATTTAATTCATTTTTAATTTATATTAATTAATTTAATAGTGTAAAAATTTATTTTAATTTTCCCATAATTTTCTTATCTTTTTAGAATTCCAAAAATATGATTTTCACATTTGTGGGAGTTGTATTGGATCGAATTCAGTTTTTATTTTGTTACGTTTACGTAATTATCACGTACTGCGTACATGTTTTAGTTTCTTAGATTTTCTTAACTTTTATAAATTTGTAAATTATAGTTAAATATTTTAATTATATTTAATTTGCATTTAAGTCGTTAAGACATGCAAATCCCTATTATAGTTATAATCGTTTTATTTTTATACGTTTACGTTTAATTAAAGTTAAACGTACGTTTGTATATCTTTTCGTTTTTAGGTTCTGATTGCCGCGTTTTTAACGACATAGGTGACGAGCTATCACTATTCACATTCTTAGTGTTAGTCAATCGATTCTGTTTTTATATTCAATATCATTTCAAAGCACACCGATGCGTTGTACTACAGTTTTCACACCTCGTTGGGACTTAACGACACGGGGATACACTATACTCCTCGATCTAAATTGTATTGGTTTTAGGCGTTTTAAGTTTGTTACGGTTGGCCATTCACAAGTGGCCGGTTTGTGTGAGAAAACTTGACGGTTCGGCATCAATCACCTCATCAGAATCAGAGAACATCTCAATATGATCATTTTGGAAGATAAGAGGAGGAGGGATATCACACATATGATCAAGAATTCCCTGTGACTCTCTTGGAATTGGGACAAGGTTCTCAACACTAGACTTTATGAATTCGTCCGATTCCTTTTGAGAACAGTATCAAGATGCTCATCCCCATGTTTTAGAGAGTGAGTGGGAATATCGGGTGTGATACCGGTTGTTTGAGAATGAATCTCAAGCTGGGGATATCAAGCTGATGAACTTGATGAATCTTTATAAAATTGTAGGATACCAAGTGCATCCTCATCATCACTTTGTCATCGGGAATAAAAGCGAAATTGAGAGCTAGATCTGGCTGCGTTTTCTTTTGCAATTGATTCCCTAATAGATTTTTCAAAGGCAATTTGGGAATTTATTTTAGCGACGCTCTTGACTAGCAATTCTTCCAAGGATTTCTCATGTGAATTTTGAATGACGGGACATTGTGGGAGTGGAGATTTGTCAAAACCGGAAGGTTGACATTGATAATCATCATGAGGAACCCACAATATACACAAGAAAAACTGGGAACATTATGAAATGTTGTTTTACTCAACTCCTCAGTTCTTTTCACGACTCGAAGCTCTAGATAAGTGTCTTGTTGGGTTTCTTTGAGGAGTTTGAGTCATTTGGCCTTGTAATGGAGGTTGGTCATGATATGGATAGTCGTAATTGTTACAAGGAAATGGATTCCTGTTTGACAATCGAGCTGAAATGGGGACCTCCACGAGTTCTCACAACTGATAAAAGCTGTTGAGTCCGGGTAGTGAATTATATAGATATTGGTCATGACCAAAGTCACGAGCATCACCGGAAAAGCTGTTCATAGACAAAGCGTGTTTCGGATTGACACTCAAATCCTTGGTGAGGATCTCCACAGTTCTCACAACAGTATTGTTGATTATATGAAGATAAGTCGGGCTGTGGTGGGTAATTGGAAAAGTTTGAAGGGTCGTTAAATGAGTTCGGATTAGGATCATAATCAAATGAATTCCTTGAACCACAAAACATACAACTCCCGTTACGAATATCATTACCACACTTTGTACACCGTACACACAGAGCGGGGTGAACCAAAAAGCGGCTCACCACAACCGACACAAGGAATAAACGATTCCATTTGAGAGTTATGAGAAGGAATTGGTTCATTCAAAGAAGCAACAAAACCAACATGGTGATCTGAATGACTATTAATTCTCGAAGAACATTTTGAAAAATCCGGAGGTAGGACAAGTGGTGTGCTCACGAGCTAGCAATTTCCACCACTTCCGTTGTGGTCTCTGGTTCTTGTTCTTGAGAAACTTGAAGATTAGGCAAGTCATTCTTGCTAGTCACCGGCCTAAATTCGCATGTTTGCTTTTAGCAGTAAATTGTGAAAGTTTAGGATCAATTTTAGACGGCTTAGGAGCAATTGAGGGTTAGATCTTTGGATAACCGTAGGTTGGACGTATTTAGCACCTCCATTATCGGAAGGAAGTACACGGTCCTTTGTCACCACGGTTTCTCGTTCCATTTCCTACCGAATTAATGGATCATCACGAACAACACAAATTCTTGACATTTGTGACAAAGTATGAAGTTTTTCAACCGTTCCGAATTCGTTAGTAGTCGAGAGATTCCATGAGAATAGAAGTAGTTAGAATCAAATGGATAGAGGGTAAAAGGATAAAGAAAAAAAAAGTAAGAGGATAAAGAGGAATATTTTTGGCATTTTTGAAAAACATTTTATAAAAACAAAGAATGAAAATATTTTGGTGTTTTTAACACTTTAGGAAAAGTGTTAATGAACTTTTTGATTTTTGATAACTTTACAAAAAGCTGAATACAAAAGGTGGTATATGTGCAAGTGCAGTGCGAGAAGGTTTAAAACAAACTTACAGCCTCCCCGTGCGTAGCCAAAATTTGGTTCGCTCTGAGCAGTCAAGTTTAATCACACAAGCTGACCACTTGTGAATGGTCAACCGTAATAAACTTAAAGCATTTCGAAATCAAATGCAATTAAGATCGAGAGGAATATAGTGGATTTCTGGGTCGTTAAGTCCCACGGAGGATGAATGGTGTTAAACAACTTCGGATGTCGAATAATCACTAAGGATAGTGATCAGTAAGGATTTTGGAATATTTATACCTAAAGAAAAAGTTTATAAATTACAGCGACTTAAATACAAATTAAGAAAATTAAAAAACTAAAATATATTAAATAAACGCTATCACTATTTTTAAAATTGATGAACGTTTAAAACTTAAAGCGTCGTTTAAATAAAATTAAATAGCGTACAAAATAAAGCGTGAGTTTTAAGAAATAAAAGGCCTGCAAATATGAAAATGATATTTTTACAATCCTAATAATAGAAGAAAATTATTAGAAAAATAAAATTATTTTTAAAACTATTTATTTAATTATTATTAATTAAAAACTATTTTTAACTATTTAAAATGCACTTAAATACAAGAAAATATAAAATTAACCTAGAAAAATGAAATTATAACTTAGAAAAATCTAAAATATTATAAAACTAATTTTAAAACTGAAAATATATTTATTATACTTTTTATCTATTTATTATTAATTTAACACTATTTAAAACTAATTAAAATGCTAGAAAATACTATTTAAACTAATAAAATTATGGAAAAAATATTTTTTTGGCTTTTTATATTTATCTTAATCTAGGAAAATTGAAAACATATTTTTTTAAACTTTTTCTGATTTATTTGTATTAAAAGCTATTTAAAAAGGATTAAAAACTAGTTTAAAATAAGAAAAATATCAAACAGATCTGGAAAAATATGAAAAATTTAGGAAAATACTAAAATATTATTCTAAGTCTATAAAAAATATAAAAACATATGCTTATGTTGAAGAATATAAAGGCTGTAGTGATAGCGAGTTATAAATAAGCTACTATATTAAGCTATAAGCTCTGAGGAATAAGCCAAATGATTAGCAGAGCTAAGGTACACTATAATAAGCCTAATGTAACTAATTAATACTACTCTAGACCACTAATGATGCCTTGCTAAGATTTGAGCTTATGAGATTAATTAAGCAAAGCAGGTTATTAAGGGGCACCTTTAAGCTAATGCATAAGTAATCCTAATAAGCTAAGGTGGAAAAGCAGTTGGGACCTAAAGTTCACCTAGCAGACTACACATGGGCCAAATCTCAGCTCCTCACAAGCTTGAATGAAGCTTGTGCAAAGTTCTGCACAGTTTCAATGTGCACACTTTCGGTGTCCGATTGCACGAGGCACTCTTTCAAATAAGGACTCAAAACAAACTAAAACATAAGCACTTAATAAGCTAATTAAAAGTAAACTTATATTTTTCTAATTAAGATGAGCAGCTATATATGAATATTCCAAAAGCTTATGAGCTAAATCTTAGTATTAAACACACAATAAAATTCTTTAGTTTATTCAAAAACTGACCAAGTGATATTTTGACTTTTTAAAATAAACTATTAAGTTGACTATAATGAGATTTGATTCAATGTAATGAACTGAGATTGATGTTTTAAGCATATAAATGACCTAATAAAGCTATCTGTATTAATCCTACTCCTAAGTACAAGCTTGTGCAACTTTAATTCTACTAATATAAATCCTAATAAGCCATTAAACTAAATTTGACTATTAAGCTACTAACTAATGACCAAATTAACTCAAGAGAACTTAATTGAGACTGAGTATATAGATTTCAAGCACAAACAAAAGCTCAATTTCACATATACTAACTGATCCAAACACTAGTTCCACTCTTGATTTGCAAATTTACAAAGGCAGTTAACACTAAATCCTCTGCAAATCTTAATTCCAATACAGATAATCAAATTCCAACTAAATGATGCATATAGAACAGATTGAAAGGAATGAAATAGCAATAAGTACTTACAAAAGTTCTAGCCACAATGGCTTGAAATTTTGAACAATGAACCACTATTCCACAACTGATCTCATTCCCAAATCAAAACAATATCCAACCCCAATACAACTTTATACCGATTCGCATTAACCCATTTCCAATCTTGTACAGTTTACCTCAGTTGACTTTCGTTGACCAAAGTAAATTTTGAGATTAGAATCTGAGTAGTGAGTGCAATAAGTGACTAATAAGCTAGATTGAGCTTATAAAAGCTTTTATAGAAACTTATATGGGCTTATAATTGCATAACATCAACTACAAATAACATTCACATGAACTTGATACTTTGAACTTGAAAATTGCATAAGATAAATTCGTATTTGAAATTGAATCTTTGACAAAGGTTTATAATACAATGAGATTACATAACAAAGTACTTGGAAGCTTAAATAAACACTGAAATTTAAAGAAATTAACTAGTCGATATTTTCTAAACTAAGACTACACTACTACTTCTTCCACATTGCTTCTACAGCTTCTATATAAAGATCTTTTTGGAGCCTTTGTCGACCTCACGAGAATATCCCACCACTCTTGAACCGTTGGATCATTCCAAATCATCATACTCGACAAATGGCAATTTTGGCGCCAATTTTCTTTTGAGCATGTTTTTTCTAATTAATGCAATTTGGACTTTGTGGATGTGTTAGGGGGTTGGTAACCAACTTTGTAGAAGTGAGGTGGAAAGGGTAGAATTTAAAACCATGGTGGTTTGATGAGTAAGCTGGTTTTTAGGCTTGTGTGAGAGAGACAAACAGTACCCATGGTTTTGACTTTCTTTGACCCGGTTTTATTAATAACGTGGGTTTGGGCTTGGCTGGGCTAAGGGATTGGATTTGGACTTGTCTTGGATTGGATAAATAACAAGGGTGTCCGTTTGGTTTTAGCTAGTAAATCACAAGGACCAATCATGTAATTCGGCCAAAGTTAAGGGACCAAACCCGTCCATTTTCCAAAGTTATAATAAGGACCATTCCTGCCATTCTCTAATAGTACAAGGACTAATTTTGATTATTTTCCATTTTTTAAATATCCAAGGACTATATTTGACATTTTCAAAACTTGAGGGACTAAAGTTGTAATTTTGCAATTTTAAATTTCAAGGACTTGTTTTGACAACTTCATGAATCCCTAAGGACTTAAAATGATATTTTACAAGTTTTGAATATCCAGGGGACATTTTTTTGACAACTTTTGTAACTTGGGGACTAAAACTGCCAATTATGCAAACTTGATACGTTTTTCATCTGATTTTGATATTTTTGCATCTAAAACACATAAAACACTTATTTGTGATATTTTCATCATTTTGATGCATTTCTGAGTGTTTTCAGATGTTTTTGCAGTTTAAATGGTACAAAAATAATGAGTATTTAGACACTCATCATGATGAAAATGAGATATATCATAGTTTTAAAGATCATTTACGCCAAGTTATACAATTTTAGCGGCTAAAGTGTAGATAGTACAAAGTATATGGTCCTTAGTGTAAATATATCATATTTACGCATTTTACTCATTTAGCCCTTTTAGTTATCATATTTACAAAGCTAACCTTCAAGTTTCATTGATTACAAAACAACCTTTAAATTAAGTAAATCGTATATATCTTTTCAAATAAGCCCTAGTTTTAGTTTTCCAAAATCATTTATGTTTAATTCCCATTAGAACTCGAGTTATACAATATTACACGACTCCTTGGTGATTCCCTTATGATGTCGAGACCTTTACACTCCTAAAAGCGACCATCGACACATCAATTAACCAAGCGAAACCCTAGTTTTTAAAATCATGAATTCTTTTTACGTTATCCATATTTTAGCCTCGATTTGTACAAGTTTATACGACCCTTTCTATGAACCCCATATTAGTCGAGATACCCCTCACCCAAATCAGATTTATACGCCCCTTTTAACATCCAAACAAACCCTAAATCTTTGTTCCATTCGACCCAAAATAATACTAACCATATACATGTGTTTTAATTCCATTCAATCTCGATATAAACAAAAGAAACATATAAATCGTGAGGTTTGAGATAGGTTCAATAACAAATTACTTGTGCATATTTATTTGACATATACAAAGTATTCCACCCATGATTTTATGTAGCCATATAAGATGATTTTACGTAGCCATATAAGATGATTTTCATTGACTTAGTTTTATTATTTTATGTGATGATATGTATGTGTATTTGAGAGCTGAAAACATGCGACCAAATCAGAAAACAAGGAAGAAAAGGAACAAGATGGTGGGTGATACAAGTTACCTTTGAAGCATGTAAAGAGGAAGCACAAGGTGAAATCAAGAAATCAACACCCTTTCTTGGTCCTAGAAACCCACGACACAAAGTAGCACCCAAGACAACCAAGAAACCTTTTGCCTAGCCAAAACTAACGACCAGGAGCACTCCAAAACCAGCGAAACACCCACACTTGACCTCCTACGAATGCAAACCCATGACCATGTGACCCACCGCGTCCATAGCGGCCTAGAAAAGAACTTACGAATCTTTCTTGAGCTCACGAATTGAATGGAGGAGGTCCAATATTGTTGCCGTCACTTTGATGTATTAGGGTTTTGGGTGTGATTTTTGAATTGGTAAAAGATAGGTGACAATTAAATGGGAGTATATCATGGGTATATGGCGTGATATTTACTTAAATTGGAGAGGGGGGCGTGAATTGAGGAGACCAAATCAAGTATTGATTAGTTACCAATTTTACTTTTGATACATTTAATTTTAATGTTGTAGCTAGTACATGTAATGTAGTCCATTTAATTTGTAATGTGCGATATGTGTTATTTAGCAGACATAAATGTAAATAAGCTTTATCATCTTGTATTAATCATTCACTCCTTATTTAGGTCGAGCAGATTGTGATATTAAGTAATATCACGTATTTCACAATTATTAAGTTTGAGGGCAAAATGGTCTTTGAGCAGCGTTTACGATTTTTAGGGTTTTACAACTCTTCCCCTCTAAAAGAAAATTTTCATCCTCGAAAATTGAAGTCGAGAGGTACAGAGACGTCTGAATTTAAAGGCGATGTAGCAATCCATAGGTTCGCATAATCGTAACAATTACAGTTCCAAAGTGTACAAAACTTATACGTAACAGATGTCGATGAGAATCTTACAAAGAGTACGAGAATTCCAAGCGAACATGAGGAGTGCCAAATAGCGGATATAAGTCCTAGTCAATTCACGCATTACCAACCCCGGGCATTTTCTAAGATGTCGTATAATTTCAATAAGGTCAAATTATATGATCTCGGTATTATCCGTTGATCGGCGTCATAATACTTGCATCACATAACAAGTCCTTATTGTCATCATATTATGCCTCGGGTCATGACAAACCACATAACCAATATCACAACAAAACAGATAACATACAGGTAGCAAGCAACATACCAAAACAGACCAGATTCACATATATGCAACATATAATACATCAAACCAACTTACCATAGTACAAAAGGAAGAAGGCCACCAACTTGCTCGAAACGGTTCCTCATGACTCATTACAGGGCGATCCAAATATAAAGGCGAGATAATACCAACAAGCTAAATCATAAAACTTCACGATTTAAGCCGAGTTCGACAAATCAAAGAAAAGTATCTTACGATCAAAATCGCATAACAAATATCAAACGCCTCAAAGCAGCGTGACAAACAAATCGAATAACACAAGTCGTGCCCAATCATATGAAGTAGATGAACCTTCTCAGCCACCAGTTGAATCTTGTCTCCGTCTTTGCGCCTTTGGCGTCCGTCAGCTCTCTTCCGCGATGATTCGGCGTCTCGGCCACATCACGATCGGGTGCAAGCTTACGTTTCACGAACCTCTCTAGAAATTGTTGCAGCAATGCAGGGTCGGCACCATCATCTTCGGCTCTACGAGTAATCTCCATCTAAATGATCGATAGCGAATCGCGAAGATAAAACAAACAAAATCAAATTCAAAAGGAGAAGGTCAAATCGGCGAAGACAAAAGAATATCGAAGTCAAATCGAGCGACAATCAAAAGGAATCGGAAGAGATCAAAGCAGACGGAATCCTAGTGTCTACGCAAGTCCTCACGGGTCAATCCTAAGGTCAACAAGATGAAACCTTTACTCTGATACCATAATTGTAACACCCACGAGGCAAGGGTAGAAGTGTCATATTACGGTGTCATATTAGAACATACAAATAAAGTTTTGCAAACGGAAGCCTTATAAAATAAATTACCAACTCATATAAACGAATGACTTACAAAGAAAAATACAAAATCTAATATGTCCAAAATGAAATAAAAACTCAAAACAATAGCTCTTCAAATTAGGTCCAAAATAATAAGGTAACTAGGGTCGGTCCACTCAAATAATCAATTCTCATTATCAAAGCCCATCTTCCAACCTACAACCTGCCGTAGGAAAAGAAATGCGGTGAGCTTAAAAAGCGATAGCAGATATAACAAGAGGAAAGCTAAACAAAATCAGAAATGCAAAATGAAACAAGGAAACCGATAACAAGGTCACAATGAAATGGAACAATGAGTCAATAAGGATCCTGCAGAAACACCAATATAATAGATCCCGGAAGGAGCAGCAATCAAAGGAGAACACGACAAAACAGCATCAAGGAAATATATATAATCACATATAAACAACCGGACATACAAGCACGAAACATAATCAAGCATAGCGGGCGTCGCATTCACTCAACATAAGAATAACATGCAATCAAATCAAGAAATCAAAATACATATAAACCAAACGAAAAACTAAAAGCAAGCGGAAGCAATTAATTAGAAAGTGAGCATGGCAATCATACAAGTAAAAAACCCACGATTAATAATGTAACGGTATCATAACAGAAATATAAACATGGCGGTCAACAATTAGCAATAAGAACAGCGGGATAATCATAGTCCACGAGATTCTTGAGCGAAATTATACATGATAAACCGATAAAACAATCGATTACACACTAGCATAGTCACCAAACAAATCAAAGGGTTCACATAACAGTAAGATAACATATAGTCATATGACAACAGGTGAATCATATAATCGCATATTAATCATATCTTAGCGAGGTAAGCGGTAGTCACATAAAACATGTATTAGCATAATCAAATACAATAATCATATAATAACACAGTGCGTGAATGGAATGATAGTGCGAGTAAGGGAATAAGAATATACGAGATCAATGCAATGGAATGGTAGTAGAGTGAGTCACATAAAGTCTTGAGAAATTGACAATTAATACAAAATAGGGTGCGTTGGGGAATCTGAAGGTACAATATAGGTATATTAAAAGTGTAAGGGTTGTCGAGAAATCTATCACCGAGCCAACAATACACTACTGATAATATCAATAGTGGCAATAGCAGCCAAGTATCCAATAGTAGCCATCCCATTCGGAGGGTTCCCTCGAATACCAAAACAATAGGAGGGAGACCTCAAGTAACCCGATTGAGTGTCGGCTCCCAATATGTGAGGGGGTGTATTGCACACACACCCCACATCACCAATACAATATATCAATGTCAATACAATACAATACAAATCTAGGATGCATCCATACGCCCCCTGCAAAACAATAGTGGAACATCACTCAGCCACACTGGAGTCATGCCATTGGTGCATCTATGACATGGACATGGAACCCCCATGCCTAGTTTAATGGCTCGGGTATCAAACTAATAGGTCAAGCAAAAGGACCAAAGTATACAATATGTGAGTCATCATAATCAAAGGTTCAATATCAATAGTTCACAATTCAATAGCATAGTCCAACATCAAGGTCCAATATCAAAGGTTCAATATTAAAGGTTCAATAGCAAAGGATCTATATCAAAGGTTCAATAGCAGAGGGGTCAATAGCAAACGTTCAATATCAAAGCAAAGGTTCAATAACAAAATGGCAAGAGATCAAGGATGCAAAGAGATCATGAGAAACCTTATGAGGAAGGTCAGAATATATGTACCTCATTCGAAGCAAGCAAAATAGGAAAGTAAGTTCACATGATGAATCAATCCCACCGTCCGGAACCTATGAATTAGATAACGCTTATTAAGATCAGATTACTTAGTTTAGATGGTTTTCACTTTTAGCAGGTTTCCACATTTTGTAACTTTCCATTTTGGTTAACTTTCTATTTTAGGCAAGTTTTCATAATTAGCATGTTTCTATAATTAGTAACTTTTCAAAAATAGCAAGTTTCCATTTATATTGCAATTAATGTCAATTTAGGTCAAGATGATGAAAATGAGATATATCATAGTTTTAAAGATCATTTACGCCAAGTTATACAACTTTAGGGGCTAAAGTGTAGATAGTACAAAGTATATGGTCCTTAGTGTAAATATATCATATTTACGCATTTTAATCATTTAGCCCTTTTAGTTATCATATTTACAAATCTAACCTTAAAATTTCATTGATTACAAAACAACCTTTAAATTAAGTAAATCGTATATATCTTTACAAATAAGCCCTAGTTTTAGTTTTCCAAAATTATTTATGTTTAATTCTCATTAGAACTCGAGTTGTACAATATTACACGACTCCTTGGTGATTCCCTTATGATGTCGAGACCTTTACACTCCTAAAACGACCATACGACACATCAATTAACCAAACGAAACCCTAGTTTTTAAAATCATGAATTCTTTTTACGTTATCCATATTTTAGCCTCGATTTGTACAAGTTTATACGACCCTTTCTATGAACCCCATATTAGTCGAGATACCCCTCACCCAAATCAGATTTATACGCCCCTTTTAACATCCAAACAAACCCTAAATCTTTGTTCCATTCGACCCAAAATAATACTAACCATATACATGTGTTTTAATTCCATTCAATCTCGATATAAACAAAAGAAACATATAAATCGTGAGGTTTGAGATAGGTTCAATAACAAATTACTTGTGCATATTTATTCGACATATACAAAGTATTCCACCCATGATTTTATGTAGCCACATAAGATGATTTTACGTAGCCATATAAGATGATTTTACGTGACTTAGTTTTATTATTTTATGTGATGATATGTATGTGTATTTCGAAGGCTGAAAACATGCGACCAAATCAGAAAACAAGGAAGAAAAGGAACAAGATGGTGGGTGATACAAGTTACCTTTGAAGCGTGTAAAAGAGGAAACAACACAAGGATTGAAACCAAGAAATCAACACCCTTTCTTAGTCCTAGAAACCCACGACATAAAGCAGCACCCAAGACAACCAAGCAACCTTTTGCCTAGCCAAAACTCACGACCAGGAGCACTCCAAAACCAACGACACACCACACCAACAGCCTCCTACGAATGCAAACCCACGGCAATGACCCACCACGTCCATAGCGGCCTAGAAAACAACTTACGAATCTTTCTTGAGCTCGAATTGAATGGAGGGAGGTCCAATATTGTTGCCGTCATTTTGATGTATTAGGGTTTTGGGTGTGATTTTTGAATTGGTAAAAGATAGGTGACAATTAAATGGGATTATATCATGGGTATATGCGTGATATTTCTTGAAATTAGGGGTGAATTGAGGATACCAAATTAAGTATTGATTAGTTACCAATTTTACATTTGATACATTTAAGTTAAATGTTGTAGCTAGTACTTGTATGTAGTCCATTTAATTTGTAATGTGTGCTATATGATATTTAGTAGACATAAATGTAAGTAAGTTTTATCATCTTGCATTAATCATTCACTTCTTATTTAGGTCAGCAGCGGTTGGCGATATTGACGTAATATACGTATTTAACAATTATTAAGTCTGAGGGGCAAAATGGTCTTTGAACGCGTTTACGTTTTTAGGGTTTTACACATATACTAGCTACAAAAAATGTACAATGGTTTCTATTTAGTGCGCTCTGATGAAGAGCGGTTTTGCCCTCACCAACATAACATTGACAACGTCATTATTGGTCAAGGGACGAGTTTGGCATATAAAGCCCATGTTTTGGACCTCCTGCGATGATAATGCCGAGTTTGTCCCAAGCGAAGCGCATTGACAAGTTTAGGGACCAACCGTGTATTTTAGTCTTTTTTTTATTCAATTTTCCAAATAAACTAAATTCATTTCATTAAAAATAAAAATACAATATATAACATAATAATAAGAAAAAAAACAACACATACTAATAAAAACGATACCAAAAAAAAAGACACGGGTAAAAAAAATTAAACACATACTAATAATAAGAAACCTAGTCATCTCTTTCGTGATATTTCTTGACCGGTCGTTCTGCCTCTTTCGGATGATCTCGCTTTTACCGGGTCGGGATTCAAATTGGATCTATCATGAAACTCCATCTCGATATTCTCTTGGATAGCTTTTCCTTCTCCGCCTCGCCTCGTAACAAACCCTTTAAGCTTCGGCTTTTTGAGCATATATTTCGGATATATGTCCCGAAAAAGTACTCGATTGACTCCCACGAGCTCGCAGGCCTTCGGCGTTGAAGTCGACTTTTGTTTCTCTGCGGCTCGTTTGCTGTCATCTCTTTCGGGGCGAGCTCGTCATCCGCCGGCCGAATATATCCTCGAGACATGTAATGTCAATGGGATCTTCGGCATCCTACTTCGGGTAATTTTTCACAATCTCCCAACATTTTTCATACACGAACTCCTTCCCACCATAACGTTGCGCAAAGCTAACTTTCGCATTCTCGACATGATCGTGGTCATTTTCACCACTGGCGCTGAGATGTTTGTAAATAGCGTTGAACTTCTGGCAATCACGGTTAATCCTCGACCATTTACCAGTTATCATATTTTTTCCACGTTGGTCATTGGTGGTTTGAGCATTGAACATGTCGAGAATGTCGTTCCAAAAGAAATCTTCGGAAGGGTCATTTCCGATATCTCGATCTTGGGAAATTTCTATCCAACATTGCGCAAGTAACCTTTCTTCAAACTTGCTCCACTTCCTCCTGTCTGCCTGGGCTATGACTTCCACATCTTCGTCGTCATCTGCATCTAAATCCACAACTTGTTTTTTTGCCTTCGTCTTTTCCCCTACCTTTGGCGGTTCACTGGTTTTGGAAGTTTGAATTGTGAACCGGACGGTTGTGATTCCATTTGGGGAAAGCTGTGGAGGTTGTGAGCGGGTAAAAGCTGTGGAGGTTGTGGCGGTTAAAAAGCGTGGTGATTGAAATGGGCGGGGTAAGTTCGAATCCTTGTTGAAACGCATATTGTTGGTTAAGAAAAATTTCTTGTGGAGGCTGGTTGGAATTTTGCGAGGAGGGGGTAGACGGGTTTGAAGAACCCCTGTATTGTGGTGGGTTTGAGTTAAGTAATTTTGTGAAATACCCTCCGTCATTTGGGTTTTGAGACATTGTGAGATTTTTTTTTGAATAAAGATATAGAGAGTTGAGGAAGATGGAGGAGATGAAGATGACAAAAATAGTGGATATGATATGTTATTTATACGGGTGGTGGGTTTTTTTTTTAAAGAATAGTATCCGTTATTTAACGGATATATTTTGAAAATCAAATATATCCGTTGCTTTTGTCAGACAATCTCTTCTTCGTCACCACGACGGTGGATCCAACGGCGAGCCACGGCGAAGGCCCCGGTGTGGCGGTACGCCGCGGCAGTGCCACATAGGCTCACGGCGAGCCCGCGAAATTACCATACCCTCCGCTCTAAGAAAGCTACCATTAACATATTCAAAGAAACATAAAATAGTTACTAGCATAATAATACATAACTTAACCGGTGTTGGATATGAGAGTAGTAACACTCTTACTTGAAAATAATCATTGACGATAATATGTGTGCATATAAAGTTTTATAAACTCTTACTTGAAAATAAATAGATTGCTTTGAAAATAATCGTTGACGATAATATGTGTGCATATAAAGTTTTATATGCGGGTTTATTTGTGGGAACCTATGAATAACTTTTTTTTTTCTTCTCTTTAGAACGGCAATTTTTTTCATCTCTAGCGAGGCTTGAACCCACAACCTCTAAGTTGATGAAAAACTCACATAAAAAAAATAATAAAAACAAAAATAATAATAATAATAATAATAATAATAATAATAATAATAATAATAATAATAATAATAATAATAATAATAAAGACATAGATGACCAAATGCATAAACTCGTGCATAGCGTAAAGTCATAAAAGCATATAATTTACTTTTTAGTTATTTGTACTCTTAAAGCATCTCTAATGCAAGAAGTGTTAAAAAAACATCGACTCATTCCTCAATCCTGAAACTCTTATTAACTAAACCTCAACTTATAATCAATTAATATATCAACTTATCAATAGGTTAACTACTAGATTTAGCAATATCAACTGTTATTCAAATAAGTTATATTCAGACTTCACTTCTAATGTATTAAGTTATCTTTAACCGATCAACCTTCTTTCAACCTCCTTATTGGAGAGAGACTATTAGTTAATCAAAAGAAATTTAAGAGATAATGAGTTAGAATTCAATTCTTATTTGCGTTGTTTTATTATTTAAAGTTAACTTCACTTTTTATCATGACTGTCGACAAAGTTTTAGTCGAAATTGTTGTAAACGGATGTGAATGCATATTTGGGTGACGTATAACTAGGTTCAGTATATGATTACCCTTTATAACAATATATATATATATGTGTATATATATATATATATATATATATATATATATATATATATAGGGTTGAGTTATTATTAAAACTTTCTTATAATGAAAAGAATGGGAATGCGTGTGTAGGTGACATGTGTCACCTTTCCTACGTCGCCATGCCACGGTCATGTGACATGTGTCACCCCATACCCCCACCCCCTCCGCAAAAAAAAAATCCCACCAATTTTTTTTTCTTTTTAACAACTTTTTTTTTTCCCGAAAAATTTATTACTGCATCACGGTTATAAAGTTACCGCATCACAATCATAATTGTGATGCAGTAACTTATAATCTTAATGCACTAAAATCATGATAATGATACAGTAACTTTATAACCGGGATGTAGTAACTTATAACCTTAATGCACTAATAAATTTTGGTGCATTTTTATTATAAGTTCTTGCATCATAGTTAATACTTAAGTGATGCACTAAAATCAAGGTTATAACTTTAATTCACTAAATCCATGATTGTGATGCGGTAACTTTATAAGCTGTGATGCAGAATTTATAACCTTAATGCACTAAAATCATAATTGTGATGCAATAACTTATAACCTTAATGCACTAATAAGTTTTGATGCATCTTTATTATAAGTTACTGCATCATAGTTAATAGTTAAGTGCATCAACTATGATGCACTAAAATCATTGTTATAACTTTAATGCACTAAAATCATAATGGTGATGCAATAACTTTATAACTCTGATGCATGGTGATGTGACAAGGTGATGTGGCAAAGGTGACACATTTCACCTCCACATGCCTTCTCATTCTTTTCATTCTAAGAAACTTTTCATAAAAACCCAAACATATATATATATATATATATATATATATATAATCTATACTCTCATATAAAGCATCAATATCCCCAACCAAAACCCAACCCTTTATTTTTAAGATTCAGCCATCCAAACCTACATTTAAGCCTAAATTTACACACACCAAACAAATTTACAATCCTAAAAATTACCAAACTAACCAAACCACATAAATCTCTCATATAAACCAATAACCAACAAACACACACTTAAAACACTCTCATCTTCTCACTCTAAGAGCACACGGTGTGGGCATCCGGTGAGGGCTCGCCGTCCACCGTGGCAGCTCGCCGTGGAGCGTCTTGACACCGCCCCCCCCTCGCCGTCGGTTACCTCTTCGTGGTGACGACGGGCAGGTTTTCTGACAAAAGCAAGCAACGAATATATTTTTTATTTGTGTTATTTGATTTGTGTTATTAGTGTGTATTTTGTTGTGTGTGTTTGTTAGTGTGTGTTTGTAGTGTGTGTAAAGGTGTGTAAAGGAGGAAGAAGAAGAAGACACATGTAAAGTTTTTTTTTTTTTTTTTTTTTTTTTTTTAGTTGATAATAAAGGGGTTTGTGGTGAATAAATAGGCAACGTTTAAAATTCAATTTATTTTTTTATTTTATTTTTTTAACTTATTTTTAAATATATTGTTTTGTATTTTTATTTAATAAATAAATTTAGTTTATATGAAAATTTGAAAAAAATAAAAATAAAGTGGTAGTGGTGGGCCCCAAATGAAGAGGTTGTTGTTTGTTATGAGTGAGGAGGGGGTTTGTTGTGGAGAAGTGAGATGCTGATGTTGCGCTGATGTGACACTGACGAAGAGCCTAAGCTGACACCTAGTGCTCTAAAAAAACACACTCACTCTCAATCTCCAACCAAACAACATAATCTCACTCTAAATAAAAAAAAAAACACACAAACACATTCATCTTCAAAAAATACTCCACAAAATATCACCACCCTCTCCTTTTGCCACCACACCCTCCCTCGTACTGCCCGCCGCCACCCTTACGCCGCCGCCACCCTCTTTGCGCCACCACCCTACTTCCGCCGAGGCAACCACCACCACGTAAGTTTTTAATGTTTTATTAAATATCCGTAAATTTATTTTATAGATCTATATTTTTTTTTATTATCCGTATTTTTTTGTAACTTTTTTTAAAGATCCGTATTTTTTTTAAAGATCTCCGTTCTTTTTTTAATTTTTGTTATAGATCTGAATTTTTTTTGTAAATCTAATAAGTTTATTTGTAGATCTATTATTTTTTTTTGTAATTCTAATAATTTTCATTTACAGATCTATTTTTTTTAAAAGACCCGTACTCTTTTCAAACTTTTGTAAAGATCCGGATTTTTTTTTTAAAGATCTTGTTAGTTTTTTTAATTTTCTGCATAGATCCGAATGTTGTTTTTGTAGATCTAATAATTTTATTTGTAGTTCTATTATTTTTTTTAGATCTAATTTTGTTTTAAATATCTGTAATTTTTTTATAGATCTATTTTTTTAAATACATGTACTTTTTTTAAAGATCCATGAGTTTTTTTTGTTTTTTTAATAGATCCGAATTTTTTTTGTATATCTAATAATTTAATTTGTAGATCTATCATTTTTTTTGTTGATCCAATTTTGTTTTAAATAGCCGTAATTGTTTTTAATGATCCATATTTATTTTTTTAAAGATCCGTTTTTGTTTAAAGATCATAGTTTTTTTATTTTTTTTTATATAGATACGACTTTTTTTTGTAGATCTTTTTTGTTTTAAAGATCCGTATTTTTTAATTTTTTAAAGATATGTTTTTTTTTTCAAATTTTTTTAAAAAATCCGTAAGTTTTTTAATTTTTTTATAGATCCGAATTTTTTTTGTAGATCTAATTTTTTTATTTGTAGATCTATTGAATTTTTTTAGATTAAATCCATATTTTTTTTAGATTTAATGATTTTATTTGTAGATCTATATGTTCTTTTCGTAGATCTAATGTTCTGGGTATTTTTTTGTTAGTTCACCCGCTTGCCACTGTTCTCACCATCGAAGAAAAGTCTTCGGAAAAATTAGTGGTCGCCGAAAAAATTAGTGACAGCCGGAAATATTTGTGTCATGCCGGGAAAATAGTTTGCTTTATATTTTAAATTGTTGTTAATAGTTATTATGTAAATTTTTTTTAATATTTATTACGTAAATTTTGTTACAAAGTTTATATTGTAAATTTTGTAATAAGTTTATATTGTAAACATTGTTATAAAATTTGTTGTGTGGATTTGTTATTAAGTTTTTGGTATAAGTGATATGAACTTTATAGTGTAAATTTTGTTATTAAGTTTATTGTGTAAGTTTGTTATAAAGTTTATTGCGTAAATTTTGTTATAGAATTTATGATATAAATTTTGTATGAAGTTTAGAGTGTAAAATTTTTTATAAGTTTATAGTGTAAATTCGTATGTTTGCTAGATTTATGTGGGGCCATTGATGCATATTTATATATATATTTGAAACTGAGGTCATTGATGCTTTTATATTTTGTCGTTTTTGTTTTGATGGTTATCGCGTGGAGATGCCAAAATCTGAAGGATATGTTTTGTGGTTTCGGTTGGTGGTTTTAGTTGCCGGATTTTTGGTGGATGGTATTTTGAAGAAATGGGTGATCCTACCCCAACACCCCATTAATTCCTTCCTCAAACCTCATAACCAATCATTGGCTAATGATTGGATCCATTTTTTTTCCTTAGTTTTTTGTTTTGTGTATTGTTTTATTTTATTTGTGTAGTGTTTTATATATTAAGATGTATTTATTTTGTGTAGTGTTTTTATATGTAGAGTATATTTATTTGTGTAGTGTTTTACGTTAAAACATTAAAACATTAGACATTAAAACATTAAACAAGTACAACAACAAATGTTTTCAAATTTCTTATAAATTTTTTATAAATTTTTTTATAAACTTTTTTTATAAACTTTTTATAAACTTTTTTTATAAACTTTTTTTTATAAACTTTTTTTTATAAACTTTTTTTATAAATTTTTTATAAACCTTTTTTATAAATTTTTTATAAGTTTTTTATAAATTTCTTATAATTTTTTATAAGCTTTTTTTATAAACTTTTTTTATTAACTTTTTATAAACTTTTTTTTATAAATTTTACAAAAAACCTTAGCTGTGGGAACATGTACCAGACACCATTAGACAAAAGAAAAAGTCTACCCATTCTTTATTAAAATAAAATGGTTGTATATTACTGTTAGAAAGACAAAGGTAAAAAATTAGGAAACAATTAGTGAGGAACACGAATATAAAATATTTAAATTATAGGGGTGGTTGTTGTAACTAACGGAAGAAAAAGAGGAAAAATGAGAAAAAGGGTACGGTGTAGGACAATTAGCACAGGGCATAGGACGAAATTTGTTATGACAATTGATTTGATGTGGGAGAGATAAAACCCAAACACCCCCTATATTAAAAACTAGCGAAAATTACTCAAAGGGCCTCTGCAGGTGGGACTTGTCCTGCAGAGGACCCCTTTTATTGCTTTTACCAAAAAGGCCAAGCACTTCGCTTCAAATTTGTGCAGAATTCCTTAAGGGACACATGTCAGCACCCCATTTATTAAACGTGATAAATTAAATTAAAAAAAAAACAAAAAATACATAATCGCTTCAAAATTGAAGCGAAATCTGACAAGGGTGGGGCCTTAATTGACACACGAAGAAAAAAACACCATTTCGCCTCACCTTTGAAGCGATCTTTTCACTCATCACCACGGGACTCAACAAAAAATAACATGCAAAATCTTTTGAATGACTACTCAATTTTACAGCAAAATGTATTCGATTAGCAGCCTAGAATTCATTTCGTTATACATTTGGAGTGATAATGGAGTAAGTGTTTTTGGTGTTCTCTCTTCTCAAAGTTGCAATTTTTTTTTCTGCTGTGGTGTTGATTTTTGGTGGTGGTGTTGTTGTGGTGAAGGCAGTTGGTGGTGGTGTTGTGGCTGTTGGGTGTGGTTTGCTGTAGGTGGTGCGGCAGTTTGTGGTTGTCATTCTTGGGTGGTTCGTTGGTGGTAGTGGTTAGGTGTTAACGTGTTTGTTTGTTAATATGACACTAGTTGTTCCGGTAAATATTTATTTTTCTTCCGATATCATTATTTGGTGTTTTATGCTTATTGTGTAGTTAATAATATATACTGTTATTAATTGTTGTTTTAGGATTTTGCCGTTGACCTTACCTGTAGAAGTAAGCTAAGATTGGTTCATTACCTTAAAAAAAAATTTTGCGAATACCAATAAGGATGTATTGTTTAGGCAGACGTGTTTCGGATGGATGTTTGATATAGAACAAATGCAAGAGACATGTATTTTATTACATTATATTAGTTTATGTCAAGTCGAACCTGAACCGGGAGACACGGAAGTCGTTCCATTGAGGTATCATGTAGGAGATTTTGAGTTGAAATTTGGTAGAGAGGAGTTTTGTTTAGTAACTGGCTTGAGATTTGGGGTTGATTTTCAAGATAAATATAAAGATGAACCTACTCCTTTTAGGAGACGTGTTTTTGACTCAAGTTATGATGAAAGTTTGATAACTGGACTGTTGAATAATTTTATTTTAAGCGATGCCTTTGATAAGCTTGTCGATATCGATGCCGTTCGTGTTAGTTTGCTAGGGTTGTTGGAGCTGGTGTTGTTAGGCCACGAGTTTAATTACGTAGTCCCGCCATGGTGCATGGCTTTAGTAGATAATATTGATGCTTGGAGCATATATCCTTGGGGTTCGTACGTATGGCCGACATTGTACAATCAGTTAGTTGGTGCAGTAGGTTCACGTCTTGAAGCTTTTTTTGTGAAGCCACGACCACAGCCCGACGCTGACGGTAAGGTAAAGAACCCTAAGTATACGTTGAAGGGCTTTACATGGGCCTTTAAGGTATGTATATATATAATGTTAGTTTTTGTTGTTTATGTATATATATAATGTTAAAGTAATTAACCAATTATTTTTTATAGACGTGGATTTTGGAGACTTATCGAGTCAAGGCTGTTGATTTTTTTAATCGTTCAGAGCTCCATTCGAGAGTGTGTGCTTGGCGTTACAAGCGGAAGTTTCAACGTTGTTACCTGGATAGTTTATTGGTGAGTTGTTATTTAATCATGCCATTTAGTTTGTAGTGATTCATAACAATATTCGTATTTGTTGTTAGATAAATTTTAGGTAGCGGAACCAACATTAAGACTTGTACCCGATGCATATGAGTCCGAACAGGTTGGTTCCGGATAGCATGGCATTTTGAGGGCGTAGTATCAACCACCACCAATACCCCCACTTTCAGACCCAATATAGCCGTGACGATTTCCAGAAACGTTTATCGTCATTTGACGCAACTAGAGGATTTGAGAAGGCTCAGATGCCAAGATAAAGGAACGCGACACAATGTTGCAAAAAATATTTGGTTTCTTTAGTGGATTTAGTGGTTTCCCGAACTCGCAGGTATATTTGTATAATTTTTTGTTGCTACTTATTTGTTTTAAAAATTACTAAACATACTAATATTGTGTGTAGGGTTTCGGGCATGCTGGAACTGGAGGTATTGGGTTCCTGAACGGCAGTATATTTGTATATCTTTTTTTGTTGCTAATCATTTGTTTTAAAAATTACTAAACATACTAATATTGTATGTAGGGTTTCGGGCAGGATGGAACTGGGGTACTGGGTTCCCAACGCGCAGGTAAGTTTTATTTTCATTTTTTTGTTGCTAATCATTTGTTTTAAAAATTACTAAACATACTAATATTGTATTTAGGGTTTCGGGCCGCTAAAACTGGGAGGTAATTGGTTCCCGAACGCGCAGGTATGTTTTATTTGCATTTTTTTGTTGCTAATCATTAGTTTTAAAAATTACTAAACATACTAATATTGTATGCAGGGTTTCGGCCGGCTGAACTGGAGGTAATTGGTTCCCGAACGCGCATGTTGTGTTTATTGCCTTTTTGTTGCTAATCATTTTTTTAAAATTACTAAACTTTTCTGGCCGCTGGACTGGAGGTAATTGGTTCCGAACGCGCATGTATGTTTTAATTTTCATTCTTTTGTTCCTAATCATTTGTTTTAAAATTACTAAACATACTAATATTGTATGTAGGTTTTCGGCCCGGCTGGACTGGAGGTAATTGGTTCCCGAACAGCAGGTATATTTTATTTTCATTTTTTTGTCCTAATCATTTGTTTTAAATTACTAACATACTAATATTGTATGTAGGTTTCGGGCAGGATGGAATGGATTTAGTGGTACCAAGGCACTGAACACGCAGGTATATTTACCAACGACATGTATATAATTTATTCATTTGTTTAAAAATTACTAAACATTCTAATATTGTATGTAGGTATTTGGCGAGGCTGGTCCAGGAGCTGGGGGGTTTCCTAACCCCCCGAGTAGTTCTTTCTTTGACGGGGTGTCTCGCCACAGCCCGCCACAGGTGGGCACGCATTATAGACCAGCCAACGCCTCACTCTAGGACGCCTATGCCACAACAAGGATTTGTTCCGGGTCGGTAACACCGCAACAAGCTAGTGCATCACCCCCGTAGCTACTCGTGGTTGTTCCGGTAATTTATGACCCACATAAGTATATATCTTTTTTTTTTCCTTTTCTACTATAATAGTTGCATGTATATTTGTTCGTGTTAGGGTGCTATGAATCGAAAAAGAGAGATGTTCGTCCTGGACGTTATTTGTTGAGCCGTATGATCTTTGCAAGACACAATCCTATTCCCAATAAACGGCTGGTAACGTAAGGATAATTCCATTTCAGCAAATATTAGCCCGTTAGATCTTGGAAAAGCTATTGATGAAGAAGACGATAGGGTCGATGATGATGAAGAAGACGGGATAGAGTTGAGTTTTTACGCGAAAATTATACCGGATAGTACATTTCGTTTTATAACGTTGACCCTACTAAGGTAATCATAAAACTACGTGAATATTTTTTTAACAATGATTAACAACTTATTATTGATATTACTTTTGGCTATTTACATTATATGAAGACTTAAATACTTTCCTGAGGAACCCTAAACCCATATACCTGGACTGTCATGTGATGGGTTTTGCGTGTGAGACAATTTTTTGGCGTGAATTGCTCCCTTTTTGTTCCAAGGTCCCAAGTAATGGTTGGCTTGCAGACGATGTAAGTTTATTATTTCATGTTTATAATGTATTTGAATAGTTTTTTTTTATAGAATGCTTAGTAATAATTTTAATATTTTTTTGATATGAATTAGCATATGAATGCATGGACTGAGCTTCTAATTCGTCATAGGCCAAATGGTGCTCGCTGGACTTAGCTAAATCAACACTTGCATCGTATTCTCCAGGCACTTCTGTCTTCTTACTTGTGACTGATAGTGCATTACAGGGAACGTTAAGTGGGAGGACACTCCCGTACCTTCCTGGATGAGGTACAAGTGGTAAGTATTTTTGTTTAATGATTTTAATGCGTTTAGTATTTTAATAAGGTATTTAATTGTATGTAAGCTAATTTATGTTTTTGTAGGTGTATATGCCGTTCCATGCCGAAGGCAATCACTGGGTTTTAGGTGTAGTAGACCTTCCGAATTCTCATATTTCTGTTTTCGACTCGATGGATAGTGACAGTAGGTCGGATAAGTTGCGACGACATCTTGTTGCATGGACTAAAGTCTTAAATGAAAGTTTACAGATCCAAGGATATTTTGACGTTACTGGACGCCAACATTTTAACTTCTCATTCTCTTATAATGATTCAAAATGATTTCCGGCTCCGCAACAATCAAATGGTAAGGATTGTGGAGTAGTTGTATGTTGGCTTATGCTACAATTTTGTACAGGTAGGATCCCACCACCGGTTATTAATAACCCTTCACAGTTTTTTAGGGAGTTTAGATTTGTTATGGCTCATCATTTTTATGGTACCCGTTGTGAGGATACTAGCGGATGTGGATATGTTTAGTTGAACTGTTTGTATATATTTTTTTATCTATGGTTGAAGAATACCAGCGTTGTAGATATGATTAGTTGACCGTTTGTATATGTATTTTCATATACGATTACCAAATGAAAGTTTGTGTATGTTGTATATCACAAGTTATGTCGTCGATAACTAAAGTTTTGTAGATGAGTTAAATGAAAAAGAGATGGGTTAAATAAAAATATAAAAAATACAAGATAAAGATGATACAAATTAAAAACGAAAGTCCAGTAGATGGGTTAAATAAAACATAAAAAATTACAAGATAAAGATGATACAAATTAAAAACGAAAGTCCAATTTAAACATCACTGATAAACGGTATCCTTGTGGTAAACCTCAACAATGTTTTTCAAAGTGATGTTAAGGTAATGGTTATGTGGTTTTGGTGTGAACACTGAGACGTTCTTTAGTATCAAAACCAGAACCGAAGACCTGTGTTGACGTAACCCTTATCCTCTTCTAGTACTTTGTGATGAATTGTACCAGACATTGTTCCTGATGGATCTTTGAGTGTCACAGTTAGGTCACCAAGCAAATTTGGTGTACAAGACTTGATGACGGCTACAACCAGTTCAAGCTTCCCTTTTTTACAAAAGGTTTTCATATCGCCTAAACAAGCATCTACCCTGATCCCAAAAGCATCTAGATAGCCAAGCGTGCTTAGCCATGGGCCACGCATAAAATGATCATCTTCAGATGCATCCTCCTCTATTCTCCTGACATACTCTTGGGTTGGCATTACAGACGAAGGGCCTCCTTCCCTAATGTCCGTATTTTTGCAGAGCTTGGCCATTTGAAGAATACCCGCTGGACCGGGTATTATCCTTGTGTGTCCTATTGTACTTGCATTTTCCCTGGGCTGATCAATGTACAAATGTATTATACCATCAGCGGAAGCACAAGCACACGTAACAAATAAAGAAACATCATTGTTGTCTTTAATCTCCATCGTTGTATCTGATGGACTTAGCCTAAACGACAATCTGAGTTGCGTATTTGCATCCAACTCGAATTTGTTCACCAACATTTCAACCATTAATGAGTAAGTGATGTCACTGTACATAATGACACCACTTTCCTTGCCATTGAAATGTAATTTACATTTGAATTTCAGGAGAGTAGCCAACATTTGTATGTTTGTTGGGTAGATGTATGTTAGTATATAGTTTTTGGTTAATTCTTATGTTTGTTAAACTTCTTTTTAGATGTTGTATATATAGGGTCTATATCACATAGTGTTTTACACGAAATATGACAACTTTTTGTCATGTTTTAATAATTATATAAAAACTTTACACATGTCATAATATTATAGGGACATGCAAACTTATCTATAACTCACATACATGTTTACATGAAATATGACAACATTCAATAATTATATGACAACTTTTAGGCCTTTCAGTAAGCAACTAAGGACATGTATTTGACAAGTCAATGACTTTCTATAACTCACATACATGTTTACACGAAATATGAAAACATTCAATAATTATATGAAAACTTTTTAGGCCTGTCAGTAAGCAACTAGGGACATGTATTTGACAAGTCAATGACTTTCTATAAATCACATACATGTTTACACACAACATTCAATAATTATATGACAACTTTTTAGGACTGTTAGTAAGCAACTAGGGACATGTATTTGACAAGTCAATGACTTTCTATAAATCACATACATGTTTACATGAAATATGACAACATTCAATAATTATATGACAACTTTTTAGGCTTGTCAGTAAGCAACTAGGGACATGTGATACACCACATATATCTATATATATACATATATATATATACATATATATATATATATATCATAATATATTATATATACATATATATATATATATATATATATATACATATATATATATATATATATATATATATATATATATATATATATATATATATATATATATATATATATATATATATATATATATATATAAATATATATTATACACACACACATTCTTCCTTCTTTAACTCATCAAATGTCAACATCTAACAATACTACATTACACTTCACTATCAACTACAACGGAAACTTTACACTTAACCCAATAACATATCACGATGGTTCAAACAAGAATATCAATGTTCCAGAATTTGGTTTTCGAGATATGGTTAAGTATCTAGAGAGAAAATTACCAACAAAGGTCAACTTTCTATATTACGCATTGCCACAAAACCAAACTTTAATGGGAATTAAAGCAATTGAAAATGATTATGACATTGATGTTATGTACGACATCGCAAAAGTTGCTGGACAACTCCAAATTTTTGTTTGTGAGCATCCGACAGATTTAAGCACAAATTTGATTCCAAATGATGGTTCTATGGAAGAATCATTTGCAGGTGTAATTTCAGAAGAAACAAAACTAAAGCGTCAAGAGCGTGTCCGTTATATACATGAAATGGTTCAGAAGAAAAACAAACTGGAAGAGCGTGTACGCTTTAAATTTGGTATAAAATAAAAAACTAAACCTACTACCACCATATCACAAACCATTTTCAATTTTTCTGTCACAACAAGGGTCAATGGTTTGCTATGGCGGAAAACCAACGTATGTAAATGGTTGAAAGATGAACATCAATATTCCAAGAATGAAGCTAGAAGAGCTCAAGCAATATTTGTTTAACATCGTTGACAGGAATATTCATGCTCTTTTTTATGAAGTACCACACACTGTCATTTCAAGCACCGTAAAACTAAAAAACAACTATGATATGCATGTAATGTTTGATATTTCTGCAGCGCTAGGCAACTTGGAAATCTACATTGACCATGGCGGTGTCAATTTTAATATTGAAAAATATATATTGCCAAATGCTACTTTGGCAGAAATGATGGATCATGTGATAACAAACTACACAAGTGACAATGAAGACGAAAACAAGAACATAACTCAAGCGGATTACACTTGTGATCAAATGGTTGAATGGGCAAACAAACACTTTCAGAATGAGGATGCTAAAGCATATGAACGCCTAATATATATGGAAGAATCATTGCTATTCATAGTCATAATCACTCAATATGTGTCGTGTATGATTTAGATTGTCTTAATATATGTTTTCTTACTATGTTGGAATGAATGTTAGCCTATGTATCCAAATTACATTTATTCAAATAAAAATACAAATGTTCATTAATCGTATTATATGTTTCTTCACTACAAGCACAGAATTTGGAAAAAAAACACTTCATTTATTAGAAAACATTAAACATTCATAATACAACGAGATCGCTCAAGATAAAAATACTAAAACTAAACCACGATGGTATGATTTGGTTCATTAAGAAGAATTAGTGATTCTTTATATGGGCCAATGAAAAATGAACCACCATTCGCTTCAATACCCATGTCTTGAAACAATTCAGAAGCTCGCTCGTACACTTGTAGCGAGTGAGCTATCTCTTGGTCGATCTTAGCTTCAACAATTGGTTCATCATCCTTAGTAAACCCAACTAATTTTACCACATTCTCTATTGGGAATGGGATGGTGAATAGCACTGTACATGATGATACAGTACCACCATCAATTTCTAACACCCATGCACACATAACTTTGTACCCATCTGCTAGGAAATTTCCTGAAATTACGATAGAGTTCCGTAGCTGGGATATATGGAATGGAGGCCAAACCATGCGTCTTATCTCTTCTGGTATGCCTATTTCTATAAATTGGTGACTAACCAAATCAAATGAAACTATCATATAGCGTTTGTACAAAATACCATCATTGAAAACAAATCTTTCATAACCAAGCCAGAAAATTTTACCACCCACTACTGCTTGGCCAACCTTTTAGTCTAACCCTTCTCGAGGCAAACGGTCATTTTCAATATGGTTCCAGCGTCTCGAACTCAAGTGACACGGACACGTACCATGGCCCTTAACCGTATAACGGGTAATTAATTTTTAAAATTGTTATGTCTAAATTGTCAGGATGTACACCAAAACCGATGAGCATTTTTGGGGAATCTGGTTAATTCAAGAAACTAGGGACTAATACCCCTATAGATCTTTTTATTGATGGGTTCCAAATAACAACCATCATATTTGAACCATATAAAAAGCACCAGACACCTTCAGAAGTAGCAATTGGCTTAAGAGTTGGAAGATTAATAGTTGTATCTAGGTGCGTGAAAGCTAAACTTCCATTAACTGAAAACATAAAACCTACATTACCTTGCATATATGTTAAACTAAAAAACACATATCTGTCCACGAAATCCGTAGCTACGGATGAAGTTGGAAAAGTCTATTGAAGACCTCCATCTCTTTGACCGTACAAATTGTAGTAATGACTTAACTGGAAGTCTATTCATGATATCAACTTGCAGGTCGAAGGGTATGTTGTCCGACATTTTATTTTAATGAGAAGGGATAAATTACTGAATGATTTTGAATAAGCGAAAGAGTGACAAAGTAAGCCTTAAATAGAGGGATAAAACCGTGTCATACACTTGTCGTTTCTGTGTCATATTTCGGGTATGGATATGGCATGTCAGAAACTTTATACAGAGAAAGATGTGACTAGTAAATAAACTTTTTTTTTATCACATAATATTATACACGAAATATGACATGAATATGACTTGTCAGAAACTTTATAGAGACACAGATGTGACTAGTAAATAAACTTTTTTTTGATCACATAATATTATACACGAAATATGACATGAATATGACTTGTCAGAGACTTTATAGAGACACAGATGTGACTAGTAAATAAACTTTTTTTTGATCACATAATAATATACACAATATACATGAATAGAGACTACTCAGCTCCCTTATAGAGACAAAGATGTTACCTGTATACAAAATTAGATACGTTAGTGGGTCACATTATATAAACCACGTTGTTGTATTCAAAAAAATTGCATCTTTTTATCTTTTGTTAAATCATTCTGTAGGTCAAGAGATGACATTCAAAGTCCGACTACACCATTATGGAAGTTTCACTTCACCACCTGAAGAAATTTGTAGGTGGTATAGTTGCTTGTGTAGATCCAGTTGATTACGAAACTTTTTCGGTCATCAATTAAATAATCTTAACCAATTGTTTAGGTAACTCCCCAACTTTTTTTTATTTAAAGAAACTAAATTGTAGTCTTGATTCAGGACTTGAACTATTAGTTGATGCAATCGAAGACCCCGAATGTATACGAACGTATACTCAATTTCAGCAAAACCAACTACATGTGTACGTATCACGGGTGGAGTTATCACCACTTGTTGTGCCCGAGGAATGCAAAAATGAGGGTTTCAAGAAGAAAAACCAAGATAAACCTTCATGTTCAAAAAAGTTATTTGACTAGTGACTAAGTCTGTTATGTTCACTTGCAATGTCACGTTATGCTACTTGTCTTTTTATTGAATGAAATTCAGTTGTTCCTTCTTTCATTCTATAAAATGCTAGAGTCTACATATATACTAACTTTTATTCATTACATTACCAAGTGAAATACTACATCGAAATGAAAATATAAATTACATACATGAAATACATGATACCATAAACATTAATCCTAAAGTTTGCTTGTCTGACAATTTAGAAGAATTAGTGATTCTTTGCTGGCCCAATAAATGAGCCAGAATCCCTCAACCCCCACATTTTGAAAGCTTTCAGCATTGCGCACGAACACTTGTAGCGAGTAGGGCATTTGTTGGCTTACTTTAGCTTCAACTATTGGTTCCTCGTCCTTAGTAAAAAAACCACCAACTTAGTACATGCTCAACTTTAAGTGTAATTTGAATAACATTCGAAAGATGTTACAAAACCCCATCACCTCTCACCCATGCACAAAGAAATCGTATGTCCTCTAGATAGAACTAACGAATTACAGATTATTTTCTAACAGATAGATCGAATGGGAAAGGAATCAAAACTCTCAGCTTTCAGGTATGTAGACTACATAACCTGTGCATAATCAAATCAAATGAAACAGCATATAATTTTTGTACCTTATACATCATCTTGTGCGCCTTTCGGAGCAGCCATAAATTTTACCTCCAAACATGCTTGGCCAGACCGTTTTAGGCGGATTGTTTCACGAGGAAAACGGTAATTTTCAAGAATGTTCTAACTACCAGAGCTCAACGTAAATGTGACAACCCGTACTTTCAGGTCATTTCTCGACACAATTCATGTCTCATTATTTCAACATTTATAGTAAACTTGGTTTACTTGTTTCAAATTCGCGTAACCTTGAGGTTTAGCGCAATTCATGATCATAATATCACGTACATTTCATATGGACTAAGATTAGTCTACATTTCATTGACATCATTTGCATCTCATTATTCATTCACGACATTTCATTTCACATTTAACGCGTAATTTTTATATTAAATAATCTTTATCGCGTGAGTTATTATTTTGAATATTTAATCCATTACTTTCAAAATGATCCCGATGTATTTTTAAACTTACATTTAGTTTATAAAAACTATATTTTTAGTTTTCCTAGTGTTTCAAATTTATTTGGTAAACAAATCGTAAAAGTTAAATTATTACGTCGTGTTTCTTAAAAAATTTTACGATAATTATTTTATCACTCAAATTTCACAAGGAATGTATTTTTACAATTTTTATCATCTCATTACATTCTATTTTGATCTAATTAAAATTTACTTGTACCAAAAAGTTACCATTTACCTTACAAGTTACATTTTACTTATACTTTATATCAAATATTTACACAAGATATATATACACATTTTAAAAAAAAAAAAAAAAAAAAAAAAATTATTTTGCCAAATCCCTCCCCCCTTGGCCGACCAAGGGAGGGTTGCATTAATTATGGTATGGTTTTTCTGATTTGTTTTAGAAGTTACACTACTAAAAGTCTTACACTTTCAATCTACTCATACATTGCTTCTCATATTTCACCAAGTGATAGAAAAAGTTTTCTTTCTCTCTTTTGGTTCTTCTAACCGGCCACATCAAGAATAGCAAGGATCATCATTTTTTTTCAAGTTCAACATATAACCTCAGTGTATACTCTTTATATGATTTTGAAATAAAAACCAAGAGTATTTAGGATAATCCTTGTTACTTTCACCTCATCATATTCACTTGTAAGCATGTTTTATCATTTTTATGTTTCCTTTTCATTTTCATATGTTCTTTTCATTTTGGAGCAACATGCAGACATGTGATTTATACCAATTTATTTCATGATTTTAGAGTATATATATATATATGGTCATCCTATAATTATCCCCTTGGTATGGTTGGTCTTGATGATGTTTAGGAACCCATGACACCCTAAGAAGGTGTATGGTAGGATTAGATTAGTTTTGGAGTTGATTTGAAGGGATTAGAATAGGTTTTTTCCGAGAAAAACTATTTTCGATAAGTATATTTTGTGTTCTGTCCTTGTTTTCTTTCTGGAAAATCCGATAGTAGGCACGACTTTTTGGCCTTGATATTTAGAAAATATACTTTAAAACGAATCCGTGGCCGCTTGAACGGAATAAAAACGGAGTTATAACGAGAAAGTTATGGATTTTACAAGTTTGACGACGAAAATATATTTTTCAGAAATTAAACATGTTTTTATCTTATAACGGTCAAAAACGAGCCTGAAGCTTCACAAATTATTTCGACTTGTCAAAAATATATTAGTTTACTTTGATACGAAGCTAAGGACTTATTATACGTAGAAAACGGATTTGAAACGACAAATATATGCACTTTTTCATAAACTTGCCGTAACTAATTTTCTGCACACAATTAGCCAAAACCACCATCTTTAACCCTTATTATCTTATGTTCGAGACCTTTTGGACGAAAACTCCTGAACTGAAACTTTTAGATATCGATACAACCTTTCCAAAACCGTCGAGTTCGTTCTCTAACGATCGACGTACACCGTTTTACGACTAGTTTTCCAAAGCCATTTTTGTTAATTTCATGATTTTTCCGACGACATTGTTTTGCGACGAAAAGTGAAAATTTCTCCAAAATCATTATAAACCATTGTAGGATGACAGTTTGACGTAAAAACATGTAAAGTGATTTTTGATTGGTCAAGACGTCAAAAGAGTATTTTTCGACGATGTGTATATTTTCAAAACTCGCAAATGGTATAAATAACATACGACATGCATGCATAACATTACATTGCAACTCATGACATATCATATCATTCGATAATAGGTCCCGTTGACGCATCACATTATATCTCGGTGTACTCACTTTTGCCATTATTCCAGTTTACCAAGTGAGTTTTCATAGCCCCGTTTTACATGCTTTCGATTATTTTCAAACCCACGGGGAGAATACATTGCACTACATTTTTTTTGTACGATACCAAGTATGTTAAATTCATTACATTGCTTAAGTTACCGCATTTGCCAATTTGAAAGTCCCCATTACTTGAACATGAACCGTTAATCTTTGAAGCGAGGATGAGTGGATAGATCTATCGAGGGTGACGCCTCCATCCGGGTTGGTGAATCCCAACCGTAAACGGATGCATTTTATTTGATTACATTACGGAGTTGTCTGGCAAACACTCTGCAGGGGCATACATGATTGAACAGTCTAGTTTCGGGGTCATGGGCTTAAGGCAATTGTAACATTATTTTTACGTGACTGGATGGTCATGCATGATAGATACTTGTGTAGTCGTATAAAACATTTACATAAACCTATGATTTCTCACCAACATTATTGTTGACCGTTTTTAGCAATGTATTTTCAGGTAACTGAGGCATTCATCATGACATGGTTTAGGGACCTACATTTTGAGTCGCGGCGTCGACTTACATTATGTACATTATGGCACTTTATTTCAAAACATCGTTTGGATTTGTATTATATTTGTATTTCCGCAAACTTTGTAAACCTTTTGGGACCGATGTTGTACTCTGAATGTTTTTATGAAATATCCAACGATGTGTTTTTAAAACGGCACTTTAGGTCGTTCAATATAACTGTGATGTGGTGCTATGACAGTCAATCCCCCAGGAATTCCATTCCGCTGCAAAACATAAATTGGGGTGTGACAGATTGGTACCAGAGCTACAGTTATAGAGAACTAGGTTGCATCATTGACCCTAGACTATAGCTACATTATCATAGCATCTCATCATTTCATCATAGTACATATTCACTTTTCATGCGGATTCACTTACACTTTATTCGAGATTATTTACTTTTATTTCACATCGGTTGTCACAGACATGTCTTCAGATTCACATCCCATCACCATATCATCGGACTCTAGCTCGGATGATGTCCCAGCTAACCCCATCATGGATGATGTTTCATCACACTCCACTGAGATCGTATCTTCCATTGGATCTACTCCAGCCTTCCCACTGATCATGACCGACACTGAGACCGAACCCTTCGAGGAGGGCGAAGTCGCACCCACCCCTCATATTAGCCCAGCTCACGATCCGATACACCTACCACCATCACCACTGCCAGCACCATCATCACCATCTTCATCATATTTTCTTAGAGATCCTTTGCCTACGACAGACTTGCCGCCCAAAAAGCGTGCTCGTTTTGATATCCCTACACCACCATCTACTGAGCCCGAGCCACCTGTTAGGTTTGAGTTAGGCGAGAGCTCTAAGGCTGCAGCTGCTCGACAGCCTTCTACCGAGGCGTTAGGAGCCCGTATTGTTAGTCAGCAGATCCAGATTGATAGTTTGACGCGACAGTTGGAGGAACTGTCGGTAGATAGGATTGAGCCCATTGCTGAGGAGGTCGAGGGTTTAGTGTTAGGCAGGGTTTCTATTGATTTGTCACATCAGAGTATTCAGAATAGGCAGTTAGAGGACAGGGAGAGTATTGCTTCTTTGCAGGTTCAGGTTGATGAGTTGAGGAGTTTGGTGGATAGTTTGTCGACTCAGGTTCGCGATCTTCAGGATAGGGCCGGCGGAGCACCATGAGGTGCCTTATGTAGACTTTTGTCATGTATAGTTTTGACCATTATTATCCTAGTCACAAGGTGTGTGACGTAGTTTAAAGAACTTGTTGTATTTTGGTTGTTGTACAACAAATGTATCAGTATTGACTCTACTAAGTAGGAATGGTTATTATTATCTATGATATCGGTCCATGTAGGCCGAAATTTCCATGTATATTATCCACGTGTGTTGTGATTATATTTGTGATATTTCGCTATTGTTCCGTTGTGATTTCATTTACTTTATGCATGTTGTGGTTGTGGATATATTTGTATGATGGTTGTTTCTACTTACGAGTTCTCATGATTGTTTCATCTTGTGATTTTGAAGAGTTATGGCGCCTAAGAAAGCTACACCGAAAATGACCCAAGCAGCAATTCAAAAGTTGGTGAATGATAGCATTGCTAATGCTCTAAGAGTCGAAAGGGAAACAGTGGCTGCTGCTGAAGCCGCTAGGCTAGCTACTGCTACTGGTAATGCCGGAGGATCTGGGGTTAAGAAATGTTCGTACAAGGATTTCAAGAGTGGTGAACCCACTAAGTTTAGAGGTACTGAGGGTGCCACAGCCATGGTTCGATGGTTTGAGAAGTTGGAATCGGTGTTTTTGCTTTGTAACTGTCCGGATGACAGTAAGGTCAAATTTGCTACGAGCACATTACTCGATGGAGCGTTGTCATGGTGGAATTCATACGCTCAACCGATTGGAATGGAGAATGCTTTTAAGCTTACTTGGGAGGAATTTAAGGGCTTGGTGACTAAGAAGTTTTGTCCTCGAACGGAAATGAAAAAGTTGGAGACGGAGTTCTATGAATTGGTAACCATTGGGTATGATATCGACACATACATTCGGAGATTTCAGGAATTAGCCGCGTTATGCCCGTCGATGGTATCGGATAATGAAAAGTTGCTAGAGGCTTTCATCGGGGGACTTCCCGAAGTTATTCAAGGAGATGTGACTTCGTTTGATCCACAAACAATTGAGGAAGCTATTCGAGTGACTCAGAAGTTGATGGCACAAGTGGTGAAGCGAGGTAAGTACACCACCACCAACCGAAACAACAACAACCCCAACAACCGCTACAATTTCAACAACAACACTAACCGAGCCAACTACAACAACAATAGCAACAACAACAAGCGCAAGTGGGACAACAGGGGTAGGAATGCTACTCAACAACCACCCAAGAGGCAAGAGGTTGCTAAGGTTTATGCCGCGGGTCAAAAGGAAGGAAAAGGATATACGGGGGTTTTGCCGAAGTGTAATAAGTGTTTTAGTCATCACAATCCGGGTCGATGTCCTGATCCGTGTGAGAATTGCAAGAAAGTTGGTCACCGTACTAGGGATTGCAAGTGGCCACAAGTTACATGTTTTGTTTGGTTGCGGGGAAACTGGACACTACAAGAAGGATTGCAAGAAGGGAAAGAATCAAGCAAATCCGAATCAAGGAGGTTTGGCACCAGGAAGGGTTTACGTCATCGGAGGCGGAGAAGATAGGGAGGACCCGAATGTCATAACGGGTACGTTTCTTCTCAATAATCGTTATGCTTCAGTTTTATTTGATTCGGGTGCCGATAAAAGTTTTGTGTCCAATGCATTTGCACCTTTGCTCAACATTAAGCCAACCACCTTAGATACATCATACATTGTCGAATTAGCTAATGGTAATTTAGTTAACACAAACACCATTGTCCGCGGTTGCACATTCAATTTTCTTAATCATCCCTTCAACATAGACCTCATGCCCGTAGAGCTTGGTAGTTTTGACGTCGTCAGCGGCATGGACTGGTTATCTAAGCATCGCGCAAAGATCATTTGTGATGAGAAAGTTGTTCATCTTCCCTACAACGGCGAAACTTTGATCATTCGTGGGGAACGAAGTGGAACCAGAATTAGTATCATATCGTGCATCAAAACGGAGAAGTACATTAAGAAAGGTTGTCTTGCTTTCTTAGCCCATGTAACCGAGAAAAAGTCGGAGGAGAAGCGACTTGAAGATGTTCCTATTGTTCGTGAATTTTCTGAAGTATTTCCCGAGGATTTACCGGGACTTCCACCGGCACGTCAAGTAGAATTTCATATTGACTTAGTGCCCGGAGCTGCACCGATTGCGCGAGCACCGTACCGTCTAGCACCATCCGAAATGCAAGAATTGTCTAATCAATTGCAAGAGCTTCTAGACAAAGGATTCATTAGGCCGAGTTCCTCGCCTTGGGGAGCACCGGTCTTGTTTGTGAAGAAGAAGGATGGATCCTTCCGAATGTGCATAGATTATAGAGAGTTGAACAAGTTAACGGTGAAGAATCGTTACCCACTCCCCAGAATTGATGACTTGTTCGATCAGTTGCAAGGTTCTAGTATTTACTCCAAGATTGATCTTCGGTCAGGTTATCATCAGCTTCGAGTTCGGGAAGAGGATATTCCGAAAACAGCTTTTAGAACACGTTACGGTCATTACGAGTTTCAAGTGATGCCGTTTGGATTGACTAATGCACCGACGGTATTCATGGATCTCATGAATAGAGTTTGTAAGCCGTATTTGGACAAGTTTGTTATAGTGTTCATCGACGACATCTTGATCTACTCAAAGAGCAAAGAAGAGCACGAAGAGCATTTAAGGATGATTTTAAGGCTACTCAAGAATGAGAAGTTGTATGCCAAATTTTCAAAGTGTGATTTTTGGAATCGCAAAGTGCAATTTCTTGGTCATGTCATTGATAGTCAAGGACTACAAGTTGATCCCGCAAAGATTGAAGCCGTAAAAGATTGGGCTACTCCAACGAATCCTACAGAAATTCGACAATTTCTAGGACTAGCAGGATATTACCGAAGGTTCATCGAAGGTTTTTCGAAGATAGCGAGACCTTTGACCAAGTTGACACAGAAAAACAAGAAGTACAGTGGGGAAAGAAACAAAAAGTTGCTTTTCAGTTGTTGAAACAAAAGCTTTGCAGTGCGCCAATTTTGGCACTACCCAAAGGCATTGAGAACTTTGTTGTATATTGTGACGCTTCGCATAAAGGACTTGGGGCTGTTTTAATGCAAAACGAGAAGGTGATAGCGTATGCTTCTCGACAACTTAAGTTCATGAAAAGAATTACACAACTCATGATCTCGAGTTAGGAGCCGTAGTTTTTGCGCTCAAGATTTGGAGACACTACCTCTACTGTACAAAGTGCACAGTGTTTACCGACCACAAGAGTTTGCAATATATTCTTGATCAAAAGGAGCTTAATATGAGGCAACGTCGTTGGTTGGAGTTACTCAGCGACTATGATTGTGAAATCAAGTATCACCCGGAAAAAGCCAATGTTGTGGCTGATGCTCTTAGTCGAAAGAGAGCCTAAACCTTTAAGCGTTCGATCATTGGGAATGACGATTATTTCTCCTTTACCATCGAAAATCCATGAAGCACAAGTCGAAGCACTTAAGGAGGAAAATCCACCAAGTGAAAAGCTTTATGGTATGCCCGAAAGCGCAAATGGTTTTGTAAAGAGAGCAGATGGAGTATTATGTTTCAAGAATAGAATGTGGGTTCCATTGTATGGCGGAATACGAGAATTGATTATGCATGAGTCGCATAAGTCAAAGTATTCTATTCATCCAGGATCGATAAGATGTATCAAGACCTCAAGAAACTTTATTGGTGGCCGAACATGAAAGCGGAGATTGCCACGTACGTTAGCAAATGCCTTACCTGCTCTAAGGTAAAAGTCGAATATCAGAAGCCTTCAGGTTTACTCCAACAACCGGAAATTCCTCAATGGAAATGGGAACGCATTACAATGGACTTTGTTACGAAACTTCCTAAGACATCGGGAGGTTACGACGCTATTTGGGTAATTGTTGATCGCCTTACCAAGTCAGCCCATTTCATACCGATTAGAGAGACTTATTCCATGGAGCAACTCACTAGACTTTATGTCAAGGAAATAGTCTCGAGGCACGAAGCACCAATTTCTATCATTTCCGACAGAGATAGTCGATTCACTTCAAACTTTTGGAATTCATTGCAAGATTCATTCGAAACCAGATTAGAGATGAGCACAGCATATCACCCACAAACCGACGGTCAAAGTGAAAGGACCATTCAAACGTTAGAAGATATGCTGAGGGCATGTGTTATTGATTTTGGAAATGGTTGGGCTAACCATTTGCCATTGATAGAATTCTCGTACAACAATAGTTATCACACCAGTATCAAGATGGCACCATTTGAGGCACTCTATGGTCGTAAGTGCCGATCACCTGTTTGTTGGCCCGAGGTAGGAGACGCACAACTTACTGGTCCAGAAATGGTACGGGAAACCACGGAAAAGATTGTTCAAATTCGTGATAGACTCAGAACTGCAAGGAGTCGACAGAAAAGTTATGCGGATGTTAGACGCAAGGATTTGGAATTTCAAGTAGGTGACAAAGTTATGTTGAAAGTATCGCCTTGGAAGGGCGTGGTACGATTTGGAAAGCGTGGGAAGTTAAACCCGAGATACATTGGACCATTCAAGATTTTGAGCAGAGTTGGTCCGGTAGCTTATCGACTTGATCTTCCACCAGAACTTAGTCATGTGCACAACACGTTTCACGTTTCAAACTTGAAGAAGTGTCTTTCGGACGAATCGCTCGTTATTCCATTGGACGAAGTTCAGCTTGACGACAAACTCAATTTTGTGGAAGAACCTGTAAGAATCATGGACCGCGAGGTCAAGCAGTTGAAACAGAGTCGTATTCCTATTGTGAAAGTTCGTTGGAATTCTCGACGAGGTCCTGAGTTTACTTGGGAACAGGAAGACCAGATGCGACGCAAGTATCCTCATCTTTTCACCGACACCGTTAGACCTAACAACGATTGAATTCAGGGACTGAATTCCTTTTTGGATGGGCGAATGTGACAACCCGTACTTTCAGGTCATTTCTCGACACAATTCATGTCTCATTATTTCAACATTTATAGTAAACTTGGTTTACTTGTTTCAAATTCGCGTAACCTTGAAGGTTTAGCGGCGAATTCATGATCATAACATCACGTACATTTCATATGGACTAAGATTAGTCTACATTTCATTGACATCATTTGCATCTCATTAATTCATTCACGACATTTCATTTCACATTTAACGCGTAATTTTTATATTTAATAATCTTTATCGCGTGAGTTATTATTTTGAATATTTAATCCATTACTTTCAAAATGATCCCGATGTATTTTTAAACTTACATTTAGTTTATAAAACTATATTTTTAGTTTTCCTAGTGTTTCAAATTTATTTGGTAATTAAATCGTAAAAGTTAAATTATTACGTCGTTTTTCTTAAAAATTATACGATAATTATTTTATCACTCAAATTTCACAAGGAATGTATTTTTACAATTTTTATCATCTCATTACATTCTATTTGATCTAATAAAACTACTTGTACCAAAATTCCATTTACCTTACAGTTACATTTTACTTACTTTATATCAAACACTTTACACAATATATATATACACATTTAAAAAAAAAAAAAAAAAAATATATATTTTTTACCAAATCCCTCCCCCTTGGCCGACCAAGGGGGGGTTGGCATTAATTATGGTAGTTTTTTTGATTTGTTTATAAGTACCTACTAAAGTCTACACTTCAATCTACTCATAATTCTTCTCATATTTCACCAAGTGATAGAAAACTTTTTCTTTCTCTCTTTTGGTTCTTCCTAACCGGCCACATCAAGAGATAGCAAGGGATCATCATTTTTTTCAAGTTCTAGCATAAACACAATCTAGTGTATACTCTTTATAAGGTTTTGAAATAAAAACCAAGAGTATTTAGGATAATCCTTGTTACTTTCACCTCATCATATTCACTTGTAAGCATGATTTTATCATTTTTATGTTTCCTTTTCATTTTCATATTTATCTTTTCATTTTTGGAGCAACATGCAAGACATGTATTTGATTTATACCATTTATTTCATGATTTTAGAGTATATATATATATGGTCATCCTATAATTATCCCCTTGGTATTGGTTGGTCTTGATGATGTTTAGGAACCCATGACACCCTAAGAAGGTGTATGGTAGGATTAGATTAGTTTTGGAGTTGATTTGAAGGGATTAGAATAGGTTTTGTCCGAGAAAAACTATTTTCGATAAGTATATTTTGTGTTCTGTCCTTGTTTTGCTTTTTTGGAAAATCCGACAGTAGGCACGACTTTTTGGCCTTGATATTTAGAAAATATACTTTAAAACGAATCCGTGGCCGCTTGAACGGAATAAAACGGAGTTTATAAGAGAAAGTTATGGATTTTTTACAGTTTGACGACGAAATTTTTTTTTCAGAAATTTCAGCAACATGTTTTTATCTTGTTCGGGTCAAAAACGAGCCTTAAGCTTCACAAATTATTTCGACTTGTCAAAAATATATTAGTATACTTTGATACGAAGCTAAGGACGTATTATACGTAGAAAACGGATTTGAAACGACAAATATATGCACTTTTTCATAAACTTGCCGTAACTAATTTTCTGCACACAATTAGCCAAAACCACCATCTTTAACCCTTATTATCTTTATGTTCGAGACCTTTTGGACGAAAACTCCTGAACTGAAACTTTTAGATATCGATACAAACTTTCCAAAACCGTCGAGTTCGTTCTCTAACGATCGACGTACACCGTTTTACGACTAGTTTTCCAAAGCCATTTTTGTTAATTTCATGATTTTCCGACGACATTGTTTTGCGACGAAAAGTGGTAATTTCTCTAAAAATCATTATAAAACCATTGTAGGATGACATTTTGACGTAAAAACATGTAAAGTGATTTTTGATTGGTCAAGACGTCAAAAGAGTATTTTTCGACGATGTGTAATATTTTCAAAACTCATAAATGGTATAAATAACATACGCATGCATGCAAACATTACATTGCAATTCATGACATATCATATCATTCGTAATAGGTCCCGGTTGACGCATCACATTAAACCTCGGTGTACTCACTTTTGCCATTATTCCAGTTTACCAAGTGAGTTTTCATAGCCCCGTTTTACATGCTTTCGATTATTTTCAAACCCACGGGGGAGAATACATTGCACTACATTTTTTTTGTACGATACCAAGTATGTTAAATTCATTTACATTGCTTAAGTTACCGCATTTGCCAATTTGAAAGTCCCCATTACTTGAACATGAACCGTTAATCTTTGAAGCGGGGATGAGTGGATAGATCTATCGAGGGTGACGCCTCCATCCGGGTTGGTGAATCCCAACCAGGAAACGGATGCATTTCATTTGATAACATTACGGAGTTGTCTGGCAAACACTCTGCAGGGCCATACATGATTGAACAGTCTAGTTTCGGGGTCATGGGCTTAGAGCAATTGTAACATTATTTTTACGTGACTGATTGTCATGCATGATAGATACTTGTGTAGTCGTATAAATCATTTACATAAACCTATGATTTCTCACCAACATTATTGTTGACCGTTTTTAGCAATGTATTTTCAGGTAACTGAGGCATTCATCATGACATGGTTTAGGGACCTACATTTTGAGTCGCGGCGTCGACTTACATTATGTACATTATGGCACTTTATTTCAAAACATCGTTTGGATTTGTAATATATTTGTATTTCCGCAAACTTTGTAAACCTTTTGGGACCGATGTTGTACTCTGAATGTTTTTTATGAAATATCCAACGATGTGTTTTTAAACGACACTTTAGGTCGTTCAATATAACTGTGATGTGGTGCTATGACAGTCAATCCCCCAGGAATTCCATTCCGCTGCAAAACAGGTAAATTGGGGGTGTGACAAAACAACTGACACGTACTATGTTCCTTCTACCACATAGACTAAGGGTAATTCTTTAAATGGTAGTTCTACAGTGTCTGGACGACACCAAAACCAAAGACCATTTTTATGGTGAACTCTAGCCCGGATCCATGTCCCTAGAACCAATATCCCTATTGTATCTTTTATGGACTGGATTCCCAAGAATAAGCATCATATTACCTATATACGAAAACCACCAAACAACACCTCGAATAGCAATTGGCTTAACGGGTAATGGAAATCCAAATTTGTATTTAGAGGTGTGAAACCTAAATGTCATCAACATAAAACAAACCTATATTATCTTTCTTGATGTTAAAAAAAAACTTCTAGTATCAACCTCATAAAACCGGAACGACATATGAGTTGTTTACTGTCAATTGCAACTTTCCAAGTCTTTGATCACTACGGAACGGCATAAGACTTAATAGGAACCTATTGCATGATATTGATCTGAAAGATCAGGGGTATGTTGTCTGATTTTGTTGGGGAGGTTCCACGTATTTTTTGCAGTGTAGTTGAATTTGTAAAATTATGAATTAACATTTTTTCTAAATAGAGTGATTGCATTACTTTTTTTTTATCACATAGATTATACACAAATATGACAAGAATAACTTGTCAGAAAACTGATGGAGACACATATGTACTAGTAATAAACTTTTTTGGATCACTCATTGTGTACACACATATGCCATGATAGAACTACTCATGGCCCTTAATTAGAACAAAGATTTTGACTTTTATACAAGCTTTTTTTTTTTATCACATAATATTATACACGAAATATGACAAGAATATGACTTGTCAGAGACTTTATAGAGACACATATGTGACTAGTAAATAAACTTTTTTTTGATCACATAATTGTATACACGAAATATGACATGTAGGAACTACTCGGCTCCCTTATAGAGATAAAGATGTGACTGGTATACACGCTTTTTTTTTATCACATATATTATACACAAAATATACATGATATGACCTTTCTAGACTTTATAGAGACCAATGTATTAGTAAATAAACTTTTTTTTTGATCCATAATTGTATACAACAAATATGACCTGAATAATACTACTCCAGCTCCTTATGATAGACAAATGTACTGGTAAACAAGAAATATACTTAGTTTTTGACTTGTCCGAAAACAAATTCTTTATCACATATATATGACAACGAAATATGACACATGTTAATTACTTTTGGCAAACACCATGGTAATATTACGCTCATAAATAACACATCCATGAAATTGAATGTATATACATCTCACAATACTTTACAAAAGAAAGGCCTTGAATTGTACATCAAAATTCAAATGTATGTTACATTACGGTGAAAAACGCGTGTTGATTATGTCATGATATAACAAATTTCGGGTTAGTTGTATGGTGTGAATAAGTTTAAATTGAAGAAAAATGCCCGAGTAAATTTAAATGTGAAAGTCCCTTCAAATGACTTTCGCTCTATGTTACCAGACTACAACGAGGTAAACCTTTTTGTTCTATGTGCTTTAGAATCTCCTATCAACTTGTACACTTGTATGTTTCGCAATGTAAAATAATGGAAGAAACAACAAGTTTGGTTCAACTCAAAGTGCCACAATTTTATAATTTTTTCCCTACAATGGTAGAAGAAAACATCGGCCCATCAAATGATTTTCCAAACAATGACTATAACTATAAAGATGAGGCAAATTTCACAAAACCAGGGTTATCATTTGCTTTGAGTTCAGATAAAACGACAGAAGATGATGACTCAGGTTATAAAGATGAGGCAAATTTCACAAAACCCGGGTCATCATTTTCTTTCTTCGATGACGAACCGAAGATGATGGACTCAGTTATAAAGATGAGGCAAATTTACCAAACCAGGGCCGATCATTTGCTTTTTTTCGGTAACGAAGATGATGAAAATGATTGTTTTGATGAAATAAATAAAACCCAACACCCCGGTAACCATAAATGGCCAAAATGTTTTGACCATATCCCTGCATTCCTAAACCACCACTTTACACGCCAAAACCTATGCCTACAAAGGATTATAACACAAAACATGAAGTAAAATCATAAGGTTTTTAACTAGGCGGAAGTAGACTTGGCATACAGGTGAAAGCTTTACAGATGGTTATGAATTTGTTTCGAAAAAACTAACCCTAAAACTTACAACATAAAATTCCATTAGCACAAGTGCATGGTACAATACAAACAATATTAATGCCGACGTTAGCCAATTCAGATGTTTTTCAAATTACAAACATACACATAATGATATTCACTACGTGTCCCAGAACCTAAACATATCCTAACCCTCTAAATGCAAAAAAGTTTTGCTCACATTATGAAAGATAAATTAGAAGATGGTAGCCATGATTTGAAAGGGAGAGATATACAAAAAGATATGATGGCACAATATAAAACATCTATATCTTACCAACAAGCATGAAAGGGAAGGATTATGGTTACAATTGTTAAGAGTTCACTATTAGAATCGTTGAAATGCTACGTATTATTGTCCAAACTTAGAAAAAAAACCATCTGGACTCACACGTATCAAGAAAAACAATCAAGGGGTTTTTGAAATTTTATTCATTGCCATTTGCATCGTAAGTCTTGTTCATTTTTTTAATGCATGCAAAAACCCGCTTGCTATTATAATTTTAAAAATTGTTATACGCTAGTTAAGCACGTTTGTGAACCATCTTCGCCCTACTTCATAGTGGACGGGCGCATTTAAAGGGATTACAAGGGTAAATTTGCAAGTCTGTTGGGATGACGGAAACAACCAAATTGTGCCTATTGCTTACGAATATGCAGAGGGAGACTAGAGATTGTTGGTCATGGTTGATGTCTGTACTTAGAGAGTGCATCGGCGATAACCCCAATATGATTGTCATACAGATAGCATCCCGCAATAGCTTCGGCAATAAGGAATGAGTTTCCATCGGCGTTTCATGGTATTTGTTGTCGACATCTAATGATGAACCTTTCCTTGAAAAGCAATAAAGTTAAAGGTCTATACTGGGGCATATGCAAAGCGATACTCCTGATAGGGCAACGACAAATGAACATACTCCTGCCGCATAACCCGAAGCACACTGAAGCTAATGGAGGCCGATCCTAGACCGCCGGTCTCGACACATTGCCACGTAGTCATTATAATTATTGTACATCTAACAAAGTTTCTCTTAATGCATGTCCTGTATTGTACAAAGCTACCAGAACATGGTTGACCGACACGTATCGAAGTATGGTTCAAAAGTGGTATTTTAAACTCTGGAAGCTGCGGTATTTATTGTTTAAAACATGACGTAGTCAGAATCATTTTGAAAATATATTAGATAAGTTAATTAATTTATATTTACATTTTTGTGTAGCAAAAATGAAGTACGACATCACAAATTGGGCAGCGCATAAGGTGGAGAAAAGAAGAATGAAAAGCGGCAGGTGGGTTGTACAGAATTACTCAATTTCGATATCAATTATTGATGGCCAATATAACCGTGAAGTGAACTTTACGACCGGTGAATGTGAATGTTGGAAATGGCAAATTTCCGGGATACCATGTGGTCACGTTTTGCTTGTTACAAGGTTTTTGAACCTAACGATTGTCTGCAGTATGTACATGACCGGTTTTAAAAGGAAAATATCAAGCAACCTATGCAGAGTCAATTCAATTTGTTGGTAATTGTAACGAATGGGAGTATCCAAGCCATATACATCCTCTTACTCCTCCAACAATGGACAACCCTCACAAGGTCGTCCTCAAAACACAAACCGTATACATCTCAAGGAGAAGAGCCAACGACTATACACTGAAGGTGTGCAAAGAAAGGCGGGGCATAAGCATCAATTGCAAAAATCATTTGTCCTAGATCCACCTAACACAAGGTAAACAAAAGCAAGGGGAATTTCCAACTAATGAGCAACATGACCTGGCACATTCTTATGACCAACACCACCCGCTCGATCAAATTTTTATGGGAAACAAGCATTTCATCATGGCAACCATATGGCCAAAACACATACACTAATCAGCAAATGGTCAAAACTCGTACTTTTTTGCACCATATGGTGACAACACATACCCCACAACCAATAACGCTTCACAAACTTACCACCACAACCCATACCCATCTCAACAATATCCTGAAAACACTCACATATCACAAACATATTATCAACATAACACAACAAGATTCAACCTATCTCAGCAAAACCGAACGCAACCACTTCAAAATGATGTTCAATACCAGTCTCAAGTGTATCAACAATACACTTCCCAAAGAACACAACTCTCCATCTAGATGATCAACAAATGCAGGATTCAAAAGTTGGTTTAAATCGGTTTGGTTTTAATAAAGTAGAAGCTTTATGTGACTAGTTAAAAAATTGGTATTGGGTCTGCGATTGAGTTGTAGCATCATGCTTTTCATTTTCAATTGTCCACGTGATGTCTGTTTTGTCTGTGATTTGATTTTACAAGTGATGTTTGTATTGAAGAGACAATATTTGAGCATGTGTTTTGTGTAAAATAGTTTAAGGTAACAAATTTACAAGTATGTAAGGCAATAATAACATAACGTTTTTTAAGAGACAATATCTGATACATTTTGTTTTTCTATGACATCTCTAATTTATTTAAGTAGAGGAGAACTTGCTTCAAATAACACAAACCCAAATGAGATTCAATTTTATAAATCATCATAAACACATAAATAAGTTCATTATTGATAATTAAATTACATTTTTATAAATCTTGAATTACAATAAATCTTGAATTGCAATAAATCTTGAATTACAATTGCTACTACACAGATTAGAACAATTGTAGCATCACATCAAAAAATTTAACAAAAAATTTAAGTGAGATTCCCATTGTAGCAAAAATTGTAA
>OU343219.1:66851774-66940333 GCA_910596185.1 Chrysanthemum makinoi
ATCATAATAAATGTCTTTCCGAGGAAAACCTAGTTGTACCTATGAGAGATATCCGAATTGATAAGCGTCTGAATTTTGTTGACGAACCGATTGAGATCATGGATCGTGAGGTAAAGCGGCTGAAGCATAGCCGTATTCCGATCATCAAAGTTTGTTGGAATTCCCGTCATGGACCAGAGTTCACATGGGAATGCGAGGACGTATTCCGTAAGAAGTATCCTAAACTCTTTTCGTCATCGAGCAACTCGGAGTGAAACCCGGGACGGGTTTCTTCTGAGGCTGGGAGGCTGTGACAACCGGCAATTAGGGAGCCCTTTTAGGTAACCGCATTACGCTAAATTAGACCGAGTAGTTGCCTTTAGGAGCTATTTCGGTTAACCATGACTTGTTTTGATATCGTTTATTGGTTTTTATGGTTTATTTTGTTATCGTATGAGTTATAGTATGAGTTATAGCCCGTTGCGATAGGCACTATTTGATTCGGCACAATAAAATCCTATAACAAGAGATAAAGTAACTTTTAAACCGTAACACGAAACGTGACGCGTAAATAATCAAAATTCGTGGAAAAACGTAAATAAAAACAATAGAATGATGAATAAAAGTTATTGGGCACTTGTAGGGTAAAATAGGAGCTCGAGAGAGGTAAAACGGGATAGTTTACAAAAATTTGCAGGTTTGGCCTCTCCCCTTTTCCCCTAGCCGGCCCCCCCCCCCCCTCCTTTTTCATTTTTATTTTAGTCCCTAGCTCCCACTATATATACCACCCTCCCTACACACACACATTCTTTCTCTCACTAAAACACCAAAACACACACTCTCTCTCTCTCTCTCTCTAAAACCCTAACCCCTCTACAGCTGCCGCACTTCGTCAGTTGTGCCACCACCGCACGTCACCCCCCATCTCCACCACCATCTTGAAGATCTTTTCACCTTCTTTCTATCCATATAGGGCACGCCCCCCAAAGCTCACATTTGGACCCTCAAAACACGTAAAAACCATGCGTGAATCTAGGGTTTCGTGTTGTTTTTGTAGATCGGGTTTGATAAAGGTAAATGGAGCCTTAAACCGACTCGTTTGAGTCTTTATGAGTCACATACGAGACATTTTGTCTCATGTACGTGGGTCCTTTGGTTGGGTGGTGATGAAAACGGGTCTAAAATGAGTTTAAAACTAATAAAACATGTAAACTAGTGTGTTGGTATCGTGTGTTGTGTCGTGTTCTTATGTTTTTTCATTTTTATCATTTTATGAGATCTTGGTTATAGCTAGTTGATGGGTTTTGATGTTTGATGGTGTTTGGATGTTGTTTGGTTGTGTTTTAGAATTGAAAGAGCCATTTGGGAGCGTTTGGATAGAGTTGGGAATTTAGAACGAGCCATATGGACCACTAGGGTCTATATTTGTTAGGAATTAGAAAATTCCATGTTAAAGTGTTGGTCACCCCAATTATGGTCTAGCATATGTTAGCTCGTAGACGTGTCGTTATTTACATTATTTAGTAGTTAATTAGTTAGTTTGTAGCGTAGTTTAGTTTAGTGCAATATCGTGGAGGAAGGAAGGGTCTTTACCCACTGTATGCCTGATCCACAGTCCGATAGGAGGACGTATTGTTTGTAAGTATAAATACCCCTTCCATGGATGGAAGGGGTGTGGCTTCTTTGAATCTAACCTTTCATTTATAAAGCAACTCTCTTCAAGGAACCTCCTCTCAACTCTCTTCATCTATCTAAAATGGCTTTCTTGTTTAATCACAATCCTAGACCACTCGAATCATCAAACAACATAATATTCACGATCCTACAATTGGTACCAGAGCCAAGGTTGTGTTGTTTTGTTGATTTGTATGGTTCTTAATGCGGCTCATTTGATTTCTTGATGCGAGTTGGTTATGATTGATGTGGTCGTGATACGGTTTATTGTTTTGTCGTGATATTATGTGGTTGTGTTATTGGTTAAAACTGTTTTTGACTTGGTTTTACAAGCTTGTGTTTAATGTTTTTGGTAAAAAAACTTTTTCACCAATCTTTTTCAATATATTTCAAAACGTTTTGATGAATGTTACTGTTTTTATCATTATTTTCAATTAAGCAGTTTTTTAAATAGTGTCATTCTGGTTCTATTTACTGGTCCTGAACATGTTTTCATCCATGCGAGTTGCCTGTTCTTCATTGCGAGTTGAGTGCAAATCAATCTGCGATTCAATGTTTCTCGGATGCGAGTTGACTATTTAGTCAATACTGCGAAGTTGGTCATGATTGTTGCGTGTTGCAAAATCTGTCCGATTCTATGTCCGGAAAGCGAGTTGTGGCAGTCATTTAACTCGCATTTTTGAATGCGAGTTGCTTAATTGCTTTGAAGCGAGTTGTTAAACATGTCTGTAGCAAGCTATTAATTTTAGTCAAAAGCGAGTTGTTTTTTTTTTTACTTTTGAGTCAAAAAAATTTCTAAGCGACTTGTCATTGTTTCTTGTCCAGATTCATTGCTCAAAATGCGAGTTGTCAAAATTTTCAAAAGATGCGAGTTGTCTATGTATTATTATGATGCGAGTTGCATATTGATGCAATGAAAGCGAGTTGTTGAACATGTTCTTAAGCAGATGCTGTTTATCAATATTTTAAAGGAAGTGAGTTGTTAAAATAGAGCATGTGTGTTGTCCTTTTCTAAATGATATATGCGAGCTGATAAAACAACACCACTCGTTTACCTCAGTTTAAAGACTCAAGATATATGCGAGTTGGTTGGTTTCAAAACTCAAGATTAAACGTGATACAAAAACACCATCATCATTATACATCAAGACTCGACATCCATCAACAACATCAACAATTCCTCAATACCAACAATCTCAGGTCGAGACAATTAATCTTTTAAAGATTTTATTTGTCACTATTATCATCATCGATTTTATCTCAAAAGGACCAAAGTAAGACAAGATCTCAAGTTGTTTTAAAGCTTTCAAGAATAGATTTTTAGAGATATTTCACATTAAAACCATTATAGATCTTTGAAAAGCAAAGTTGTTATGTCCGAATCCTATCAAGAATGAACATGATACCAAACGGCTTTTCAAATACGAAGTATGATTGTATGTTTTGATCTCAGGTTATCATCTCGTGATTCTCAAGTAAACACACGAGACAATGATTCATCATAGATCCAAAATGATTCATCATAGATCCAAGAGTCTTGATAATTTTCTAATTAAAAGAATCAAGTTTTTAACATTTTAGTTAATCCTTGTTTCTTTGTTTCGTTTAATCTAATCTACTTCCAACACAATTATTAATCTTACCCGAAACATTGATGATTCATGAAGCATCAGGCCATCCCTGTGGCTTAAGATGAACCATATCCTAAAACCATCCCCTGTGGTATTGATGTCATGCTCATGCCATTCCTATGGCGAGCAAGGTGGTACCTCATTCAATGGTATACCATCCGGTCCTTTGATTTGGGAAGATATATCTTCAGGATAAATGGCGGACTAATGTTCATATTGGATTAGGGTTTGATTGGTGTGTTAACATTCAGGAAAGAGGCGATTTATGTTGAGAGATATATTAGGGTTTCAAGTCTGTTTTGGTGATCAAGAAAGGGGCAGTAAGTAAAATTGTGAGTTTAGGGTTTGAGGTTTGAGAAATATTAGGGTTATGTGTGACTATGGTGTGAATTTTATACCTGATTATTAGGGATGCAAGCATTGGGCTTTTGGATCAGATGTAAAGTTTACATGGGCCCTGTATTCTAACATCATTTAAGTGCTAAGCATAAGATCATGTATAATGGGCCGTGTATGGTGTATATCACATCTGCTTGGAATATCAGTTGGTGTTAATTTACATGGAACGCGTATAATGCAATATATAATGCATTAGCCATGTATAATGGTATTATTCATATTTCACGGGAGATAATGGTATAATGTTTGGTTGGTCATTCATATTTCACGGGAGATAATTATTCACGGCTTCAAGTAGTTAATGATCTTTAATAGGCTCAAGGTCCTTATCCGGTATTATTGATTTTGTATTAAAGTGACTATTCAAATGTGTTAATTGGACTTGGGGTCGTGTCAAATTCTTAGAAAATCTATTATATGTCAATGATGTCGGATATGGGCTTGAATTGATATTTCTCGGGCGGAATTTTTATTTGGACCATATGATGTTGAACAGATGGGCTACTCTATACTGGATTGCTCTTATGAGACTGGGCTAATATGAATGTGCCGATGAGATTTGATCATGAATTTTGATGATTTGATTTGTTGATGTGATTTAACTAATATGAGACTTGATGATATGAGGTTTATGTGATTTGGGTCTTATGAGATTCGTTAAAGAGTTTTGATGAGGTTATGATTGGGTATGATATTGAGAGTTGTTGTGGTATACAGTTTGGTACTTTGGGTTATACATTTTCACGAAGAATATTATTTCACGGCTTAAAATGGTTATTGGAAAATGTTGACTACGGGGTTGTTTTATGCGGTATTTTTATTTGACTTTGAAGTGAGGTTTTCCGGGCGCGTTTACTTATTTCGTCTTTTTTCTTTCTACTCTTCCGCGAAGATGACTTGTCTGGGCATTTATAGAGGGTGATAAAGACTTGGCTATTTAATTACGGTTGTGATTCTTTCTCGCTTAACCCACAACGTAACTATCACTTCGATGTCTCACGCAGTTGAGGATACGTCAAGAGGTTTTGTACATTGGGTACACCCTTTCTTCTTCACACGGATTGGTACAAGTTTAAGTAACAAATCTGAGAAATTTCACTTCATGATCAAGTTTGGCATATCGGTTTACTTCTCCATGTTGTCATTGCTATAGCCGTCAGATTACGTGAATGGTGTGTTTACCAAAATGTTGAATAGATGAGATATGATCGCCAATTCCATGAGATATTCTGAATGTTTAAGATTCTTCACAGTCTAAGCAATTTTTTTCAAGAATCCTTTGTGTCTTTCATGACGTCTCAAGATGATTGCTTATGACAAGAACTTTTCGTGCAAATGGTTGTACACGTTATGATGCTTCCGAAAGTTCGAAACCATCATGGGGAGAAAGCGTGTACCTTGGTTTTACGGACAACCTCGTGGGAAGTAGTTTATACTACTTGACTTAGTATGGTTTGTGAAGTTGTCTACATATGGGTAAAGAATTGTTGATGATGTTGATGATGTTGGATAATGAACCGTTGATGAACCGTTGCATGTTCCCCTAAAACAGATAATTCACTGAAACCAAAGTTGTCATAACATATTCAAGCTGACATTGTTTACGGTTTTGTCTTGATTTTGTAAAATCCCATGAAAGAATCTATTTCTCGGTTTAAATCATAGACTTGTAAAATCCGGTGACAATGGAAACATCCCTGTAATTGTAAAGTGCATTTCGGATCTATCTTACGGTTTATTCTTAGTTTTGTAAAATCCGCGAAAAGAAATTATTTCTCGGTTTAAACCATAGAATTGTAAAATCCCGTGATGATGGAACCATCTTGGAGAAAGGAAAGTGTATTTCGGGATCTTATCTGATGTTGGTGCTACGGTTTCTACCGAAGAGGGATAAAAGGGTGTACTTCATGAATTGGATGTGTGTTTGGATATACGTCATGGCAGTTTGGTTACTATATGATTTTACGGAGTTATGTGCTTTTAACCATGGTCGGGATGAAACCATTATCGAGTTCACTTAAACGAAAAGGAGGCTAGAGTTGAGCTTTTAACCGTAAGATGTAAACAACGGCGTTAATTCAAAGATATTTATTTGAGGTTGAAGTGAAATATCACAGGCGAGTGTACTTAGTATATGAAGGTATCGGGGATGGTTGGATGAAGATTCTTCAAGATCCTTGTTCAAGCTTATTATCAAAAACTAAGACATGGAAATCTAGTTATTGTTGGGTGACTTTTACCTTTTCTTTTACCACTTGGGGAATTGGGCTCTTTCCACCACAAAATAACTATTACTTTAAGGAGTTACGTTGTAGTGCTTAGTGTCACATTGAATTGTGGATTTTTAAGAGGTGATGTACGTCTAATACTTGATGGTTGGTTGGATGATGAGTATAGAGTACTTAGAGATTCAATGGAGGATGAAGTCTCGGCACCGCTCTTTGTTACATATGTGCAAGTTTAAGTCACGAGTTCGGGTTAGTTTACTTCGTGGTCAAATTCATCATATTGAGTTTTCCATGTTGTCACAACAAAGAGCCTCTTGAATGATAATGGGGTTGATTATAAGTTTGCCAAGAGAGGTTGAAAAGAGAGAGATTATGACATATGAATACAACAGTTCATGCCTCGTTCTCTAAAGAAAAGAAAAGTGTACGCTTCAGTGCGCTTTATCTTCTGAAGAAGAGAAATCTTCTCATTTATGACCATTCTCATCAACATGCTTCATGCTTTTTCCATGCGCTTCAGTCATCAAGTGAACCGGACTACTGATAATTACTCTTATTCCACTTGCTCAATATAATGAAGATGGCGACATCATGTGCTAATTTTTCGGGGGAGAAGTGTGAATAGAATACATTTGGATGATAATCACTTGTTTAATCAAGAATGGCATCTCCGTATGCAATTCTTGAGGGGGAGAAGAAGTGTGAATTTTTTGCATGGTTGATTGATATTTGAGAATAAATGGTCAAACGGCTCAAAACTCATGTAAGAATCGAGCTTCTTATTATCGGATCATCTTCACATGTAGTTTCTTCTTAGAGCCGTTGGTTGACATCTTCACAAGCTGATATGAGTTTAACGACAAAGTGCTTCCGGTTAATGCTTCACGTGCACATCAACATGATGATTCCGAACGACCTTCTGTTCTTGTTTGATGTGATTGTTTGCTTGGTGTTACCATTTTGTGTGTTCGTTGCGGGCTGATTGCTAATTTCCTTGATGAACATCTTTCTGTTCTTGTTTGATTGGGAGGATTTTAGTTAAGGGGATTTGCAAGATGTAAGTTAATTGGGATGCTTTTTAGTGTGATGAAGATGTTAACTATCTATTCCCCATTCGGACAATCTTGAAGAAGGTTGAGTCTACAGTTTGTTCTACATTCTCTGCTGCATGTTAGAAGAATAAAGACGAATTGCATTTGATGATCTAAAGACTTCTTCTTAATTCGGGCTGAGAAGAACACTTGAAAATCTTCGGTTTAGGGGAGAGCACTAATTGGGGGAGATTGAAATGCCAAATTTAATCCTTAATTAGACTTGCTCATATTCTTCAAAGAAGTTGATTTTCATAGATACATCGAGCTTATGATGTTCTTCTTAACAAATTTCTAGTATACGGCTTATTATTTGTTGCCGATTACAGTATCAAAACCAGAAAGGGGCAAGGAGATAAGCATCTAAACGTGAGTAAACCTGATGAACTTAATTCTTCTAAGTGATTGAAGATATCCCTGGAAGACGAATGTCATAACCGCAGAGAAACTCAATGTTTATCTCATCGTGGCGTTTAGTGCTCTTATTCCAACTACGTGGGGGAAAAGATGTAAGAGAAAGTTTCTGAAGATAAAAGAGGTACACAAGTATGACATATTCAGTGGAGATAAATGTATAACATGAGGAGAGATATGTGTACATTGGGGATGCTCATTGTCTCACTTGAGTGCTTAATCCGTGATTCGAGATTTAATCACTTATTCGAGTTGACATCCAGAGATAATCGATGATTCTTTTGCTTCTTCAATGTTATCGGTTATTCTTTCTTTGGGAATGTGTGTACTTTGGGTTCTTGAGCTTCATACAAGATCATCAGGGAAGAAAAATGTGAACATTGGGGTGGTGTTTTCATTCCCCTCATGATGTGTATTCGGGAGAGTTCTTGAGCATTATACAAAGAACCGCTGCATCAAATCAGCTACTTGGGGGAATTGTTCTCTTGAGACCTTTTGGAATGGATTGCTTCAGACTTCAGTGGAAAAGGAATTTGAGAAGACTATTTAAGTGTGGGATGAAACGTTGTTGTTCTTCTATTGGATGATATAACCCCGAACGGAGAACCTCGATTATCGTTCTTAAATGGAGCAGCTGGATTTATGATAATGGTGTGCTTCTTGCACCTAGGCAAGCTTGAAATAGAGCTTCGAATCTGCTTTCAGCTAAAGGATTTTGGTTTGGGGAAGTCAGCCAAAGTCTCACTTTCAGATGGTTCAATTTCTTTCTTCAATGCAAGAGCCTCGGAAGCTTTGGTGGTGAAAGTTTTAGGGATGATGACTTCTATCTTCTACAACGGGGCTGATCGATATCCTTATCTCGGTACTCGTATCATCATCTTTTTAAACTATATCATCTACTCTATCTTTGTATATATTTATCAGAAAAACCAAATAGAAAAATATAAAATCAACAAAAACCCATAAAAATTTGAAAAATCTTAAAATACCAAAAATATTGTTTTTCTTAAGACATGTCTTCTGTTATCGATAACATCTGCGGTCTTAGAAATGTCATTCAATAATGGCACGGGACCATAGATGAAGTTTGAGCAGGAGGTGTAAATATTCTTTTCTAAACATGTCTAAAACTATGGCTACAGCTTATTTCTGCATCAGAACAACCCGTGCTTAAACTATGGCTTGAGTCGCATACTTCCGGGTGATGTAACCCGTGCTTAAAACTATGGCTTGCTATTATTTCAGATAGCAACCCGTTCTTAAAAAAAAAGGAAAGTGCTGCACTAAACCAATTTTCAAATATTTCGTGCACTTATCCTAAAAACAAAAATGAGGAAAGTATGTCGAAGGACTGCTGTTCCTACACAAATGTTTTTCCGTCTAAAATTCTTCAAAAAAATATTTGTTGTTTTCAAAAATGATGGTAAATGAGTTGCTTGTAAATCTATTAGATTCAGAGTTTTTAAAAAAATTGAAAACTCAATCAATGACTTCAGCGCTTTTAACCTTTTCTAGAAAAATAAGTCATTGATTGAGGGGGAGAATGTTTTCAAATTTATATCATCTAACGGACTTTCTTAATTATTCTCGTGCTTAATTGAAAATGATGTTAACCTATGTTGAAGGACTAGGTGCCTAGGATATGATTGTTAGGTTTAGATGATTAGAGTTTGATAAACACATAATTCCCATGCCTTTGTATGATCTAATTGATATGTTGAACTGACTTTTATTAGTCGATTGCTGTTTGGGTGATGTCGACCACCACATATCTGTATGTGTGTTCACTAACGTATGTAGGTATATTGGTATATAAGAATGTTCCCGTTCCGGATCCCACAATTGAAGATGATTGGATGCCGAAAGGAAAGGATAACTATATCTTGGGTTGACAAATGAAGAAACGGAGCTTAATTGGACTTCTATGGAGAGTTGGCATGGAAAAATGCAACATAAGAGGTCTCACTGCATCAGCAGATGGTTTTCTTCATCAGCAAATGAAGAAACGGAGCCTAATTTGACCTCAGTTGGCATTAAAATGCAATGTAAGAAGTCTCACCGCTTCATCAGTGCTAACAGATGGTTTTTCTTCCAAGCCCTACAACAACAACATAAGCTTCTCAACCACCTAACGTATCTTTGTGCAGGATACCATTTTTAAACAATTTTGAAAATCTGATTAAATTGTTTTGAAAATGGAAAAATATTGTTTTGAAAATAAATCGGATTCAAAGTTTTGAAATCAACCGGACTTCACTTTGTAAAATCTTCAGTGATTTCAAATTATATATTTTCAAACGATATTTCATCAAAAAGTCCGTTTGTACATTAAAATGTGGTGATCTAAAGATTTAATGATATGTCATGGTATGATTTTCTTTAAAACTCAAAGATCTGTCAAAATGAAATTCTTTCTGTTCTTGTTTGATTGTGAAATTGTTTTATTTTACTAAAAGATCTCTTAAAACAATCATACCTGACACTAACAATCTTTAATGTCTTAAAATGGTCCTTATCTGTCATTTTTCAAAATCAAATCTTGCCACGTCTTTCCCCAAAATTTTCTAAATGATTTAAATCTTTTGGGAGCACTAATCTCAAATGGTTTGAAATTTGTTGATCGGGGGAGAGATCGTGATTTAAATCTCAAATCTGTTTTAATGGAATTGGTTTTAGTCCTTCAAAGGCACTCCTACCTCCATGTGCCAAACGATTTCAATATACATAATGCACATGTTGAGGGGGAGCATTTATCCAAAAACAAGATGAGCTTTTAAATCAGGCACATTTTCTCCCATGTTTTCTAAATCTTATTAAATCACGTGGGATCCAAAATCTCAAAGGGTTTGATATTTTTATCGGGGGAGAATTTGTGATTTAATAATGAAATTTGATAAAAGTTGATCGTTTTGATTCAATTGTGCAGGTCGCTCTTTCATATGTGCTAAACCCTTTCGAATCACGAAGCACATATTGAGGGGAGGATTTTAAAGAAAATAAACTATCGAGGTACAAAAGCTTTTATGTTTTAACATAAAGTAGCTTGATTGAGTTTTCAAATGGTTTTCTTAATGGTTTTTGTGATCGTGGATGTGTTTCAAAAGAACTCTTTCCTCTATGTGATAAAATGATTTCAAATATCCTATGCACATATTGAGGGGGAGAATTTACCAAGAAAATCAAATGGCTTTTTCTAAGGAAATTGTGATCAAAAAATTATTTCAAAGAACTCTTGCCTCCATGTGCTAAACAATTTACAAATCATATGCACATGTTGAGGGGGAGCATTTCTAAATGATCAAAACAATTAAGGTACAAAATGCTTTGATATCATATCACAAGTACCTTGATTGATTTTTCCAAATGATTTTTCAATTGGTTTTGAGAAGGAATGAACTGTACCAAAAGACCGACCAATTTACTTTATGCATGGTGTTATAAGGATGGTTAGGTTAGGTATTAGTTCCCACGATCCGCCAGAACCGGAGGGATCTACCCAGGGACAATCCACTAGATAGTATAAAGTCCTTAAGTATGATGAAAAAAGGAGAAAAATGAGAATATGGGAAGAGTGCGGACTGAGATAGAGCTAGAACTGAAATAAACCCAACAAGGTTCTAGTTATGAAGTCTCGGTAAGCACTGAAGGGGTTGAAGAATGAAAAATAAATTAATGTGAAAAGGGTTAAAAGAAATAGCCCTCCAATAATTTAACCTTAGGGCAGAAACCGGGTTCAATACATATGCTACTGGTTGTTACCAAGGTAATACTGGTATTGAAGACAAGACGTCATGGACCCAGTGGACGATGCTAAACTTCCCAAGCTACTCAAGTTCCTCTTAAAAGGGCTTGTTTCATTCTCACGGGAACCTACATAATCTATCGACTTTCTCTTAGAGATTGTTGATATTGAAGAAGGAGACCCTCTCCCTAGTCTCCGTCATAGGAAACCAAATGTGCACAATTGAGTCTAGAGCCAAGAGATCATTCACAAAATCTCATTAGGACACAAAATTAATGAAGACTTGCTGTTTCACACAATGTGGAAAGTAAGAATATATTAAGAGTCCTACGCATGATCCTTGTGGTATTGCGGAACATCCGAAAGGATATGTAAAAGTATTCACGATGAAGATGGAAATCCCTCTAGAGCCAACATCAAACAAGCTCTTGGTGGGTGACATGTGAGATCTTTTCTAAAAGATCAAACTTGTGACAACTGGATAGAAACGATGGGGCGATTCACTAGTGAATCAACCTTGGTACAGAAATGAATTGATCTAATACTTTTGGAAAAACCGCTCGATGTGCAAACCTTCTTTTCTCTAGAACTTCAATGTGTACACATGTTTTCAAACACAAAAGTATCTCTGATTGAAAAAAATACTTTTGCAAAAACCGTTCGATGTGCTTAATCTCTTCTTTTTCTAGCACGTCGAATGTGTATTCTCTTTCATATACAAAAGGTATTTTTGATTGAAAATTGATCTTTCTCATAAAACCTTCTTCTTATTGCAAAACTCTTTCTTCAAGCAATATGCGATTGTTTTTAAATCAATTTTTCATCAATCTGAATCTCAATTGGGTTCACTCACTCCGTGTTGTCTTCTTTGAGACGCTCGGTTTGAGAACGGCTAGAATGCCACTCTGAAACCTGTCAAGGAGATTCTTAGGAATCCTACCGATCATAGGCGTGCTTGTACAGATCAACGGGAACCGTGGGCCGTGTACCTCAATTCAACGAAAGTGATCAAAGACACTTTAGTGTGTTTTATTGCTAACTATTGTTTGTAGGTACATTTGGACGGTTGCGGTGATCGAATTCAGGAGTCAATCCAAAGCCGCATGCTCACTGCATCCACACTTAATTGAAGAAATCATGACTTGTGCATATCTACGTAACCTCGGCTCGATATTTTTATACTATGTTCTGCGCTAAGTACTGCTACAAATATCTTGAACCAGTAAAAGCTTCCGCTACTCTGATGGAAAGATGTCATGATCCTGAAAGTGTGAGCATGTCGATCCAAAAGTCACAACTTCACATGATGGCAATACAATAAAGGGTGATCCAGAGATTTCGTGGTGATGATCTCAAAGAAAGCTCTCAAGATCATCAAAGATGTGGATCGGTTAAAGGCCTCCACTAAAAGTACAAAACTATGCGGACTTTGAAGAATCGCTACTAAAGTACAAAGATTGCAGAACTTGAAGAATTGAAGTCTACAAGCTCAGAACTAAAGACAAAGATAGAATGCTAGGATGCAAAATGTATTTCATGGGGTGACCTCCCTTAGGGGGAGATTGTTAGGAATTAGAAAATTCCATGTTAAAGTGTCGGTCACCCCAATTATGGTCTAGCATATGTTAGTTCGTAGACGTGTCGTTATTTACGTTATTTAGTAGTTAATTAGTTAGTTTGTAGCATAGTTTAGTTTAGTGCAACATCTTTGAGGAAGGACGGGTCTTTACCCACTGTATGCCTGATCCACAGTCCGATAGGAGGACGTATTTTTTGTAAGTATAAATACCCCTTCCATGGATGGAAGGGGTGTGGCTTATTTGAATCTAACCTTTCATTTGTAAAGCAACTCTCTTCAAGGAACCTCCTCTCAACTCTCTTCATCTATCTAAAATGGCTTTCTTGTTTAATCACAATCCTAGACCACCCGAATCATCAAACAACATAATATTCACGATCCTACAATATTGGTGGAGTTAGGATGGTGAACGAGACCCTCATGGACCCGTGGGTCCGGGTTGAGTCGTTGTGGTAACATATTGGTTATTATTGTTGGATTTTGGATGAGACGCGGGGAGCCAAAGAGCTTCTAGAGTTTGTTTGGTTCACGTGGTCTTAACCGAGACCGTTTCAAGACCATTAGGGTCGTGACATTGGTTACGGGTATGTTTGGTACTTTGTTTGGATGGCGAGATTAATATGGGATTGTATGGAGGTTGATTGGAGTTGTGGAGTTGTTTATTTTGGACTTAATAATATATATGTCAACTTTGCGCAACGTCGGTGTTATCGTGACTCTTTAGTCTCGATTGACCCCGACAACGTCGTAACATGGACTTTAGTATTTATTGGACAATATGATATGTAAAAGCCGAGAGTCATGACTCGGACTTGTGAACACGAAACGGATAATGACTCGAAACTTATATTGAAACTTGACGTAATATATATATAAACAAGTAAATAAAACTAGAAAATATAGAGAATAAATGGGTTTTAAATTAAATATTCGATAACAAGACTCGCCTTGTTATTCGACATTTTAAAAGGGAAATAAAGTCTAAAAATGGAAATGTTTTGTAATTAATGAGTTATTAAATGTTTCGAGGGCACGTTTACCGAATTGTGCCATTTATGAGTATTTAATACCCATTATGTGTGGGTTACGGATGACCTAACATTAATAGTGTCAATTCACGTGGATAACGGACTTATTAAGTTGATGAATCTAATGAGTTCTCGTTATGTGCGTAGGATAACGTTATTAATGGGTGAATTATCCTTATGACTCATTAGGATGTGACTGGTTTTTGGGATAATAAGCGACATAAATAAATGGTTGAGTTTATCGAGTTGACGAATTTGATAAGATCTAACGATTTATTTCAAAACTTATTAAAGTATAAAGCTTATCGCTTAGACGTCTCATTGTGTCGTTATGAGTCTTATTGTTAGAGATATAGTGCATTCATGGAGTCTTGTCGGGTCGATACCACACACACGATGATACCAAACGCTTGTAACTAAATAGTGAAATGACACACTTTTGGAGATAAGAATTGGAATATATTCGGGGTAGATACTATTGAAGTTGGGAATATATAATAAGAACTGGTTTATATTAATAGTGTTGGGAATTATAATTTGATGATTACAAAACTACAAGGACTTGATATGACAGCTTTAGATATTCGTGTGGAAGAAATAAAAGCAGGAAGATCTTCTTGTGATAATAGAATATTTAGAAGATAATATTTAAAGTTTAAAAGATTTGATATTATCTTCTTAGTTAGCTTCCTATGGAAGTCTTGTAAATCTAATCTCTATTATATAAAGAGATGTAGGTCATTAGTTTTTAGCATCCAAAAATACTAGAACTCCTATGAGAGTTGTCTAGAAAAGTGTGTGTGCACCTAGGCGTAGGGTTTGTTAGTTTATAGTGAATAAAGAAAACCTTGGAGTAACTTTGATTCTTGTTCTTATTATTCCGCTGTGCAAATCAAACAATATCCTAGATGGGCTTAAACGATCTTTAACAATTGGTATCAGAGCGGGTGGCTCTCGATATCTAGGATGAACAAGGTTTTTGATGTCGATCTTATGGAGAAAAGATGGGTTGACGTTTTTTTTGGTGCTTACTCTTACGGTCACATTGATTCTGTTCAAGGTACATTAATTCTGGTCCAATCATTAATACTGGTTACATATATGACATATTGAATACAGTAAATATTAAGTGGGTAATTGGTCTTGTGAATGGTCGGTGGTCAAAGCCTTAGTACTGGTCTCACATGATATATGAATTGGTAAGTATGGAGAATATGGTGAATTGGAGACCACATGAATTGGATGCTGCTTGTGCATACGTGGGCATGGGACCTATGAGTCTTGTGTTCAAAGATTTGATTGGCTGTGTGAGCCCATGGGGTTGGTTACTTTAATGATTCAACTATTTTAATACTGGTCGATATGTTTGCATACCACACATGGTTAATACTGGTATTGTGCTATTAATACTGGTCCCATATCATGTCACGTGTACTCGTTTGTGATTATTCAAGTTTACTTGTTGTGATCGACAATTGGTTAATGATGGTGGACCTACAAGTGACATATTTAATATTGGTCAAGGTAATAATATTAGTAATCGGGCGAAACCGCTGCTATATCTGTACGATTGGTTATTAATTGGTCTTATGTATTCGCTTCGTTTTGTTATGAACAAGTACTGATTATGTGTGTACGACCAATGAAATTAAAGTCTGCTCAAGAGTTAATACCGGTTGAGTTCTGTTCGAATGAATTTTAATTCTGGTCATGATATGTTAAGTTTGGTAATCACGACAGTTAGTACTGGTTAATGCGAGTTAATTCTGGCAACGTGGGGAGTTAAGTCTGGTCATCCAAAGTTAATACTGTTGGTTAATTACTAGTCTTGGTGAGCTGAATTTTTGTTCAATGATGAACCCTAGTAATTATTATATTTTTGGCTTGACGACACACGTGTTTTTATCCCGATTGACGATGGCTATTTATGAATTGTGTTTGGTGCAATGGCTTTTTAATCAATTATGTGACAAGAGTACTCCTGGTGTTTGTTGTTGGGCAACGAGACAAATGAGGAATACGCGTAGATCGCCGGATGAGGAAACAGTTACATGAGAGATGATGATGTTATTGCACTTAGATATTTTTCATTCATTATTTGAAGATGTGATTATGAAGAAGGTTGAATATCATTTATTTGATGTTGTAGTTGAGTTTCACAGGTGTGTGTTCTTATCATATCTCAAAGTGGGTGTTACACTTTGAAGATAACTTGTCCGTACGTTCATGTTGTGGCTAAGACTTGGTAAATCTAGCAAGTAGAGTTTGCTATCACTTAAAAGAGTTACGTTGTAGTGCTCAGTGTCTCATTGAAGATGAGGATTTTATCAAGAGATCGAAGTCTACTCATATATCATCAGGTATGAGTTCATAGTCACGTGGTTAGTACAAGACATAAGACACAAGTTTGGGAAATTCAACTTCTTCATCAATTGGTTATATTCAGTTTTCTTCATCTGTAATCACTACATAAAGCCATCTACATGCATCATTTAAGGGGAAGTATTATTCAAGTTGCAAGACCCCTATTCGATGATTACAAAAAGGGGAAGAAGATTACAGGTTTGCAACCTATCATATATGTGGTGACATGTTCAAGAAGATCTTAGTTCAAAGGGAAGCATTGAAGACATTTTTGTAATATCAAATAGGGGAAGATTGGTGGGAATTATAATTTGATGATTACAAAACTACAAGGACTTGATATGACAGCTTTGGATATTCGTGTGGAAGAAATAAAATCTAGAAGATCTTCTTGTGATAATAGAATATTTAGAAGATAATATTTAAAGTTTAAAAGATTTGATATTATCTTCTTAGTTTGCTTCCTATGGAAGTCTTGTAAACTTAATCTCTATTATATAAAGAGATGTAGTTCATTAGTTTTTAGCATCCAGAAATACTAGAACTCATATGAGAGTCGTCTAGAAAAGTGTGTGTGCACCTAGGTGTAGGGCTTGTAAACGCCTAGGGTTTGTTTGTTTATAGTGAATAAAGAAAACCTTGGAGTAACTTTGATTCTTGTTCTTATTATTCCGCTGTGCAAATCAATGTTATAATATCCTAGATGGGCTTAAACGGGACTTTATATATAGGTTGTGCCGAGTCACTAGTTGCTGAGCCGAGTTAGCTGTTATCTGCGTTGCTAGTGATTGTTTGTACTTTGCTTGTTTGAGGTGAGTTTCATAGCCCCACTTTTATCTCTGTTTTTAACTAAATTGGGGTGAGAAATCAGGCTACTCTTTTGGACCTTCTTAAACTCTTTTGATTTGCTTATGTGTTGACTAGTTTAGATAGATATGTGGTAGATGTTGACTTATTCTAGGGTATCAATCATTTGCTATAACACTGTTGCCTAGCTAAGAATAGATATCTACTCCGACCTAGTCCAGGGTAGCATTTGTTATAGGCCTTGCTAAGACTGTACGATTAGAGTTAAATTTTGGGGCCAGTCTCACTGAGATCTCGCTTTGTGTTGTTGGTTTGTGATTGGCATGTTTATTATGTATCTATCTTAGTCTCGCATATCAAATAAACTCTTACATGTATACTATTGAATTTATATTTAAACTCATTGAACTCACCAAATAAGAAGCGTTTGGGCCTTTTAGCATGTTTTTCTCTGGTAACTAAGTTGATGTTTGGAATGCTCATTCCTCATGGAGCTTGGCAATGAGGCATGGTTGAAGGATCATATTTAAACTCGATAATATTATGGACCTATTTTATAACCTATGTTTGGCCTTATACCTGACTATTTTGGGATGGTTGTATTTGGATAATTAATTATGAGATTGGTTTTGAACTATTTTTATGACTATCTTGTTTGCTATACTTATGTGAAATACCAATCCAAAGAACGTCCCGAAAACTTGTTGAAGTCTTCCGATGTACCGAGATTTGGGGGTGTTACACTTGGGCAATGTCATGGCATGGTCATAGACGACTCTGATAATTTTATTTGGGACCGCTTATTTATTATGGGCCTCAGATTTCCGATTTAAATTTGATTGTAAACTTTCATTTATATTGAATAAATGAGTTTTCTAAAAAGAAAATCAAGTTATTCTATACATGTGTTATGATACCAATTAGTAGCACCCATGACTTGTATGCTTCCGCTAAACCTGATTTTTGGGGGTGTTACACTATGGTAGACAAAAAGCGACGCATCAGCTTTGCTATGCTGAAAACCGATACGCGTAACAAATCCTCCAAACCGCTAAAACCAAGCTTGAGGGGCTTGTTTACGCCCATACAATGAACTCTGAAAATGATAAACATAATCTGGATGAGCGTAATCTACAACCCAGGTGGCTGATGCATGTAAACTTTCTCAAATAAGTGACCATGAAGAAAAGCATTCTTCACCTGCCGGGTGAATTGGCTAATCACGGTGACACCGCAAGACTTAATTCAAAGGCCAATAGTAGCTGTTTTGACTACATGACTAAAATTCTCATCACAATTAATCCACTGGATTGCTTTACTGTCATGACCATTTGCAATAAGCCGCGCCTTATACCGGCTCAACGAACCATCTGGATGAAACTTATGCCTGAAAAGCCACATAGAACGAACAATATTCACATAGATCGACCCACGTACCGTTAGTAATTAAAACATTGTATTCATCTAACATAGTATATTTCCACTGAGGATCACGAATAGGATTAACATGGAACCGAGGAAGAGGAGAAATGGTAGGGACATGACAATTCATACGCTCGAGAGGCTTAGAAATACCGACTTTAGCACGTGTGACCATGGTATAAGTGTTGACGGTGTTTGTGGATATAGAATGTTGTTGCGTAGCAAGTTGTGGGGAAGTGGGCTATGAAGTACTGGGCAGTGGTGAAGTGGGATGTGTAGTAGTGGGCGGTGGTGAAGTGGGATGTGTAGTAGCGGGCTGTGGTGAAGTGGGTTATTGCGTATGGAGAGGCGAGGGTGGGGCGGGCCGGTGGGTATTGAGCTCACGGTGAAGGGAGGTGTTGGGTTGCGATGTAGCATGAGGAATTGGGCCTGGTGGATTCAGCACGGTGGGAGTCGGTTGAAGGGTAACGGGTAGAATGGGTAATGGTATTGTGGATAAAAAATCATAAGTCGTAGGCGTGTACTCGTGTGTAACACCCCCAAAAATGACTCAGCGGAAGCATACAGGTATTTGGGTGCTACTAAATTGGTATCACAACATAAGCATAGAACAATTGGTTTTTCGTAAATAAACTTTTATTCATTCCTTAAAAACAATGTTTACATTATTGATTAGTGCGGAAAATGGCCCATTACAAACGAGTGGTCCCAATACATAAATCAGAGTCATCTATGACCATGCCATGCCTTTGTCTTACGCCTCCAAAGATAAGCTATCACTTCAAAACCTGAAGATACATGCTAAAGGTCACTTTTACCGGGTGAGTTCATAGATATTTTAAAAGGATCTCAAAGACTTGTTTCAAATTTGGTTATTGATGATCATTACGTCTTGCATAATGTCATAAAGATTTTGGTTTCAATTCATAACAGATTTCATAAAAGAGATTTCATTAGTGGACCATAAGTAGGGTATATGTACATTACAACGAATATAATGTCATAAATTGAATCTATTACGCCAAGACTAAGTTCATGCAACCGAAACTACTACGGCAGTTCTTGTATGCACGTGAGAAGTCATACAAATACGGAGCCCATGGCGGTGTTTATCCCAATACACTCGGTCCCGACATGCTATATGTTTCGCCTTGACCCAAGCGGGGTCAACCGAATAGAGGAGTCACCCTCAATAGATCTATTTATAACATTCGCTTCCCAATGTGAATTGACGGTTCATGAAGAGGGCAAATTGGGATTTAAGGACTTAGGCTAAGCTGCGTAATATTCTAGGTCAAAGGTTTTGGTATGCTCTATAAAACATCTATGTGTGATGAAAACTTTAAACATGTAAAAGCATAGTATGCATGGAATGCACAAGTAAAATGATTTAAGTAAAATGAGCATGTATCTTCCCCCAAACAAGTATAAAAGCGAGCTTAAAAGTAGGGCTATGAAACGCACCTTGGCAATGTGCAATATGCAGTCTAAAGGGAATTAAATCAAGGAGTGATAGTGCACGGCTCCGACACGCAACCTAATTAATACGGAAATTCAGTCATCATGATTAAGACTCGATAAAGTTTAACTAACTTTATAAAATTTAAATGTTTTTGTTGTTGTTGTTGTTGTTGTTGTTGCTTGTGTGGCAACATTTAAGTTTGGAATAGTTTTCCATTTGTTTTTAAATATTGACTTTTGGAAGTGCTTAAGTAAGGAATAGAAAGATGCCAAAGACTTAAATGAGTCTTGGTTTGATAACAGCAGGCAACAGAAGATGATGAACGGAAATGATTACATATGATATTAAACATTAAAAGATATTGTAACATTTTTTGTCAAAGTATATCTTTAACTAAGTGTTCATACACGTTTATATAACTCTATGTATCACTTGTATTAGTTAAAATAAAAGTATTCAAAAAGTTAAGTAATAGCCTTACTTGTATTTATATAGTTTGATGTGTGAAAATTATGAATAAAACTCCTCTTTGTTGGTTATCATAGGCCAAAGTTATATATTTTATCAAAAATCGCATGACTTCGTGTATGTGTTTTAGTTATACGAGAAGACTAAATGTCAAGATTTTCATATTGGAAAACTAACTGTTTTATTTTATTCGCATAAGTTTATAATCAAATAAGTTATGTCATGTTTAAATATATCATATTTGTAAATCGTTATCTGTCGTGTATCCTTTTTAGTTATTTAAACGTATAGCTTTATATTGTTGAGAAATACTCAATTTTTCTCCATAGTTATAAGTTAGTACTTATTTATAGAAATAGATTTTGTGTCAGAGAAAATATTAACCTTGATTAATAACTATAATTTAGTATCCGATTATAAGATGAGTCACGTAACTTTCAAAGATGTCGAGAATAGAAGTTGCGATTGATAAGTTAAAATAAGACGGAAACTAATTTGAAACGCATTGACAAGCTAATCAAACGCATTACTTCGCCCGTTGGACTCACAATTTGGCCGGAAAATTATAGAGATGAGATGCAATTTCTCCGGCAAAGCTGCTTGAATACAACCAGACGGACCTTTCATGGGCTCACAGCCCATTTTTTCCAACAAACATTCGAGGCCTAGGTATCAAAGAGAGGGTACAGTGAAGTTAAGGATATTAGGAACTGAAGTAGGTTTAATGGAATTTTATCAAGGAAAAGGTGAACTCCACGTGGCCTTATAATGACTTTTGGACACTAAACATTTTAGTTTCAAGGAGGATATGCCCGTGAATAAGCCCACACCTTACGGATGTGGTGAACCGAGACGCAACTCAACTCATATGGGTATCCATTTGAGTGTCTCGTGGTGAATCGAACCATCAAGTAAGCGCACCCTAGGTGGGTGTTTCTTGTGACGAGGCATAACACACACCTCGGGTACTCTCACGCTTCAAGAATCAAGGCTACATGATCTCAACAAGTTTTGACCAACACTTAACCACTAATGACAGGAAAACTTACGGCTTAGTTTGAGATTTGTGATGTGTCTATCGGTACAACCTCTTTGATTTGGGTGAAGGACTTGATACCAAACACACCCTTACGGGTATAGTGTTGGTACCGTATGCCCAAAACAAAGAAAACAACTACCCTTGTGTTTCGTGAGTTTCAACTGAGGGCACCAAAAGAAAAGTTCAACCATTTCCACCGAGGTTCTCGCTACAACCCATAACAGACCTAAACTTATTTAATCTAAAACCTATGTCGGGTTAACCAACTTACTCGGCTTTGCAACTTATCAAGCTGGAATCTAAGGTTGAAATATAATTTGATGGACAAACAAGTAAGCACCCGGATACTGACACCCACCGCTAAGGTTGTGAGGGGTCTTGACGCATGACAAAACAACCCCTGCGGACCCATCGTAAATAGAACTCTATTATCGATATCTCAAGCTTAGATTTGTTACAAGCGGAGGAATGAACACTTCCAACCAAGAGCCAAATTTATTTGTTATTGTAAATTTAAAAAGACTATGACATATTTCATTTTTCTAAAAGAGTATAGATTGTCTGTTTGTTTTCTTAAGGCTCTACATGACATGAACAACAACAATGTATATTAATTTCGAAATTCCAATTCAAACCAAACCCTTTATCAATATAATAACCACTACAATTAACCAAAATTAATCGGTGGAGAATAATAAAAAAAAAATACATTTACAGATACGAGTTTAATAGATTAAAATAATCAATACATATTTTCTTACAATCTCATAAAATAAATGACCTTAACACCGAACCCAAGGTGTTCAAATTGGAGAGGACTCGAAGCGATTAGAGCCTGCGACGCATTAACTCTCGAGTAGCTTCCTTATGCCCTCAACTACAAAACCCCTTTATCAATTTTGAAAACCCCTTTGTTTTGAGAAACCCTAATTATTAAGAACCCTAATTTCTGAATTTATTTTGAGGAATGGATGGAGTCTTCCACTGAAAAACCAACCTTTTTATAGATGTACAAAGGGAAGGTCTTGAATCCACTTCCTCTTCTTGATTGAAACGGCACTTACTTGGATTCCATCTCCTTTCACGTACCGAGCTAGTGTCCCTTAGGTAGATTATGTGGTGCAATATGTGGTGATGGATCATGGTATGAAGAGGAAGCGGAGCAACTTCATTTTTGGTTCCCGGTTTTGGATGGAAGCGAGAAAAGGAAAACAGAGGAAGACAAAGAAGTGAAGTGGGCTTTGTAGGATAGATTTTGGGTAATATTTTGTATTTTTGTTTTACTACATATCTTATAAACCGTACCCGTGTTTTGTTGAATCCTCGAGTAAGCGCATACCTTCCGGTACCTAAAGATATAGAAATTATATTTTCGAAAGCGATTTTATAAGCGTAATAATATGACATTCTTATTACGTTGAAATTTGATTATAATTGTTTTGCCGTTATTTAATTGGTGTCGGTATGCGCGGCGTGGCTTCCTAAATTCACGAGATAACTTCTCGCTTTCCTTAAAATTATTAGTGATTGATAAAAGTGTAATTTTCTCTTATCTCAAGATTTATTTTAGTCTTGTATGCTCACTGTGCAAAGATACGGAATAACTTTTCGAACAATGGATTGCTTATGTATGCTTACACATTAACTTGGACAAATAATAAATTTCTCAGATACTTAGTGGACAAGTATTGCAAGTGTGTGTCGGGTTTTTAAGGAAACGAAATGACCTCTCGTTTAAAATTTTAGATATCGGCATTTTGTCAGAAAATAATCGATTTGAATTTTTCTGACGTGTAAATATTATTATAATAATCCAAAATTTTACGGGTTGTTATATCGTGTAATGAGGTGAAGGGGAAAGTGTTCTTGTCAAATCTAACATGTCGTGATAATATCATTTTGTTTGAGGATAAATCAAGGCACCCGTAACCACGATGATTGGCGGGATAACCAAGAAACACACAAGGAGTGGATCGTGGTTGAAGCTTATAATCAACATGGATATATGGATAACAAAGGCAGCCGAATACACGAAAATTGTCATAAGAGGGCAGTTTGTGATAAAGCTTAGTATATTGAACTTCATTTTGAATGGTAGTGGAGGGAATAATGTTTAGGATATAAGCAGCCATGTTGAGAGCATCCACCCAATAGAAGGGTGGCATATGAGCCGGGAAAAGCAAGGTGCGGATAATGTTGTTAAGGGTATGCAACATACGCGTTAGGATTTGCCATTTTGTTGTGATATGTGGGGGCAAGAAAAGCGACATTAAATGCCGGTTTTGAGAAAAAGGTCATGGAAATGTGCATTGTCATATTCACCCCTGTTAATACAAATAAGCCGAAAAACGTTTATTTATATTTTACGATCTTCTAATGTTTTGTCGATAACAAGCATAAAATCATTTTAACGAAACAAATAGAGAATGCGTAAATAGTTTGAGTTAATAGTTTTCTAACACACTTACGTTTTCACATAAAACACTAAAACAAGCCTCATTTATTTTATGATTTAGATATATATATGTACAACAACTAATGTTTACATATTGGGTTAGTACATACTTAAACTAAGTATACTAAAATGGGTAAAAACAAGTATATACTAAAATGGGTAAAACAAGTATATACTAAATGGGTAAAAACTTGCAAATGGTATTGACCCATAACCCATGGTTTTATATATACTACTTAACCAAGTTCATTGTATCAAGAAAGAAAACCATGGATCAACCCATAACCCATGACCCATGACCCATAACCAAAAATACCCATGGGCAAAGAGGGGCGTTCCACGGATCCCTGGCTTTGTGCTAGCCGGATCCCAAGTGGAAGGGATCTGTGGGATCCGAGGAACGTAAGAGAGAATTTTCTCTATAAATAGAGAGCCATTTCTTCCTTTCTACATATCACTTTACACACATACTTCCCCAAAGTATTCTAACCCTCTAACCTCAGATCTAAGTGATCTATGTAGTTTGTCTTTTGTTTTTGTGTGATCTTCTAGGTTCCTCTTAAAAGAGAAATCACCACTTCTTGAAGACGTGCAAGCTCAAGTCCATGAGTTGCCATGTTTTGTCATCATCAAGACAACTAAGGTTCTCTTGTTGATAGTTCTTCCTTTCTCCATAGATGTTGGGTTGAAGGCATTAGTGAAGAATGCCAAAAGTATCAAGATGAAAGCATTAGTGAAAGATGTTCATCATCCGTGTCTAAGCATTATTGAAGAATGCTAAAGGTGTCAAGACGAAGGCATTAGTGAAGGGTGCCAAGCGTTGTGTCAAAGGCATTAGTGAAGGATGCCGAAGAATCAAATCAAGTAGCATTTGGGAAGAATGCCTAGGTCGTATAATCGATGAGGTGCATCGTTATACATATAAGTATTTGTTTATTTACAAGGATGGTGATATCATTGATGGTGTTGTAACAAGGAGTAGATCTCCTTGAGATTAGGTGTTGTGTCGTGAAGGGTATTAGTTCCTCCATAGTAATGGAACTAGGTGCTTAGCCTAGTACCTAATAAATGGTAGGCGACGTTGTGATAGGATTAGTTCTCCTAAGGTGTGAAAGAACTCGGTGGTTAGCCTAGCACCGTATAAAGGGTAGGAGACGTTGTGTTAGGTGTGGTCGCCTTGGTGTGAAGGAACTCGGTATTTAGCTTTGTACCGGAAAAAGGTTAAGCGACGTTGTGAAGGCTTCTCCGCCATAAGAAGTTGGTGTAGTGCTTACGAACTCTCTTGTAGGTGACTCGGGGAGTGGAGTAGGGCAAGGAAGGTGTCCTTGTAGCCGAACCACTATAAATAACTTTTGTCGTGGTGATGTGCTTCTTACTCTTTATATTTCATTACACGTTTATATATCTATCTATCAACGTCCAACATAAACAATCAAATAGATTGACATAAGTCGATCTAAATATTTAAAAGGAAGTTTTAAATTGGTAAAATTATTCAACCCCCCCCCCCTTCTAGTTTTCCACAACCCCCATGATCACATTGTAAAGCCTTAATGTCTACACCAAATTGTTGATTTACATAAGTACGAAAAGTAACAAAATTGTCATACAAATAAGATTTTTATGCAATGAGATAAACCCAATAAAAATTCGAGAAATGGTCCAAAAAGACAAAGATAATATTTAATACCACTCACTCTAATAGGGATTTCCATACACCCGTGGATAATGTCAAAAATAGATGCAACATCCGAAGTCCGAACTATAAAAAGAAAACTTAATTTGTTTTCCTAACTGACAAGCATGACACAAAGCAGACGGCTTTTACTTATTGCAAGAAATAAAATTACTAGACTCCAAACGAAGAAGCACGTCTTCACCGGAATGCCCGAGGCGTCTGTGCCATATAGTATGACTGAGCAAAAGCAAAGCAAAAGGAGAATGCGTAGATGAGGGTTGTGTAACCGGGTAAAGATCACATGTGCTATCACAACAGAGTAGAATTCGGCCCGTCTGGTAATCCTTTACGAAAAAACGATAAGCGTCAAATTCACCAGATATGTCGTTATCACGCATAAATTTACGAACATAAATCAAGTTTTTAATTATGTGATTTGTGACAAGTATCTGATTAAGTTGCAATGGTTTAATAGAGGTGTACAATAAGTTATGTCCAATATGTGTAAAAGGTATAGATTCTCCATTTCCAACATACACAAATGAATAAGGGGTTTTTACATATACATCCTTGGAAATTTCAGAAATGACATATATATCCTTTTGATGCATTAAAATCATTGTATTTTATGCATAAAACGTCTGAATACAAAAGGATATACATGTAATTATTCATCCAGGGAAAGATATATATGAAATTATGCCAATGAATAAATGCATGAATTACTAACATAAAGAGTGAGAATATCTGTATTGTCAGCCAAGTGGGAGGATGCACCCGTATCCATATTCCAAGCAGGATCCAGAAATGTCGTAGTTTGAAACGCTTGCGTAAGCATGGTAGCGGGAAATACTGTTGGTGTCCCATAAATCGGAACTGTAGTCGAACCTGGACTATAATGCATTTGTTGGGCCTGTGGAACCTGGACTATAGCTGTTGGGACTTGGGCCTAAGCTAACTGTGGTTTGGCTGGAAAAAAAAGTAAGCCAGGAGTAGGCAATGTATAATAATAGTAAGGACTGAAGCCATACACCTGATGGGTCAAAGGGAACTTGTGAATTTGGACGACTTGGTGGAACATTCCCATGTGATGAATTAGTGCCACACATGTGGCAGTTGGTTGAACCATAAGAGCTTCTTGATCTTAGATCATTGTTTTCTTGCACAAACGTTGAAACGTTGCCATATGTACTCATAATCGTCATAATAATGGACTTGTGGTAATTAAGGAGCAACAGTAAATTTTAAGCAGCAGCAAAGGGAAGCAAGCAATCAATAAGTGGCAATATAAATTAAGGGAGGTGATTTGTACATTTTTCAAATTGATTGAGACACTATAATTTAAAATGTCTTGACATTTATACCCTTACAGGATGAAAATGAGTAAAAATCATGTGAGAGTATAAGTGTTAATATACTCTAAATTAGAGTATCTCAATCAATAAAAAAAAAATGCAAATCACCACCCATAAATTAAAGGCAACAAGCATGCGAATAGCAAATTTTTGGTCAACAATTGTTGGTTTTATAAAAGAAGAATAAATATAATGAAAGCAAATACCACGACAAGAGTTATTAAATTATTGCATGCATATAGAGCGATGGCACGCAACAAGCGAAAAGCAGGAAAAGAAGAAAACTAAAAAATTAGATAAACAGTGTTTAAGTATTAGGTTTGGTTGATAATTTTTAGGGGTGGATGTTTAGGGCTCTGATTACCATATTAGCTGTAATAATTTCTTATGATTTCATTAAACACAAACATTTGGTATATATAATCACAATATAACGATATATACCAAAACCCTTAACAAGCCTAGTCCAATAACAATAAACATAAACTAACTAGGCTAAACAATAGTTCGGTTAATAGTATCATCTTTCCAAAACATACGACTGATCACTGATCTTCTTGAAAATCCTAATGGTTACAGTTAGTTCATGGCTTGAGAACATTTTGAAAGATATAAAGTCATGAAAATTAAAGAAGTCAGAAAGAAAGGCTACAACAAAAACAAAATTCAAGAAAGAAAAATGACTAGAAATAAAAGTAAAAGAAAATTATAAGTAAAAGGAAAAATGTTTAGAAATCCAAGAAAGCCATCCATATAAAAATCGTGGAGTTTTTGACCAATTAGTTGTTTTAAAAAAACATAATTACCATTATATGGTATGTTGAAAAATATTGCCAAATGTATAGCACCACTTACCAAATCTAATAATATAGTAAATTACAACCTAAAGCTCACTGCCCTACACAGTCTTGCTGTAATCCTGAAGTCATTCATTTTATAAAGGAATTGAAATTCACTCAAAGGTATCGTTTCATATTGGAGTATTACTAATAACGTTTATTAGCTAATTCTCTAAAATTGTGTTTGTGTTACCGTGTTATGCTTGTGATCACATATTGTACCTGAAACTTCAATGCCTGGTGCTAGCTTGCTATATAATATTTATTTACTCTACTTCAATGCCTAATGCCAGCTTCCTATATACTCCATTTACTTGAGTTGTTATTTTAAAATCACAATTATGTCAACATACATGTTTACATTATAATATTACGCAAGGTCGCACGAAGCCGATGTAAGTCGCTCAACTTTGTTATCCTTTTTCATATTATGTTTGGTTCATAAATAATAAATTACTTTTCGTTTGTGTGTCTTAGACATTGATTTTGGAGGTGACTAAATAATATGGGGCACGAAAATTCGATAAATATAATTGATGTCACAAATGATTTCGGATATTTATCATTTGGCATGAATCTTAATTTGATTTTTTTTCATTTAACTAATTACTGAAGGAGTGCATTTGTATATATCTCTATAAAATCATGCACAAGTCTATTGTTTTGTTGAGAGTTATTTTATTCAAATATCTTTTGCCCGCACATACTTTTTTATTAATGAAAATTTGCAAGCATGTTTAACATATAATAAAGTCATGTGGTAACTTAAAATGTAGTGTATCTGTTAACTATTTTCCCAACCACAAATGATATCTTTTAACAATTAATAGGATTCGAATTCAGTTCCCCTTGCTCGACCATATTGTATTTGATTATAAGAAATGGACTAAAATAAAAAATGAAAGAATAATATAAAGAAACACTATAGAATAGGCAATATTTTTGAACATGCAATACAATAATAATTATGTTTTTAAAAAGCAATTAGTTTGTCAAAAACTCAAAATGAAAGCTACTTTAATCTTGAGGTCTTAGATTCCTCATTTATTCTATATGGGAGCTCATTTATCTATACTATATAAAATGGAAAAATGGTCAAAGTGGAAAAGGTGAAAAATGTTGAAAGTTGAATGTTGAAAAATATACAATGGATGGAGAAATAAATAATATAATTATACTCTTATTAAAACCACCCCATTCTTAAAAGTACAATAATTTATTCAGCATTGTACACCCAATTAAAAACACATCTACCAAATTAAAACAACCAATTGAAACCGACATCTGGGTTGCACCAAGAAACCGATACCGGGTTGACCTGTTAAACTAGGGTTAGCATCGGGTTGACCGGGGAACGCTTCAAAACCCGGTTGACCGTTTAATTTGACATTTTCAATCCAACCTATCGGTTTGACTCAGTTTAAATCGACCTGTTTTTATCGGACGAGGACGGGGTGAAATCGGGTTTCAAATTTGACAAAATTATATGAGAAATGATGAAGTAGTATGAACCCGTGACAATTTTTTTTTTTTGAAAGGAGAGACCAGAAGTAATTGTAGTTTTCGTTTATTTTGCTTTGATACATGTAATTGTCATTTGTATAATGTTATTTTAAAAAATGTTGCTTCTTAGCAACATTTTAAAAGGACTAGGATATATGTGCCGGTTTTAAAAGTTAATATATATTGTATAGCCTTTGTCCAATTATCAATAATGTTATGTAAGTTTAATAAAATCACAAAAATAAATAGTATTGTTATAGTTAGCGATAATTATTTGAATTCCTCAAACAAATAGCTTTGAACAATGCATAAATATCTATACAAATTAATAGTACAAAATAATCTTATATGGTAATATCCAATTTGCAAAGTTACAATTTTAAAAGCCACACACCAAATGATAAGCGTTACACATGTAAAAAAAATAGTTATCACCTGCCAAATTACGACAAAAAGCAAGAAAAGCGGCCACACATGTTGGCTATACCTCTAAACTACAATATATATTACATGACTGGACATATACCGTTGCTTTTGTAATGCTTGAATCTATTATTACTAAAAATCTTAATAACTTAAAACAATCATGATAGAAAATATCTCACACACTTAGATCTAGATCGACTCCACATAATTTTTAAAAAACATATATTTATCTTGCTATGCAACCACACATCAATTGTAGTTATTCAAAAACGATTCTCTAATGCAACAAATACCAGCTTTTTGTTGAAAGAAACTTATGGGTCATCGAACTTTGATAAAACCGGACGTCATTCGCCAGCTTTTACGCGATGGTACTGCCTAGTTTATATAAGAGATGATTCACACATTTAGAGTTTTATTTGCACACTTAATAATAGTTAATGCAGAATATTAATACAAAGATAAGTTTAGCATGCATAATTTAAAGTGTGTCAATCAATTAATAATGTGTGCAAATCAATTTCCATTATATATAGTCATGCGTAAGCCTTTTGTCTAACTACTACTGCATGAATGGGTTGAGTCCTTAAACATTTATGGATTTTTGTGACAAATTATCAGTTTTTTTTTTTTTTTTTTTTAATGCACATGGTCTCAAAAATTATGTTTATAACTTTATTTAGTTTTTTTGGAATGCGTCTAGTCTTTTGATTCCGGTCCCGCTCAACTATATTATCACTAGATAATTTAAGGTAGGTTTGTTTTGTAGGTGGGTTTATGATTAACATTTGGATTTGGATTTAAATTTGGATTAGGATTTAGATTTGACTTTGATGTATGAGAGAGAAAAAAATATTTAATACTATTAATTATTTTATATAATAATTTTGTAATAAAAAAATATAATTATTTGAAAGAAATATATAAATAAATGAGAGGAAAGTAATAAGTGACGTTCACTAAAAGTATAAATACCTACAAAAATCCACCAACTTACTTATCATTCAACCTGTCATTCCTAAATTCATTCATCCTCTTAAAATTTACAACCAAACAAATATTATTAGTCACATCAAACTAAAAAGCCATAGTAAACCCTCGTTATTTACCAAACACATCTAAGCTTTGGCCCGTTTGGTTTGTGGTTTATGATAGGTTAGGGATTATAAGTTAAAATAATTGTTTGGTTGTTTTTTTAGAAGTTAGGTTTAGGATGATAATATAAGGGTGCGTTTGGTTTGCATGTGGGATTGGAATTAGATTCGGATTTGAGAAAGGTTTGAAAGAAAAATGTGAAAACGTGGGGGGGTGAATACGTTACCGTTTAAAAACTTTAGATCTTTAGTATCAAATCTCTTATGAAGCTTGTTATAATATGAAAGTTCCAATTATTGTTTGTGACTAATGTAAAGCATAGTAAACCATGTTGTCACACAAGCATTAACATCAAACCACATCACAAACAATAGTATAGTGCAAGTATAAATGTAAAGAGATAAAGAAAGGAAAGTGCAAACCGAACACGAGGATTTATAGTGGTTCGGTCACGGATCTCCTTCCGCCTCTACTCCACTCCCCGAGTACCCAACTCGAGAGTTACTTCACTAAATCAACAAGCTCCCTTCTCCGCGGAGAAAACCTTACAATCGTCGCTTACACTTTTTCCGGTACAAAGCTAAATACCGGGTTCTAGTTCGAGGTAGAACCAACCTAACGTCGCCTATACAATATTTCCGACACTAAGCTAGATGTCGAGTTCTTTTACAAGGGTACAACCACTCCCAATATGTTTTATGGCCCAACATAACAAACCTTGTGTTTTATGGCACAAACACATAAACCATCTAATCTAGTTTGGTGAAAGTGTTGTTATGATGCAATGATGTCTACACTAATGATCCATGACACAAATGTCTAATGGATATGAATAACTACTTCTAAATGATCTTCCATTGATAGGAAGCCTTCATGATGAAGATCACAAGTTCCCTAAACTTGTTGTGATAGATCTTCAGCTTGTGGTGAGTGGAGATGGCTAGATCTCCAAGCTTTCCTTGGTTGATCAATGTAGAGTATGCTTACAACAAAGATGAATGTTAGAAGCATTATGATCATGATCATTAGGGTGTTTAATGTATGTTACTACATTGTTAATGATAGATCTAAATGTATGCAAGAAGATGGAGAAGATGTGTTTTAGAAGTGGTGAAGAAATGGGAAAACAATGGGCTTCTATTTATAGCCAAAAGTGGACGAGGGCGTCCACGGACCAAGGAACCCTTTAAAGGGTTCCGCCCTTTATACAAAAGGGTTCCGTGGGTGCCTGACACAAAATCTAAAAAATCTTTCTTCAAATCTTTCCAAGATATTACCAAATCTTACTAAGATCACATTTGGTATATTGAGTATCAATCTAACCAAAATATTCAAGTGATCTTCCAAGGATTTCAAAGATGATGCATGACATGATGTAACATGTATTTCCATTTTTAGATTAAAAGGTTTATCAAGGTAAACTTGTAAAATGTATTATGTAACTAGTTAATAAAATGTCTAGTTACCTTTTAAAATACTTGTGAATGCAACATGTAAAATGAGGTTCGAAATAGAATGGTTAACCTATTAAAATACTTAGTGACTCTAAATGTATTTTAAACATTCTAAATGATTTGTTAATGGGTTTGATCATAATGCCACATAACAAACATGTACGAACCTGTGTTGTAACATACGAGGACTTGAGACATCGGGAGGTGTTGAATGTATGTTGAGACAAAATGTGATTACAAGTAACTTGTACATTTTACGTTATGTATTACAAGTTACATGTTTGTCATCAATCAAAACAAACGAGACAGTATAGATTAAATATCGTAATATTTGCACTAACAATCTCCCCCTTTTTGATGATGACAAAGATATGTAAACGTAATAGAACGTAAAATGTAAAAGTTACTTGTATCCTTACTACCTTTATATTACCTTCTCCGTTTACACTCTTCTCCCCCTTTTGTCGAAAACAAAAGCGTGTCCTTGAGTTTAACTTAATTTCTCCCCAAAAAGGCGAGCTTGCATCATCCCTAGTGAAGTTAAATCGTCTACTCAATCCGTCCCTTGTTTGGTAGCGGATCCATGGATCAAATAAAGAGGCTTAACCTACATCAAGGTTAGTTTTATGCAACAAAAATTATGAGAAATATATGGAAAAGAAAAATGCATAGCAATGTTAGCCTATTTTCTCCACTTTTTATCGAAGCACAAATGCTTGTTGAAAAGTGAGAATGATGATAAATGCGTGCATGCTCCCCTTTGACGGTTGCTCCCCTTGTTTAAGGCATCGTGGTATGATTAAAACCTACAAAACAAATATTAGTGCAAAACTATATTCGTCAATTGGACGAGTAAGTGTTATACAACAAAGTGTGTATAAGATGCATTCAGTAAATTCTTGAGGTAAGCTCCCCTTGCTCTAGGGCGTCAAGATGAACCTTCAAAATAAATATTAGTATAATAGAAGCTTTGTATTTAGACAAATATGTCATATACAACCAAGTGTATAGGCGATGCAATATGAGTGCTTAAAGGATATTCCTCCTTGTTCTAGGGTGTCAAGAAGCACCTAAAATAAGAAAAATAATTGATGCAAACTTCATCCTTAGATGAGTAAGTTATATACAATCGAGTGTATATGATGATGAACCTACAATGAAAACATTAGTGCAATATATTTCATCTTTTTCACAAAGAAAAATAAGATGTATGTATGTGATAAATGATATAATCAAAGATCTCATGAAGTGTAGTCTCCTAATTACAATCATAAGAAAAGTGAGAATATAATATGATAAAAGCCTACAAAATAATTCCTAGAAAGAAGATATGAAGTCTTCCACCGGTGTGCCACTAGTGGTGCTAGTGTTGGTGTCGGTTTACTAGTAGGATTCATGTGGTGATGGTAGATGACTTGACATTTACAAAAGTAAGTTTTCGCTAATCCATGGTGGTGATGATTAGTGAAAGTGGTGATGGAAGGTGGTAGTGATTAGGTAGGAAGCTATTAAGGAGTTAGAAACTCGTATGTATAGCAAATATAAAAATATGGACTCATGCAATCCTTTCGTCATGTCAAGTGACCAAAGCTAAGAGGAAAAAAATGTTAATGGACATTGCATTTCAATGATGCATAAGGGTTATGATTTGAATGATTTATTGATGCTAACAATCTATTGTTTTGAGCAAGTTCTCATATGCTTCAACCCAAGAGTAATCAATAATGCGTTCTATCTAAGAATATTATAATGAAGATACCAAAAGATATAAAAGTGATGAAGATAAATTCGTTCATTGATTGACACGAATTATAAAAATGACCTATTCTAGGTGACAATGGGAAAGGTAGTATTAGCATGGTTTTGACCGACATGGATGATTATCACTTTGAAAAGAAGTGAAGACAATATGGAAAATACTAATAATAATAATGAGTACCTATATGAGGATGACATCATTTGAGAGTTGGATAGACCAACGAGTTGAAAAGGTGTTGGGAATGGGGTTTTGATTAATATATCGTTTGCACTGACAATGACATGCATGATATAAGGGAAAAGGATAAGATCCTATGATGGTGTTCTAGATAGTGAAGTTGTAAGGTGCTAGTTTAAGGAAAATCCTATATGTGGAGATGAAGAAGTTTGTAAAACACATGATGCGTTTTTTCACTTGATGAGGTATTGGTGCAAACTTGTGATAAAGAGTTAAAAGGTTGAACTAGTTGTGGTTTCGTGAACCGGTTTTAGCTAAGTGGTGTTTACCTATGTGTTGGTATTTTAGAGTCTAAGAGACATAAATTTTGACAAAAGACAATTATGTGAATGGATTTCTCTCCCCCTTAATTGGTGGACATCCAACATAATGTGTAATGTATCAAATAAGGAATGACAACAAAGTGTTTAGGAGGTTATTCGGGTTAGCGAAAGAGGTGAGCTTAGTGATGTTTTTCTGGATGATGGTTAGCATACAATGAACTTCATCCTTAAAATCACGTACCTCTTCTCGATTAATACGAGATGATCGTATGATGAGGCATGTGGTTTCCTAATAGGAAGTGAAGAGGATTAGAGTATTGTTATAACTAAATAATGATGGAGATGATTTTTGGAAAGCGGAAGCAAAATGAGATTTGGAAAGAGGTCGGTTGAAAGACCAAAATGCAAAGCCAACCCTCTAGAACTTAATTCTATATGCTTTTAAACTATATGCAAGTGTAGGGTCCCATAAAGCATAGTACTAATCTACGGAGCAATAAAGGGGATTATGCAAAATGAGCATATAAAAGTTAGAACCAAGTGAGATAACAAATAATTTGTTATCAACCTACAAAACAAATTTGTTAGTGACAAAAGATGTTAACATGATAGAAATCAAATGATAACATATTATATAAGCAAAACAACACATTGCACTTAGTAGACAAGAAATCACCACACAAGATAGCATCAAAACAATCATATTATGCAAGAATACGACTTTATTCAAGACATTTCATTATGAGATTGTTTTGTCGTTAGACTTAGACACTTAAGCATACTTGGATATACAATAATCTATGTGATTAATTTGTAAGATAAAAAGGCTTCTAAAAGTTAGTCACACCAAAAGCACTTTGATGATTATATGTAGCAAACAAATAGTGTGACAAGAAGCAAAAGAAACAAGATGAAAGATTCATGCAAGCCATGTTTAAGACATAACAATTTGGAGCATGTATCATTTAGATCGTAATACACATAGATATAATGAATGCCAACTAATAGCTTTCAAACACAAATATATCATATCAAAATTATCACGTATCAAAATGACATATTATGAGTTCATAAGCAACATGTTAATCATGCTAAAGATAATTCAAAAGTAAGTATCATGCAAATAAAGTTTAGGTTTAAACGTTTAGTAGCATGAAACAAGGATACAAGCATTATAAAGATAAACCGTACTAAGGTTTACACATTTGACTAGTTATCAAACACTAAGATAATGTCAAATCAACTTATCGTATCAAACAAGAACATGTAATCAACACATGTAAGTGTAATGCAAGTGGTTTTAAAAGAAAAGTCATATATACTACTTGTTTGATTAGTATTCCAAAGGCGAGGCAAACTATCAATGTTTTAACACTTACTTTAGGCAAGTATAGGAATACAGATTTTTCAAGTTGGAGAATGAATATGAGACTATTACTAGCGGTGCTCAATTAAGGCTAAACACGACCATTTTTACGGGTGATTCCACATACCCAACTTCTCTCCCGGAAGCAATTCAACCGTTAGGTCAAATTGAGTTTCTAGTGCAATAGGTTCTCCAGGAGTCATTCTCATGTTAGAAAGATGGGAACTCCTACTTTTGCATATTAAAGTGCATAAAAGATGATAGTTTACCAATACTTGGCTTAATGTGACTTAACTAATATGCAATATAACTAAGGTGATGAAGACGTCATGTTATACACATGAATTTTAACAATGGTGTGTTTGATAAACAATGTGTTTGAATCTTGTGTTTAGAATCTAAGGTTGCTCAAATTACATAGCTAATTGTATGACCTAATGGATGACATCTTTTACGTTAAAGTGTATACTTTAAAAGTGATTTGATTATCTAAGACTAGGGAATGGAATATGTTAAATTAAGAATGTTCTCAAGAAAGCTCTTTGGAACTTTATTTGACAAGAATCTAAATAAGGTTACTAACTTCAATAGATCATGTGTATGTTCTAGAGATGTGTATTTTAACCTTGGATGTGCACAAGGTTTGAGCAAGGTTAGGTTATGATGTATGCTTGAAAGGAAAATGATACAAATAGTATCTTTCAACAAATGAGATTATCCCATGGGATAAAGTTATCATGCTTATGAAAACAAGTATGACAAGATGAATTGATATGCTAGTTCATAGAACTTGTAGATGTTTGTTTCAAGATCATTTAGCCAATGAGGTGTAATGAAATCTCTTGTAACAAAACTATTTATGTCGCAGAAGAGGATGCATAGGATATACAATATCCTTTTAACAAAATGAAAGCTTAACGTATGAATCTTAGTCATAATGTTCTTCAAAACATCATGTTTTCCTAAATGAAGATATGAAGCCAAAGTGTTTGAATCCGATAGTCCCATCTAAATAAACTTGGTCTCAAGATTATATTCACTAGATGATGACAAGAGGAATTCACTCGAGTTTCTTATGTATACACCTCAAGAGTCATTGTTGCTTGGGGTGTATGATGTTGGCTTTGAGATTGCATTTTAACATATGTTGTTAAAATGTTGATTTGAGGTTTAACGAAATTTATGCATAAGTTTAACGACAAAGTATTACTAATACTTTGATAATTTGTGAAGGTAGTACTACTTATACCTAGTGGAAATTGACAACAATTACCAAGAGCACCATGCTTATTTGATAGTTGAGGTTCTAGCCATAATGAATCATCTATATGTGGGAAAGGATGGTTGAGTTTGTTCAAACGTGCATTTGATTCAATACAAGTGTTGGACACAAGGGCTTTTTGAGCAATACACTCAATGAATTCAAATGATGGTAAGGATGGTGGATTGGTTTATCTAAGTGGTAGGTCTTCTAGTGTGTCTAAATTAGGATGTGGTGATGTACGGGTTTGTTGTGCTATGGGAGTACTTAAGTTGATTATTTGTCCATAGATGTTGAACACACAAAAGTACGGATACTAATTCTTATGGTTCATTGGTTGCTACAACTAGTGGGTGAAGTGCTTGAAGTTTTGGTTATGTCTATGAAGCTTAGGGGATGAGGTATAGGTTCACCTTGAAAGGGCACGTTTGATTTAAAGGATGCTCTTGGAAGTTCATGAGTAATACGCTTAATGGTGCCAAAAGATGGAAGAGGGATAGTAGGTGTCAAAGAGGGATAAGTGGCACAATGGGTTGTTTGTTTTGGATAAGTGTTTCAACATATGTTGTTAAAATACTTGGGTGTTGATTTTTCGGATATGACTTTTAATGACTACAATCGTAAGTCTCATATACTTGAATATTTCGGATGAAATACTTAAGTTGTCAATCCTAATTTGTTGAGATTATAAAGCTTAGATTGAACTCAAGGATAACAAGACTTGATAGTATGTCTTTAACATATATGTGAGTTATGACTCTATGTAAATACTTATCGTCTTGAAGGATGACACATTATTTTCATGTTAACCAAGTGAGGCAATACATGTAGATACAAAACAATATCTATAGTCATATGATAGACTTGTGTATGATATCTTTGCAAATAATGAGTCCAGATTTGTTAGTCTCGGTAAGTCATCTAAGTCATCCGAAAACGGGTGAGGAGATGTTGGTGGTGTTTGCACAAAGTACAAGTTTTGGAGACTTTGGTAGTGAAGGTGTTTTTGATGATGGTGGGTGATTTTGGTGGTGGAGTTGGAGTACTCAAGTTTAGAAAGTTCACATCTTGAATGGGTGATGAGATGTTGAGAGGTAATGAGTCCGAGGATGAAGAGTTCAAGTTAATGAAGCAACAAGATCGAATGCTAATCCTAGTGGTTTTCTTAAGTGGCTTATTTGAGGTTAAGGATTTAGTCATTTTGACTTTGCTTATAGAAATGCTAAGCTTGAGGAAAAGTAAATGTGAAGGTGTGAAAATGATCATCTTGAATGTGTCGATTTATGGAACTAAGGATTCATGGATTTGATGTTAATCCATACAAAGATGGTAGTTTCTAATGAGATGGAAGTGTCTAAAATCATGTCAAACATCCTAAGTTAATCCATTGAGGATGTGTTGAGTGAGGTATGAAAGATATGCATTAACAACTATCCTAGAAACAAGATTTGGTAAATTAGATTAAGGATTTAGTAAAATTCAATAACTTACCAGAGGATTAGGCTTTAACCCTTAAATTGGTGCCGCCTAAACCGCTTTGTGCCGTGTATGGCTACAAAATGCATAAAGACGGTACCAAATTTTGGTGCCTGATCCGTGGACACCAGAAAAGTTCACAGACCCATTTTTTAGGTGTCGGGGAGTTTTCCGAAACATGAAATTTTTCTCAAAACATATGGCATTAACTATTTCTAGTTAGGAACAGTCAATAACACATACACAAACATAATGGAGCATTGATTTTGAACAAAGGCTAACGATTTTCACATATAAGTGAAAATGGGTAAAATTTGATAACACCCGTGCTATCCCCTACATGAACCGTTAGCATACATCAATGTTTTAAGTTAGTTTATCATCCTACGAAACAAGAACACATAAATGACATCATACACCATTGTTTTTGTCCTTGTCCCAAACACTCTCTTAAAAACTCTATTTTTCAAAGTACTTGACTAATTTAGTTAGTACTCATTGATAATTGAGTTATGACATTTCATAAGTTATGTGAGATTTTAGTATAACCTATGCAAAGAAAGTTATCTAATTCTACAAGCGATGGTAAAACAATTTTCCAACTTAGTGCACAAAATCTAGCAAATAACCTATTGTGCATAAACAAAAAATCGTCAAACAAGCGAATAAATAACATGGCAAGATTGACGCTTATATTATGCAAACAAACAAGCAACAATTTGAAAATAAGCAAGCAACATATATGCAAACAACATAAACAAGTGGTCATTTAGCATAGTATGACAAGAAAAACACTTTTCGTCATTTAGCGTTTAAATATGACGATGTATACCAAGCTTGATTAGTTTCCTTTAAACATATTATCAAATTAATTAGTTTCAAAAGAAGTTGTATCAAAGTTCTAAGAATACCAACTTAAATTGTTTGATTCAAAAATTTGAGTTTTTATGTTAAAGCGAAACTTAATATTTTAGACATACTGTAGTATTTGGTCTATTTTACTTATTTAAAATTAGACTCAGGCCATGAAAGTATTTTTAAGTGAAAGTAGACTCAATTCCCTTTAAAATGATAGGTGGCTCGACTCGTACGGACTTACGGTTAATTAGTTATGATTTTTGGAAGTTGCCCAAAAACTGCATAATCGCAGCACGGATTCCACGGAACCAAATAAAGGGATCCGCCCTTTATAAGATTTGGTGCCGTGGTCCTCTGAGCCAGATTCACCAAAACTAGTATTTGACATAGAGAAAACGTGTGACTTACTAGATTTCATAGTAAACATATAATACACATATTTAACAACATATCTACTTATGTAACTTATCTTAAACATTTACGGAGGTGATTTTTCAACTAGATTTATAGTTATCCCAAACACTCCTTTAAAATCATATTTCTTCGTAAATTTTCTATAAGCACACAATACAATACTTACTAGTCCTTTCAACAAACTTTTATTTTATTTTTCAAGAAAACATTCAAGCTTGTATACAAAGTTACATTTAACAACAAAATTTCTAAGTATAACAAGCAAAACATTTTTCATATTATTTTTCGCTTCAATGGTAATTTGATACATGGATCGTACTCTATTTTAAAAACCATTTGTTTTGAAAATAAGAGATACATGGCTCTGGTACCAATTGTGAAAACGTAGAGGGGGGGTTAATACGTTACCGTTTAAAAACTTTAGATCTTTAGTATCAAATCTCTTATGAAGCTTGTTATAATATGAAAGTTCCAATTATTGTTTGTGACTAATGTAAAGCATAGTAAACCATGTTGTCACACAAGCATTAACATCAAACCACATCACAAACAATAGTATAGTGCAAGTATAAATGTAAAGAGATAAAGAAAGGAAAGTGCAAACCGAACACGAGGATTTATAGTGGTTCGGTCACGGATCTCCTTTTCGCCCTACTCCACTCCCCGAGTACCCAACTCGAGAGTTACTTCACTAAATCAACAAGCTCCCTTCTCGGTGGAGAAAACCTTACAATCGTCGCTTACACTTTTTCCGGTACAAAGCTAAATACCGGGTCTAGTTCGAGGTAGAACCAACCTAACGTCGCCTATACAATATTTCCGACACTAAGCTAGATGTCGAGTTCTTTTACAAGGGTACAACCACTCCCAATATGTTTTATGGCCCAACATAACAAACCTTGTGTTTTATGGCACAAACACATAAACCATCTTCAGCTTGTGGTGAGTGGAGATGGCGATCTTCATTGATAGGAAGCCTTCATGATGAAGATCACAAGTTTCCTAAACTTGTTGTGATAGATCTTCAGCTTGTGGTGAGTGGAGATGGCTAGATCTCCAAGCTTTCCTTGGTTGATCAATGTAGAGTATGCTTACAACAAAGATGAATGTTAGAAGCATTATGATCATGATCATTAGGGTGTTTAATGTATGTTACTACATTGTTAATGATAGATCTAAATGTATGCAAGAAGGTGGAGAAGATGTGTTTTAAAGTGGTGAAGAAATGGGAAAACAATGGGCTTCTATTTATAAAATGGACAGAGCGTCCACGGACCAAGGAACCCTTTAAAGGGTTCCGCCTTTATACAAAAGGGTTCCGGTGCCCCACAAAATCTAAAAAATCTTTCTTCAAATCTTTCCAAGATATTACCAAATCTTACTAAGATCACATTTGGTATATTGAGTATCAATCTAACCAAAATATTCAAGTGATCTTCCAAGGATTTCAAAGATGATGCATGACATGATGTAACATGTATTTCCATTTTTAGATTAAAGGTTTATCAAGGTAAACTTGTAAAATGTATTATGTAACTAGTTAATAAAATGTCTAGTTACCTTTTGAAATACTTGTGAATGCAAAATGTAAAATGAGGTTCCAAATAGAATGGTTAACCTATTAAAATACTTAGTGACTCTAAATGTATTTTAAACATTCTAAATGATTTGTTAATGGGTTTGATCATAATACCACATAACAAACATACGAACCTCGTGTTGTAACATACGAGGACTTGAGACATCGAGAGGTGTTGAATGTATGTTGAGACAAAGTGTGATTACAAGTAACTTGTACATTTTACGTTATGTATTACAAGTTACATGTTTGTCATCAATCAAAACAAACGAGACTGTATAGATTAAATATCGTAATATTTGCACTAACAAAAAATATGAGAGAGAAAATTAAAAAATATTTAAATTATATAATTGTTTATATATAAATTGAGATATTATATAATATTTGAAAATGAAAATATAAGATAAAAAGATAAAAACAAGAAATATGTGGTTGAGAAAAAAGGAAAAATAAAAAACTAAACTCTAATTGGTTGGATTCAACCAAAGATGCCAATATCTATACTACTTTATAAAAGGTTTAGGACTTTCTATAACAGGAAGTCTTAAAAATCTTAAGACCAAAAACATTTATTAAAAATAAAGTCTTAAACAATCCGGGCACAGCAAATTTTATTCACAAATGCATAAACAATACATCATACTTTCAATGCAAATAAATAAAACGTGTGAAAAGTTAATACATAGAAAATTAAATGTCTTAATTCAACTTGTAACAATAAATTTTATATACACACATGAAAAATTAAATAAGTTAACACTTGAAATGGTCAATATTGTTCTTAAAGTGTATATGTTGTAACAGCCCATTGATTATAACAACCCTTTAAATGTCTTGTAAATTCCAAACATGTAATACCTATCCTAATTTGAAGCCCATTTAACTTGTATCGATAAGGCTAGCTTATATATAATCCTTACATAAGCCTGTAGCCCATTTAACACATTTCCTGTTTCCTCTCTCTCAATCTCTCTCTGCTACCATCACTGTTATCTTGTTCCCCCATCACTGCTGCCACCCTCTGACCGGTCATAACTGAAACCCTCCTCCATCACCGTCACTAGCCACACCACTACCTAACCTCAATTACCACCGACCTGAAACCGCCACTGAAACCGCTACTGGCTGAGAGACACCAGAACAACACCTACAAAAGGGCTTTAGTTCCTCGAGGTATTTTTTGAGTTTTGTTACAGCAGTAGCCGCCGCCGTGTCCGTGTCGCCAAAAATCTACCATGACGCTACAAAAAAGCTTTTGTTTTGTAAGGCTTTCTTAAGGTCTTGGGCTTTCAGTGTATTTTTAAATCGATGTGTTCTTGTAACATGGGTTTCCATTGGTTTGTTGTTGTTTAAGAATAATATTGTTTGATCTAACGGGGTCTTGTTCTACTATGTTTTAAGATCTATTATATTTGATTTTGTCGATTTAAATATTCTGTGGCTATAGGTTGCATTTTAGATGTATCTTATTTTGTATTTATGCTTATTTTGTCTTTTGAGTTCAAGATGGCCAAAATTCGAATTTTGATGTCACGATGTGTCATATTCAAGTTTTAGTTGCTGTTAACCTTTGCTTTCGTGTACGAGAATAAATGTCCATTATTACAGATTAAGGATGGGACTCTAGATATTGGACTAATTGTTGCATACATTTTCGTATAGAAGAATTTAAAACTGCGTGTCAAATACATTTTCGTATATCTAAGGTCAAATATATGAAAAGTATCAAACACAATATGGTGAACTCGAAGCTTATGTTTAAAACGTATTAAAAACCTTAATGAGGAGTAGAGGACATAAACCATTATCAAATCTTTAATTACCCGAATGTGAGTACACTATGCATACATAAACATCATTATTGAGAATATACGTTATCGCACTTATGAATTTAACTTACATTTCATTAATGAATTGAAAATAGTTCTATCGAGAAAACTCACTCAAAATTGATTGAAAATATTACATTGTTGTCGCTAATCGAACCATGCCACTAGAAAAAAACGCTTTTGAGCATAATTTTAACGCTATATGCATAGCTTGTCTAAAGGAAATTACTTGACGCCAAAACTTATAAATGAAAAATTTGCTCGCTACAAAATACTATCGAAGATTCGGGCCACAGTATCAAGGCAGTAATAATCGCTAGTAGTATGTAATGAATCTTTGATTCAATACCTGCGGGCCCAGGAATAAAAAGTGTACCAAACAACTTCTATAAACTTTCTTTGATTATAAACCTCTTCATACCCCTATACTAAACGGCCATAAATATTAAGGATGAAGAAAAGAGAGGGAGAGAGGTTTTATGAATGTGTGACCACGAAATTTTAACCTCACATATATTTTTTTATCCTCTTATTATTGATAAATATAATTTTTAATTTCTATTTTAATATTTAATATATCTTTTAATATTATTTTCTCTCTCCAAATCAAATCCAAATCCTATTCTTACACCAAATTTAAATTCAAATCAAAATCCTAATCATAAACTAATCTACAAATCAAACGGACCCTAAGTTCTTGCAGGTATGAAAATGCCATTATAAATATAACAGTACTCTCACTGTTTGGAGTTTTTCAAAGATAAAAAGAAACTGCAGTTAACTATCATTGGTAACAAAATTCTCTCTTCACATTTTAAAAGTATTTTAATTTTTAAATTTGAAAAAATAACTTTTGGATAATTAAACAAAAAGATTAATATTATCATTATATTGCATAAACCTTTACTTACTGAAAGTACCTAATGTAAAACATTGTGCTTACAATTTTCAAGTCATTGATCAACCAATTTCTTGAATGCTAATAACCTTTTAACCAAATCTCAAACTTATTCTCTATCACATATCAATTTATCAATAACTTAATTGATACGTTGAACAATATTCCTCAAATAAATCATCATAAAGCTTTAACTCCAATACATTAACCTATATAATTAACTCATCTTCAATACCTTTTTAACCTCTCATCTATATGGCATACAAAAAAGAAATGTATTTGCTTAAAATATCAAAATGAGAACTAGAAAAAACTAATATAACTCTTATGTTTAAAATTATTTTTTATATTAATGACCATCTTTATGAATCTATTTTAACTTATCTTGTAACATTTCAGAAATCTACCATTGCCTTTTACCATCAATATTTTAAAGATTATCAACAACTTTTTTTTTTTTAAAGTTTGAATTTTAGAGATTAATATTTCACGTCCTTTTATAATACTTTTCAATTAATATGAAATTTTATAACTTTTATTTATGCATCACAATCATCACTTTATATATTAACATTTATCTTTTGTCATTTTCTTATTGTGTAGTTTTGTGAAAGTAAAAAACGAGTGGCCCCGTTAATGTTGAATTGTTAATGTCATTGCTGAAAAGCTTCTAGCCAAGATAACAATTCATGAGGATTTCGGTTTTAAAACATTATTCGCTTATACAAATTACAATGACGATTTAAAACGTTAACGTGAGAGTTAACTTGAATTTGGGTTTTCCTTTCAAAATACAAACCACAAAACGATCTATGTAATTTATTCTTTAAAAAAATAAACATTTTTAATTTTATTATACATTTTTTTTTTAATTTTCTTATAATAATAATTTCTTTAAATTTAATTTTATTCAAAAAATTATTTTATAATATAATAAAATAAAAATTTATTATAAAAATTTTATTTAAAAAAAATGTGTTTTAAAAAAAATTAATTTTATTAAAAAAATTATAATAAATTTAAAAAAAATTAAAAAGACATTTTTTTTTAATTTTATTATAAAAGCGGATGAAAGCGTATAAAGAACAAAAAAGTGAGATAGGATCCACATGCACGCCCGAAAGGAACCAAGACTAGTAGTTGCATTTAATCGAGTTAATGCAGTAGATCCAAGCAATCATGGGTTCCGTCGACCAAGTGAAGCCTGCATATCGCGGCACTAGTCACGAAAGTCCAATTCGAAGCAACTACTTCACCCCTAGAACAAAGCAGTGGTCCTTCTTCCCCCAGTACCATTTTTTTTTTTTTTACTTTTAGACCTATCCTCTTACTTTACGTTAGTAGATTAGAATCTGTTTTTGCCTTCGCTAAAGCGATTAATAATTTTATACGCTTTCATATATTTTTATACGTTTTCATCCGTTTTGTCTTCCCTAAATCGTATAAAAACGGATGAAATACCAAACCGTACAAAACGAGTAAAACAAAGATATATAAAAGAAAAAACAAAACGTATTATAAAACCGTTTAGTACATAAGCCTCCTTTTTATTCAAAAAGATGTTTTTCTTTATTAAAAAATTTATCATAATAAAATTTAAGAATTTCCTATAATAAAACAAAAAAGGTATTTTAAAATAAAAAAAGTAAATAACATAAATCGTCCTTGTAGTTTTGTTTTGAGAGGAAAAACCTCATGTTAGTTCATCAATGTTAAGTTTTGGTCTTTTTAACGATCATTTGAACTTGAATCAAAAATTAGACAAAATCCAGAAAAATAAAAACCACATAGACATGACCCGTTAAAAAAGACATAAAACAAAATCCGTAAAATTAACGACCACAAAATGATTTATGTAATTAACTCTTATAATTATATTCCGTTAAAAATTCCTGTCATCATCCATACTTTTGTAAAACCTCTAGAAAGAATGTTAGTCATACTTTCCATTTTGCTTTATAAATATTCCTTCTCCTTTGTTCGAGAAACTCCGCTTCATTACGTAACGAATAATATAAAAACAAACCCGAATAATAACAGCTACACACCAAAATAAGTTGGCGGCACACAAAAACCATCTATAAAAACCATTCAACCATATACCATACTTGTCAACATAGTTAAAAAATAAATAAATAAATAAATTAACTATCGGTTTTTCTGATTTTCGAAACCTTCTAGCTTTCGAACCCAAAAAGTTACTAAGGAAGTTGAAACGAATCAAATGGCTAAGGCTCGTACGATAGGAATTGGTATGGATTACTCAACAACAAGCAAATCAGCCTTAAAATGGGCTATCGACAATCTTGTCGAAACAGGAGATACGATTGTTGTAATTCTTGTCTTGTCACCTAAGTCCGACCCCGCAAATAAAAAACTCTTTGCGGACACCGGGTCACGTAAGTAACATAATTCTTTTTTCTTTTTACTAGATATGATCAGTACTTTTGTTGCCAGCAGTTCTAAATATATATTTTTAAAACTTTTGATTGTGGTATGTGCAGCTTTGATACCACTGGTTGAGTTTAAAGAAGTTGGTGTTTGCAAGAAATATGGGATCACTCCTGATACCGAACTCTTTAACTTGCTTGACACTCTTTGCATGACTAAAAGGGTAAACACATAATTATAAGTTTGTCACAAATATTTAAGTAACAAGCTAGTGTTGTATTTGGATTTTTATTTTTATTTTTTTAATTGTTAATGTGTATTGAATTGGTTAAATGTTGTTGTGAAGGTTAATGTTGTGGCAAAGGTGTATTGGGGAGATCCAAGAGAGAAGTTGTGTGAAGCCGTAAATTATCTCAAACTTGATTCTCTTGTTGTTGGTAGCAGAGGTCTGGGAGCAATCAAAAGGTATGTAAGATTGCGATTAATGTTATAAGGTTAATATGATCGACCAGAATTCATGTATTATATTTTTTTATTTTCAGTGCTGGCCTAGCCCTAGTCAATCGGTTAAAAACATGTATAAATATTTTTACTTTATAACTCTCATATATAAACATATTATTTCCAAATTAAAACCCATTTTATTAAAACTCAAATCAACACCCAGACATCGTATATCCTCACATACACACTCATATTTTTATATTTTTCCAAACAATGCTTTAACAGACTTATACTTCAAGCATAAAAAACTTGTCTTTTAAAAAAATATGTAAATATAGATGTGTATGTGAGGATATATGAAAAGTGTCATAAATAAACACTAATCTTCCACTATATAAACCCAAATTAATATATCAATGAATGATTTAAATAAACCTTAATTAATGTATCAATGATTGTACTAATGATGATATCATTAAAATACATCACTAAAGCACCTTAATTAATGTATCACTTACACTTATTTATTTTTTTACTTAAATTTATATATAAAAATAAAAACATATATATAAACATAAAATTCAAAATTACAACTTTTATTAAGTAATTTTCATTTACTTTTTCAATCACGAGAGTGCTACAAAATTACATTAAGTTAGATCGTAACTTTCACGAGCACGATAATAATAATCGAAAATCTTTTGGTTGAGTAAGATACGCACTGAGAATGATTATGTAATTAATGACATAATAAACATATAGGAATAAGCAATCATTAGTTATATTTACTAGACCTTGCACGAAATTTATTTCATAAAAAAACATCATGTGGTCATATCAAAATCAACACCATGGAACCATATAACAACGGTTAGCGGTTAACCGGTTAACTGTTGGTTTAGGAAATCGATTTCATATCAGATTTGGGTTTTATAGTTGGTTTTGAAATCGGAGAAGGTTTACAGATATGTTTTTGAAATGGGTGTTAATGATTTTTGCATATGTGTTGAATGTTTGAGGTTCTTCAATTTAATTTTGAGAAAGAAAAAAATGTTTGTCTAATCCAGTCTATAATTTGTTGAATAGTGGCTTGTGATGAGATCGAGTGATTTTTTTACTTGAATATGATATGAATTTATGGGGTTGATTGGTATGAATTTTTGCATGTTAAGTTTGTGAATTAAAAAAGAAAAAGTAAAAAAAGAAAAAGTGAAAAATTATTTAATAATCTAAAGAAAATGAAAAATGAAGAAGGTAAAGATATTTTAGTCATTATACTTGTGGTTGTAATGAAAAATTCAATTACAAGTTTTTTTTAAGGGGATGCTTTTTGCATTTTCAAAATGGCATAAACTATGCCTAAAACTTTTGCAAAACCCTCGGGATGGTTTTTGGCAGTTTATTTTAAATTTAAATATGCATAAAATTCTTTTTAAACATATGCTTCTAAAGATGTAAAATTTGTATATATATTCAAAACATGTATAAAAATTAAGGCAAATGTTTTATAAATGTATTATATATGCTACTTTTGTTTTTTTGATAGTAAACAATTTTTTTTGCTTTTAAGTATTTTTTTTCTTTCAAATTCACTTTTTAATGTACTTTGTGACATTTTTGCCTTTTATAAAAAACTTCCTATTAGGCGATAAGGGCAAAAATTTTCACAAAATGTTTGAGATACCTCAAAAGGCGTGAAAGAAAAGTATCCGTATAAGCAAAAAATTTGTTTCGCTATCTGTAAAAAAATAAATAATGAAAAGTATGATTTTAAAACATTTGCCCTAAAAACTATTGTATTTGTAACCAATGTTTTGAAAGGTTTTCTCATTACTTAGCCGAGACAACGGGTTGATAGTTCAACGGTTCAAATCGATTGTATAACGTAAACCAAAATTTAATATTAGGTATTCTATTTATAGTTGGATACAAAAGTCTAAACATGCTATACAAATATTTCTTTCTTTCTATAATAGTTTAGTTTTAGTACTTTTCCATCAAGATCTCATTTGAAAACATATTTCAAAATAACTCGACTAGTAATTAACTCTTTGAGTACATGACTTTATTTCCTAGATGGCTTTTTCGAACTTGTGCCATGGTGGTACACTAACTTCTTTTGCACATTAACTTCATCTCGAATATGAAAATGCTATATATCATTTTAGTTTATTTTTACTCTTGATAAGCACAATAATAAAACTTGTTTAAGATTAAGGAAATAATGGACTTCATGATTCATCAATGACATTTAAAATAGGATTAAAAGTTGTTTTCGTTTCATTTTTTTCAAACAAAAGTGAAACCCGGCCGGTTCTAGTGAACTGGTTCGACCCGAATGAAAGTGAAACCAAGGCGGTTCAATCTAGGTTTTAAATCCTCCTAAAATCGGGTAGTAACAGCCCGGTAACATCACTGGTTTCCGGGTCAAACCGGGTTTTAAAACATTGGTTGTAACGATGATATATATTAATATCTGCAATTATTGAATTTTGAAAGGATATGTATGCGATTAGCGGGTACAAAGAGGACGATGATTAACAAAATATGAAATTCTCCCTACAAAAATTAACTGTCGTTGGAATTTTAGTCAAAATTTTTAATTACGCATATTTTAGATTAGATTAAAACATGACCTAAGTAGTGTAAATTCAGTTGATGAAATAAAAAGATCACTCGACATTTTATGTACTACCTCCGTCTCATATTGACTGTCCTGTTTGACTTCTTTAAGTCTTTTTTTGTCAACTTTGACTTTAAATATTTTTGTTTGTGTTATATAATACTAGATGAAAGTTATATCAATGAAAATACATTTAAACCCCCATTCAATTCATATATTTTGCATCAAGTATTATATAACACAAATACAAATATTCAAAGTCAAAGTTGAAAAAGACTTTCGTTCAAACCTGACAGCTAATTTTAATTTACACGTGAGTGAAAAATTTTATCATTAATTTAATTTAAATTATGCATGTTTTACAGGGTGTTGCTTGGGAGTGTAAGCAGCCACGTGGTGCAAAACGCAACATGTCCAGTTACCGTGGTGAAATAGAAGACAACAAATTTCGTCATGAGAATCTTAAATATGTCAAAACGAAGTTACTTTGTTTGTTGCGTGTTTTTTTACTTTTGGTTTTGCATAAAACATGGGCGCCCACAATGTTTTTTAGTGCAGATGAATGAATAATCAAGAGGTATCTAGTGGTGGGGATCGAACATAATGTACAAATTGTTTGGAATTTTATTTTATTACTATGTTGGTTTATTTAGATGCTATGTTGAATGTGGATTGATTTGTAATAGTGATGGCTTTATATTAATGTTGTTTTTGTGGTTATTATGAGTCGTGATCTATCCATTGATTGTTTATGAGTTCAATTCTCGATTTTAATATGTGGATTTTATACCGTGGTTTGTTTCGGTGGGCTAGGATTTAAATTTGGATTATGATTTCAATTTAAATTTAATTTTGATACAAGAGAGAAAATAATTTTATATATTAAAATGTTTAAAAATAAAATTTATATAATCTTATATATATATATACTATTTTTAAATTTTGTGAAACTTAAAAAAAATTGATATAAAGAGTATGGCAGGGAATTTACATATATTTGACTTTCATGTCATAAAACCAAAAAATGTGTTAGCAAACCATGGGGTCATGGTATCTTTCATCAAAACCTTTAAACAAAGGTGTGAAACACTGTTTGGTATTCGAAAACTCGAACAATTCAAATTTTATTTCTTTCACACCATTAATTCAATCCGAACCCCATATACCAAACGGGCCCTTTGATCATTTGAGAAAAAACTCCATCAATCTTCACCTTCCATTTTTATTAGATTCAATGGATTTAAATTAATACCAACAATTAAAAAACCCATTGCATATTTTTTAAATATAAATATCTTTCAAACGTCAAAAAAAAATATATAATTACGACGAAGTATTTAATTATCTTTCTATAGATGACACTTTCGATATACTTCGCAAAATTTTTTTTCTTCATTCTTTTTTCGTTACACTAAATTTCACAGATTTAAAAATGATATATGATTTATCACTAATTTAAATACCACATGTGATATTAGTGTTAAATCATATATAATATGTATATCATATATGATTTATCATATATGATTTAACAAGAGATCACATATGATATTACATATCATAATCACATATGATTTAACACTAGATCGATGATAAAAATTTTAACTACCAACACATGTGATTTTCAAATTAATGTTAAATCATATATGATATTTATGCAAATTTCGGCCAAGAAAACTAAAAAGATCTAAAAAACGCGGAAAAAACGACATATTTTTTTTCCCAAAAGATATCGTCACTGCATCTGGTAAAAGATAATTAAGTCATTGTCAAGGACAGAATTATTTTGCTTAAAACGGTTTAAAGATATTTAAATTCAAAAAATAGATATAAATAATAAAATATTTTTAATCTATATAAATTATATATTTTTCAGACGGATGGAGATAAGACGTAGAATTCCCTTTACTAATGTAGTTAAAAGCTGGTGATATAAAATAACTCACCCATTATTATATGTGACATTAGGCCTTAAGTTTGAAAAATATCATTTTTGCTGAAAGTTGCTCCGTATAAGATATTGTTAGTTGTTAATAGCAAAACAATCAACCTAAATATATATATATATATATATATATATATATATATATATATATATATATATATATATATATATATATATATATATATATATATATATATGCTTTGGTTTTATTGAGAAGAAGTTATATTGAGAAGAAAATTGAGAAGGCTTCGCTTTAGCTATTGATTCATATTAAGCAATGTAAATGAATTTGAATATACTGCGTAATAAAATGATGTGCAATGTATTCTCCGCAGGTTTGAAATATAGTATAAACTTGAATAAACGCAAGGCGAAAACTCACCGATACAATGATTATGATGATATAGTGGCAAATGAAATGATGCAATTCTCTAATCGCAACCTATGAATGATGATATGATCTAATATAAGCCATGATTAAATGTTGTTATGCATGCAAACTTATATGATATCCATACCACTTGTGCATTTTTGAAAATAGAGTTTATCGTCGAAATATATGTTTATGACATCTCGTCACGTTATAAAATACTTACAAAGATTTACGCTTGAAACAACATCCTATGATAGTGCTTAGTGATAATCAAGAAAATATATTTTGTCAGAAACAATGTACTTTTATAAGTAGTGAAAATGGATAAGTAGCCTCGTAGCTAGTCGTAACTGGTGAATATCGAATGTTAGAAAACAAACTCAATGGTTTTAGAAAGCTTGTAACATTATCAAAAGTTGTAACACCGATCTTTTGTCCATGCGGGTTTCGATCATAAAGAAAAATAATGGTGAAGTGAGGTAGTTGAGCTAAAAATACAGCCGGAAGCTTTAAGTTTGAGAGGTCATAAGTTACTTGTTATAAACCGCTGATCTAACGGTGGACATTTTGGAAAATAGGCCGTGAACTAACTTTACTTGAGATACTATTTTACCAAAACCAACTCGATCATTGAGAAAATGTACCAATCATGGGTACCGAAAAGACAGCTTTCAACACTTAGAAATATTTTAGTAAAGCGATGGAAATAAGTTGTGAACGCGGTTTTCAAATGCTTGTATCTCGGTCATATATTTCCTCTACGCTCCATATATATCCGAATCGTGATAATATGAATTAATATATTTTTGATAAATCGACTCATTTAAATAAGGTTTAAAACTCATTTTTGCCCCATAAATAATCCTTGACAGCAAGTATATTTTCAGAAAAATAGTTTTCGTCGTTAAACTTGAAAATAGCGTAACTTCTTCATAAACCCGCTTTTAACCCGCTCAAGCGACCACGGTTTCGTTTTAAAGTATATTTTTTGAATATCTAGCCCAAAATAATCCATGACCTGTCGAAATTTCCAGATTTTACAAAAACGATCAGACCTCAATATTAAGTTGTCGAAAATGACTAGCGTAATCAATCACTTCAAATCAACACCAAATCTATTCTAAACCTACCATACACCTTATTAGGGTGTCATGGGTTCCTAAACATCATCACCAATGATATGTTTCAAGGATTAATTAGGATGATTAAAACTCATAATAAGTAATAAAACATTAAAAGTGATATGAATCACATAATACTGTGTTTTTCTAATTGTGGGTTCAAGAATACCCAAACCCCTTAATCTAGGATTTGAATAGAAAATAGCCCAAGTGTTTAGTCCATTAAACACTAATCAGTCATCGGAGTGCATAGCCTCTCGCTGAGTCATCTTCGGATACTCAAGAGGCAAGAAGAAGTCTCTCCACTTGCGCGGAACTTAAAGGGTGAAGACCGAGTCAAGAAGATGATGGATTCGAGTGATGACAATAACTCATCAATCCCTAAGAATCCTCTCCAACTCTACACCTAAGAAGACAAACCAAGTAGAAGACCTAAGGATAAATAGATTGAAGAAAGAGCGTGACAAGCGGAGAAGTTTCAATCGATAGAAGAAGTCCTTATCAACATAAGTCAACTTTCCCCGAATGGCTAACTTACAAGCTCGGTCAATAATGAAGGAAAGTTGCTTGTTCTTTTACTTAGAATAGTCTTTGTAACGAGACAAAATACATGATTTTGTCTTCTCAGATGATGTCGATTTGTCACTTAGGAAAGAGTTAAAACTCATACATGTATAAATAGTATAAGAGATGGAGTGAAAAGATTAAGCTTGTGAATTGTAAAAACACACACACACGCAAGCCATCTTTTCACTCCTCCAAATACAACTAAGTTCCTGAGATAGCTCAAGGAGCTCTAGAGTTGTGCTCGGACTTAGCCCGAGCTAGAGAGGTCACCCAACTTTGTCATTTCAATCCCAAGTACTATTCCAAGTACTTGGGTAACGTGATTCTTTGTAGATTTATTTCTAATAATATGATGTTGAAAATTTATAAGTGTGTTTTCCTTATGTTAATTTACCATTGTTCACTATTAATTTGTTTTTGATTCTAAAACTGCTTTTAAACATTAGTGAACGGGAACAACAAGTGGTATAGAGCAAGGCTAAATTATAAAACTCGCTTTTAGGCCGCCTAAAAGTTTTTAAATTAGGATCCTAAATGGTCAAATTGATGTACCCCAACTAGTCGATAAAAGGGTGGAGCTTATTCAAATTGCTGCCCTAGACTTGAAGTTGGCAAATTCAACAAATGGAAAAAGCGAATGCTTTGCTATTTGATTTGGATGGAACCTTATTATATCAAGTGTATAAATGAAGGTCCATTTGTCCCGATCACGAAGGGTTGCCCAAACCAAGCTCGGGGACCAGATGAAAGGAGAGTGGTAAACCAGACCAAAGACTCAAAAGTATCATAATATCTTGTCTTCCCCGATATATATGGAATCGCAAGTCAGTAGTACGCCTAAGCAAACCGGATGACCTAGTTCATAGTCATGAAGGACCATCCGATACCAAGGAAAACATGATAATGGACTCGAAACTTGAGTATAACACCTTCGGCTAAGGACTCGAAACTCTCTCAAACTTACACCGGTACAAAACTCTTTAAATGAACTGTCAAATGATGGTGTTAAGTTGTCCAAACATGAAATCAATGTTGGATTTGTCAACAGTCTCCGGAGAGTGGTTGAATTTCTTCGACTGAATGCTAATCATATCAAAATCTTGAGCTTCCGAGATTTATGGAAATTTTCTATGAGGAAAACCTAATCAACGACGATACCCCGACTTAAAGAAGTCTCGTGAAGTCAAGAAGTCCCCGACCACCACTTCATCTATATATCAACCGCTTCTCTAACGTGGTTCAAGATTTTCAAGAAAATTCAGATGATGAGCTTGATGAGATATCAAGTGAGGAGTACCTAAACGACTAACACCTAATTTCTGAGAGCACTCCTTGCTAACTCTCGGGTTTATAAAAAGAAACAAAGGTTTTCTAGTGCTAAAACAAATGAGGACACCGAATGCTTTAAGTGTCACAAAAGGGTCATTTTGCAAAAGTCTTTTTAAAACAATTTCGAACCCTCTTATAAACCATCGTTCAAATCGGTCTCCGGCTTTAGCAAATTTCAACCAAAAATGTATCAGTCTCATCAAAATTTTCAAAATAAATCTGATAATAACAAAACCATTGATTATGAAGCCAAGTATAAGAAAGCTAAAGCTAAGCTTGCATTGCTTGAGGCCAGTCCCTCAGAAACAACAACAAATGTTAAACCAGTGTGGCAAGAACAAAGGCCTCGCTTTGAAACCTTTAACTAGGATGAAGAGCCACCTCATCCGATGATGAAATGGTACATGTCAAGCAGACCGATGGCTCTCTCGTAAGAGGACAAGTCATTGGGAAGAATCATGCTAGGAACGGGGAATGGGTCAACATCACAATGAAGAAGGTAAACATTTTACTTTCTATGGATGATGACTCGATTGGGCCTTATATGACATATCTAAATGTAGACCTTAAGTTTGTAGAAGAGCAAAATCTGAATCTTTTTCTAAGTACAACAAGTTAAGTTTTGAATTGAATAAGTGTAGGGATGAATTGCTTATTTTAAAACATGTTAAGCTTGAGGCTGTCACTTTGCAAATTCAAAACACTGAACTAGTTAAAAGAAATCGAATCTTCGCTTTGAACTTAAAAGGCAAATGATATTACGAATAGTTGGATCGTAAGAATCCTGGGTCTTTGATGCGGGAGCCCCAGTAGCAAAAAGAGAGTCATAGGTGAAGATCATCTCCCTGAATCTCTCAACAAAGACCCGCTCCTAAGCCATTTGTCCGCGTGGCATGATTACAAATATGTTGACTAATCCCACCCAGTGATTGATTGAAGCGGGTTAATCCTAAGAGTAAGCTTCCAAATTTTGATTCGGAAGGATTCTAGAGCTCGAAAGTCAAGCTCTAAAGAGCATGCTTGGACTCCCCGATGTGCCCGAGAGTACTGACATCTCTCGAAGTTCCAGCGTAATCTCAAGCACCGCTTCCACCACCGAAACCTCTCTTCGGTGCCGCTCCAAGCTCGAGCTTACTCTACTACAATTCAATCTCATTCAAAAGAAAGGTCCGGACTTGTAGAACCATCCTAAAAGACCAACAAAACAAACTCAACAAGAGTCTACTCCTACTAAGACTTCAACATCCTCTCGTCCCCACCAAGCTCCAATAAATTCAAAGAATCGATCGAACTTGTGAGGAAGCTCAACGAAAAATGGAATCCATTGAAAAGGTCCTGAACCAATCAAGGAGACAAAGTCACTTCCACCGCCTCAAAGTCTAAGTCAACCTCCAAAACAAACAAAAGTGTGAGCCATTACAAACACCATACCATCGACAACCGCTATAGAATTTTTGCATGATCTACAAAAGGATGATCACGAAGCGTAGACCATCTACAGTCGGTCAAGCAAACTATACCAAAGTTGGTCATCGGATGCTTCATCCTCCAAAGTCGCTCCCAAGAATAGAGCAAAAACCTTTTCCTCTCGTGCCTCACTGTGGGTTTAATGATCATTATTAGGATGATTGTCTCATGAACACATGCTGTGATATTTGCGTAATCCTCATAGACATCCCAACATGACGTGTCATTCATGCAAGGAGAAATTCCAAACAACCCAAAGTCACCGAAGTCATCCTCACTCTAAATGCAAAACCTGTGGTAGCACTATGCACACAACCACTGACCATGAGTCGATTGCAAATTTCAAAGAGACCTTAAGACCCAAACCCACTAAAAGTGGGTCACTAAGAGAAACTAATTCAGCCTTGTGCAGACATGCCGGGAGCCTATTTGCATCTAGACAAGGATGCTCAAGACGCATGACCTGGTGTGAAGGAATATCTCACAAATATGTAAAGGAACCGGCCCAAGGTAGTATTTGGTGATAACTCATCATGTCCCATCGAAGGTTATGGTTCAAGAAGCAATGGAATAGTTTTCTCTAGAATAGCCTATGTCAATGGTCTCAAATACAATCTCATCATGTGTCGTCCAACTATGTGATGCTAAATACATTGTACAATTCAATGATAAACAAGGTACCATTTTCAATGCCAACAAGGAAGTTGTGTTGATAGCTCCTAGGAGAGATGATGTTTATGTGCTAGACATGTCATCACTCTCCCAAGATGTCTCTTTGCTAAAGCCACCGAAACTATCAATTGGTCGTGGCATAAGAGACTCTCACACTTAAACTTCAAAAACCTCAAAACTTGGCAAAACAAAACAAGGTCCTTGGCTTACCATCACCGGTTTTGCAAAGACAAACCATGCTCGCTCGTGAAAGGGTAAACACCACGAGCATCATTCAAAACCAAACAAAATTTCTCCATCATAAGTCGCCTTCACCTCTGCACATGGATCTCTTTGGACCCGTCCCGTGATCAATCCAAGAGAAAAGTATACACTTGTCATTGTTGATGAGTTCTCAAGATACACTTGGGTATACTTTCTTTCCAAAAAAGAGTCGTACCGATACAATAATGTCATTCATCGAAGATTGAAAACCGTAATGACATTACAGCTTAAACAAATCGAATCACAATGGTAGAAGTTCAAATCAAGAGCTTGAGAGTTTCGTGATGAAAAGGAATTTCTCAAAATTTTCATCTCCATACACCCCGAACAAAATGGGGTTTTGAAAGAAAAACGTAACTCTCATTGAGGTGCTAGAACTATGTTAAATGGCTCCCTCTCAAAGCATTTTTGACTGGCGGCCAAAGCGCTCATACACTCAAACAAAGTCAATCATTGTCAAAGACATAATAAAACCCCATATGAGATCTTCAAAGGTGAGACTCTCGACATCAGCTATTTTCATGTGTTTGGATGTCCCGTGTTCATTCATAACCACAAGGATCATCCAGGCAAGTTTGATGCAAAACGATGATGGATACTCTTAGGCTACCACCGATCTCCAAAGCCTTCGTGGTTTTAACACAAGGAGACAACAAGTTGAGGAAACCTTTCATGTCACCTTTGATGAAAGTGTCGAAAGCATCGTGTTACCACACCTGGAGGAAATAGGAATTGATAACTCATCAAGATATCCTCCCCGATGAGTACAACTCAATTCAATTCCTCATATCAATGCTCGACATCTCATATTATGTCTTACCTCACAACCTACCCCAACCAACCATCATCGGGTCCCTCGGGATAGGAAACATCGATTCAAATCAGAACCTGTGAATCATGTAACACTCACCGAACAAGACATCTCTCTGCACCGAACTCATCCTGAACTCCCAAGGACATCTTCAAGCTCATATCCGGCACAAAGTAAATGGACAAGATCTCGGGACATTGAGCTTGTAAACATCATTGGTGAACCCACCGAGTGATGCATGCTCACTAGAAGCATGGTTCTAATCTAAGCAGCCTTCGCCTAATGAATGTCTATATGCGATTACCTATCGATATAGAACCCAAAAGTGTCACTAGGCCCTTAAACACCCAAGTAGGTTCGAGGCCATGCAAGAAGCAAGAACTCAAAACAAAGTCATGACCTTGATCAAATGTCCTCAGGATGTAGTAGTCATAGGAATGAAGTAGGTTTTGAAACAAAACCGATGAAAACGCATCATCGCTATTAAAACAAAGCCGACTTGTAGCCAAATGTTACGGCCAACAAGAAGGCATTGACGATGAGACATTTGCTCTCGTTGCAAGAATGGAAGCCATCGATCTTCCTTGCTTATGCAACATACATGAACTTCTACCAAATGGATGTTAAAGTGCATTCTTAAATGGTGATCTCAAGGAAGATGTGTATGTGTTCAGAACCCGTGCTTTGAGAGTAGTGAATTTCGACTGTTCCGAACTTGACAAAGCCCTTTATGGACTTAAACAAGCTCCAAGGGCATGGTATGAAACTCTCTCACTTCCCCGATACAAAACAAGTTTGTCGAGGAAAGATAGACAACACACCGTTTGTCTATAGAACTCAACAGATGTGATATTGGTCCAAGTGTATGTTGATGACATCATCTTTGGCTCAACAAACTACAAACTCTGCAAATAGTTTGAAAAACTAATGACAAAGAAGTTTGAAATGAGCATGATGGGGAACTCACATACTTTCTTGGACTACAAATCGTGCAACCGATAAAGGAATATCCATCACCAAGAGAAATACACGAAGTCTCTTGAAGAAATATGAGATATCATCACGCTTCTCGTTGAAGACTCCAATGGTCCCACCTAACAACCTTGGACCCGATCACCTGGAAAATCACAATCAAACTCATTTCAGAGGGATTGTTGGATCACCGATGTATCTCTAATCTTTATACGGACATCCAATTTCTCACCTGTCTAATAGCAAGATATCCCATCCTAAAGAATCCCATCTCACTGCACCAAAAGAATACTCGAGTTTGAAGGAACCCCAAATCTTGGACTCTATTATCCAAAATGCTCGTAGGGTTTGATCTCAAGGGTTATCGATTCGATTACTCCGCGCAACATGACGTAAAAGCACCTCGGGGTCTGTCAATTTCGAGGAAAACTGGTTTGTTGGAGTGCTAAAAACAACAATCAATGGTTATGTCCTCAAGTCAATATGTAGGCTAAGCAGGATGTTGTGCCAATGTATTATGGATGAAAAGTCAACTCTCATAACATCCATTACAAAATGGTGCCCATCTTCTACGGATAACACTAGTGCTATTGCAATCTCCAACAACCCCGCTCCTCCACCAAAGAACCAAACACATTGATATCGATATCACTTCATCGTGGATCACATAATGAAAGGAGACATAGAACTTCATTTCATCCCTACGAATATCAACTGGTCGATATCTTCACCAAACCCTTGGATGAACCTACCTTCGTGAGACGAAGTGTGGGAATGCTTGACATTGAATGTCAATTATCCGAAAACCAATCTCGCTCTCATTGGTCCAACCTCCCGAACACCCAAAATTAACCTCTCATGAATGAGTAAGACTCATTCGTGGTTCTCGACATTTGACAAAGAGCATTGAATGAGTAACTAAATGATCCAAGTATCAGTTACTTAAATGTCCTAGGTAGGTAACTATGCCAATTTAATATAGGAGTATATGTCTCTTTGTCTTCATCTGTCATCCCACTTGGCATTTAATGCCTCTCAAAAAATATCAAATTGATATTTTTCTACAAAAGTGCACTTTTATCGTAATCTAACTCTTCAGTGGATTTTATCATGCGGCTAATGGAGTGGTAGCATTAAATGTGGAAATTCAAATGTTTTTCAAAACCGACTCTTAATATTCCCAATTATGCATAAATCACCCCTCTTACCACTCTATAAATACCCCTTCAACACAAACAAACACACACAAATTTTTTTCTGCAACAAAACTCTGTCAAAATCATTTCTAAAACTCAAAAACATTTGTGTGTGCTCAAAACTCTTAAAACCTCTTTTGGAAAACCCTTCTTGTAAACATTTACAAAAGTTTTTTATCACAAACTTGAGATAAAAAACTTTAATTATTCTAGTCAAAATATTTTCAAAACCCTAAAATATTTCAAATGGAAATGGCTAGAACTCAATCTCTAGTTTGTCAGTAGGGGATCTTACAAATATTGAATTTAAAACAAATAATGTCATAGGCAACTGAATACCCAAATTCCAAAATTTACAAAGACATTATGAAATTTGTTTAATTGCCTAAGCGTTTACTTATTCCATTGTTCTCCATTTCCTCTGGAATTTTGGCAAATGTTTCAAGGCCTTTGACCCACACCCTCTACTGGATGAGAACAACCTCGGACCTCTCGTGGAATATCTCATCGATTCGCCTTCCGGGCAACAACAATTCACCCCGATTACAAAACGCTTTGCATTTCAAAGTGGTTGGATTATAACAAAGGAGTTTATGCCCATCCAACCCTCCACTGAAGGATGGGTTAAAACAAATCATTTTAGATCCAACGTTTTGGACAAGACCCCACCACCAAAAGCTCATTTCCGGCTTGGAGGATCCTATTCTTTTGATTCGTGTTCTCGGCAACCACCACTCATCGTAACAAGTTAACTCTATTTAGTTGATGATGGCATATTGCTTAATGAATGGGGTCATTTGTTTGACATAGGGGAGATCATTACATGATCTCGTAACTGCTACGAGCAAAACTAGGATGAAATACGCTTTGTATTCTAGGTTTGTCTCTTGTGCTTTACAAGTGTTACGGGTTCAAACTACCCTCGAAGAAGAAAAATTTGGTGCTACCGGGCTTCCGAGCCAATCAAATTTTCAAAAGACCCATCCCTTGTCACTCCTATTATGAATTGATCGGCCCATGGTTGGCTGTTGGAACAACTGGAGGATCGGTGTTCCAAACCCCGCCCTAAAAGAGAAAGGGAAGTCTCGTGATTGGGACTAAGACTAAACCCAAGTCCGTGGCCCCGAGGCTTCGGGAACACACCTAAAAGGCACAAAAGGCCCGAGACTAAAAAGACACCCACCGATGACCGGGCAACATCCACCCATGTGACAACGGGACACCACATCACGCCGGTGCCCTTGGTCACAACCACTACTCCCCAAGATCCAGGGAAACATACAACCCGGCCGGTAGGACCTTCCACAACGCTGATGAAATTAGCAAATCCAAGCCTTTGTCCGGGGCACACCGATCGATCCCAAAGACTCGAGGGAATCAAACAACCCGCGATAGGGATACAACTATCACTAACTCGCTAAAGGCACCGGAAACGCCACCGTCTCTGGGTCACTAAGGGACTTAGAGGAAAGGAACAAACCGCCGACACGGAACCCACAAATCGACTCCGGATCAGGCAGGGGAAATGCCCACCAGGTCGAGGGGTCAACAGGGACAAAGACTCGAGGGAAACACACCACCGCCGATATGGAACCCATCACCAACCCCAGTTAACCGCTGTCGATGTTACTAGCATATTATTTTACGAAGATGCTGCTCAAACCGATGATGATGTTTTATCCGCCGGGGAAGACGTGGGACGCCGAGGTTCAAGTGAACAAGGACTCGGCTGATCATCGACATATTGAATCACCGGCCAAGCCCGATGATGACTCCTCTTTCTCCAGCGATGAATTTGAAAGATTTGATAATGTTCTCCGACTTACTGAAAGGCTAGTTTGTGGATCACCAAAGCTTCAAGAAGGTTATATTCGGGGTCACCGACACATTGTGGGAACAACATACCGAGGTCGCGAGTTATGGCGATCTAAAGGTTGAGATACATGGCTTTGATGAAAATGTTCATGAGCACAGGGATCTGATGTATGACAACATTCACCGACTGGATGAAAACATGGCTAAATTCCTCGTGCATCTTGGTGTAGGTACCACGATAGATGAAATCAGGGAGTTTGTCAAAGAAGATCCAACACTCAACTCTAAAGTCTGAGGCTACCGAGGCGTACTTGAAACAATCCTCAAGCCTCACCGAATCGCTCAATATGCTCAAGTCTACAAATGTTGGTCTTCCATCCTCCAGCTTCAAGCTACATTGGACTCCTTGAATACGCAGGTGGCTACTTTGGCTCATGCATCCTCATCTCTGCCTCGAATCTTGGGCCCATAATGACAACTGAAGTTTCTGCTAATTTGGAAACAAAGGTCACGGTATTCAAAGCTTTACTTCTACATTATACATGATGATCTCAAATTTATCGCCTTCAGGTCAGCCTTTCCCTCAACACCAACTCCAACTCTTGCCATCACCGGTTCTAATAATGAGGGTCAAGAACCTCCTTCTCACACCGAGGGGAGCCAACACCATTCAAAGATCGGATAGCTCAAATCTCATCACCACCACCGCCTCAATACCAATCTCATCAATCCCACCAACAACAACAACACCAAAGAATCACACCTATAACAACAACACCACCACCCTTGGTTGCATCATCATCTTCCTGCCGGGACAAAGGCAAAGGCATTATGAAAACCACCGAGCCCGAAGATTCCTATAAAATCGCGACATCAATAATTACACACACAACATTCGAGTAAACATCTTGCTAAAGAAGAAAGAAGATTGAAACTAGTGAGGAGAAAAAGAATAGAAGCGGCAAAGGTTGTTGCGAAGAAGTGAAAACATGGGATTAGATCCAAGCAAGCTCCAAAAGGGTCGCAGACAAAAGTTCGGAAGCTCAAAGCCGCTAAGATGACCGCAATGAAACAGCTTGGAAGAAAAGAAGAAGAAAACTGAAGCTCGCAAAGCGTAATGAGCATTACAACCGACAATGACAAGCCGAAGGCTTCTAAAAGATCACGATATCGAATCATCCCTAATACCAAACCTCGCCATGAACGCTGCGAGGGATGATAAAGACACCGAAGTTCATGATCCTCTCAAATTCAGCGACTTTCGATCATCAACTCATGAACTTGGTCCAATTATTGAAAAGAATAAAAATGCGTGGTTAAGGACCGATGAAGATGCTCGAAAAGATATGAAAGACGAGGGATTGTCCAAACCAACCGAATTCACCGCCTTAATCGCACCTCAAGGATCTCAACCACAATCATCCATCGGCAAAAGGAAGAGAGTTGAGTTCCAACCGAAATCAAAGTGCTCGATTAGAATGCAACAGGAGTCTCAAGGTGTGAAATTTGTGAACTGATTAAGATTACAAAAGAGGGCTATTCCACATTGATGTCTATGGGAACCCTGCATTTCAAAGATGGAGTGATATTGATCGCCGGTGTGGTCGTGAAGTCGAAGCGCTGGCCTCTCAAATCCAAACCCCAAAGAAGATCGTTCACGCCAAGACCAATGCCAAGATAAGAGAGCACCCCGACGAAAAACACTTCTAAAAAGAAGCCTAAGCTTGAAGCACCGATCCATCTCAACCGACATCATTTTGATTTATCTTTTGTACTAGTGATAGGAACCTTTTGTAATTTGATCAATAAACGATGTATGTTTTGTTAAAATATTCAATGTTCCTTATTATATTCATTAGTACATTCAAAGATGAAAGCCATTTGCTCACTTACATCGATCAACCATTTAGGCTATTTGTATATCCAAATAGGGAGATCGTTGTTCAAAACCCAAACCCCTTAATCTAGGATTTGAATAGAAAATAGCCCAAGTGTTTAGTCCATTAAACACTAATCAGTCATCGAGTGCATAGCCTCTCGGAGTCATCTTCGGATACTCAATACGTAGAAGAATTCTCTCCACTCGCGAAGGCGGAACTTAAAGGGTGAAGATCGAGTCAAGAAGATGATGGATTGAGTGTTGACAATAACTCACTGAATCCCTAAGACTCTTACAATCAAGACAAACCAAGTAGAAGATCGAAGGATAAATAGATCAAGAAAGAAATGGACAAGGCGAGAAGTTTGAATCGATAAGAAGAAGTCCTTATCAACATAAGTCAAGTTTCTCCAATGGCTAACATACAAGCTCGTCATCACTAAGTTATGGAAAGCAACCTTGTCTTTTACTTAGAATAGTCTTTTAGAATGCAGAGACAAAATACATCGTATTTTGTCTCAGTATGATGTCGATTTGTCATTTAGGAAAGAGTTAAAACTCATACATGTATAAATAGCATAAGAGATGGAGTGAAAAGATTTAGCTTGTGAATTGTAAAAACACACATACACTAGCAGCCATCTTTTCACTCCTCCAAATACATCTTAGTTCTCTGAGATAGCTCACGGAGCTCTAAGAGTTGTGCTGCATTCTAGCTTCTGAGCTTAGAGAGAGTCACCCAACTTTGTCATTTCAATCCCAAGTACTATTCCGCAAGTACTTGGGTAACGTATTCTTTGTAGATTTATTTCTAATAAGAATATGATGTTGAAAATTTATAAGTGTGTTTTACTTATGTTAATTTCAGTCATTGTTCACTATTTACTTGTTTTTGATTCTAAAAGCGTTTTAAACATTAGTGAACGGGGAACAACACTAATAGAATCATAAAAATATATCAAGTAAGAGTTTATAAGAGTAGAAAAAATTAGTTGATGCTTACTTGAGGGTTGATGAGTTTTGTTGCAAATATACCTAATTAATCTTGAGGTTTTTATTTCAAAACATAAACTAGATTACTACATGAACTAGAAAAATACTTGATCTTGAAAAATTTATGGTTTCCTCTTGTTTTCTTGAGTTGGCCGGCCATCAAAGAGAAGAGGAGAGGGTTTCTCTCTTATTTTCACCTTGAATATGTGTTATGTATGTGTTTAGGATTTAGTATATTGTTTGTATATTAGAAAATATCTAACAAAGGATGAGTAGGTGTCCATAAATCAAGATATTTAAGTGAAATAGATGACTAGGGGGGGGGGGAGGTGGTGGCACGGGTATATTAGGATAAGGGTTAGATGTATTTTGTTAGTTAAGTGTATATAATGTTATGTATAATGTGTAGTTTGTAAATTTAATTAATTATTAAGTGTAGCGTTAGCTAGAAATCGATTTTAACGGAACAAAATAAAATGTATCGAAGTCATAAAAGTTATAAAAATACATTTCTCGCAAGTATTGAGTGAATAAATAATTATCGAGTTGAATTTACGAACACCGTCGTAAATATATATTTATAACAATTTATATACAAAATAAATTTAAAACATCGGGTAAACTAATAATATAAATTTTATAGTTTTAAAATGAGTATAAAAATATATTAGGACAATTGTTGGAAGTGTCGGATCAATTATTCAAAATAAATGATCGTATGATAGCGTTTATTTAATAGGAAAATATACGTTAATGAAATACGCAAACCCATGCATGAACTAATAAGAGAATGATATTCGATGATATGTAGACTAACTCTAGTCTATATGAAATGTTCTCAATGATGTTCCATGAATACATAAACCCCGGTTATTGCCAGATTTGATACCGTAAACCTAGTTTACGAGAAATGATGAATAGTGAATCATGAATAGTGATTTTCTCCGAATGAAAGTGTTTCATGAATAGTAAAATTTTGAAATAACCTTTCAAAATATCAAATCGACTTCAAAAATGATGAATAGTAAAATGATGAATAGTAACCAGTGAATAGTAAATTCCTGAGATGAATAGTAAATTCCCGAGATGAATAGTGAAATTTTCAAAGTTTGCAAAATGACCTAAAATTACGATCTATCACATTCGCCCACCAAAAAAGGAATTCAGTCCCTGAATTGGTTCATGTTGGTTCTACGGCATATCGGTGAAAAGTGGGGATATATGAGCGATCGGGTCTTCCCCGCATTTTCTGAATGTTCACGCCTTTTCAAGGCGAGAATTTCAACATAACTCATGCCAACTTGAAATTCTAATGGTTTCACGACTATGGAACATATTTCTAATATTTTGCGTTGTATATCGACGTAGCTTTTCTATCTATGTGTTGTTGCTTGTAACTGATTCTTGATCTGTACGATTTCTTTGTTGCTTCATGAATGAGTTATGGACTAGTGAGTTGGACTTTCCTGATTTTTGGCCCGTGAATAAGTGATTGACACCTCAACCATAGAGTGCCTCAAATGGTGCGGTGATGTTCATGTGCTAACTATTGTTGTAAGGGAACTTGTTTGATGAAGAATGATTTGCCTAATCATTTCCAGAAACAATCACATATGCTTTGAGCATATCTTCTATTGTTTGAATTGTTCTCGCCCGACCATTGATCGACGAGGATAATAGGCGGTACTCATGTCCTAGTAGGTTCCATGGGAATCTTGAAATGATTGACAGAAGTCTAAGGTGAATCAGCTACCTTATATTAGGTATAATTGAAATTGACACCACGTGTCTCATGAAAATTTCCAAAATGTCAAGTCCGTTAAAAGGGCATTATTGAAAAGAATAGATTATGGGTAACAGTTGTGATTCCTCACGTTTCTAGTTCTAGCGAATGTCATGACTTGAGTCTTCCTTGCCTAAGGTGCTTAGTCTCCATTAATAAGATGTTTATTGTTTGATGGTGTCTCTCTTAATTTCTCTTATCGAAATATTTCCACGCTCTATGTTGCCAAGTCACAAAACCCTAAATATTTAAGTGATGTGGTGTGGTGATTGATTTTTAAGATTTGTTCCGATATTGAGTGCTTCTAAAATAGTTCATCACTGAGATTGTTATCATGCTGGCAAAAACCTAGATATCGCTCATACATATGTCGAATGTTTGTTTCGATTTCACTTGTAGATGGAGAGTCATTGATTGTCCGATATGTTCGAACCTGTTGCATCTCTTGATATGAAAGTGAGGTTATCTGTAATTTCTAGAGAACACAATGCCTTAAAGAAAGTTTATATCGATAATCTTAATTTAACTCAATTATCCTTTGAGGGAAACTCATTGTAGGGAAGTTCACATATCGTTGAGGCCATGTTTAATGGAATGTTCAAGTAGTCTCGTTAAGAGGCTTAATTTATTTCTACAAAGTAGCTTAGTGGGTATTCGCTTTGTACTAAATCTTGTGACTCGGTCAAGCTTGTACTTTTGAAATGATAGAATTTGGCTTCTAGTCGAAAAGATAGTTCTGAATGTCTCGTGATGTCTTAAGATTTTTGTTGAGTTTTGAAACATCTTAATACATACTTCTAGTCCTTGTTGGTAGTTCTGACATCCTTTCATTGTTTTCTTGTATCGAGGATTCCTCCTCATAGATGGTATAGAAAGTCTTTCCTAATAAGGTCACTGGTAAAATTTCAACTTACCGGTTGAGTGAGTGATGAATGGCGTAGGTATCTATAGAGTGTTAACAAAAGAAATGTTTATGAACAATTTATCCGATTACAAAGCTTTGCTTTTGAGTGAAGATTGTTTTAGGAAGTTTGAAAAGATGCTTGTTTCTTTCATGACATAATCTTTCCTGAATTATAAATAGGTGACCGCTATAATCGAGGACAAATGATGTGATGCTTGGTTTTGTTGAAATGGTATCATGTTTCTCCGAAGTTTTAGATGGTATTCAACGTTTTGTTTTGTAAGATAATGGCTCAAACAATTTTCAGAGTAACATGAAAATCGTTTCGCATAATGGTAATAAATAGTTGATAGAATGACTGAAAATCAATTTATAGGGTGGTAACAAAACAACTTGTTTTAGAAATTTGTGAAACAACTTTCCTAAGATGGTGGTAAAATAGCTTGAAATAAAATTATGTGAAATAATTTTATAAAGTGGTTGCAAAATAACTTGAAATAAGATTTGTTGAATGGTTTGTAGGATACATGGGAGAACCTCATAGAATGGTAATAGTCTCCTAACTAGTCAAGAATAAAGTTGCCCTAATCCCTAGTAAGATAGCGGTATATTGTTGCGAAATGATTGAAAATTGGGCAATTGGAATAGGGAATGAAATAAACAAAGGTTGTGGTTATAGTGGAGATAATAAAGGGTAAATATTACATTAGATAAAAGGTACTTATCTGCTCATGTTGATGGTCTAATCGTCTCAAGTGTAGGAGCAAGAGGGTCACTCAGAAGAATGTTTGAAACTCACCGTCCCCCTATAAGATGGTGTAGTGTCTATAGTCTTAGTGATAGATGGTAATGGTGTGTCAAATCATGCATGCTTCCCAAGTTACAAGTCAGATGTATGAGTAGTGTATATGAGATGTGATGGTACGGATGGTGCTCTAGATGATAATGATGATGATGGAAATCCTAGTGGTGATTTAGGAAATGATGGTGATGATGGTAAATGAAATACTACCCTCTTTCATGTTGTCTCGAGACGTTTGGAGGTAAGGCTAGAGTATGCATTATTGGACTAATAATAGTGGTATGAGTAGTGATGGTGGTTGTATTACATGAGTGAGGGTGAAGAGAGGGTAAGAGAATGTACTCTTCTTTGCGAAACATCCTAATAGGTCCATTAGGACTAAGCCTATAAGTCCTACCAAATGGTATGATCCCGCCCGAATGATAGAAAGCGCCCGATCCTACGGTGAATCAATGGTGATCGTGGTGGTGTAACTTGCCTCAGCGGGTTCGGCCCACATCGGATAATATGTGGTGAGACCGTGGTAGAGCCAACCGATGTTAAAATAGTAGTCCATGACAAGGTATCCTCCGTATGAGGGAATGTGACAATGAAAATGAAGTCATAATGATAACCGCATAATAGTAAATAATACGTAACTATGGCATGATGATGAAATGATGAGATGCTATGATGATGTAGTTATAGACTAGGGTCAATGATACAACCTAGTTCTCTAAAACTCTTGCTCGATGCCAATCACACCCCAAAATACCGTTTTGTGCTGAATGGAATTCACGATGATCTGTAACCACTCGTAAATTTCCCTATCGATTTTTCGCGGCTATTTTTTTTTCTCTTATATTCATCTATATTCAGTCAAGTAGATATTTTTCCACCTCGTCCTCGATAATAAAAACTTTATAAAATAAGTATATAAAATAAACTTTTATATTTTTATTTCCTACTAGGCCTCTTAACCCAAACCCGATCCATCTCTTTTGTTTATGGGCTTGTACTTACAATCTTTTCATTTCTTCATTGGGCCTAGCCCAACCCGATTCATTTTTATCTCATGCCTCTAACCCAACCAACTTAAATCTCCGCTGGCCTAGCCCATTTGTTTCTTCTGCCGCATTGCCTCCTCAAATATTTGAGATAACAAAATTTGTTGCAAGTCTTTTGTGGTAATACTACAATATTTCTGTGATCACTAACGCCTCAAGAACACACCCTATTTTAACCTTGTGACTCAAAATATTGACTAGTATACCCACATTATTTTTGTGACCCATGTGACGCAAAGACAAAACAAACCAAGTAAATTCTTGTAATATTTGACACTAACATTTATACCATATGTCTTCCTTGACTTCTATAATCCCACGAGTACAAGTAAAAAGCTACCCAACATCAAATTTAAAATTTATTAACATGTGCATGTGTATGAGTTAAAGGAGACAAGGACTAGTCAAAGCCACTCTATTTTACTTTGTATCACTAAAGTTGGCATTGTGTTCTTGGTTTTCTGTGAGACCCAACGAATACAAGACAAACCTCAAAGGTAAAATATAAAAAAAAATCTTGCTTTTCCTTTCTTACAGCTTAGCTTAAACACAAGCAAAAGCAAACACAACAATACCTTGGTCTAGTATACCATACGTATGGGACAAAACACCAAAACCCAACAAACTTTACTAATATTATGCTTGTCATATTTTGGTACCACATGTGCATGTGTTTTCTGTGATCCCACGTGAATACATGACATAACCCAAAGTACAACAAATGACACTTTAATATTGTTGGTCAAAACTTTCCCTCATTGATAATCTGATCGAACCATGTGAACATCACGAGACACACAAGCAAAAACAAGCCATCATTCATGCCATTAAACGTGACGCTTTCTTACACGAACTCCATCTCCTCTTTCAAGCTCTCACACTTAAACTCACTCAAAACATTCTTCCATCTAAAAATAAATCGCTCACTTTGGAGATGGTCAAGAAGAAAGAAAAAGAAAGGTTTCGTTTCATTTTCATAAGCTAAGCGTTCACTTCGGTTAGTTTCTACTGTGTATAAGCTTTTGAAAGCTAGTTGGCACGCCGGTTTCTTCCACCTTGAGCTCTTTTCGACTCATTCACTCGACATCTCATTCGAAACCACTGTGAGCCTCAACACTTTCTCACTGCTCATTTTGTTGTCATTTTTATACATGCTCATGCACATTTTTGGCCACACGCTCACATACGCATATTCATAGATGAGTTGTGTTTAAAAGAAGCTTGTGTGGTAAAATTGTTTTAACTTGACTACTATTTTAGTTGTGGTCTCGTCCTTGTAAACGTTAAGCCGACTCTTGAACTTGGTCACCTTTATGTTTAGAAGAGATGGAAACTATTTTTAAGAAAGAAGAAATGAAACACCAAAAACCACTACATGCATATACATGACACTGATGTAGAAAATGCACTTACAAAAGATAACAGATAAACGGTTCCATTAAATACGTTTAAAATGTAAGGAAAACACAAAAGAGTCCCTAGCTCAGATGGCTGGGTCGTTAGTATTTGTGCTGGAGGTCCTTAGTTCGAATCTTGCATATTGCACTTTTCCTTTTTTTTGTTATTCTTACAACTCTAGCCTTTTGACAGTTTTAATCCCCCATTTTCAACACTTATCACACTTACTTACAACCTTTATAATTTGAAAGTTACATGATGATATTTCAAGTCCTTTAATTAGAATCTATTGACATTTTTCTTAGAAACCTTTACAAGATTTGGTACTTATATTATTTCTACAATTTCAATCCTCAAGTTCGATACTAAGACACTTTTTACCCAAAACTCTTTATACGCTTAAATAACTTATATTATTGTATCATTCTTCGTTTAAATAAATATGTTTAACATATATTTGTTTGACGACCTCAAATTTTCAATAATACATTTGTCCTAATATAATTCCCCCAAATCCAATAAATGTATATAACTTATATATATATTAGACACTCGAAACACAAACAAATTTAATAAATACTTATTGACTTATATTTATTAATCATTCGACCACACTTGAGCCAATATTCGAGCCAACTCTTATATGAAAGTTTCGTATACATTTTCCCACATCTATTCCAAGAGCCGATACTTACAAATACTTTGAAACTATTTAAACGTAAAATCTGCCACACAAGCAACATTAAACACAACCACTTGTAAACCCTTAAATTTATTTACCGAAGTCGCGACTAAACCGCAAACCGAGTCTTGCCATCTCATTCTTAGGTTCCGGGTGAGCCATGATATATCACACTCAATCTCTTGTGCTTTATTCTTCGAACTGCTAAGGTAAGTTTATAGCCCCACTCTTACTTTTATTACTTGCTTTATAAAACTATGGGGTGAGAAACATTCAAAAATCTTTTTCGGACCTGAAATTGAAAACACTATTACGTGAAACAACCTTGGATCCCAACTATGCTACCGTTAGTTTCCTTTGGGGAGGCGCGATTGTTATGAATAGATCTATTGGGGATGACACACCCATTCGAGTTTGACCGGATAGGAAAACGTCGGCGATATCATATCAGATTGATTGAGTGTATTGGAAATACACTTGATGGGCTTTTAATTATCATGCTTCTAGATGCATGCACACTGTCATAGTTTCGGTCGCATGAACTTGGTACTAAGCGCCTTTTTGCATATAGTGTCATTCACGAGAGATATGTGCAACTCGTCCAACTTGAAAACTTGATTACTTAAACCTATGAACTCACCAACCTTTGTGTTGAAATTTTAGCATGTTTTATCAGTTTATTACTTGGCTGGGCATTGGCAAAGGCATTCGTTGAAGACCGCATGAAGTGTTTCCAAACATTTTAATACAACTTTTAATGGGACAACATATATTTTATGGGCTTTACTTTCGCACTTTGAAACAATGATGTAAAACTATTTCTTAAATAAATCTATATTTTGAAAATGGAATAGAATTTCCATTCTTTATTACCTTGTGTTGTGTATATTGATTTTGTAGCACCCCATGACCAACGCCCACGGGAAATTTTGGGGGTGTTACGATTGGTATAGAGCAAAGGTTATAGAGAACTATTTCAAAACCTAAACTATAACCAAATTTTAAAAACACTTCAACGCCGCCACAATCGCCATTCCGCCATGCCTTATTACTATTACACGATGTAGTCGTATATATCGTATTTTAGGTTCGTATAAGCTCTTATTTGAATTAAATTAATTATTTCTCAAAGTCGTTAAGTTTCTTAATTAACTCACATTTAAACTTTAAGGTCTCTTGTTTGGTTGGGTTGCTAAGTTTGAATGTGTATAAGCTAATTCTCATTTAAACTTTAAGCTGTTTTGTTTTTGATTCGTCGAAGTTTAAATGAGAATAATGTTGATGTAACCAACTTAATGAGATTAAGGAATAATTAACTTAAGGAGAGTGTAGAGTAGACTACGAATGCTTATACTTGTTACCCCTCTATGTTAAACTGTGTAACATGCCCACTATTACAATATCGAACTATGCTATGCTCCCATAACTGTTTCTATGTTATTTATGTATGTGACGTACAACTCGTCACTGTATCGACCTTTACGTTATTTCTGTATGTAACGCATAACCTCGCCATCGACCTTTACGTTATTTCTATATGTAACGCATACAATCGCCCCATCGACGACCTTTACATTATTTCGTATGTAACGCATAACTTGTTATTGTATCGACCTCACGTTATTTCTCGTATGTAATGTACAACTCATCATTGTATCGACCTCTACGTTTTTCGTATGTAACGGTAATGTCATCAGATCGGTTCTACGCTATTTCTTTTTATGTAACGTATACCATCATACTTTTATTATTTCTTATGTAACATACAACTCATCACTACTTCTATGTTATTTTTTATGTAACATACAACTACTTTGATTCTCGCACACGTAGTTAAACCACTTCCACCGGTCACGATCTCTTATGGCACTCTTATGCTCTATCCCTCATACCGACCGTTTCTATCTATTTTGAACTCAACTATCGCTCTTTTATGAAACCGTTGTATTTCGGTGATGAATCCTTTATCGGTTGTTCACTTATCGCCTCACGTCACCAAATCTTTCTTGGACGACTAGACCTTTTTCACGCCATAAGAGTATATACTCACATCTTGTCACCAGATCAACCTCGACGATTCGATCGTAAACCACGAGGACGCGTGGTTTCTTTTAAGGTAGGTACCGAACCACTCGTAAATTTCCCACCGATTTTTAGCGGCTATTTTTTTTTCTCTTTCATTTCGATATATATTCACGACAAGTCACGAGATATTTTTTCACCTCGACCTCGATAATAAAAACTTTATAAAATAAGTATATAAAATAAACTTTTATATTTTTATTTCCTACCGGGCCTCTTAACCCAAACCCGATCCATCTCTTTTGTTTATTGGGCTCGTGTACTTACAATCTTTTCATTTCTTCATTGGGCCTAGCCCAACCCGATTCGTTTTTATCTCATGCCTCTAACCTAACCAACTTAAATCTCCCACTGGGCCTAGCCCATTTGTTTCTTCCTGCTCAGCCCAGCGTTCCTCAAATATTTGAGATAACAAAATTTGTTGCAAGTCTTTTGTGGTAATATTACCATGTTTCTGTGATCACTAATGCCTCAAGAACACACCCTATTTTAACCTTGTGACTCAAAATATTTTCTAGTATACCCACATTATTTTTGTGACCCATGTGACGCAAAGACAAAACAAACCAAGTAAATTCTTGTAATATTTGACACTAACATTTATACCATATGTCTTCCTTGACTTCTATAATCCCACGAGTACAAGCAAAAAGCAACCCAACATCAACTTTAAAATTTACTAACATGTGCATGTGTATGAGATAAAGGAGACAAGGACTAGTCAAAGCCACTCTATTTTACTTTGTATCACTAAAGTTAGCATTGTGTTCTTGGTTTTCTGTGAGACCCAACGAGTACAAGGCAAACCTCAAAGGTAAAATATAAAACAAATATTTCTTTTTTTTTTGTTACAAGCGAAACACAAGCAAAAGCAAACACAACAATACCTTGGTCTAGTATACCATCATGCGATGGGACAAAACACCAAACCCAACAAACTCTACTAATATTATGCTTGTCATTTTTGGTACCACATGCATGTGTTTTGATCCCATGAATACATGACATAACCCAAAGTAGACACACAACAAATGATACTTTAATATTGTTGGTCAAAACTTTCCTTCCTTGATAACGATCGAACCATGTGAACATCACGAGACACACAAGCAAAAACAAGCCATCATTGGTCGCCATTAAATGCACGCAAGGCTTACACAAACTCTCATCTTTTTTTCTTACCATATTTCCCTATATAAACTCCTAGGATCCTTTTGTTGAATTAACAAGCTCTCACACTTAAACTCACTCAAAACATTCTTCCATCTAAACATAAATCGCTCACTTTGGAGGACGGTCAAGGAAGAAAAGGAAAAGGAAAGGTTTCGGGTTTCATTTTCATAAGCTAAGCGTTCACTTCAGGTTAGTTTCTAGTCGGGTATAAGCTTTTGAAAGCTAGTTGGCACGTCGGGTTTCTTCCACCTCGAACTCTTCTGACTCATTCACTCGACATCTCATTCGAAACCACTGTGAGCCTCAACACTTCTCATTTGCTCATTTTGTTGTCACTTTTATACATGCTCATGCATTTTTTTCGTCACACTTCGCTTACATACGTACATTCATAGATGAGTTGTGTTTAAAAGAAGCTTGTGTGGTAAAAATTGTTTTAAACTTGACTACTATTTTAGTTGTGGTCTCGTCCTTGTAAACGTTAAGCCGACTCTTGAACTTGGTCACTTTTATGTTTAGAAGAGATGGAAACTATTTTTGAGAAACAAGAAATGAAACAACAAAAACCACTACATGCATATACACGACACTGATGTAGAAAATGCACTTACAAAGATAATGATAAACGGTTCCATTAAATACGTTTAAAATGTAAGGAAAACACAAAAGAGTCCCTAGCTCGGATGATGGTCGTTAGGATTCTTTGGAGGTCCTTAGTTCGAATTGCATATTTTACTTTTATTTTTTATTTTTTCTTACAACTTAGCCTTTTTGGCTTTTTAATCCCCATTTTCAACACTTATCACACTTACTTACAACCTTTATAATTTGAAAGTTACATGATGTTGTGATTTCAGTCCCTTTAATTAGAATCTATTGACATTTTTCTTAAAAACCTTTACAAGATTTAGAACTTATATTATTTTTACAATTTCAATCCTCAAGTTCGATACATTCAAACTTTTTACCCTTTTATATCGCTTAAATAACTTATATTATTGTATCATTCTTCATTTAAATAAATATGTTTAACATATATTTGTTTGACGACCTCAAATTTCAAATAATACATTTGTCCTAATATAATTCCCCCAAATCCAATAAATGTATATAACTTATATATATTAGACACTCGAAACACAAACAAATTTAATAAATACTTGTCGACTTAAATTTATTAATCATTCACACACTTGAGCCAATATTCGAGCCAACTCTTATATGAAAGTTTCAGATACATTTTGCCACATCTATTCCAAGAGCCGATACTTACAAATACTTTGAAACTATTTAAACGTAAACTTTGCCACACAAGCAACATTAAAGACAACCACTTGTAAACACTTAAATTTATTTACCGAAGTCGCAGTACTCAAAACTGCAAACGAGTCTTGCCATCTCATTCTCGTTCCGGTAGGAGCCAGCGCTATATCACACTCAATCATTTGTGCTTTTTTTGAATCTGCTAAGGTGAGTTTATAGCCCCACTCTTACTTTTATTACTTGCTTTATAAAACTATGGGGTGAGAAACATGCAAAACTCTTTTTCGGACTGAACCGAAAACACTATTACGTGAAACAACCTTGAATCCCAACTATGCTACCGTTAGTTCCCTTTGGGAAGGCGCGATTGTTATGAATAGATCTATTAGGGATGACACCCCGCTCGATTGACGGATAAAACGCCGGGCGATATCATATCGTATTGATTGAGTGTACTGGAAATACACTTGATGGGCTTTTATTTATCATGCTTCTAGATGCATGCACACTGTCGTAGTTTCGGTCGCATGAACTTGGTACTAGCGTAATAGCCTTTTTGCATATAGTGTCATTCACGGAGATGCTATATGTGCAACTCTGGTCCAACTTGAAAACTTGATTACTTAAACCTATGAACTCACCAACCTTTGTGTTGATATTTTAGCATATTTTTCTCAGGTTTATTACTTGGCGTGGGCATTGGCAAATGCATTCGTTGAAGACCGGCATGCGAAGTGTTTCCAAACATTTTAATACAACTTTTAATGGGACAACATATATTTTTATGGGCTTTACTTTCGCACTTTGAAACAATGATGTAAAACTATTTCTTAAATAAATCTATATTTTGAAAATGGAATAGAATTTCCATTCTTTATTACCTTGTGTTGTGTATATTGATTTTGTAGCACCCCATGACCAACGCTTCGCTATGAAATTTTGGTGTTACAATGACCGCCATAGCATCACATTCATTATATTGAGCGACCTAAAGTGTCGCTTTGGAAAACACATCGTTTGATATAATAAAACATTCAAAGTTTACAAAAGATAGGTCCCAAATGAAAGTCAACATGTACGAAAATAAGTTTGATACAAGCCAAACGATGTTTTTAAAGTGCATAAATCCTATGTAGACGCGGCGTCACCACGACTCTATGATAAGTCCTTATGCATGCCATGAAGTATATGCCTTAGATACCCGAAAATACATTGCTAAAAGTGTCAACACAAAGGTTGAGTGAGTTCATAGAGTTTAAGTAAATTTTTTGTACGACCACCACAAGTATAAGTTACGTATGACAAATATGCCACATGAAATGTTACAATTGCTATAAGCACATGACACAAGCTAGATGATCATGATGTTCGCCCCAACAGAGTGTTTGCCAAACAACTCAAATTATGATATTAAATGAAATGCATTCGTTTGACCAGTTGAGACCACCAACCCGGATGGAGGAGTCACCCTCAATAGATCTATTCACTTCACTCGCTTCCGAAATTGACCGTTCATGATTATGAAATGGGGACATTCAATTGGCAATGAGGTAACTTAAGAAATGTAAATGAATTTGAATATACTTGGGCTCGTAATAAAATGATGTGCAATGTATTCTCCCCGTAGGTTTGAAATAAAGTATAAACTTGAATAAATGGGGCTATGAAAACTCACACGATACAATGATTATGATGATATAGTGGCAAACGAAATGAGGTGCAATCTCTAACCGCAACCTAATATGAATGATATGATCTAATATAAGTCATGATTTAATGTTGTTATGCATGCAAACTCATATGATATCCATACCACTTGTGCATTTTTGAAAATAGAGTTTATCGTCGAAATATATGTTTATGACATCTCGTCATGTTATAAAATACTTTACAAGTACTTACGTTGAAACAACATCCTATGATAGTCGTTTAGTGATAAATCAAGAAAATATAGATTGGCCGTAAAACAATGTACTTTTATAAGTAGTGAAAATAGATAAGTAGCCTCAGAAGCTAGTCGAACTTGGTGAATATCGAATGTTAGAAAACAAACTCAATGGTTTTAGAAAGCTTGTAACATTATCTAAAAGTCGTAATAATCGATCTTTTGTCCATACGGGTTCCGATCATAAAGAAAAATAATGGTGAAATGAGGTAGTTGAGCTAAAAATACGCCGGGTTTTGGGAAAGTTTGAGAGGTCATAAGTTACTCGTTATAAATCCGTTTGACGAACGGCTAGACATTTTGGAAAATAGGCCAGGTGAACTAACTTTTACTCAAAGATACTATTTTACCAAAACCAACTCGATCATTGAGAAAACACTCCAATCATGGGTACCAAGGCATTTCAACACTTAGAAATATTTTAGTAAAAGATGATGGAAATAAGTTGTGAACGTTGGTTTTCAAATGCTTGTATCTCGGTCATTATAAGCTAGTTTTCGCTCCTCCATATATCCTCGAATCGTGATAATATGTATTAATATATTTTTGATAAATTGACTCATTTAGATAAGGTTTAAAACTCATTTTGCCCTTAAATAATCCTTGACAGCAAGTATATTTTCAGAAAAATAGTTTTCGTCGTTAAACTTGAAAATAGCGTAACTTCTTCGTTATAAACCCGTTTTAACCCGTTCAAGCGACCACGGTTTCTTTTTAAAGTATATTTTCAGAATATCTAGACCAAAAAAATCCATGACTTGTCGAAATTTCCAGATTCTACAAAAACGATCAGACCTCAATTCTAAGTTGTCGAAAATGAATTTTCTAGCGTAATACTTGTTTCAATCACTTCAAATCAACACCAAATCTATTCTAAACCTACCATACACCTTCTTAGGGTGTCATGGGTTCCTAAACATCATCAACAATGATATGTTTCAAGGGATTAATTATAGGATGATTAAAACTCATAATAAGTAATAAAAACAATTAAAAGTGGTATGAATCACATAATACTTGCATGTTTTTCAATATAATCATAAAAATACATCAAGTAAGAGTTTATAAGAGTAGGAAAAATTAGTTAATGCTTACTTGAGGGATTGAAGAGTTTTGTTGCAAATATACCTAATTAATCTTGAGGTTTTATTTCAAAACCTAAACTAGATTACTACATGAACTAGAAAAATACTTGATCTTGAAAATTTATGGTTTTCTTGTTTTCTTGAGTCGCCATCAAAGAGAAGAGGAGTCTCTCTTATTTTCACCTTGAATATGTGTTATATATGTGTTTAGGATTTAGTATATTGTTTGTATATTAGAAAATATCTAACAAAGGATGAGTAGGTGTCCATAAATCAAGAAATTTAAGTGAAATAGATGACTAGGGGGGGGGGGGGGGGGGAGGTGGCGGCAAGGGTATATTAGGATAAGGGTTAGATGTATTTTGTTAGTAAAGTGTATATAATGTTATGTATAATGTGTAGTTTGTAAATTTAAATTATTAAGTGTAGCGTTAGCTAGAATTCGATTTTAACGGAACAAAATACAATGTATCAAAGTCATAAAAGTTATAAAAATACATTTATCACAAGTATTGAGTGAATAAATAATTATCGAGTTGAATTTACTTAAACCGTAAATATATATTTATAAAAATTTATATACAAAATAAATTTAAAACATCGGGTAAACTAATAATATAATTTTATAGTCTTAAAATGAGTATAAAAATATATTAGGACAATTGTCGGAAGTGTCGGATCAATTATTCAAAATAAATGATCGTGCGTTAGCGTTTATTTAATAGGAAAATATACGTTAGTGAAATATGCAAACCCATGCATGAATTAATATGAGAATGATGTTATCGATGATATGTAGACTAACTCTAGTCTATATGAAATGTTCTCAATGATGTTCCATGAATACACAGCTAAACCCTTACGTTACGCTTATTTGATACTCAAACCTAACGAGAAATGATGAATAGTGAATCATGAATAGTGATTTTTCTCCGAATGAATAGTGTTTCAGAATAGTAAATTTTTGAAATAACCTTTCAAAATATCAAATTGTATATATATATCTATACATTATATATATATAAGATGTTACATAAAATGCCACTTGGCATCACATAATGCCAAGTCATATTTCCATGTCATCATTATATTTATGTGGCATTTTTTTTATTTTTTTAAATGACATGTGGCATTCTAATTAATATATGTACAATTTTTTTAAAATAAATTGTAAATTTCGTTTTTTTTTTGTTATTTTTGAATTTTAAATTTTATAAGTCATATTTCTATGTCATCATTATATTTATGTGGCATTTTTTTTTAATTTTTTTAATTGATGGCATTCTAATTAATATATGTACAATTTTTTTAAAATAAATTGTAAATTTCGTTTTTTTTTATGTTATTTTTGAATTTTAAAATTTATTTATTAAAAAGAAGACATTTGTTGGAGTTGAACTTGGGTCATTCATGTGTTTTGTAAACAACTTACCACTAGAGTAGATTGTTTTTTGATTTATATCTTTCAAATCAATATAAATAAGGATATTATAAAAAAATTATGGAATTTTTATTTTAGGTATGTAATTTTTGAAGATAACAATTAAACTAAATTATGATATATATTAATAAATATACCATATATATTTTTAACCTATTTTTTTTTTGTATAAATACACCCTAATAAGAAGGGCACAGTGTGACAAATTACGATGGTGAGGAGCTGTTATATTAATGTTTTATCTTGAGTATAAACAATTGACTTAACCAGTGTTTATTTGTTTGACTTTTAAACTATGGTCCGGGAAATTTCTACAACGACAAATGGAGTAACTCAGGTAATGGTTTTCATTATTTTATATGTTGACATAAATTAAATGGTTTTATTTGTTGTACATGTTTGATCATATTAGAATCTGATAATGTTATTATGGCTCAACTTAAAATGTACGCCAGGAAAGAACTTCAACATCGCTTGGATTTTACATTTGGTGCCATCTATGATTCGATAACCATCCTTTATTATTCATCTAGGATTTTATTATTCGACTTATTTATGATATTATTCATCTAGGATTTTACATTGGTGCCCATCTATGATTCGATTAACGGCTATTATATTCTGTTGTGTTTAGATAAAAAGAACTTCGACACGACTTAGATGCAAACATAGTCACTTATATACAAACAATTGAGTCGAGAGGTTAGGTTGTTGCTATTTTTCCTTAACAACAAGACTTACACATCATACTATGCCATTAACAACAACAAGACTTAACAACAAGACTATATGTTCATAATAACTAAAAAGGTGCCTTTGTAAATATACCCATTCTCATTGTACAACCAAAAGAATCTTCTTTTTTCATCGACTCTTTATGGCCATTTAAACAAAACCATTTTCCATATAAGCTTGATAATAAGCCAAAACATTTGGCTTATAAGCATTTCAAAATTTACATAACTCCATAAGTACTCTAAATAAGGTAAACAAAAACGCTCCCTTAACACCATAAAAATAAGCATGCACGATTATTTTATTTTAACCATCCTTTTTCTTACTAATGGTTAAAAAAGCTGATAATGGTGCAATTTTATTTCCGAATCTTTGATTTTTCGTAGGCAACATGTGCTTCGTTCATGGTGCAAATCCTCTTATTGATGATATTGTTTTTGGCCAAGCATGCGTTATTAAGCAAGCAGATACACATAAGAGGATAATACTTTTTTTGCATTCTCTTTGCATATAAGTTGTTAAAGTAGTTAAACATCATATGGACTTACACGTGTTTAAGTAATATTAGACTGTTTAGTAGATCGGCTACATTGACCAACAACTTGTGTTTCAGCCACTGATTTTAAACTTATATTGTAGGTAGATATGATTTCAAAGTTAATTGTTGCATCCACATGCAGTAAAGAAAACTTTATTTCATACCGGTTCAAGATCTACTCAAGGTTTTCAAACAGTTATTAGTTGCATATACTCACAACTTGGTATTTGCAAGCACACCTTAGTACCAATTATTGGTCAAATATAATATTTGTTCTTATAATTCATGCCTATTATGTGAACAGAAATTAGGGGTTGTTTGGACATAAAACTTAATATCATTATGAATGTTTCTTTCTTATATAGTGAATGACCCATAACTCTGTATGTTGCATTCTATCATGATTTATGTCATCACGAGGTAAGCTACAGTTTGTTATTATAGAAAGCGATAGTTGAAAAATAAAGTAAGATGTCATAGCAAGTTGTTAGCTATAAGAGAATATATGTTATGAATGTGATGTTATGACATACTTTAGTGGTGGAATAATTGAAGGACATCAAAGATGATGACATAAGAATTTTGATCTCTGAGCTGAGACTCCTTATTTTTGTGCAATTGACGTTGTAGATAGCCTATTAAGTTTTTATTTTATGTGATTTGGCTTCGCATTTTACTTTTTGTTCAACGCAAATTTTTGCATCTTGCGGTTTCTGTGACAAAACATTATGAGGGTCCGCATTTTGGTCAACGGGTGCTCAGGAGTTTTCTTCTTTTATAACCTCTTGCACTTAAGGTATGTTTTCATTTCAAGCCACATTATTACGGATAAAAATCCAAATAACACTATCAATTTGTGGGTCTATTTATATGTTAGAGTAACGAGAAGTTACCGCCCAATTTTCTGAGTACTAACCCTTGCCAGTGTTGAAGTTACGCTTCTAAAATAAACTTAGATTTTATACAAGCATACTCTCTCTGCTTAAAACCGTATTTTTATCATTAAAATAAAATTAGATTTATGGTTTTTCGGTGTTTTAGTTCCTTTTACTTTATTTGGTTTCATCAATATCGTTATAATATACTACATTTTGACTCATATATGCTTGGTATTTGCTTAGGTTTAATGCCATATGTACCGGACCGCGAATTAGAACGTTAGCCTACCTGCTACATTGACCTATGCTAATAAGGTACCAAAACCTACTTCTTGTGTTACGCTTGATATCTAAATCCACATTTGTTATTAAATTGTTATCGATACTTGGCCATCGGTTTCTATATGCTAATGCGTGTTCATGCTTTTCACCAACAAGTCATGAAGTTTGGTGCGCTTAAAGACGTGAACAACTTGAAGTTAAGGCCACTCATGGAGCGCATCGTGAAAATAATGATTTATAACTTAGGTAAGTTGTTTTTGTTTGTTATCTTAAAATGGAAAACATGATATTGGGTAATCAACTCTGTGCAATGCCTTTAAGCAAATAGCTATTGGTATGTTGTTGGAAGTCACCAAGTCCTTAATTTTTACACGAACAATCTTTTATCACCGCAAGAGTTTATTGTTTTCAGTGTTTATAAATGCTTATAGACGTATAATTGTTTGAGTGACTGTAATTGGAGTGGTTACTGGGTCGTTACAATTGTTGGAGCAGATGCAACCCTCAACTACCAATGGGTAAGCAAATAACAGTGAGTAGGCTCTATCGCTTTTTATGCGTCGACTTTACAACTCATACTAATAGCCTTTGTGTACTCTTACTATCTATAATATAACATGTCATTATTTGGAGGCTTGGATAAGGTTCTATTAGCAATGAGAAATGAGAAACCCGATCATGTTGTTCTCGATTCTGATTTCCATGCTCATTTTGTCTCTTATCTTAAATGGCATGTTCTCATGGACACAAAAGATAACACTTGATAATATCAAAGATATAGTTAAGTATTATTAACGCCGCCTTTGTGTGCTATCACACCTTTTGGACAGTCATAACTAACTTTACTACATTAATATTCTTCTCCAAGACCCAATCGTCTAACTACACTTCAATAAGTCACGGCACATCAATAGTGCTTCACTTTGGGTACTCATTTTGAAATATTGTTTTGGTTTTCTGGATTGCCTACATAGACCGTTTTACATGTGTTATGTTTGTAGGGACTAAGGAAAGCAAAAGAGTGTCATAAGCTATTGAAAAGTACAATGTGACTTCTTTCATAATAGTTTACGATTATGTCCGACATCATCTCTTTTGTCAGTTATGTTCAATGAAAACATATAGCTCTATTGAAGTTGCAATTGTATTGTATCGATCTTTTATCGATCTTCGATCAAAAGCGAAATTGTATTATATTGTTATTGTGGTTTGGTTCTTTTCATTCTCATCAAGTACTCTTAGATTATTATAATGGGGTCCTCAATCAACATTATTAAATATTTAGATTCTATTGATTCAATGCGACAAGCTGAACTTATTGAATGAAACATAAAAGTGCATAGTTTACATAATTTGGGAATTGGTATAGACCCTTATAGTTTCATGAAGGATCATGTAACTGGTATTTTATAAAGGACAACCACTAGATGGCTCCTTTGGTGCTTTTGAAATATTAATGGCATTTGAATCAACAATAGTTTTTGATTTTTTTTTTGTTTTGGTAGAATGAGGAAATGACTATGTGGAAGCTTGGGACATTGCCTCCTAGACTGATAATCTTGCTTAATGGTATATATGTAACGATGGTTTACATGCTTTAAGAGAACCAATGAATGTTAGTTAAAATCTCTATTATAATTGTGAGTATGCTCCAAAATGCTAAAAGTGAATATTTTACACTGAATATGAGTCCCCTCTTGTGTTCCTAATAAATAACTAATATACTTTTTATTCTATTGCATCTGTGAGATGTCTTTTTATTTATTTTTTAATTTATGATTTGTATGATTGGTTGCAGAGCATGTTGTTTGCTCACGCATCAAGTGTCCCGTAAGCCAACAACTATGATTTCCAACTACTATCATTCCTATTATGGATTTAAGAGAGAACAATGGATCGGTTCATTACTATTTTCAACACTTAGTTTGAATGGTTTAGGAAGGAATGGCTTAATGGATCTACTTTGACCACATAATGCAAGATTTGACTCAGACTCTAACATGATGATTGTTAATTGGTGAAAACAGCTATACTCTCAAATGCCTAATACCACTGATTCTCACTGGCTATGTGGCGGTGGTAAGATTTGAAAAATTGATTTCGTTCTTTAGTCGCTAACAAATGGGTCACCGAGGTAATGGGTCAAGGGGATTGGGTAGTTTTGAATGGCCGCCTGGGTTGAGTCGCCACAAACACCTTGAATTTGACAATAGTTTGCTTTTGGAACAAACTAAAGATAATCCTGACTTGATAAGTCAAAGGACATCTATTAGTTATTATGCCCCTGGGGAATAGTGAGTTTTTTTATATTCAATTCCAGTAACAATTTTTACTAATGTGATAGTTCTTCATGGAGTAAATAATTCTAAAAAATTGATAACTGCTAATCTAATGGTTTGGGATTTGTTAGGAAGAGTGAAATCAATGTTAACCATATCGTTATTTGCACAACAAATTAAGCACCTTTTTGTTTTGAGAACTGGTGGGAAACTACTCCATATTCCTCCAACATTATGGTTAGGAATATAGGCTTTTATTAAAAAATTCCGACAACAAGCTTTGGGATGTTTACAAATCTCTTTGCTTATTCTATTGATAAAAAAATCCCATAAGAATTCACGTAACTTTGTCTACCATGAACCTAATTATACACCTTTACATGCTACTTTTGATAATACAAAGTCTAACAACTTCACGATCACCTTCATACCATATCAAGTTCATTTTATAAAATAGTAAAAGATCAAAGGTCCATATACCAAGGCAATTAAAAATATTTAAAAAGGGTTTTGGAACAACCCGATCTAAATTGTTCTAGAATGAATACTTATACACCACCTCTAGAGATGATGGCCTTTGTAATTGTTGATTGTAACTCGGCTATTTGCATTGGTTGTCATATATTTCCTAATTGTTGCATGTGTTGTACTATGGTCATAAAGCCTTTAAAGCTCACACCATTGACTACCTTAGCATCAAATGAGCTCTCCCATGGATTATAGAAAAGAATAAATTAATTTTGGGTTTTGATAATATATTGCTCAAGGTTGTCGTCGGAGGGTATATATATAAAATATAATAAGAGGTTGTTCAAATCTATTTAAACCGAAACCTTATGCTTACGACTCGAGCTACCATCAACTCATTTGTAATTAGTAAAATCGTAAGAGGTCTTTTCGCATGGGTCAAAATGGCCGGTCATATTTTGTTTGGGTTGAGCCGACCCGTTTTAATCTAAACTTACCCATTTTTCCGAGTCATTTTGTTTATTAAACTCATGAGACGCATTGGGAAAGCAAGAGGTAGTGCAAAGATCATATGGGTCACTAATGTTGGAGATGTTAACCGTTGGGGAGGATGGTAATAGGTACATTCAATGTGAAACTATGAACAAAGATTATATTTCAGATCTATTTTACCTTTTAGGTATGAAACACACACCAGTTAGACGATTGAATATAGATAAATAAAGGAAAACGGTAATAGGTATATTGTGGGTAAATTGTATCAACAAACAAAAAATAATAATAAATGTTAATAATATTATAAAATATATAAGATTTTCATGATTAATATTGTTTATAACAAAATGTTATAAAGTATCTACCTCCTTTTAACCGTATTATTGATTATGGTAACATCAACTATACTTCTTAACCGTTTAATTTAACTTTTAATAACTTTAAACTATATATTTGTAGTACTAAATCCTAAAAAAAAAACACACAAATTAAAGTACCACTGTTTTTAGTCATTAATTGAATTATAACATCAATTATATATCTTAAACCTTTCATTTAACTTTTAATTACTTTTTAGAATATATTTGATCCACAAAACATAAAAATAAAAACCACAAGTCATACCCGTCCATCGGACGGGTTTTGACACTAGTATATATATATATATATATATATATATATATATATATATATATATATATATATATATATATATACATATATATATATATATATACATATATATATATATACATATATATATATATACATATATATATATATATATGTATAGTATAGTATATATATATATATATATATATATATATATATATATATATATATATATATATATATATATATATATACATATATACATATATATATCTATACACATACATATATATATATATGTAATGTGTATATATATATATATATATATATATATATATATATATATATATATATATATATATATATATATATATATAATATATATATATATATATATATATATATATATATATATATATATATATATATACATATATACATATATATATATATATATATATATATATATATATATATATATAGAACGGATCATTGAGAATGTTTTTATTTTGAGAAGATTGAGGTGTTTTCAAAACGGATAGATTTGTAACTTTGATTCATGTTTTTCAAGCGTAAAACTCATTTTAATGTGATTAAAATTCAAAATATGTAAAAAAAGTTTGAATCAATGTTAAAAATCTCTCAATTTTATATATATGTAGAATACTTAATCATCTATACAAATTTAACGAATCATAATCCTAACTCGATTTTAACAATGATTTGTGAATCAAATTTGTGATTTATAGATTCGATTCACCATAAAATGATGTTCACTTGTGAATCAAATATGAATCAGTTTGTTCAAACGTAAGATTTCTCAATCTCGTAAAAACCTTCTCAATGAAACGGCCTATATATATATATATATATATATATATATATATATATATATATATAAATATATATATATATATAAGCTCCTTTTTAAATAAAATACTAGTCATAATTTTTTTAAATTTTTTCTAAAGAAAATGAGAAGTTAAAGTTTTAAATTCTAACTACAAAAATGAAAAATGCTATTTACAATTCTCAACATTTTTTCTTGATTTCTTTTTTTAAAAAATCCTTAAATTTTTTTCATTATTTTTGAAATATCATTCAAACACGTTTCTAAATTTTCAACATTTTCTTAGAAATAAAACCATTTTCTTTAATCTAAAAAAGAAAATAGAGAATTAATATATATATATATATATATATATATATATATATATATATATATATATATATATAAGAGATCCTGGTGGTATAATAAAAACTAAAATAAAGGTTAATTTCTACCACATACTTTAAATGAGAGATTTTTTAGAGATCTATTTTAATAAGGCGATCAATGCTTGGTTGTGGCTTCTTATCATTCTCATTTTAATTTATTCGATCCTAACACTATATATATTTTGCAACTAAACACATTCTAAATTAGTTAAAAGTGAATTATGATCGACCGTGTTATAAGATACTTCCGAGATGCCCTATAAAGTCTTTTGTTGTACGAGAGAATGACAAATTAAAAATGTGCTTATTTAAAATATGAAGTATTCATGGGAAATGATTTTCTTAACTTAAATCGCATTACTTCAAAACATTCGAGACACCCCTAAACAGGTCGTTGTAGCAATTTATGCATGTGTTTAGAAAGTGGGTATATGGTTATGTAATATACTTGTGTTATATTCCGGCTAGCTTGCATGCACATAACAATGCAACATTAAGGTACATTTAGCCAGG
>OU343219.1:66940433-67104888 GCA_910596185.1 Chrysanthemum makinoi
AAAGGAGATTTTAGCCCCTTTAAGCGTTGAACCACACGATACATAGCACAACCATGAACATTGAGATTCCATCCTGCAGTAACCGTATTGCTAAACCCATCTTTATGAACCAAGAAGTTAGAGAATTTGAAGGTTTAGGCAGGCTTAGTTACCAGGGACTACGAGAACACAGAATGATCTGAAATACGATAAGGTTGAAAAATGCCAAACGAGCCTGGAAACAAGTTAGCAAACTTCAGATTGCCCATCACCCGATCAATTTTCTTCAATGTACCAAAGCCTCTTGGTTTTGATTCCAAGTAAAGTGAAGACCGATTATATTAATATCCTCAACCTCTATTTTCGAACACAATCTTTGAATTCACGCATAGCAATGTCGGAGCATAACTACGGGATGAATGATCCTCCAAATTGAGTGCCGCATTAAAATCTCCCAACAAAACCCGAGGCCTAATGCGCTAAATCCAGCATGGCAAACAAGATTGGACCAAAGGGCACGCATGATGAACATAATATTACGCATATACAAAAGAGCAGAAAAAAGTTTTTCTTGTCCACCCAGTATTAACTGAACATGCATAACCTGTTAGTTGAGACATAATCATAACATCAACAATATCATCATTCCAGCCAAGAATAATACGGGATCCCTTGTCACATAGACTACCATTTGACGTCCACACTTCCTGGATGACAAACATTACGACAGGTATCATACACCACCGATGTATCAACATGAGATTCAAAAGCACATACACTAAGATTATATCATTTACCACTGTTTAACCTCTTTTGTTTAGAGAGATGGTTTAAACCCCTTATATTCAAGAGGCGATACTAAACATGAGGACATTCGGAAGCAGTGCTTGCCCCGATTTGTCAAACAAATTACGGTTTCATCATAAACATTTTCAACCTCATTATCATCCTCCAAACCATTAGTCTCATCAACATCATCGTAAGTAGCCAAAGAACCAAACGGGTTAGATGTAGATATATTAGGAGCCAAAATTGGATTACTTACCATAGGTGAAGCATGAGCAGGTTGAGTACCCTTAGTAGCACATCACATTAGGGTCATTAGATGTAGAGTTATTAGGTGAAACACTATTACACGATTAAGTGTAGGACCAGTACTAGTACTAGCAACTCCTTGAGGGTTTGCTAGTGGAAGGAGTATTAACGACTTTGGGTCTATCTTGCATGTTTTTACCAACTGGAACCCCGTTAAAAACCGTACCACTCTTATTGTCTTTAGCATTCCTCTTAGCTTTACCCTTCTTCCCAACTAGTTGAAACCCATCATTATTATCCTCCACAACCGGTGGAGTCACAATTTTCTTAGGACAAGAGTCAACAGAGTGGCCAAAAATCAAACAAACATCACACCTAGGAGGTTTCCACTCATATTCCACCTAATAGTCTCGAAGAGAACCTGGTTGATCCATAAATGGTACACCAATAGTAATAGATTCCTTAAGGGGAGCATGAGAGTCAATTTCAATTAAACAACGGGCAAAACTACTCCTACCCCAAGATTCAATATACATAGAGCTAGTAAAAGAATCAAGCATGATAGGTGTACCAATATGTGTTGCAATAATACTAATACCATCTTCAGAAAATACCTGTAACGGAACATCATGAAGTTTAACCCATACCGGAATGCGAGTTAACTCTTCTTTCATCAAGCGAGTGCTCATGGTCCACTTTTTAAGAATAATAGGACTATTCTTAATCATCCACGGACCTCCTTCAAGAACACCTCTAAACCAACTTGAGAGTCAAACTTAAAGAAAAGAAGCCTTTTCGTTCATCATGATCCGTTTCAAACCATACTTAGCCCAGTTATTACGTGCAAAATATTCAACCACAGGAAATGCAATACGCTTACCAATGAAATTTCCATACAAGGTGTTATCAAATTTAGTGCTAATATTCTGAACCACCTTAAGGGGAATGGACACGTCAACACCATTAAATATATTATCAACTTTAATTGCACGAAAGTTAGACTTACCTTTTGCAGGAGTAAATGTATTACCTTGGAACTGTTTCGAGCCACTAGCCGCTCCAACATAAGATAAAGGTTGCACTTCAGAAGATTGGACGATAGGGCTCTCCGAAGTAGCATGCATGACTACACCTTTAAGTTTACCAGCTTGACTAGCCACACTAATTCCATCACCTTTAGGCAGACCAATCATATCCTCGTCAATAACATGACTTCCCGTTATAGGTCTAGTATCCAAAGAAGCCCCAACAGCCTCATGAACAACAATGTCTTGATTACCCACCTTAGTACCACTTTTAGCTTCTCCAAGAACCTCACCAAGAGTTGGGAACTCAGATTGCACATCACCCGTGTCACCCCAAAATAATGAATCATGTCCAGCCGTTTGTACGTTAGGATTAACACACGATTCAATGTTAAATTCACGATAATAATTCAAAGAATCTCATGTGACCCGACCAGGAGAGAAAGAACCACCAGGAGTTATAGTCGAGGCATCATCAGAAGAAGCAATGTTAGGGTTACGTAAAATCCTAAGAGGTTTACGTGGCTGAGGCTTAGTACCAGCTTCAATCCCTGTTAGTCTTTGCATACGCGCATCCAAAGCTTCCAAATCAACACTAGCATAACCACTCTTTTACATATTGCAAGCAAAAACAAGTAACAAACCAAGAAAATCCAGAAAATAAAGTATAACCACTCTTTTCCATAAGGATAGTCTAGAATGTCTCCGAGAGATTGTGGAAGAGGACTTCTTAAATAAGCCTCTTGATAGAGAAATTACGTTTGCTTGCATTTGTGCCAAAAGATCACAGGAGCTGTTAGAATGTTTAATTGCAACATGTCCTAAATCCTTACGTACCAAAGGTAAAGCTATGATGCCTTTTTCTATGCCTAGTGCCAAGCATTCAAACCATTCCATGCCTAGTTTTAAGAGAGTGAACACTAATGTGCCTTCTAGTAGTTCAGATCCTTGCACATCTAGTTCAGGAATGCAAAAGGTAGTTCAACAAACTAATGTTCCCATAATTCCCTCTAAAGGAGTAATCAGTGACATTAAAGCAAGTGGGTCAAAGCCTCCAGGCAATACCAAGCAAGATAGGACCTCCAAGCTAAGAATGTGCATTGGAAGAGAGTAGAAGACCATCCTAGGAACTTTATGTTTGAGTTGAATAAAACAAATCGTGTTGATTCTAGTATTAGCTATAAATCTTGTAATTAATTAAATTCGATACTATCTTCAAACCATGTAATGATGTCTGCTTGAATTCTGTTACTAATCATGAATGTGGTGTGAATGTTTTGTCTAATCTTTGTCAAGTGCCCAGTTAAAATTGTTAATGAAAAAATTCATGCTAAGAAGGCTAAAAGGCAAAAACGAAAGAAAGTTAGAAAACAGTGGAAACCCACAGGAAGAACATTTAGTAAGATAGGTTATCAATGGATACCTTTTGGCCATATGGATAATCAGTTTTGCCCTCAATCGGCTAAGACAATTCCCACTAGAAAATGGATGCCTATTGGTAGAACTATTCCTTTAAGAAGTGAACATACTTTGAATAGGTCAAATCTGAGACACCACACGCATCTATTCCTAATAATTCCATTGCTTCTATTTCGATATGGATGTTTCTATTTCGATGTGGGTGTTCCAATCACTATTACTAACCAAGTGGAACCCATTTTTGCATGGGGTTCCCAATTATCGATTATCAATTCTTGTGCGTGTTCAAGCCGAGATCGTTCAAATCGTTTTGTGGTACTGGACTCAGTTGTTCCAAGCATATATTTGATCGAGACCGGTCGCGGCTCATGAACCGTGAGTAAATTCATCGGAGACAGTTAGATTCGGAAGCGACCATTTTTGAGCAATTATGGGTTATGGAGATTATTTGGTTGGTAAAAGCGTAATTTCCAGGGTATATTATGTGGAAGGTCTTGGTCACAACTTGTTCTCTGTTGGTCAATTATGTGATTCCGATCTAGAAGTGGCTTTTAGAAAACATACTTGTTTCGTTAGAGAACTTGATGGTGTGGAATTATTAAGAGGTACTCGTGGTTCTAACCTATACACCATCTCTATCGATGACAGGATGAAGTCTTCTCCAATCTGCTTGCTGTCAACGGCTTCTAAAACGAAGTCTTGGTTATGGCATCGTGATCTCGATCACTTGAACTTACCATAAACAACCTTTCGAGAAAGGATCTTGTCGAGGCTTACCAGTTAAAATATGAAAAATGATCATCTTTGTTCAGCTTGCCAATTGGGAAAAAGCATGAAATATGCCCACAAACCAAAACCAACTAACTTTGTAATGGAAGTTCTTCATACCCTTCACATGGATCTGTGCGGCCCAATGAGAGTGCAAACTATTAATGGGAAGAGATATGTGCTTGTAGTGGTTGATGACTTCTCCGGATTCACTTGGGTTAAGTTTTTGAAGACAAAGGAAGAAACTCCGGATGTCATCATTAAACTCATTAAACAACTTGGATCCGACTCAACAAAACGGTTCAAATCGTCCAACCGATAATGGAACCGAGTTTGTTAATAAAGAACATAATGAATTTTATGAAAATGTTGGAATCAGGTCCTCAAGAAGTGTTCCTCGAACTCCTCAACGAGACGGTGTAGTTGAAAAGACAATCGAACTCTTGTAGAAGCCTGCAAGAACAATCTTTGATTTACTCAAAGGTTCTAATATTTTATGGGGCTGAAGCTATTGCCACTACATGTTACACTCAAAATCGATCTCTAATTCACACATCTCATGGAAAGACTCCATATGAACTTGTCAACAATGGAAAACCTGATCTATCATACCTTCGTGTGTTTGGTGCTTTGTGTTATCCAACTAATGACGGTCAAGATTTAGGAAAATTGAAAGCTAAAGCGGACATTGAAGTATTTGTTGGATATGCACCAAGCAGAAAAGGTTACCGAATCTACAACAAGAGAACTAGAAATATCATGGAAACAATTCACATTACGTTTGATGAGTCGACCGGTCAAATGGCTCTGGACAATCCGAGCCTTACGGACCCTTCAAAAGCAGTCCCATTGGTTCATCCCTTGTACCAAATCCTCTCAAGCAGACTCCATATGTACCTCCATCAAGATGATTTAAGAAATTGTTCGATCCAATGTTCGATAAACACTATGAACAAATGCTTGATGAAATGTCAATCCCATCAATAGAGGCTGCTCCTATCCCTGTGAATGAAGTCAACCCTTCAGTCTCAATATCATTAAGTCAAGAAGCGCCTGCTGCTGATCACTCTATCTCATCAACAAATCATCAATCATCGAGTGTACATCATGGAAATGTTTATGGCATCAATGATGAAGTTAATCCCTTTGCTACTCCTGAAGATGCTCCATTTGAAAGCATATTTGCTCCTGAATCATCATCAAAACCATCTTCTTCAGGATACATCGACTTTGCTACTTCAGTCCCTCAACAACAATGACCACATGAACACCTCGAAAATGGACTCATGATCATCTATTGGACAACATTATTGGAAATCCTCTCGTCGGTATCCACCGGAAACAACTTGCATCTGATGCCTTATGGTGCTTCTTCAACTCCGTACTCTCTAAGATCGAACCTAAAGATGTTAAAACCGCCATGAATGAAGACAGCTGGTTCAATGCCATGCAAGAAGAAATTCATGAGTTTGATCGACTTGATGTGTGGGAATTAGTACCTGCTCCAGATTGTGCTATGATCATTGCTCTAAAATGGATCTTCAAAGTGAAACTTGATGAGCATGGTGATGTCCTAAAGAACAAGGCTCGATTGGTGGCTAAAGGATACCGTCAAGAGGAGGGTATTGACTTTGAAGAATCATTTGCTTTTGTTGCTCGTATCGAGGTAATCAGAATCTTCTTGGCTAATGCTGCAAGTAAAAACATGGTAGTCTATCAGATGGATGTAAAGACGGCGTTTCTTAATGGAGATCCAGAGCATCCTACTCTTTTTTATCGTTTGAAGAAGGCTCTTTACGGTTTGTGAATCCAGAGCATCCTACTCACGTTTATCGTTTGAAGAAGGCTCTTTACGGTTTAAAGCAAGCTCCAAGGGCATGGTATAATACGCTATCAAAGTTTCTTCTATCTACTGGATTCAGCAAAGAGCAGATTGATCCTACATTGTTCACCAAGAAGTCATGCAAACATTTAATTCATGTTCAAATTTATGTTGATGATATCATCTTTGCCTCGACTGACCCCAATGAGTGTGACCGTTTTTCAAATGAAATGGGATCTAAATTTCAAATGTCAATGATGGGACAAATGTCATTTTTCTTGGGAATACAAATTTCACAAAGTCCCGGAGGCATTTTTATAAATCAATCTAAATATGCAAATAAGATTTTAAAGAAATTTGGATTTGATTCTAGTGACCCTATTGACACTCCCATGATTGAACGTACTGAACTAGATGAGGACCACTCAGGGATCATGGTAGACCAAATGAAATATCGTAGTATGATTAGATCCCTAATGTACCTCACAGCTAGTAGACCAGACATCTTGTTCGCTGTTTGCATGTGTGCTAGATACCAGGCTAAGCCTACTAAGAAGCACCTTGAAGCGGTTAAACGGGTCTTTCGGTATCTCCAAGGATCCATCAATATAGGACTTTGGTACTCGAAGGACACCGGTATGTCACTAATGACCTATCTGAGATGTTGATCATGCAGGATGTCAAGATACTCGTCGAAGTACGTCTAGAGATGCTCAGTTTTTGGGTGATACGCTTGTGAGCTGGTCTTCAAAGAAGCAAATGGGTACTTCTATTTCCTCTATAGAGGCTGAATACATAGCCATGTCATCTTGTTGTGCTCAAATCCTATGGATGAGATCCCATTATCTGACTATGGCTTTGAATTCAACAAAATTCCTACATCTTTGTGATAATAAAAGTGCTATTGCTCTCTCATGCAACAACGTACAACACTCAAGTGAAAAGCACATCGACATTCGACATCATTTCATCAGGGAGCAAGTTGAAAATGGTGTGGTGGAACTTTACTTTGTGAGGACTGAATACCAATTAGCAGACATCTTCACCAAAGCTCTTCCTAGAGAATGTTTTGAGTTTATCCTTCCACGTCTTGGTCTAAAGAGTTTACAACCGGAAACACTCAAGCGTCTTCAAGAGGAAGACGAGGAGTAAAGGTCTTTATTCATCTATCTCTTGTATATATTTATTAGAAAAAAACAAAATTGCTATTTTGTCATGTTTTTCCTTATTTGATATCATCTACGCTCTTTGTGTTGACATTCAAAGAATGTCACGGGTTTTTAGATGTTCTTCGAATGCATATAGTTTTTGTTAAAAAAAAGCGGAGAAAAATGGTGGTTTTTGTCATTTGAGGCGAGAACCCGTTTTAAATGTAAAGAACAGAGCCATGCTTTATCTCATATTTCAAATCTCATGCTCTGATTCTTAAAATAAATGATTGTTATCAAAAATACAAATGTTTCTCTTTCCAAATATTTTTCCGTCTAATGATTCTTCTGAAAAATATTTGCCATCTAATGAAAACTAAATTGTTTTGAAAATTCCTCGTACTCTATTATTCATGTAAATCATTAGTGCTTATCATCTGTCAAAATCTCTATCTCTCAATCAACAACTTGTGTCATTGATTGAGGGGGAGAATGATTTTATTTGAATTAAAAAGGTTATTTTTCAAACAATTGGCACATAAATGAGCAAAGGTTTATTGTTGAAAAATCAAAAGGAATAATGTCTTATACAGTTGATTCAAAACCTTTGCTAATGTTATGTTTTCAAAAGACTATTATGCATGTTTAATCAATGGAGTTTAAAGTCTCAAAATCTGATCCTTATCAATTAAAACACTTTCATAATCAAGTCACAATTCTCCTTAAAAGCTTTTCAAAATCAATTTAAATCTACAGAGATCACAAATCTCAAATGATTTGATAATTGTGATCGGGGGAGAATTTGTGATATAAATTGGATTTAAACTGATAATTCGATTAATGGTTTCACAAGTGTTTAGTTAACTCTCCTTCCCACATGTGCTAAACGATTTCAAGATTTCCATGCACATGTTGAGGGGGAGCATCTATCTTAAACCACAAAGATGCATAAACGTGATCAATTTACTCCAATGTGTAGTCTTTTCCCCTGCATGTATGTGCAAAACTCTTTCAAAACCTTGAAGCATATATTGAGGGGGAGCAAAACTTTGAAAACCTCATCCTTCCCCAAAATGCTTTATCTACTTGATTTAATTAGGGAAGTGATGTTGATATCTTTAGAAAATGGTAATCAAAGAAGTTAATTCTTCCTCTTGCCTCCGTGTGCCAAACAATTTCAAATACATGATGCACATGTTGAGGGGGAGCTCTTGTTCTAAAAATATCAAAAACAATTCAAGTACAAAATGCTTTGATAATATATCACAAGTATCTGGATTGATTTTCAAATGGTTTTCAAATGGTTCCAATGGCAGACGAACAATACCAAATAGACCGACCAACTTTACTTTATGTTTGGTGATATAAGGATGATAAGGTTAGGTTTTTGTTCCCATGATCCGCTGAGCGGAGGGATCTACCCACTGACAATCCACTAGATAGTGTAGAAGTCCTTAGGTATGATGAAAAAAGGAGAAAAGTGAGATATGGGAAGAGTGTGACTGAGGCCGAGTTAGAACTGGAATAAAACCAACAAGGTTCTAGTTATGAAGTCTCGGTAAGCACTGAAGGGGTTGAAGAATGAAAAAAAATTGAATGTGAAAAGCGTGAAAATAAATAGCACTCCGATAACTCAACCATAGGACAGATACCGGGTTCAATTCATATGCAACTGGTGATTACCAAGGTAACACCGGTATTGAAGACAAGACGTCATGGACCCAGTGGACCTTGCACTACAACTTCCTAAGCTACTCAAGTTCCTCTTAAAAGGACTTGTTTCATTCTCACGGGGAACCAACATAATCTGTCGACTTTCTCTTAGAGATTGTTGATATTGAAGAAGGAGACCCTCTCCCTAGTCTCCGGCATAGGAACCAATTATGCACAATTGAGTCTAGAGCCATGAGATCATCAAATAAATCTCTTTAGGACACTGTCAATGAAGACTCTATGTTTCACAAAATGTGAAAAGAGAGATTAAAACTTATGAGTCCTACGCATTATCCCTGTGGTATTGCTAGAACATTTGAGTGATATGCTAACATATTCACAATGAAGATGGAAAGCTTTCTGGAGCCAACATCAAACAAGCTCCTGGTGGGTGGCATGTGAGATCTATCCAATAGATCAACCATGTGACAATGAGCGAAACAATGGGGCGATTCAATCTTTTGAATCAATCTGTTCAGTTATGGATTGACGAATACCTTTGAAAAACCGGTCGTTGTGCTTAAAACTCCTTTCGTAGCACATCGGTGTACTAATTTCTCACAATAAAAGGTGTTTATGATTGATAATTGATTTTCATTTAAACCTACGTTGTATTGCAAAAACAATTTCTATTGAGCATTACTGCGATTGTTTTCAAATCTCTTTTCATCAATCGGTGAATCTCAATTTCTTTGCCGGTTCACTCACTCCGTGTTGTCTTCTTTGAGACGCTCCGGTTTGAGAACGGCTAGACATTCGCGAAACCTCATCAAGGAAATTCTTGAGAATTATACACGATCCGAGCGGTAATAATAGCGATCAGCGAGGGAACCATGGTAGGGTACCTCAATTCAGAAAGTGATCAAAGACACTTCGTGCTTTATTGCTAATTGTTGTATGCAGTGCGGGCCGGCGTGTAGCGATCATAATGAAGCGGTCAATCCATAGTCGCATGCTCACACTACACATTCATCTCTAAAGAAATCATGATAAGTGCTTCAGCGACTCGATACTTTCACTCCATGCTTACTATCTTTGCGCAAATATGATGAACGGTAAAGCTTCCGCTACTCTGATGAGAATACATCATGATCCAGAATGTGAGGATGCCGGTCCAAATGTCACAAAATCACATTATACCAACACCACAATGGAAGAGTCAAAGATTTATGTTAGTTGATGATCTCAATCTTTTCGAAACTCATCATCACGTGGATCAGTTAAAGACCTCCACTTGAATTTCCAAACATGCAAAACATGAAGAATCAAAGACTACGAGCTACTGGGCAAAGGACTTAATCAAGAATCCTTGAACAATCTAATGTAATATCTATTTGTATTCATTGAGAATTGAGGTGACCTCCCTTAGGGGAAGATTGTTAGGAATTAGAAAATTCAGTCGCTGAAGAGTCGGTCACCTCAAGTATATGTATTTGTTAGAAAGCTCGTAGTCGTAGTCAAGTCATACTATAAAGTAGTTTGTTATGTAACACGTGGAGGGCTGGGACGGTTCTTTACCACTATATGCGATCCACGGCCGTAGGTGGCGTTTGTTTGTAAGAAACTATAAATACCCACTACCTCCCAAGGTAGAGGGTTGGAGCTTCAATACCATTTTCTTTGTTTCATATAGTTCCCAACTCTCTTCCCTTTCTCTCTCTAGAACTTTCTCTCTCTAAACATCTTGAACGCCTCTTATGGTTATGGTTTAATGTGTTTGTGAAATCCTATATCTTACAAAAAGAGTATTTTTCAAACAATTAGCAGGTAATCGAGAAAGGTCTACTCTTGAATAATCAAAAAGAATAATATTTTACAATATTGTATACAATTGGTACAAGACCTTTGTTATTATTATGTTTTCAAAGGATAGTCAAGCATGTTTAATCTTTGGAGTCTAAAGTCTCAAACTTGATGATTTATCGGTTAAATGTTTCTCATAATCAAATCACATCTCCCATCAAAAGCTTTCAAAATCAATTTAAATCTACAAAGATCATAAATCTCAAATGATTTAAAAATTGTGATCGGGGGAGAATTTGTGATTTAAATTGGATTAAAGCGATAATTAGATAAATGGTTTCACAAGTGTTTAGCAAGCATTCCTCCCACATGTGCCAAAGCGATTTCAAATTTTCCATGTACATGTTGAGGGAGCATCCTTTTAAACCACAAAAGTGAAGCGTGATTGATTTGTATCTAAGTCTTTGGTTCCTTCTAATATGTGCAAAACTCTTTCAAACCCAGGTATTGAGAAGGGAGCAAATTATGAAAACCTCATCCGTCCCCAATATGCTTTATCTACTTGATTTGATCAGGGAAGTGATGTTGATATCTTTTAGAAAATGGTAATCAAAGAAGTTAATTCTTCCTCTTGCCTCCGTATGCCAAAATGATTTCAAATACATAATGCACATGTTGAGAGGGAGCACTGTTTCTAAAAATATCAAAAAAAACAATTTAGGTACAAAATGTTTTGATAATATATCACAAGTATCTGGATTGATTTTCAAATGGTTTTCAATTGGTTCCAATGGTCGATGAACAATACCAAATAGACCGACCAAATTTACTTTATGTATGGTGATATAAGGATGATAAGGTTAGGTATTTGTTCCCATGATCCGCTAGAACCGGAGGGATCTACCCAGGGACAATCCACTAGATAGTGTAGAAGTCCTTAGGAATATTGAAAAAAGGAGAAAAATGAGAAAATGGGAAGAGTCGGTGAGGCAGAGCTAGTACAGAATAAACCCAACAAGGTTCTAGTTATGAAGTATCGTAAGCGAAGGGTTGAAGAATGAAAAAGAAATGAAAGCGAGAAAAGGGTGAAAAGAAATAACCCTCAATTATTCAAGAAAACCGGGTTCAATACATATGCTACTTGGTGGTTACTAAGGTAACTGCGGTATTGAAGACAAGGCGTCATGGACCCGGTGGCCTTTTGCACTACAACTTCCAAACCTACTCAAGTTCCTCTTAAAAGGGCTTGTTTCATTCTCACGGGGAACCTACATTGTCTATCGACTTTCTCCTAGAGATTGTTGATATTGAAGAAGGACACTACTCCCTAGTCTCGGCATAGGAACCAAATGTGTACTATTGAGTCTAGAGCCACGAGATCATCAAATAAATCTCATTAGGACCGCATACCATGAAGACTCTGTTTCACACAATGTGGAAAGGGAGATTACATCTCATGAGTCCTACGCATTATCCTTGTGGTATTGCGGAACATCCGAGTGATATGCAAACATATTCATAATGAAGATGGAAAGCCTTCTGGAGCCAACATCAAACAAGCTCCCGGTAGGTGGCATGTGAGATCTATTCAATAGATCAACCATGTGACAACCAGAGCGAAAACAATGGGGAGTCATAATTATGATTCAATCGCGGTTCAGGTTATGGATTGACGGATACCTTTGAAAAACCGTTTGTTGTGCTTTAAAACTTTTTTTCTTTAGCACATCGACTGTGTACTCATATTTCAAAATAAAAAGGTGTTTATGATTGATAATTGATTTTTCCTAAAAACTTCGTTGCATTGCAAAAACACTTCATTGAGCAGTACACGATTGTTTTTCAAATCTCTTTTCATCAATCGATGTGAATCATATTATTTGGTTCACTCACTCCGTATTGTCTTCTTTGAGACGTTCCGGTTTGAGAACAGCTAGAGCAGCTGATTCCTCCCGAACTACCTTCTTTTATTTCTCCGTCACACTTATCAACCGCTTGTGAACGGTCAACGTAGCGAGATGATAAAGGCGGCGGCAGGAGAATGGAAAGTTTACAAGGATTAAAATATCCTTGGATGCGTTTATGTCTGGTGAGCGTGATATTACGAATACAATGACTTGTGAATTGAAAATAATATCGATATAGAAAACGAGAATCGATTGACTAACACTAGGAATGTGAATAGTAATAGCTCTGTCCGCGGCTATATGCGTTTAAAGCGTTACAATCGAGAAACCTAAAAGCGTAAAAAGATATACAAGCGTCGTTTACTAAAACGTAAGCGTATAAAAACAAAGCGAATATAACTATAGTAGGGATTTGCATGTCTTAGCGACTTAAATGCAAATTAAAGGAAATAAAAGGCAAAATATATTAAATAAACGCTATCACTATTTGCAAAATGATGAACGTTTAAAACTTAAAACTTACGTTTAATAATAAACTTACGTAAGCGTACAAAATAAAAAGTAATATCTAAGAAATAAAAGACCTAAAAATATGAAAATGACATTTTTACAAACCTAATGATAAAAGAAAATTATTAGAAAAAGAAAATTATTTTTACAACTAATTATCTAATTATTATTAATTAAAAACTATTTATTAAGTATTTAAAATGCACTAAAATATAAGAAAATACAAATTTAACCTAGAAAAATGAAATTATAACTTAGAAAAATCTAAAATATTATAAAACTAATTTTAAAACTGAAAATATATTTTACACATTATTCTATTTATGTAATTATTTACTATTATTAATTACTAATAACTATTATTGATTTATTAAAAATAATAAATGATTAAAGAAAAATCTGAAACTTTTTACAAAATTCTAAAATAAATCTAGGAATCTAAGAAAAATATAAAAATGATAGCTTATGTGCAAAAATAAGCTAATGGGCAAAAGCTCAAAATAGAAGCTATTACTTTAGCGTGAAAGGTGGATCTTTTTATTTTTTCTTTTTTGGATTAACTAAGTATCTTGATATTGTACATGTTAAATGAAAACAAAGCTGTACCAACTTAACAAATAAGCTAATAAAAACTTATGAGTCAGAATTAAGACTTTTGGCTTATTTGTTGGAACTCAAGCCTAAAATAAGCTTGATATAAGATATACAGATGAAACAAAAGCTAAACTAAGATGTATACAAGTCCAATGAACAAGTATGAAGCAGAGAAAATTGGGCCCGAAATTGGTGTGAGCTTATGGTTTTAGGCAGTCATTTTGGCTTAACTTGGATGGAATGAAGGCTTGAATAAGCACGGTATAAGCTCATGCTGATAAGTGAAAGAAACATAATATGTATATAATTTATATTAACAAGTATGAACAAGCTAGTGCACTGGCAATCACCCATAAGCTTGAAATAAGCTCATAAGCTCTTCGATTACTGAGAAGTACCAAACACCCCTGCGCTTTTGGAATTGGCAAATTAAAATTTGAGTATATGAGCTTGATAGGCCAAATGAAACTTGAGATAGCAAGATGGGGTAGTTGTCTTTCAAAAAGCTTCAACTCAGTGGGGATCATAGATGAGCTTATGAAAAGCTTATGAAGTTGCTAATATTTCGATTTCTCGGTGAACACTAAAATTAGGACAAACAAAAGCTCAATCGGCCACTATTAACAAGCTACAAAATGGAATTTAAACCTTTGGAACCTATAGTCTAGTGGATTAGCTTCAAAAAGAAACTAATGTCTGAACTCTAGATCACTAATGAGCCTTTTATTGGCTTATGAAGAGCTGTAGGTAATGGTTTAAGTTCAAAGATTGAATTTGTTGTGAGTGAAGCGAACAACAAGCTCTTAAAGACTTATCAATTAAGATCATGAGAGCTCAACCAACACTAGGACATTGAGTATGTTGAATAGCCTCACAAGAAGCCATAAATCACAAGCTCAAGCTTGGTGGGGAACTTTTCATTAGCTATTGAAACAACTCCACTTCCTTTGTTTGCTTGATTGGAAGAGGTGAGATGGGACAAAAAGGAAGGAGTGATTAAGCTATGCAATTAAGCTAACAAGCGAAAAATAATCATACACATAATAAAAGGCCACAAAGGCTATACAAAGAATTAAATACACCCGACTAGGGTCAAGTAATGAAGCTTATGCAAGCTCATTAACTTGACACCTAAAACTTGTGGTGCGAGGAGCATGGTTTGGTTGGGTACTAACAAAAAGCTAGAAAATAAGCACTAAATAAGCTAGACAGAAGTGAACTAGTATTTTTGTATTTTTGTTTAGCAACTAGACTCTAATATCCCAAGAGCTTATAAAATGAATCCTACTAATAAGCACACAGTAAAAAGATCTATTTTATTCAAAATCGACCCAAATGAAAATTTGACTTTTAATATTATGATCAAAGTTGACTTTGATCAACTTTGATCTGAATTTAATGACTAAATAAGTTATATTAAGCTAAAAGAACATGAAACTAACAAAGATTAACAACATTTGAGCACATATATAAGGTTTTAGGTCATGACAACCTCAGAATGCTCATAATGAGACGATCAAGTGTCAAATTGACTTTTTATCATGCTACACCCTTTGGTTAATGTTTCCTTTGAGTCAATTTAGTCATATATAGCATATATCTAACAAGAACAACACAATACATGATCATTAACTCAGTTCATCTATCAAATCCAAACAACCCTTTAAACTACTTGATTTTTGAGGATTTCAAAGTGTAAGACTATATAAACCTATAAAATCAAATCCAGAGGTTTAATCATTAAATTAGAACCTTTTTAGCATAAACAAGTAGTCACACATGTTTTACCTAGGATTATCAAAATTGGCCTATAGGCGTTAAACTTGATATCTTGCAACAAGTAATTCCAAAACATAAACAACTAATATTAAGCTATAAAATCATTAACTAGCATCAAATAAACATGAAAACATATGAATTAAAGTGATAGATGCTTAAGCAATAAAATGCAAAAATTGTACAAATGGCTTACAAGTGTATCAAGGCTGAGAACATGAAACCAAGTGACCACAAGTTAGTCCTAGGCTTCCCATGAAGCTCTAAACCAAAGGGCCATCAATAATTCACCACTCCAAGCTTGTACACCAAGAACAGAGAACTTTTTGATTTTTCAATGATTTTACGGATTTTTTTAGTGATTTTTGAATTCTAGCGACTATAAGCGATTAAAGGTTTCTCCTGACTTTAAAGCTTTTTGTCGAGGAGCTTATATGACCTATTGAATCCATTAAACAACTAATGATCAACAAGAATGTAAATGACTTGGAAATTTAAAGTGGTACGAATTGAAAAACTTGAAATGTAAAGATAACATGAGATTAAAAGTGAAAATGAGTTTCATTACACTAATTTGAGAACTAATACAAGATTTAAAATATTGAAAGACATTTAATCTAAGAAAGCAATAAAGTTTAATTAAGCTACATGACTAAGGCTATCCCAAAGTACTTCTTCTCATGCCTCTCTTCCTTCTTTTATAGCTTCCAATGCTTCCACGTGTCCTCTTGAGCAAATCCCACCTTTAGTGTGGCTAATGAGAGAGCTTTGAGTGTATTGGTCATTTTAACCATTTTGGCAGGAAATGCAAATTGACTTGTGGGCTGTGATATCTAGCTAGGGGGGCATGGTGTAGAGGGTTGAGTGATGATGGGGGTGGAGAATAAGGTGAAAAGGTGATGGGAGGTGACTGGAGTTCGCAAAGTGGAAGAAGAAGCGAGGAGGTGGAAGGGATAAAGCAGGTGTAGGGCGGCATTTTCTTTTTTGACTTTCTTTGACCAAGGGTCCAAAATGGGGAGGTCGGTTATAAAGCGGGTCAAAAGGGTATAAAGAAAGCGGTCAAAATGTTTTGACAAGTCTTTAGGTAATAATTAAGACAAGGACTTGACTTGTAAATAAAATCTCCAAGGAACCATTCACGCCAAAATGCAAAGTTGTTCCAGGGGCTAAAAGTGACAAGTATCAATAATTCAAGGACTAAACTTGACATTTTCAATTTTTCCAGGGACCAAACTTGACATTTAATGAAAGTTCAGGGACCTTTTATGCCATTTAACAAAAGATTTATTCAAGGACCATTTTTGACAACTTAGAATATTTCAGGGGCCTTGAATAACATTTTTCTTTATTTAGATTTACGGGGACCGTTTTGACAACTTTTGAAACTTGGGGGACTAAAGCCCAATTATGCAAACTTTATACATTTTCACCAGATTTTTATATTTTTGCATTTAAAACACATAAAACACTTATTTGTGATATTTTCATCATTTTGATGCATTTGAGTGTTTTGGATGTTTTTGCAGTTTAAATGAATGCAAAATGATGAGTATTTAGACCCATCAATCCCCCCTACTAAGATATTGCTAGCCCCTAGCAATGTTTTAAGAAAAATTAATGGATTTCATCTCTTTACCAAAATCCATTACTTACGAGTAGCCAAATGTTTTGATTCAAGTAAGAACGGTACATCGATAACCAAATGATTTTGAGCAATCATCGGCTTTTCGGTTTGATTTGTCTTTACGGCCGTTTGCTCACGGACTAGCCAACTCTTAGATAAATTATCAATATTATCTTTGGTGGTGACTACCAATTATGGATTTTCCACTGCCTTTACCACAAGCCATAAACTTGCGGGCTAGACAACTCTTCACTTTTTAGGATATGGTGAAATGAACACCATACAATTTTGGGCAAATTGCAGATCCTTGATTTGAGATATCTTTACCAAGAGTTTGCTCACGGATTAGCCATCCTTATGTGGGTTAGACATGGTGGAGTGATTACCATTTGTTGTGTTTAGTACATAGTACTTCCACTAAAAAAATTTTAAATTTGGCCATTTTGGGGAAAAAGGGAATTTAAAAGGGTACATTTATGATCAAATTCTTGATTTCCCACAACAAAGAAATGAATATTGTCCTCAATATTCAAAGCATTATCACCGCGAAACTTAGAACGTATAAAGATAACATTACTAGCTAAGTGTAGAAACACAACAATTATTCTCTTTTTTAGTATATACAATTTTCATTCATTTTTTAGATCTATATACAACATGTGGGCATCTCACTAGGGATTGACACGGGTGAAAACCCATGTTAAGCTATTTTTGATTAAGGTTAGCTTTCGACCCGAATTAAAAGTTCATGGGAATTTGAGTGGGATTGCCACCGAGGATTTGGTGAGAAATTGGAGTGTGATTGCCACTCCGAGAATTATGAATGATAAGGTAGGGAGAATCTTTTTGATTTTGACTTATAAAAAAAATGAAAAATATTTTTGGGTTTTTTGTTTTATATAAAAAAAATTGGCTAAAGGAAACCTAAATGAGATTATCAATACATGGCTGATTTAAACCTAATCTATCACATTCCGGAATTATACTAAGCACGATAAATCCTTTTTAGTGTAAACATGGTGTTTAGCCAAAATTTAGACCTAGGAATATCAAGATTAGGAAAATTGACAGTAAAGTGCAAATCAAAGCACAGATAGATTTCAACCAAAAATATTTTTGTATTTTATATTGTTTATATGAAATGAAATGATCGATGTATAAGTAATCACTACCTCCTAGCTTGTAGGGTTTACCACGCTAGCTAATCACTTGTGAATGATTAAGCGTAATAAATATGTCACGACTGACTGGTAGTTGAATGATAAGGTTTAATATACAAACAAGGATAGGTATTTCAACAAAATACAAAATACAAGTCATATCATGCCTACGGCCGGTGGCCTTGAATTTGATTCCTCTAGAACTACCTTCTTTTATTTCCGTCACACTTATCAACCGCTTGTGAGCGGTCAACGTATGAGATGATAAAAGGGCGGCCGGGAAGAATGGAAAGTTTACCAAGTTAAAATATCCTTGGATCGTTTATGTCCGGTGGCGTGATATTACGAATACAATGACTTGTGAATTGTGAAAATAATATGTCGATTATAAGCGAATCACGATTGACTAACACTAGGAATGTGAATAGTAATAGCTCTGTCCGGCTATATGCGTTTAAGCATTACAATCCAAACCTAAGCGTAAAAGATATACAAAGCGTCACGTTTAACTAAAGCGTAGCGTATAAAACAAAACGATTTATAACTATAGTAGGGATTTGCATGTCTTAGCGACTTAAATGCAAATTAAAAGGAAATAAAAGGCAAAATATATTTAAATAAGCGCTATCACTATTTGCAAAATGAGCGTTTAAAACTTAAAACTACGTTTAAATAAAACTACTAATAGCGTCAAAATAAAAAGTGATATTTAAGAAATAAAAGACCTAAAAATATGAAAATGACATTTTTACAAACCTAATGATAAAAGAAAATTATTAGAAAAAGAAAATTATTTTTACAACTAATTATCTAATTATTATTAATTAAAAACTATTTATTAAGTATTTAAAATGCACTAAAATATAAGAAAATACAAATTTAACCTAGAAAAATGAAATTATAACTTAGAAAAATCTAAAATATTATAAAACTAATTTTAAAACTGAAAATATATTTTTTACACAATTATTCTATTTATTATTAATTATTTACTATTATTAATTACTAAAAACTATTATTGATTTATTAAAAATAATAAATGATTAAAGAAAATAAGAGAACTTTTTACAAAATTCTAAAATAAATCTAGGAATCTAAGAAAAATATAAAAATGATAGCTTATGTGCAAAAATAAGCTAATGGGCAAAAGCTCAAAATAGAAGCTATTACTTTAGCGTGAAAGGTGGATCTTTTTTATTTTCTTTTTCGGATTAACTAAGTCTTGATATTGTACATGTTAAATGAAAACAAAACTGTACCAACTTAACAAATAAGCTAATAAAAAGCTTATGAGTCCAAATGTTAAGCTTTTGGCTTTGTTGGAACTAACAAAATAAGCTTGATATAAAATATACAGATGAAACAAAAGCTAAACTAAGATGTATACAAGTCCAATGAACAAGTATGAAACGAGAAAAATTGGACCGAAATTGGTGAGCTTATGGTTTAGACAGTCAAGCTTTTGGCTTAACTTGGATGGAATGAAGGCTTGAATAAGCACGGTATAATCAGCCCGATAAGTGAAAGAAACATAATATGTATACAATTTATATTAACAAGTATGAACAAGCTAGTGCACTGGCAATCACCCATAAGCTTGAAATAAGCTCATAAGCTCTTCCGATTACCTGAAGTACCAAACACCCACAGAGCTTTTGGAATTGGCAAATTAAGCTGAGTATATGAGCTTGATAGGGCAAAATGAAACTTGAGATAGCAAGATGGGCTGGTTGTCTTTCAAAACCACAACTCAACTGTGGGGATCATAGATGAGCTTATGAAAAGCATGAAGTTGCTAATATTTCAACGATTTCGAGTGAACACTAAGAATTGGACAAACAAAAGCTGTCACCACTTATTAACAAGCTACAAAATGGAATTTAAACACTGGAACCTATAGTCTAGTGGATTAGCTTCCAAAAGAAACTAATGTCACAAACTCTAGATCACTAATGAGCCTTTTATTGGCTTATGAAGAGCTGTAGGTAATGGTTTAAGTTCAAAGATTGAGCTGTTGTGAGTGAAAACAACAAGCTCTTAAAGACTTATCAATTAAGATCATGAGAGCTCAACCAACACTAGGACATTGAGTATGACCAATAGCCTCACAGAAGCCATAAATCACAAGCTCAAGCTTGGTGGGGAACTTTCATTAGCTATTGAAACAACTCCTTCCAGCGTTTGCTGATTGGAAGGAGTGAATAAGGACAAAAAGGAAGGAATGATTAAGCTATGCAATTAAGCTAACAACTGAAAAATAATCATACACATAATAAAAAGGCCACAAAGGCTATACAAAGAAGCTAAATACACCGACTAGGGTCAAGTAATGAAGCTTATGCAAGCTCATTAACTTGACACCTAAAGCTGTGGTGCGAGGGCATGGTTTCGGGTAGGTACTAACAAAAGCTAGAAAATAAGCACTAAATAAGCTAGGCGAAGTGAACTAGTATTTTTGTATTTTTGTTTAGCAACTAGACTCTAATATCCCAAGAGCTTATAAGCTGAATCCTACTAATAAGCACCGCGATTAAAAGATCTATTTTATTCAAAATCGACCCAAATGAAAATTTGACTTTTAATATTATGATCAAAGTTGACTTTGATCAACTTTGATCTGAATTTAATGACTAAATAAGTTATATTAAGCTAAAAGAACATGAAACTAACAAAGATTAACAACATTTGAGCACATATGCAAGGTTTTAGGTCATGACAACCTCAGAATGCTCATAATGAGACGATCAGTGTCAAATTGACTTTTTATCATGCTACACCCTTTGGTTAATGTTTCACTGAGTCAATTTAGTCATATATAGCATATATCTAACAAGAACAACACAATACATGATCATTCTTTCAGTTCATCTATCAAATCCAAACAACCCTTTAAACTACTGATTTTGAGGATTTCAAAGTGTAAGACTATATAAACCTATAAAATCAAATCCGAAGGTTTAATCATTAAATTAGAACCTTTTTTTAGCATAAACAAGTAGTCACACATGTTTTTACCTAGGATTATCAAAAATTGGCCTATAGGCAGTCCAAACTTGATATCTTGCAACAAGTAATTCCAAAACATAAACAACTAATATTAAGCTATAAAATCATTAACTAGCATCAAATAAACATGAAAACATGAGAATTAAAGGCGATAATAACTTAAGCAATAAAATGCAAAAATTGTACAAATGGCTTACAAGTGTATCAAAATTTGAGAACATGAAACAAGTGACCACAAGTTAGTCCTAGGCTTCCCATAAAGCTCTAAACCAAAGGGCCATCAATAATTCACCACACTCAAGCTTGTACACCAAGAACACAGAACTTTTTGATTTTTCAATGATTTTACGGATTTTTTTAGTGATTTTTGAATTCTAGACTATAGCGATTAAAAGGTTTCTGACTTTAAAGCTTTTGTCGAGGACTTATATGACCTATTGAATCCATTAAACAACTAATGATCAACAAGAATGTAAATGACTTGGAAATTTAAAGTGGTGCAATTGAAAAACTTGAAATGTAAAGATATCATGAGATTAAAGCTGAAAATGAGTTTCATTACACTAATTTGAGAACTAATACAAGATTTAAAGTATTGAAAGACATTTAATCTAAGAAAGCAATAAAGTTTAATTAAGCTACATGACTAAGGCTATCCCAAAGTACTTCTTCTCATGCCTCTCTTCCTTCTTTATAGCTTCCATGCTTCCACGTGTCCTCTTGAGCAAATCCCACCTCTTAGTGTGGCCAATGAGAGAGCTTTGAGTGTATTGGTCATTTTAACCATTTTGGCGGGAAATGCAAATTGACTTGTGGGCTATGATATCTAGCTAGGGGGGGTGGCATTAATTGTAGAGGGTTGAGTGATGATGGGGGTGGAGAATAAGGTGAAAGGTGATGGGAGGTGGTGAGGTTGCTGAGCGGAAGTGGAAGAAGAAGCGAGGAGGTGGAAGGGATAAGCAGTGTAGCGGCATTTTCTGTTTTTGACTTTCTTTGACCAAGGGTCCAAAATGGGGAGGTCAGCGGGTTATAAAGCGAGGGGTCAAAAGGGTATAAAAGGCGGGGGTCATGTTTTGACAAGTCTTTAGGTAATAATTAAGACAAGGACTTGGACTTGTAAATGAAATCTCAAAGGAACCATTCAGCCAAATCACCAAAGTTGTTCCGGGGCTAAAAGTGACAAGTATCAATAATTCAAGGACTAAATTTGACATTTTCAATTTTTCCAGGGACCAAACTTGACATTTAATGAAAGTTCAGGGACGCACATATTTAACAAAAGATTTATTCAAGGACCATTTTTGACAAATTAGAATATTTTAGGGACCTTGAATAACATTTTTCTTTATTTAGATTTACGGGGACCGTTTTTGACAACTTTTGAAACTTGGGGACTAAAGCTGCCAATTATGCAAACTTTATCGTTTTTCACCGATTTTGATATTTTTGCTTCTAAAACACATAAAACACTTATTTGTGATATTTTTATCATTTTGATGCATTCTGAGTGTTTTCGGATGTTTTGCGGTTTAAATGGTACAAAATGATGAGTATTTAGACACTCATCGCAGCTGAAACCTGTCAAGGAAATTCTTGAATTATACCGATCCGCGAGGCGATACTTGTATGCGTCAGCGAGGGGAACCGTGGGCCGTGTGTACCTCAATTCAGCGAAAGTGATCAAAGACACTTGTGCGCTTTATTGCTTGTTGTATGCTGAGTCGCATGACGTTTGGTGATTAGAATGAAGCGGTCAATCCATAGCCGCATGCTTACACATCACATTCATTTCAAAAGAAATCATGATTAGTGCATCAATGACTATGATATTCTCACTCCATGCTTACCTACGTTAACGCCAATATCATGAATCAGCGAAAGCTTCCGCTACTCGATGATGAAGAAATCATGATCAAGAATGTGGCATGTGGGTCCAAAAGTCACAACATCATAATACCAACACCACAAAGGAGGATGAGTCAGAGTTATGATAGTGATGATCTCAAAGGCTCAAAAATCATTATCATATGGATGGTTAAGACCTCCACTAGAATTATCAAACATCACGGAAAATGAAGAATCAAAGACTATGAGCTACTGAGCGAAGAACTTAATCGAGAATCCAAGAATAATTTAATGTAATTCATGTTTGTACTCATTGTAATTTGAGGTGACCTCCCTTAGGGGGAGATTGTTAGGATTTAGTAAATCCAAGTATTAAAGTGTCGGTCACCTCAAGTATATGTATTCGTTAGGCTTCGTGTCGTAGTTATTTAATTGTAAGTAGTATTTAGTTAAGTAACACCGTGGAGGACGGACGGGTCTTTACCTTGTATGCGATCCACCCGTAGGTGGCGATTTGTGTAAGACTATAAATACTCTCTATCTCCCACGGTAGAGAGTTGGAGCTCATAATAAGATTTTCACTTTCTCTCACTAAGTTCCCAAACCTCTAACTATTTCTCTCTCTAAAACATCTTTGTGTACGCCTCTTGTGATCATGGTTTGATGTGTTTGTGAAATCCAATATGTTACAGGTTATGCTCCATGGGTATGGTTTATGGACTTTGGGTTTTACCCAACTACATTCAATGTATTTAGTCAATGGGTCAAATACTTAAACTTCTACCCATTATATTACCCATTATAATACATATTAAGTATGTATATATCTACCCAATATGTAAACACTAGTTGTTGTACATATACATTACTAAATCATGAAAGCACTATTATTTGTTTAGTGTTTTATATGGAAAATGTAAGTGTGTTAGTAAACTATTGGCTCAAACCATTTACATATTTTATTTGTCTCGTTAAAATGATTTTATGTTTGTTATCGACAAAATATTAGAAGATCGTAAATATAAATAAACGTTTGTACTGCTTATTTGTATTAACAATCTCTCCCTTTTTGTTGATGACAAAACATAAGATTTATTTAAGGAAAAACTAAAATTAAGTAAAGTTTGAATTGGAGTTTTACTTTCTCTTCTCCCCTTTTGTGAAACAAAAAGAGAAAGAAACTAACACCTTGTTTTAAGAAAAACATGTGAAAGAAAAAATATGAAAAATAGAGAGTAAGTGAGGAGAAGTATTCTTGACTTAGCTCCCCTTGACGAGTCCATCCCTTTGTGAGGGCGTCAAGTTAGAAGAAATACTAAACTAGTCCATTGCAACTATGTTTGCAAATGGTTTAGCTCTTTGTGTGAAATATCCCCCCTTGATGATTGCAACTTTGCAAGGAAGACGTCATATAATGTAATCCTAAATGTGAATTATATTGCAAATGATTTTGCAATGTATCGCTTTCACATGAAACTCCCCCTAGCTTAGGGTGTCAAAGTCTTCATGTGTATATTGAAAATCTACAAAACAAAGGTTAGAAAACAAGTATATGATGCATAATTTCCTGCAAAAAAGACTTAAGTTAGTGATAAACAAGTCTTTTGTTGCACGGATCCCACGGTTCCCTCTTTGAAGGGACCCGTCTAAGCAAAACTGAGGGGATCGTCTGTTTGTAAGCATAAGACAACAATGGTGATGCAACAAGTGATGTTTAACATCAAAATGAGATATGTATTAAGGCACCAAACATATTCTCAAGACAATATGGCATAAAACATGTAATTTCATTCAATAAAAAATGCGAGAGATGATCTACATATCCCTAAAACTAAGAGAATGATTTAAACATGAAATATGATTTTAAACTATCTAAGTTAAGCTAAATTCTAGGACACCACTTGAAACCTTAAGCTCAAGGTTGTTTGGGTTTGTTGATCTTGTTGAAATGTTCGAGGAGGTGATAAAACATGAAACGTGGATCTTCACGTACTTCATGTATCAAGCTTTCAACATGTTGACAATGATAACAATCTTTTTCATGGCTCGGAAATGGTGGTGATAGAAAAGGAATGGCTTGAGATGGAAGGTTTGGTTGAGTTTCCACAAAAGAAGGATGAATTTGTGGAGGCATATTTAGAGGTGATTCAACCAAAGGTGGTGGTGGTGAGGATGGTGGTAGAGAGGTGTCTACTTCCATGTGATCGGGTAGTTTACTTTGATGATTCCTCATAATCCAAAAGGGACTATTTGAGGATGACGGAGAAAAAGATACCTGGGCTAGTGTTGATTCAACACCTTGATTTTGTTGCGCTATTCTTTCCATTGAGAATGTTGGCAATGGTGGAGGATGAGATGGCCTAGGAGGCAAAGTCCATTGTAGAGGTGTGGTTATGAGAGTGGAGTGGTGAATGATATGGCTCTAAGCACTAAGGGTGATGGTTTAGTGAAAATAGGAGTGTTTGGTTTAGGGGGTATAGTGATGTTTGGCATTGGTAGTTTTGTGGGAACAATCCTTTTGGGGATTGGTTTGATAGATGGTTCGTGATGGATTGGCTTATCGGTTAAAGGATATTGAGTTGGGGAAAGGTAAAAGTGAAAGATGGAACTCGCAGGATCAACGGGATGTTCATAGGTTTTCAAGAGGATTGATGAAAGGTTGATTCACCATGATCAGATGAGCAGGCTGGAGAGTTACGTGGGAGGAAGAACAAGCTTTCCTATTCTGACGTTCCAACGTCCTCAAAAATTGGTTGGTGTTGTGTAAACATTTGCTATTCTTGAATATTCTTAACTGTTATTTTGATTGATATCTTTTTCATTGTTGCTTAATTCTCATGTTTGGTTTTGTGAAAATTCTTTATTTTGTTTTTAATCTTGTCTTAATTGCATATAAAGGTATTTTACAAAAAGATAAGTGTAGGAAAGATTACATATGTTTTAAGAACATTCATGAACATGAGATTAACAATAATTGAAATTGTATAAATATGTGTGCTTGTTAAAGTCAAATGCTTGTATCGAGTCATAATGGATGTTATGCAGGAATTTTCCAGGTTTTAATGAGGTAATTTTTCCAGAATTTTTCAGAAAAATGCACCAGACCCTTTCTGTCAAGACAACTGGCGGTTAATGGGATTAAATCCCGATGGCATCGGTGCATGTGAAACAGTTATCAGGTTTAGTTTCTATCTAACTAGTGATTTTGGAAACTTCCAATTCTTAATTTTCCAGAAAAACGGAAAACATCCATTCCACAAGCATTATATCTTACTCGCTTTCTAGTATCGTTTTTATATATATAGTTTTACCGTTTATTTTACGTGAGGTTTCGTTACATTTTCTTATAAGTGTGCAGGTTATATTAGACAAGAAGAAGAAATACATATTGGAAGCATCTATTACTTGCTCGTTCTTCTTGGAGGAGGATTTAACCGCAAATTCATACATATCCTACCGAGCTAATCAGGGGAGTACTAGTCTCTTTCTCTTTTTCTATTTTACTTACCTTTCTTTATCATAACTTTGATACTTTCGGGGAACATTGGGGACAATGTTCAGTTTAAGTGTAGAGAGGAAGAATAAAATGGGAACTTAGAAACTATTCACTCATTTGATTTTTGTTTTTTCCTTGGTAGATTGTGTAATATAGTATGAGAAATATTTGTTAGGGTAATTTTAGCATCAAATTCAAAAATTTCTATGGCATTTACGAGTTAAAATTTAGTCTTAATAAAGCGTCTCATGGATAGGAATTATATGAATAGCACAAAAACCGTATACCACTCAAATTTCACCCCAAAAATGTAAGGTTCGCCCCTAGATCTTTAGGAATAAAAGCATTCATCTTTAATGCTTAGTGAGTGCACTGGTAGTATAACAGATTCTAGAACTTGTTTTGTGATGCATTCCGAGATCGCTAGTGAGACTACATTCGTGTAGTTAGGATTAACAAAATGATAAGAGGCATTAGGATAACCCTTTTTTTAAACATGTAGTTTAATTACGTCATCTACATCGGTTGAATAATTTTCCCCACACCTTTACGATGTACTCATCTTTAGTACACAATACCTCTAGTTAACCCCTCAGAGCCTATCCTTTTCGCGGTTCTCGTGATGTTCCGGTTTACGAAATATCAATGAAGAGCATTGATTACAATCCACCCATAAATGTTACACCCAAATCGCCTTAGCCTACCTTGTATGCACTCATCTTTAGTGCATTATTGTAATCATTGTTTAAACCCTTAGTTCAATTATCTAGTTACTTGCATTGTTGCTAAGTCGACTCATATCATTTGTATACATTTTTCGGATGATTGGGACTCATGGGTTAAAGTAATACTTTATGGAGTAACGGGAAAGAACGATAAATTCAAATTCCCTCTGTCAAGTACTCCAAGTGTTTTGATCTTTTCAATTCGGGTCAATTAGTGTTAATGAAATAAAAACTCAAGTGTAGGGATGCTCCAATAAATCCCTTTATATTGATGTTATTGTAGAGGATGGTAGAGTAAAAAGGTATGAAAAAAATCGAAAAAAAGAGAGAAAAAAGAGTAGTGAAAAAAAAATGAGAAAAACATACGGGCTACCATCCTACATCTATCTTTATGTTTATGTTTTTAAGTTTATGTTTATATTTTTTTCAAGTTATTTAGTGTTAGTGAGTCGAGTCTTGGCTTAGCAACCCCATGCTTTACACGCTTTTAACATATAATTTTTGATTTGCCACCACTAAATATCCCTTTAACCAACAAAACCCTTTACTTCCCTACCTTAATCCAAACATTACAACCCTTCGTAAAGACCTCTTAGATAGTTATTCTTAGGTTCTTACGCCAAAGTGGTGGAGGTTTGATCTATTCTCAAGCCTATGCTAATCCATGTACTATGCCAGGTAATGAGTATCTATCTTCCATTTTCTTACATTTTATATTTCATATAAACCCAAGAGATGAGAGAATCCAAACACCAAATGTGAGGTGCTAGTGTATAATTTCCGTGCTTGTTATGACTATTGTGGTGCTTGTATTTGTTGTAAACTATTTTAAACCAATGCTACATGACCCATGGTAGTACAATTTGTGCGACTGGTTATAATGGGTCTAAATATAGCTTGTCGGACTAGGCCAACAAGCCTTTGATGGGCTGATCTTGTACTAATCCAAGTAGTTTGAATGAGATCCCTGCACAAGAAGAGCAAACCGTTAGTCTTACCGTGGGGACGGACCCCACGATTAGACTCCGGTGTGAGAGTAAGTACACATTCTTGAGAGGGAAAGTAGGAGTATGTGTGTGTAATTATGAGAGAGAAAATTGTACCTTGTATGGGGATTAGAGCCCCTTTTGTAGGCGAGGTTTGCCGTTAGGGCTTCCTAGATTCCCGCATATAGTGGTTAGTTGCCGGAGCCGGACCCTTGGCGAATATTCACTGCGTTCGAATATTGTCGCATGCGGTGGATGTCACTACACTTGAGTTGACTAAGCGTTTCACCGTTCCGTGCGTTTTTTCCTTTTCGGAATGCTTTTTTTACCCATAGGAACTGCTATACCATCCGGTCCCCAGTCTAGTATGTGCCTTTGCGTGCGGATATTGTCGCATCGGTGGATTTACTTAGACTACTTCTTAGCGATCGTTTCCTCTTACGTACCCTTAGGCGTTTCTTGACGCTCCCTTTCCTTGGAAAGTGTTTTTTACAAGGGTGTTAATACTCACACCATTTTTACAACGTGGACGGTTTACAACTTTTCATGTTCTGGTTGATTTGACTCTGTGGGCCCTTTGTCTTCTACCGTCCTTTTCCGCGTGATTTTGATTTTGATCGTTGGATTAGATTGCTTTTTGACGAGTGTCCTCCCTTAGGGTTTTCCTAGTTAATCATCGTTTCGTTTGTATAAATACCCCTTATTTTGGCTTTAGCCCATTTTTTCTTTTCTTGCTCTTCTATTGCAAACACTGTTCCTCAATCTGATTTTACCTTTGGCCGTATCTGCTTTCCAAGTTCCTCAGCCAGGTTAGGTTCTTGATTCCCTTTTTCTTTTTCCGTTATGGGTACTTTTTCATCTACCAAATCTAAACTATCACAAAAGGCCCTTGACGTTTACGTGATTATTCAATTTAAGCACTTTGTTCATCGAAATTGCTGGTCTAACCAAAGTATTCATGAAGCGCCAAATGGGAATATCAGTGTTTATACCTGTTTTTTCGAGTTTGCTAATTTTCGCCTCCCTTTGTCTTCTTTTCTTGTTTCAATTCTTGACTACTACCATATTCATATATCGCAGACTTTGTCATTGGTCTTTGCTTAAGTTTCTCGATTTTAGATTCTTTGTTTTGCGCTTGGTATTGAACCCTTAGTTGGTTTATTTAGGTGTTTCTATGTTTTGTCTCAGAAACATGGCTGGCTCTCTTTTAGTAAACGTGTTGATAGCTTTGGCGTTTGTTATACCAAAACCCTTGATTGTATTAAAAGTTAGAACGGTCACTTTTAAGGTTGACTCATTTTGCTTACTCTATTCATCCTTTCTTTGTTGGGGGAAATCTTCCTAAGGATGTCACTCCTAGGGATACTGAGTTTAATCTTTGAACACGTTGCTTCCCTTGTTACTAATGCTTCTTCTTTTGTTAAGTTTCCGGAGCCTTTCCTTTGTTTAGTTAGGTTGAGCCGTAATTATACTTTTGGCGACGACTTTTACCCTGTGTTCTAAGATCAAGAGAAGCAGGGTGAATTTATATCTATGTTTTTCCTTCTGCTAATTTATTCTTGTTTTGTCCTGATTTGCGTTTCTTCTTCGTTTGTTTTCTGCAGCTATAGATTTGTTGTCTTTAGTTAAGAAGAAAAACCCTATGGAGTTGCTTGTTGATACTCGGCCTCGGGAGGAGAATGAGGTTCCTTTGCTAAAACAGACCGAAGGTCGTCTTGTTTCTTTGCCTCCCTCTTACGGTGAAGTTAGGCGTGTAGCTATCGTTGGATCGGAGTTTCTCGATCGTGTGGTGATATCGTCCTGCGACCTGACTATTCAGTTTCTGATGTTGGTTTTGATAGTGATATGGCTTTAGTTTCTAGGAGGAAGAAAAGGAAAGCTAGTATTATCCTTGTCCATCCTCCTAAGAAGGTGAGGAGCAACCTTAACGATTCTGGCAGGGCTTCTACTAGTGGTAAGTCTTCAGAGTCTATTCAGAAGTTATTAGCTCAAAGTTCGCAAACTCTTGAATATTTTTTGAATGCTTTGCCCACTCATTCTTCTTCTTCTCCTTTATTATCAATTACTCCCCTTCATGAAGCTGGGACGTCTACTGAATCTGATTTTGGTTTGCTCCATCTTGATGGTTCTCCCCCTAGGTTTGTTGTTTATGTTTTGTCTTTTTCGTAATTCCTTTACTTTTCTTGCCATTTATTCACTTGTTCTTTACTTGTTTATTTGGTTCTCTGCTCTGTTATAGCCGGATCTGCCGCACTTCTGTCCTTCCTTTTGGGAAGGGAGAACATCCTCTTCGGAATGACTTTTTCTATTGGCGATATTCATCCCGTTGTTGATGACCTTTCGGACCTTGATATCTCAGCTGGGGCCATTACATCTTATGATGATCGGGACTCTAGTTCTTCGCTGGTGTTCATATTCGAATGGAATGTTGCCAAGAGTTAAACTTCTTGGCGATGTTGATGAATGTCGTGTTATGGTGGATCGGTTGGCTCCTCCTACCTTCTTTTCGTTGTTCGTGATATAGGGGTATGGCGTCTCCTTGGTGAGCTTAACGTTGTTGTGTACGACAATTGTGCTTTAGTTGAAGTTAGATGCATTTAGAGTATAATGCTATGGAGCGGCAGCTTATTGTCTCTTTTGGCAAGTAAGGATAAGGAGATTTCGTGAGTCTAAAGTTCTGCGTCTTTGCTTCTTCCGGACATCTTCTCTGTTGTGTCTTTAGCGACTTACTGCTGCGGAACTTTCATCTTTGAGGAACGAATTCCATGCTTGAAGAAGAGCGAAATTCTACTTGCGGTGAGGTGGCAACACTTCAATCATCTCTTGATGAAAGGATTACGAGTCATCTACTTTGAGGAAGTGAAGTTGTTGTTAAGTCTCGAATTCCAACCTTCTGGACAGTGCGTCCGTTCCTTCTTTGGTTAATTGTTCCTCTTGTTTGTTTCCCGTAGCCTTCTAACTTTGTTTTGTTTTGTAGATCACAGTTTTGGAGAGTCATGTTGATCTCATGGCCGAGTTCCTTCCCCTTGCTTTGGAGGAAGAATTTTGTAAGATTCAGGATGCTAAGATGGTCGGACTTATGCGGAAGGTTGATTCGGCCGTTGCTGATTTATATGCCTTGGCTAGTCATCTTGATGGGGAGTTTTATCCTCGATTCCTTACATTGTTGTCTAGCCGTCGCTGGTTGTTAACTAACGGTATGCGCCTCGCTGTGTTTAAGTGCTTAAACTCTCCGGAGTATACTACGGGCAAGGAGTTATTAAGCTGCACGTTGACAAGGGTATGCAAGAAGGCTTAGCGGCGGGCATTATTCATGGCGAGGGAGAAAAGTGAAGCTTCGTATATAATCCCTGCGGAAGATCACTATGTTTCGCCGTGAGGACCTTTGAAAATGTGGAGTTTCTTTACTCTCAGGTGCTTAAGTCCAGCAAGGATCTTTGGTATTGCGGAAGTTATGGACCTTCTTCGTGTTGATGGGCCTTCCGAGAATGCTCCTATGATTGCAGGGTTACAGCCGGATCTTGAACAACTCATCATTCCTGATTATGATTAGGGTAGTAATCTTTGTTGTTGGTAGCAGCTCTTTGTCTTGCTCTTTGGAGGTTGTTCAGAAGAGAGTTGATCAGGTTAGAAAACACCTTGGTGCTCATCGGTTATCTGTTGTCGATGTTTATAATTCTTCTGTTGATCCTTTGTCCGCTCGTAACGTTGTGGGTGCGGAAACATCTTCGGCTAGTGAGTTAGCTTCTGCTTGCACTACTTCTTTGCCGCTTGTGCCTCTTCCTGTCAAAACCTCTGATGTCTCCGCGAGACCTCTTTCTATTGAAGATTACGATGTTGGTGGGTCAAGCACCCTTGTTGAGGTTGTGAAGGATCCGCATAACACGCTATGGTCATTACGAGTTCCAAGTGATGCCATTTGGTTTAACTAACGCACCTGTAGTATTCATGGATTTGATGAACCGAGTATGCAAACCGTACTTATACAAGGTTTTGATCGTGTTCATAAAAGATATCCTCATCTACTCCCACAGTTGAGAAGAACATGCTGAACACCTGAGAATCATCTTGGAATTGCTCAAGACAGAACAATTATATGCTAAGTTTTTCAAATGTGATTTTTGGATCCAGAATGTGCAATTTTTGGGGCATATCATCAATAGTCAAGGCATTCACATAGATCCAGCTAAGATCAAAGCAGTATAAGAATGGGCTTCCCCTACCAACCCTATAGAAATTCAACAATTTCTAGGGCTGGCTGGTTAGTACAGAAGATTCATCGAAGGTTTCTCAACGATCGCAAAGCCTCTAACAGAATTAACGCAGAAAAACATGAAGTATGAATGGGGAGAGAAACAAGAGACAACTTTCCAACTCTTGAAAGAACAGCTTTGTGAAGCACCCATCTTAGCACTACCCGAAGGAAGCAAAGATTTCGTAGTGTATTGTGATGCATCGCACCATGGTTTAGGAGCAGTGCTAATGCAAAGGAGCAAAGTAATAGCCTATGCCTCACGACAGCTAAAAAAGAACGAAGAATACTACACCACCCATGATCTGGAGTTAGGAGAAGTAGTATTTGCTCTTAAGATATGGAGACATTACTTGTATCGCACCAAGTGCACGGTATTCACGGACCACAAGAGTTTGCAACAAATTTTTAATCAGAAGGAATTAAACATGAGACAGCGTCGATGGTTAGAGTTGCTCAATGATTATGACTATGAAATTCGCTATCACCCAGGGAAAGCGAATGTTGTGGCAGATGCTTTGAGCAGAAAAGAGCGTATTAAACCTGTAACACCCCAACCCGATACGGGTCAGAAGGCCACATTATGGTGTCATACAAAGCATATAGTAACGCAAGCGGAAGTCTTATCATACAAATAAAAATAAAGTCATGAACATCATAACTCCAAAATGATAAATACAACCACAAATCCAAAATAGAAATACAAATCAGAAACATAAATCCATAATTAAGTGAAACATCAAAATAGGGTAGGTCTTCTAAGTTCCAACTCTCACTCTTGCCCATAGCCCTACTAGAACCGCACTACAGAAAAGAAAAATGGAAGCTGAGCTTACAAAGCTCGATGAGCAGATATAACATAAATCAAAAGCTAAATATAACAAAGATCTGAAACAAATCAAAATGTAATAGCGAAATAAATAGCGAATGAGCGGAAAGGAATGAGTCGGTGAGAAACCTATGAGAAAACATCATAACATATACCCACCAAGAATAAAATCAAAGAAACCTCATAGCGGATAGTACATCTCTGAATACATACAAACACATACAACTACTCAAACATTCAAAGAATCACATAAAAGATAAAAAGCAACATCATAGATAAACATGTAACCAAATATTGTAAGAGTATATCAAGCGTGAACGGAGCAACTAACAATATGATATGGAAAAACAAAGCGAGCAACAAATCAAATATATATAGATAAACTATACTCTATAAGCAGGCAAGAAACCATAGAATATAGCTCAAGAATGGCAATCACTCAGACGGATAAATAACAACGACAAGTTATGCGGTCATCATACCAAGTAGCATCATCGGTAGTAATACTAAGCAAGATTATAACATGGCAACTAAACGAGCAATAGGTACACCCATAAGTCAAATCAATTTACGTCGACAAAAGAATCATAATGCGTAAATGTAATCATGGCAGATCAATAATTAGCAAATAGTACATTAAATGATAATTATAACTTAAGAAGTAAATATATAAGCACATCACCAAAAGCCGCTAAGTCACAGATTTACATAAGAGCATGGCATCTAGACAAATCACATAAGCACATCTTAACATGGTAACCGGATAATTTCATACTAGCATGGCAACAAGTAATTCAGGTAATCACATATATCGGCATGGAGAGTAGGCAAATCACGTAGTCATACATCAACATAATAAACAAGAGAATCACATACTCATGTCATAGCATTATAAGCATATGAATTAAAAGTCTGATAACATAAGTTTGGTATTCACAATGTATGGAATGAAAGCATCATAAAATCAAATAACAATAATACCACATAGTTGTTGGACGGACTAGATAAGGATTCTGAATGAACAAAAGGTCAAGCAGTAACGGAATGAAGGCATACGTATCAAATGAGCAAAAGCTAACAAATCCAAGTGAATGACAAGTCATAAGCAAAAGGATCAGGTCAAGATGAGAACATAACGAAATACCAAAGCCAAAGGTGTTCAACATGCCACATGGAGAACACAACGAACATATGAATACATAATCCAATGAAGTATAATGAATCACAAATGAAAGATGCCCACGAGCAAGTAATCCTATCGTCGGCATGCCACATGAAGGACACTACTTACAAAAGGGTCGGGGAGGGAGACCTCACAAGTACCAAAGTGCGAGAGGGGGTGCAAGCACGGCGACCCAAACGCCAAATCCATACAAATCATGTCAAATCATATCAAATCATAAGCCTAGGATGCATCCATCGCCCCGTACATGAGGCAAAATGTACCCGTTAGCTAAACGGTATACATATGCGAATAAGGCGCCACAAATCTCAAATCATATCATATCAAATCATAATGGGGACGCCGGGGACTAATCACACCGCCCCAGATAGTGTCATGCCATTGGTGCCATCAATGACATGGCCATGGTACTGATTTCTAAACCAACAAAAAAACCCTAAAATTCTCTCCCCAAGGGGGCGATATCCGGCCACCCCTCCCCCTACTATTCCGATCCCTTAACCACCATGTAAATCGCCTCTCTATCATTCCATGAATGATATGCAATCGTTTTGATGGTAGTTATTATCTGGGCAGGGGTGTGTCGTTGCTATTTATTCATTACATCATGATATCGTCTCTAGTTGGAACCCTAATCCCTAAATCGTTTTTCTGTTATGGAAATTGTTTTGGGTTAAGCTTTGTCCTCATAAACCGATCTCTTAATCGGTTATTATTATTTTTAGGGTTTCGATTTTCTGCTTATTGATTGTACCATGAAACCGACAATCTGAGTGCATATTTTTAGTCGGTTTTAGGTATTTAAACCTTTAATGATCTCTTATTGAATATCTTGAATCGTTGGGTCTTGATTAACCTTACATGCGAAACCCTAATTTTAGGGTTTCTTATTTTTCAAGACTTGGTTAATTTGTGATGGCGGTATGCTGATGGATGCTTATACGATCGAATGGAACCCTATTTTTAGGGTTTCGTTTGTTATTTTTCTTCGCTGGTTTGTGTTAATCATATCGGTGTGTAACTATACATGTTAACTGTGTTATGGCTATGTCTATCGACTACAAGTTCTACAGTTTGTTGGTAAGATCGATATGGGTAGTGTTATGAGTGTGTTTGTAAGTGGGTTATGGGAGAGAAGGACGTTGGTTATGATTGGGTCATCAATCGGATCATATGGTGGTACATGCGTTAGGGTTTCTTAACCCTATTTTTGTCTATGGTGATTGTTTGTTCTGCTACTAGTTGTGTGTGTAGAGGACGAATCCTTCGTGTTGATGAGTGGTAGTTGTGTCTGACGAGGACGAATCCTTCGTGTTGATGAGTGGTATTTTCTAAAAATTTCGTGGGGGATTAATGCTCTAGGGGGTGTTAGTTGTTTGGAGATACAACTCTTGACATGTTTTGCTACGGTTGCAGCTGGAAGTTGGTGTCACTCGCGGGTCAAGCAATGACGACATTGAAGACAGGGTGCTCACTATGGAAGTGGTTCTTTTGAACCCGGTTCTTTTACTATGCTCGGTATCACATTGGGGTTGTTGGTTTAGCATTTCAACGCTGCTTGTTGGAGCGAGTTTTAAGCTTTTGCTCTATCCGTGGTTTAGAGTCTTCCATCAATCGTTGTGCGAAATTTGTGAACCCGACTCTTTTTGATTACATGATCATGGAGTTGATGTGCGTTGGTTTTATACGTATTTTATGGGTTTTCTTATTGGTGTTACATTTTGCATCTCAACATACACTTTTGGAGCGAGTTAGAACTTCTTGCTCTATCCGTGGTTTTAGAGTCCCCACCAATTGTTGTGTGAAACTTGTGGACGATACTTAGATTGAGGACCATGATATTGTATATTTGGACGACGCTGGAAGTTTGGACTACTATGGTGATTTGAAGATTCAAGTTTTTTTACTTGAAGTGCATGTAGTTTTATTCTTTTTATCATTGTAGTCTGATGTTTAGTTATAAGTGTGGTATGTCACACTTATATTGTCGATTATAGGAATGATGTGCATTCTATAGAAGAGTCTGTAAGTGTCCCAAGGGGCTGAGATGAGGATTCACCCTCATCCTTTGTACTTCAATGTTTTTTGGCGTAATATACTTTACCGGGGTGAATTAACCCTTTTACCCAAAAAAAAAGACATGGCCATGGTACCTCCATGGCTAGTTGGCTCGTAACAAAAGGGGCAGAAGCATTACAAATCATAATCATATCCAAATCATACTGAATCATAAGCGTACAAATCATGGCAACTGAATCATATCATAACATATCATACTGAAATCAAAATGGAACGAATCATATCGAAGAATCATAGCATACGAATCAATTCAGAAAGCAAACAAAGGATTATCATAGGGGAATCATAGCAAAGGATCATATCAAAGGATCGAGCGATACAAAGATATCCCTCTTGAAAGGGAAAGAATATATGTACCTTAGCACAGCAAATCAAACACTTGAACGCACAAAGAATAAGTTAACCCCTCCTTCGCGGATCTACATAACAATGATTTAAGTTTTAGAAACTATTTATATTCGTCATTGTTCATATTAAGATTTCATTATATTTTTAGAAACTTTTTGTTTTTAGTAACTTTCCGAATCAAATAACTTTCATATTTAATAAGTTTCCTAAATTAGTAGCTTTAAGGTTCATATCCTTAATTAGTCAATGTAGAGTTAAATATAATAACTTATAATAATTGAGGGTTTAAAGTGTAACTTATTAAAGTTTAGGGTTTATTAAGACAAATAACTAAATATTAAACATTCTATAATATTTCTATTATAGTCTAAGGTGCAAAGTGTCAATTCATGATAAATCAAGGTTTGCATGTGACCATTCTTAAAGATAAGGGTTGAAAACGAAAATATCACGTATTTAACATGTATTCATTTCAAAACCATGCGTACAGTAGTACCATTTCACTTGTTTTCCATATTTTGACATGCCGACTTGGAGCTTGCTATCGGTTCAAACGGCTTACCAACACAATTAGATAAAGACGTATAATGATTAACCCCCGACTTTATTTTCCCGAAACACTTGCATCAAGCCGTAAAACGTACCCATAAATCCCGCGAACACCCTCGAAAATGCCCCTTTAACCATGTATAGATACCTTACTATAACTGTTTCAATACTCGTATAGCTAATTTGTTTGCACTCGACATGTCTGTTAGTATATGGTCATGATTTATACAATGTTATTCGTTTTCCTGTTTTCGTAACTGAATGATAGCCATTCAATAGAGTTTTTGCTTACTATAGTATCTATCTCTAGCTTCTTATTCGACCAAAATAATATTATCACAGATTCATGCCGCAACTACAACGAAAACTAATTTCACATCAAATACATGCTAGACCAATATAATCCTAAATCTTTTGACCATGCATACTACTACAATCTGATTCCCCTTTTTTTATTTTATACAGACGCATGTACATCTACTTGCTATTTGACCCATGATCCATATTCAAATGTATGCTCTAAAAAAATATCAAACGTTTCGGAAAAAAAAACAACTTAATAGAGATTTAATATGTTATACATTTCTTTATTTCATGCAACTTCAAGGTTCATACGTATGGTCATATTAAACGAGAAATATTAGTTTTAGTGTTAAATTGGTGACTAGTCGTATAATGAAAGCGTCAAAGCGAGGAGAGTGTTGTAGGGAAATACCGTAGTCGGACTAACGAATAGAACAAGAGACAAGGAACCAAGAACCACCACCTTCAAACTCCAAAGCACACGATTACACAAAAAGGAAATCACTACGATCGCCACAGCTTGTGTGCCAATGCCGATCACCACCCTTTACATCGTACCTTGATCTTCTTAGCAATAGGGAGGACAGCCGAAATGATAAGTATATTTAGGGTTTTGGGTGATTGAAAAATGTGATGATTTACTTATGAAATGGATAATGAATGAGGGCAAAATAAAAGGGAAGTGGCCGATTCATATGGAACAGTTTGGGTGACCAAATCTTATCAACATTTCAAATAAATTTTATCATACCCACGATGTGCATGTGTGTACCAAAATAAAATTTGTACTTGGTCCAACAAGCATAGTTAATGTATGATAGAGTTTGAGCTTAGAAAAAAAAAATAAATAAAAGTATGACAATTTCACCATATGCTTATAAAAGTTCGAATATCATACGTATATTTTAAAGTTGTATCACAATTTATTAGGTAAAAATTTCGAATGCGTATTTTCAAGTTTCTGGTTGTTATAAAACCCCTCCGAGTTTGATCATTGGGAATGACTATTTGTTCACCACTCCCGTCACAAATTCTCCAAGCACAATTTGAAGCCCTTAAAGAAGAAAACCGAACCAATGAAAAGATTTACAGCATGCCCGAAAGTGGAAATGGTTTTGTGAAAAGGTCAGACGGAATGTTGTGTTTCAAAGAAAGAAGTTGGGTTCCACTCTATGGAGGTATACGAGACCTCATCATGCATGAATCCCACAAGTCGAAGTATTCCATCTACCCCGATTCTAACAAGATGTACAAGGACCTTAAGAAACTCTATTGATTGCCAAATATGAAGGCCGACATCGCTGAGTATGTAGAAAAATGCTTGACTTGTTCTAGAGTGAAGGCAGAATGCCAGAAGCCATCAGGATTACTCACCCAGCCCGATCTTCCAGTATGGAAATGGAAACGAATTACAAAGGACTTCATCACCAAACTCCCAAAAACATCCACCGGATTGGAAACTATATGGGTTATTGTAGATCGAATCACGAAGTCTGCACATTTCCTACCCATCCGAGAAAGTGACAAAACAAACACCCTCGCGCAATTATATCTCAAAGAAGTAGTGGCCCAACACGGAGTACCTATATCCATCATTTCAGATAGAGATACTCGATTCACCTCCAGGTTTTGGCAGTCATTGCAAAAATCCATGGGCACTCGCCTAGATATAAGCACTGCATGTCACCCCTAAACTGATGGGCAGAGTGAAAGAACGATTCAAACCATATAGGACATCTTTGAGAGCATGCGTGATTGATTTTGGAAAAGGTTGAGATAAACACTTGCCATTGGCAGAATTCTCATACAACAACAGCTATCATGCCAGTATTAAGCTCCATTGAAGCACCTTGTATAGCGAAAGTCACGATCACTGTTTTTGGACTGAAGTAGGAGAAATACAACTCACTGGTGGAGGCGATTCACGAAATGGTGAAAAGATATTCAAAATCGAGCGTCGGCGCAGCTGCAAGGACCGACAAACGAGTTATGCTGAAGTAAGACGAAAACCAATAGAATTCCAGATAAGAGACAAGGTTATCTTTGAAAGTATCCCTCTGGAAGGGAACAGTGCGCTTTAGAAAGCGTGGAAAGTTAAACACCCGGTACATTGGACCATTCAAAATCCTAGAAAGGATTGGCCTAGTGGCTTACCAGCTAGAGCTTCCTGTAGAGCTCAGTAGAGTGCACAATGTCTTTCATGTGTCAAATTTAAGAAGTGCTTATCCGACAAATCTCTCGTAATTCCACTAAAAGAGATACGCCTCGACGACAAACTCACTTTCACCAAAGAACCAGTAGAGATTATGGATAGGGAAGTGAAACATCTAAAACAAAACCGCATCCCCATTGTTAAAGTTTGATGGAACTCCAAGTGCGGACTCGAGTATAATTGGGAGCTTAAAGATCAAATTCGCGCCAAATACCCACACTTGTTCCTGTAAATAACACCTACCAATCACCACAAACTTAAATTTCGGGACGGAATTTGAATGACGGGTAGGTACTGTAACATCCTGTAGAAATCTTTAGTTATTAATAAACGTTAATCAAGGATTAATTATGTATTACTATTCACACTCCCATTTTTAGGCAAAATTTAAAACTTTTTGCTTACACTATGCAGCAACGAATCAGTATATGTTATATGATTCACATTTTCCTTGGAAAGAGCTCACACGCATTCCAGGATATTTCAGATTATGTACAAATCAAACCTGTATATCGTTTTGATCACTAGAACAACCCAACAAACTCACAACCCCCCCTCCCCCCTTAGGTCCCATATTTCTCTAATTGGGCCAACAACATCAACTTAAGCCCATTAACAACCCTTGGGCCCAACTAACACACCTAGCCCATTGCTAAGCCCATTTAGCACCAAACGGACCCAAATAACCTACAATTGGGCTTAACCAAAACGCAAGCCCAACCCAACGCCCATTTACGTTTATAAACTTAACATATACATGACGCACATATACATTTACTTTGGGTCTTTTATTCAAAATCCATACACACAGCGTATGAAGAAAAATGCACCACCCAATTCCAGATACTCCAAAGAATCATGATCGACCAAAATACATCACATATACGTATATATGAACAGTGAACCAAGGCCAAAGCAAAGAAAGGTTAACCAAACTCTAAAAATGTATAAGTAATTCAAAAGTGATCCAAATCATTTTCAACTTATTTATAAGCCCTCCTAATCACTCACAATGTATTTCAAATCATGCTACTTGTACTCTTGAGCCTTACTCGACATCTTTGAAACCTTAGGACTTAGATCGACACATTAGAAGTCTTTTTGGACCCTTTGGACACTTCTAAACCCGACACGCCCTAGTAACATTTCCACAAGACTTCAAACACCAAACCAAACCCTTGTAACCTTGTATACATGTTTTCCTTCGATCATAAGTACCCAAATAAATCACCAACGTCGGTTCTTCTAGATCTTGTGCTTACTCACCCAAAACCGAAGCACATAAACACATTCACATACATACACTTGTATTGCAAGTTGTAAAAACTCTAAAGTACCTACCCCCTCCCTAGCTACTTCCCTATTCATTTATCTCTTCCCTTATTCCTTTTGTCTCACCCCACCTTGTCTCAATCAATCATATATACTCCCATGTATACAAGCCTCACGTACAACTCAAAACACAACACAAAATACACCCAAGTTATTTTGTTCTTGTCCCCAAGCCGAGAAGGAAATGCCAAAGATCTAGGTGATCCCAAATGTGACCAAGCCATCCAAGAAGCTCACCCAATACCTTGAAGTGCTAGCAAACAAGTCACAAGCTCAACTCACCCCCTCTCTTTGTCCACAGTCGTGTTCTACCCACCTTTTTAAGGTGTTGGAAGTCCATTTCCAACACTTAGTTAAATTTCAATATCTTAAATCACTTTACAACTTGTGCGAACCACTCAAGATTTCCTATATTTATTGACATCTCTCGTTAAGCTTAAACCAAACCAATATACTCACTTGATTCACAACATGCCTAAAAATGAAGTTGTATATTTGTTTTACACTCACCTTAACATATGAACACTCAAAATCACTCAACCCTATTGTCACTTGAACCAAATCATGAACTTGCCTAAGTATATAAATGAAGTAAATATGTATATGTCGCTTAGGAACAGCCTCATAAAAACATGTTCCCACGTACATAAATCCACACAAACTGTTTGGATCATTTCTTTATACATCAAATAAACAGACCATGCTTCTAAATCGCTTACACAAGCTCATTTGATGTGTTCCACAAGCTAAATGCTTAGCTCACTTTCACATTCTTTGAAAAGCTAATATGAACACATTGGGCCTTAAGGCCTAATGAATTGAAATAAGAAATTCAATAATAAGCTGACATAAGCTGAGGTGAAAATTTTAATAAGTCCTTAATAAGCTCATAAAATATTCCACAAAGCCTCACATCCATTGGGCCCATAAAACACTTAATGGGCCTTAACAGTTTGTTAAAGCACATTAAGCACAAAATAAGCTAAAAAGCTCACGTTAAGCATTTAAATGAGCATAGACAAGGTTGAATAAGCTTTTGGGAATGTGATAAGCTAAAACAAATGATAACCTAAGCTAAAAGTGTATGTTGGACCAAAATTGCAAATTCTGTAAAGTTGAAGGGTCGAATGTGTCAATTTTGAAACTTAAGGGTCAAAACTGCCAAATCAGGAAACTGAGAGTACAAACAGAATTTTTGAATGTTTTCGAGTCAAAAATGAGAATTTGGAAGTACATGGACCTTAAATGTACATTTAAAATGGAAAAGGACTATTTTTGGAAAATATGTAAACACATAGACTAAACTGTCAATTTGATAAAGTTGAGTTTAAAAGGGTAATTTCAGTAAACTGAGGATGATTATTGACTATTTTGATACTATGAGTACAAAAATATCACATTTTATTAACAAAGGACTAAAAGTGTAAACTTGTAAAGTTAAAGGACTAATTTTGTAATTATTCATAAAAGGGTGTCAAAACTGCCAAAATGGTAATTTATGGATGGAAATGAAATATTTAACAACCAAGGGTGGTAAAATGTCATTTTTGATAATTGAAGTTAAAAATGTAATTATGTTAAAGTTAAAGGACTAAATGTGTAACATTTCATAAACATATATCAAAAACTGTCATTTTGATAACTTGAAGGTAAAAATGGTAAATAATTGGAAACATTTATGATAGTAAACACATTTAATTACTTGGGCCAAAAGTGTAAATATACCAAGTACAGGGATTAAGAATGTAAATATTCCCCGTATGGGTCAAGAATGTAAATTTCTCGTAACATGAAAATACACCCAACAATAATATGAAATTACACACCCACACATATGATACATGAAGCCTACACTAAAGAGATAGCCAAAAATTATGTTTTTCGCTTAGACATTGTAAGCATATCAAACACCCATCAAGGAAAAACCTAAGTTATTCCCTATTCTTCAGGTTGTGTGTTAGAGCCGTTTCCGAATTGCACTTGATATCGTTTGCCTATCTACACTTACCCCCAACCAAGGTGAGTTCTAGTCTCACTTTTTATATGCTTTACAAACCCGTGGGGAGATGCATGCTATAAACAGAACACAAGTATTTTTTTTTTTTTTTTTTTTTGGGTATTTTACCCCGGTAAATATATAACCAAAAAATGTTAAGTACAAATGGAATGTGGCAGAAGTACCACATTAACCTCAAGCTAAAGCTTGATAACTAGTGTTTATGACATGCCATAAACACAAAGAACCTAGCTATACATTAATCATCTAACCAGGCATAAAACAAGAAAAACTTGTAACAAGCGAGCATCCCGCAATCACCATACACATAAAAGGAGCAAGACGGCCCAGGAAGTTTGCCTCATTAAAAACCCTTTCCAAGAAAAACCCCGAAAGGAAAAACCTTGGAGAAGGGAAAAAGACTACAACCCATTCCTGGCACTCCCTTTGCGAAATAGATAAACATTGGAGAACTTCCATTAAGACGTTGAACAATCCGCAATAATCACCGATCCAGGTAACTTCCATGTATCCAAAATCCTTCGAATCCGCATAGACACATTGTTAAGTATGCTATCCTGAACACAAGTATTTTTATGTATGCTATCAAGAATGTTATTGCATAAGACACATTGTTGCCCCTTTATAAAGCCCCTCTTATCGTGAACCTTAGCCACTTGCCAGTGAACGTGAATACTGTGAATAGATCTATTGGAAGTTGACAACCCATTTGAGCTAACTGGATAGATAACCTTGTGTTAGCCAGATTGATAGCCAAATGCACATTATTTGACTTATACTACAAGATGGCAAGCTCCTACACCGTGGGCAGCCTTATATTAACACACACATTAATGTTGAGTTCATGAGGCTTATGGCAATATACATATTGATTTATTTGAATAATTTCATCTTGTGTTCAAATGATTCTTATTACAAACACTATGGATTCACTCAACAATTTTGTTGACTTTTAGCATGTTTACCTCAGGTAATTGAAGCAGGAAATGAAGGCACGGAGTGGGCATTTTGACCAAGAGTCATTGGTGTAAACAAATTTATCAGTCATCACAAACACTATTGTCATTTTATTTTGCTAAACATTGGAAACGCTTTTGCATTTGAATTAAATAATTAATGACTTTTAAAAACGTCTCTTTTGAGTCATTTTCTATGATTATGACTATGATCCTCCCCGTAATACCCAAAATTAGTCTTCCACTGTGATTATGAAATTTTGGGGGTGTTACAATCTTGCAAGTGTTGGTATGATTGGAGTCTAAAAAGGTTAGGTAAAATCATGATTTCAGGTCCTTTTGAACACTTAAAAATATATACATAGAAATAGGGTTTAGAGTCATGTTGCTACTGATATTTTCACTTAAAAATGATGTTAGGTTAATAGCTAAAATGGTTTTGGGTGCTTTTTAGGTCGTTTAGGAGTGTTTGGATAGGTTTAGCAATGTTTTGATTTGATAAAAACCCTATTTTAAGGGTACGTAATTTTGGAAGTACCAACTTGTTATGGTCATAAATTAGCTAAAAATGTATCTTTTTACATACTTCTTGAGCCTAACATCAAGTATATTGAAATACCTTTCCAACCACATTAAATGTGTAAAAATATCATATTGTTTGGTCGATGAAAATAGGGTAAGACACTGAGTACTCAAAGCTGATTGGAAAAGGCAGTTTTGAAAGGTAATTTTGATTGGACCATAATTTGGAAAAAAATAAATATTTTAACCCATTGTTTGGGTCTAAATTGTAGTACTCTAAGTGCTTTATCCAACCATGTTGGATTTACAAAATGGTCAGTCCATTTGGTCGTCAAATTTTCAAAGTGAAATTGAGTTTCAAAATAGTAACTTTTCTGAAATTGTTTAAGTGGCATGTGTGAGTCATAACTCATTCATATTTTCAAATGGTGACTTGAAAATGAAATAGATATTAGTTTTAGGTCTTAACATAAATCTCCAACTAACCTATCACCAAAAAATGAGAGTTGTACCCTTTGCTAGTCGAAACGGTTTCACATGTCCAAACCTGAGTTTAAAATATGTCGTATATAAATGGGCTAGTAAAACTACTTAATAAAATTCACAAAAATTCATGATCCTTCATAACACATAGTATTTTAATATGTAAGAATGGCTAGTCCAATAAAAAAAATAATTAGCTTAGTTAAACGGTCACCGAAAGCGGCACTAAAATCGGGTCAAAAATATGATTTTATGTATAATAGAAAAAGTGACATTTCAGATGAGTTAATAATAACTTAAATAGTAGACGTAAAATATTGTCCTAGCATATCGTGTAAAGGATGATTAGTGGTATTTTACTTATCGAAGGTGCGTAATCGTCGGGTTTGCCTTAATCGTCGTATGAGCCGTTTTAGTCTTCTTCGTACTCTACCGTTTAATGTGAGTAATCACATCCTTACTTTTACCGTTTTTACTACGTTTTGGGGGTAAAATGGATGATATTTATTATTTGAACTAAATCTTGGTTGTATGCTTTATTGAATTACGTAATATTTTTATATACGTATGAGTTGATAAAAATAACTACTTTTGTGTTACTTTTAAGACGTAAAAGATTTAATTAAATTTAAACTTCGAGTATTACTCTAGATACGTATAATTTGATCAATGTAGACTTCGCGTATTTTTTATGATCCGTAGTATCTTCGTGTATTACTTTATATGAGTATGATTTTTATAGACACAAACATTACAATAGCATATATTTTATGTTGGATGTGTAGGGTACCGACATACCCTAAGAGCCGTACCGTATGTACCCCTCGCATTGTTAGTCTCCCTTGGAGTACCGCATGTACTTCAATTATTGTACACCACTCGTGTACCCTTTGTCTACGGGTGTAGGTGTTATGGATAACGCTTTAGAGGTCGGCCAACCTCTCGTTCCCTTGTCTACGGAATCACATAGTATTTATATAGTAGCGTTTGTTGCATAACACTACTTTACATGTCATTTAGTTTTTACATAAATTTACAACCAACTGTTTTTGACTTACTATTTTTGAAAATACTTCATTATCATGGATTTATGTATGAATCTATATCTTACAAGTTTTGTATGAGCAGGACTTGTAATAGAATAGATTTATATGACTTTTGCCATAACGACTTACTTACAAAGGTTTTTTTTTAATTATATAAAACATGTATACTCACCAACCATTTTTCTCTCATGCATTTCAGGTGATCATCAGTAAGCATTTTATGAAGGCATATGCATGGAGTCGTCCGATAGAGTCTTTTAATTTATCATGCCCTTTACCATATTTCAAAGACAATATTTTGATAAATTAAAACTTATGTATTTGCCGATGTTTAGCTAAAACAATTGTCGTAATTCTCGTACTATTTCTTTTAATTGAAGTATGGTGTGTTTTATAACTTTATGCTTGCGCTTTTATCTGTTACATTTCGTGTTTTCACTTTAACGAGGTGTGACAATGTGTATTTATGTATATAAATTTTTTCACTTTGTAATTATGTAGTGTTGGATGGTGGTAGTGGTAATCGAGGAGGAAGGACAGTTATATCATGGCGGGGTTTATGGGTTTGGTTATATGATAGCTTGAAGAGGAGTGGTGTTTGGGTATGTGTCCATGTATGAATTTGGAGGGTGTTTGGATATCAACTGAAGTAAAATTGTCATGCTAATATTGTGTATTGTACCAAGGACCTTGAGTGTGAATTTTTGAAAACCACAAAGACTATTAGTGAAGTTTTCGAGACTTAAGGACTAAAGGTGACATTTTGATATAATCACAAGGACTATCATGTAACTTTAGATAGAACTTGCATGATATGATTACACGTACGCTTGAAACCTGGATAAAATCCAAATTGAAATATTAGTATTCCAATATGCATCACTCGGCCCCCTCTATAATGTGAGCTAAAATTCCATATACAATAGAAAGAAACGTAAGAACACTCGCTTTGAATAAAGCGAGCAACTCTACATCAACAACAACAAAACAACGACCCTAATATAAAGATTTTTCATTGTCCAATTAAATTCTTTAGGTAGAAGTATTTATTGGGATACATCGAGTATGCGATTCGGTAGTCTGCATTTATACGCTTTGCAATATACTACGGATTGCACTTTACTGTTTCTTAACCATGATTAATTATGTTGATTAGTTATTCTTTAGTAGCTTCATTTTATGCGAGGCTAGCATGATGCATCTTTTTAGATGGGCTAAATGCAGTGGTGATGATTAGCATCTGAGGAGGCTTTCGGTTGGCTAAATGCAGCTACACAGAGACATCATTTGTGAGGTGCCTCCAATTTAATATACGTCCATTAGTACTTCTGCATGTGTAACTTGAATTTTTATAGTCTTTTTTAAATATTATGTAAGAGAACCTCTAATTTGTATATGTCCATTAGTATTTACGCATGTTTAAGTATATTATCTTTTGAATTTTTCATAAAAGTCTAGGTTTTCGTAATTTACGAGGCCTCATTCGTAGTTTCTCAATAAGCCACCCAAATCAATTGGACGGCTTGGCTAAATGCCTTAATGTGCACGTCGTTATGCATGCAAGCTAGCCGGAATATAACACAAGTATATTACATAACCATATACCCACTTTCTAAACACATGCATAAATTGCTACAACGACCTGTTTAGGGGTGTCTCGAATTTTTTGAAGTAATGCGATTTAAGTTAAGAAAATCATTTCCCATGAATACTTCATATTTTAAATAAGCACATTTTTAATTTGTCATTCTCTCGCTACAACAAACAGACTTTATAGGACGCTCAGAAGTATCTTATAACACGGTCGATCATAATTCACTTTTAACTAATTTAGAATGTGTTTAGTTGCAAAATATATATAGAGTTAGGATCAAATAAGAAGAAAAATTAAAATGAGAAGGATAAGAAGAAACCACAACCACACATTTCTGATGCACCTATTAAAATAGATGCATCTCCCCTTGAAAATCTCTCACTTATTTGAAATGTGTGGCTAGAAATTCTTCTTATTCTTCTTATTTTAGTTTTTATTCTTACCGATCTCTTCCCTATATATATATATATATATATATATATATATATATATATATATATATATATATATATATATATCTCTATTTTCTTTTTAGATTAAAGAAAATGGTTTTATTTCTAAGAAAATGTTGAAAATTTAGAAACGTGTTTGAATGATATTTCAAAAATAATGAAAAAAATTTAAGGATTTTTTAAAAAAAGAAATCAAGAAAAAATGTTGAGAATTGTAAATAGCATTTTTCATTTTTTTAGTTAGAATTTAAAACTTTAACTTCTCATTTTCTTTAGAAAAATTTAAAAAATTATGACTAGTATTTTATTTAAAAAGGAGCTTATATATATATATATAGGCTTCGGTTCCATTGAGAGGTATTTATTTTGAGAAGATTGAGAAATCTTCGTTTGAACAAACTGATTCATGTTTTTGATTTGATTCACAAGTAAACATCATTTTATGGTGAATCGAATCTATAAATCACAAATTTGATTCACAAATCATTGTTAAAATCGAGTTAGGATTATGATTCGTTAAATTTGTATAGATGATTAAGTATTCTACATATATCGCAAAATCGAGAGATTTTTAACATTGATTCAACATTTTTTACATATTTTGAATTTTAATCACATTAAAATGAGTTTTACGCTTGAAAAACATGAATCAAAGTTACAAATCTATCCGTTTTGAAAACCTTCTCAATCTTCTCAAAATAAAAACATTCTCAATCGATCCGATTCATATATATATATATATATATATATATATATATATATATATATATATATATATATATATATATATATATATATATATATATATATATATATATATATGTATATATATATATATATATATATATATATATATATATATATATATATATATATATATATGTATATATATATATATATATGTATATATATATATATATATATATATATATATATATATATATATATATATATATATATATATATATATATATATATATATATATATATGTATATATATATATGTATATATATATACATATGTATACATATATATATATGTATATATATATATACATATATATATATATATATATATATATATATATATATATATATATATATATATATGTATGTGTATACATATATATATATATATATATATATATATATATATATATATATATATATATATGTATAAATATATATATATATATATATACATTATAAATATATATATAAAAATTATATATATAAAGAGTGCGTTCTAGAGAAAAATGTGAAAAGTGTCAAGTTACTTTAATTTGAGGGTTTTTTTTAGACAGTAAAACATTTCAAACTTTATGGTTAAATTTAAAAATAGTTGATGTTACACAAACAAATAGGTTAAAAGGAGGTAGCCATTGGGATCGTCATTTCACTACAACAAAAAAGTCAACTATAAAAAACACACAGAAAAGAAACACGATCCCTGATCCACCATTACCGTTTTCCTTTATTCGATCAAACACTCAAACCTAAAAGGTAAAATAGATCTGAGATCCATCATTAAAACCGATCAAAAAAACCCCTGATTAATAAAAATTTTGATCAAAATCCCATCACTAAAACTTCGTGAATGCACTGATTTTTTAGTCTAGTTATCAGAAAAATGAAGGAAAAGCCATCTATGACTTGTAACTAACCTAATTAAGAAGAGTAATGGAATCTAAGAGCTCGAAAAATAGTAAGTCTTTAATTAGTAATTGTTCACTTTCTATGTTAGTTTGTGCATTATTTCCGACGACAACCTGTAAATTATATCATTATTATTCTTTCTATAATCCAGTAGTTTACGTGTATGGTATGAGTGTGGATGTTTAAAATTGTTCACCAAGTGTTTGATAGAATCAACAATTACAAAGTTTGAATAAGATTTTATGAAATGCGATTCACTAAATTAAAGGATATTTGTTTAATTATGATTGATATGACATCTTAGGGCATCTGTGTATATAGTTGCAACATGAGATTACACCTTATGACATCATATTGTATTAGTGCATCTTTATAATTCAGTTTGTAGACAAAGTTACATTGCATCGGGTTAAATGTAAGCAAAAGAGAGCAGATTGTATATTTGGTGCATCGTTGAACATATCAAAGTATCAATAAGTGACAATTAGGGAATCAGTGAGTATGATTAGTGCATCATCATACATATTGAGGAATCAATGTGTATGTTCAGTTTATCCATTTGTATATTTAGTGCATCATAGGAACTACTTGGGCATCTGTTTGTATGTTCAGTGCATCGATAAAAAAAAAAACATATTCCCCGAATTGGGGCATCATGAGTAAGATTAGTGCATCGTATGATATATTAAGGCATATGTATGTATGTTTAGTGTATCCATTTGTATTAGTTGATCTTCTCAACCCGCCGGCCATAAAGTACATAGACATAACATTGAGACAACTTGGGTGTTTGAAGGTGCAAATTTCGATTCATCGATTGTATCCAACTATACCTAAGTTTCAACCAGGAAAAAGAAATGATAAATTTCATTGTATTCTTGTTCATTGACCTGTACTACTTTCGTTGTTTGAAAATAGGCTGAAGACTCGCTTCATTGTTACTTTCGGTTGTTGCCGATGTCAAGAAAAACATGCGACGGTTTAGGGACCAAATGTTTACCCAATTGCACATTTAGTGAATATGCAATGTCGAATTAAAAAGTAATTTATTGTTGCAAACATAGGACGAGGAAGAATGTTAAAGAAGGTATTTATTGACTACTTTGCAATATAATAGAGATTTTAACCGCCATTCTTTGGAGCCATAAACTAAAATCAGACAAAAGGGCGAGTAATTAGAAAGTAGAATCAAATCTCTAGGAGGCTTGTCTTCCACCAATCAAAACTCAAAAGTTGAATAGGAGTTACAGAAATCTTAAGAGATGTAAAACTTCTATTGCGAGTTCCTATGAGATATTATCCACACTAGATATGTTCACATTATGATTTGATCTTCTTATACACCTTAGATGACCTTTCATCCTCCTATCAGTTGTCGTTTTTACTTAAATGTCAAACCTGTGTTTGTACTTTTAGTTTTTTTAACACTCTAAAGCAACGATTGGGTATGTTGTTGTTGTTGTTGTAAAGCAACGAGATGTTAGTTGATATATGACATAAAAGGTGTTACTTAAGACTAGCCAAACTGCCTAAGATTATTTAAAAGGTCTACTGCATTTCATTTTGGTCCTATGATTTAGTAACTATTTAGAAAATTTTATAATGGTAGAATAAGTGATTACTTGATCTATTTTGTTTCTTATTTGTTAGGTCATAAGTGAGTATTATTAGTGCATCATTGGACAAATTAAGGCATCAATATACACGTTTAGTGCATCCATTTGCATGTTGAACTTATTAAGTCATCTATTTACATGTTTAGTGCATCCATTTGCCTGTTTAATGCATCTATTTGGACATATTAGTGCATCCATTTACATGTTTACTATTTAAATAGAAAAGTGAAGGGAAATTGATCTTTTTTCTTCCTAGGTTTCTCTAATATATGATATAAGCTTTATGTATTATGATGTATTTATGTATTATGAGTTAGAAAAGGTAGATAGTAGAGAATCTATAAGTATGATTAGTGCATCCATTTGCATATTTAGAGCATCTATTTCCAACAATTGTAGACATATGTCACTCAAACAATAGAGATCTTTATGTATGCAAGTAATTATTTTCTTTGGTAATCGTGGTATCCCGTTGCACCGTAGTTGACTAAATTAATATGTCCATAAGAGTAGAGCCCACCGTAAGCGTGTAATGCTTTCTCATATAGGAAGTTGGTTTAGCCCTCACGTTGGATAACACGTACGGAGTCTTCCATTATTTGGGGAATACTTAGGTTGATTACACTTGGCACCACACAAGAAGTACTCTTGGTTATAGTATATTATAAGCATAGCTTTTAAACTGATTAGAATAACTAATTCCATGCAAGAAAGTTGTTAGAGTAGTATTTTAACTTGGCTAGGCACATTACCCTCGATATCATAATTCATATTTTGCCAAATCAATTGTTCATTACCATGGTCGGAGTTAGTATTACACCGTCTCCAATGTAATCTTTATTCAGAACATTAATAGGACCCACAAATGTAGGTTTGTAGTATTTTAAGAGTAAGTCTAGGGTATTAGGGAATATAAGCGATACATATTTCAGCGTTACCTTTCCTTTAAGAAAAAACTGAATCACCCGTTGAATAAACTAATACGATGATTACATTCTAAAATATCAGTAACAATTGTCATAGGAATGGGACCATCACTTTCGATGAAATTTAAACAAAAGCACAAAATAAGTAAGTTTTTGTTTATTACTTTTCCTTCAATATCAGTAGAGTTTCTAGTGCTATAAATAAGTATCCAAAAACCCTGCACCATCAATATGATTAGTTGAGAATGACTAAATCAATATGCTTTTGTGTTTGGGTTATTCTATGCACTAGAAAAAACATCCCTCTAAAATATTAAGTGTTAAAAGAGACATGGATTACTAATATATATGATTTAGCCCTAGTAGATGTAGAGTGTCTCTAAGTAGTATTGAGTAATTGACATCAAAGTTGTTTTAATACATTTAGGGCATCAATGAGTAAGATTAGTGCATCATTAAATGTATTAAGGCATCTATATGTATGTTTAATGCATCTGTTTATATGTTTATTTTCAGATGAAGATTTGAATATGGAAATGGTTGCCATTAGATTCGAAGTCGGCCATCATCAAGTTTTTTGCCAATAGAAAAGCATAGAACTAAAAATATCTTGAAATTGCATGTGTCCAAAGTGAGCTTTTTGGTAGAGTAAGTTTAAAATAAAATAATCGCTTTATATAAAGTTTTCTTTTTAATTTTTTAGTATTGGTTTAAGTTATCATATTACTAGTTTTTTAGTTTAAGGTATAGTGAGCCTAGTGAGGATTCTTTTGGTTGTAAGTATTTATACTTTTATGAGGTGTTTAGATTAGCTTGTTGTTATTTGGTTGTTAATGGCGCTTATGAGCTTTTGTTAGGATATGGAAAAGCCCTAATACTCCATTGTTTGACATATGAGAAGCTCATAAGATCTAAACACAAACGAAATAAGTGTCGAATCATAGATTTTCCTAGATTTAATAAACTCATTACCGATAAAATAAGCTAATCCGCATAGAGTAATAAAGTTTCGCGATCACTAGACGGATTATTTGTAAAATCCAAGAGTGAAGGCTTTGGATTCTTAATTTAAATGCGTTTTCTCGCTAATCCTGTTTCGATAAGATGAGTGAAACATGTTACAAAAAGAAGGTATGCGCGTTCAGATTACTAAGCCGTGAAAACCATTACCGAAGATCAGCCATTTGAAAATTAGCTCATTTAAATCAAGAAGTCTCAAAAAGCAATTGCAGAGGCACGGAAAAGGTCCAAGATCACGCAACGGTGTCAAGAAAAGAAGTCGGAAGATGGACGATCTAACGGACTTGAATTTGATGGTTTAAAGTGTGTTATGTTGTGTAAAAATGTTCATTATTATGCTTTTCTTTAAGACCTGAGAATGACTATGTAGTATAGAACACATTGTATGTCTAATTTGTTCAGTTGAAGGGTAAATTGAAATAGAAAATAATTCATCTTATGTGTATATGTGCAGGGGAAAAGAAAAATCACTCACTCACGTTGAATCTATAATGGGTCTGTTTGAAATTGTAGTATTAAATAAAATTTAAAAGTTACAAAAACAACCCTTGACAAATAAAAAAAGTAACAAAGAAGCCCCTTGAGTTGGGAAGGAAAAAAAAAAAAGGAGGGAGATCTAATGGATGAGATCACTTCTCAAAAATAACACTTCTCTTGAGAATCAACTTTTTTAAATGATCCAATCTCATATATACATATATATATATATATATATATATATATATATATACATATATATATATATTGACATTTTACTATTTATATACATCTGGAATTTACTGCCAAGTACTATTCAACATTTTATTATTCATCGTTATTGAAGTCAATTTGATATTTTGAAAGGTTATTTCAAAAATTTACTATTCACGAAACACTATTCATTCCCGGAGAAAAATCACTATTCATGATTCACTATTCATCATTTCTCGTAAACTAGGTTTACGAGTATCAAATAGGCGTAACCGTAAGGGTTTAGCTGCGTATTAATGGAACATCATTGAGAAGATTTCATATAGACTAGAGTTAGTCTACATATCATCAGTAACATCATTCTCATATTAATTCATGCATGGGTTTGCATATTTCATTAACGTATATTTTCCTATTAAATAAACGCTAACGCACGATCATTTATTTTGAATAATTGATCCGACACTTCCGACAATTGTCCTAATATATTTTTATACTCATTTTAAGACTATAAAATTATATTATTAGTTTACCCGATGTTTTAAATTTATTTTGTATATAAATTTTTATAAATATATATTTACGACGGTTTTCGTAAATTCAACTCGATAATTATTTATTCACTCAATACTTGCGAGAAATGTATTTTTATAACTTTTATGACTTTGATACATTTTATTTTGTTCCGTTAAAATCGATTTCTAGCTAACGCTACACTTAATAATTAATTAAATTTACAAACTACACATTATACATAACATTATATACACTTAACTAACAAAATACATCTAACCCTTATCCTAATATACCCTTGCCGCCACCCCCCCCCCCCCCCCCCCCCTAGTCATCTATTTCACTTAAATTTCTTGATTTATGGACACCTACTCATCCTTTGTTAGATATTTTCTAATATACAAACAATATACTAAATCCTAAACACATATATAACACATATTCAAGGTGAAAATAAGAGAGAAACCCTTTCCTCTTCTCTTTGATGGCCGGCCAACTCAAGAAAACAAGAGGAAACCATAAATTTTTCAAGATCAAGTATTTTTCTAGTTCATGTAGTAATCTAGTTTAGGTTTTGAAATAAAAACCTCAAGATTAATTAGGTATATTTGCAACAAAACTCTTCAATCCCTCAAGTAAGCATTAACTAATTTTTTCTACTCTTATAAACTCTTACTTGATGTATTTTTATGATTCTATTAGAAAAACATGCAAGTATTATGTGATTCATACCACTTTTAATTGTTTTTATTACTTATTATGAGTTTTAATCATCCTATAATTAATCCCTTGAAACATATCATTGTTGATGATGTTTAGGAACCCATGACACCCTAAGAAGGTGTATGGTAGGTTTAGAATAGATTTGGTGTTGATTTGAAGTGATTGAAACAAGTATTACGCTAGAAAAATCATTTTCGACAACTTAGAATTGAGGTCTGATCGTTTTTGTAAAATCTGGAAATTTCGAGAGGTCATGGATTATTTTGGGCTAGATATTCAGAAAATATACTTTAAAACGAAACCGTGGTCGCTTGAACGGGTTAAAACGGGTTTATAACGAAGAAGTTACACTATTTTCAAGTTTAACGACGAAAACTATTTTTCTGAAAATATACTTGCTGTCAAGGATTATTTATGGGGCAAAAATGAGTTTTAAACCTTATCTAAATGAGTCGATTTATCAAAATATTTCTAAGTGTTGAAACTGTCTTTTCGGGTACCCATGATTGGAGTTGTTTTTCTCAATGATCGAGTTGGTTTTGGTAAAATAGTATCTCTGAGTAAAAGTTAGTTCACCTGGCCTATTTTCCAAAATGTCTAGCCGTTCGTCAAACGGATTTATAACGTGTAACTTATGACCTCTCAAACTTTCCCAAAAACTGCCCAGAAACTGTATTTTTAGCTCAACTACCTCACTTCACCATTATTTTTCTTTATGATCGGAACCCGTATGGACAAAAGATCAGTGTTACGACTTTTAGATAATGTTACAAGCTTTCTAAAACCATTGAGTTTGTTTTCTAACATTCGATATTCACCAAGTTGCGACTAGCTTTACGAGGCTACTTATCTATTTTCACTACTTATAAAAGTACATTGTTTTACGACGAAAATCTATATTTTCTTGATTTATCACTAAACGACTATCATAGGATGTTGTTTCAACGTAAGTACTTGTAAAGTATTTTATAACATGACGAGATGTCATAAACATATATTTCGACGATAAAATCTATTTTCAAAAATGCACAAGTGGTATGGATATCATATGACTTTGCATGCATAACAACATTAAATCATGACTTATATTAGATCATATCATTCATATTAGGTTGCAGTTAGAGATTGCACCTCATTTCAGTTTTGCCACTATATCATCATAATCATTGTATCAGGTGAGTTTTCATAGCCCCAATTTATTCAAGTTTATACTATATTTCAAACCTACGGGGGAGAATACATTGCACATCATTTTATTACGAGCCCAAGTATATTCAAATTCATTTACATTTCTTAAGTTACCTCATTGCCAATTGAATGTCCCCATTTCATAATCATGAACGGTCAATTTCGGAAGAAGCGAGAGTGAGTGAATAGATCTATTGAGGGTGACTCCTCCATCCGGTTGGTGGTCCCAACGGTCAAACGAATGCATTTCATTTAATATCGAATTTGAGTTATTTGGCAAACACTGTTGTAACATCATGATCAGTCTAACTTCGGTGTCATGTGCTTATAGCAATTGTAACATTTTCATGTGGCATATTTGTCATACATAACTTATACTTGTGGTGGTCGTACAAAAAATTTACTTAAAGTCTATGAACTCACTCAACCTTTGTGTTGACACTTTTAGCAATGTATTTTCAGGTATCTAAGGCATATACTTCATGGCATGCATATGGACTTATCATAGAGTCGTGGTGACGACGCGTCTCACATGGGATTTATGCACTTTAAAAACATCGTGTGGCTTGTATCAAACTTATTTTCATACATGTTGACTTTCATTTGGGACCTATCTTTTGTAAACTTTGAATGTTTTATTATATCAAACGATGTGTTTTCCAAACGACACTTTAGGTCGTTCAATATAACTGTAACTGTGATGCTATGGCAGTCATTGTAACACCCCCCAAAATTTCACAGCGGAAGCGTTCGGGTCATGGGGTGCTACTAAATCAATATACACAACACAAGGTAATAAAGAATGGAAATTCTATTCCATTTTCAAAATATAGATTTATTTAAGAAATAGTTTTACATCATTGTTTCAAAGTGAGGATGTAAAGCCCATAAAAATATATGTTGTCCCATTAAAAGTTGTATTAAAATGTTTGGAAACACTTCGCATGCCGGTCTTCAACGAATGCCTTTGCCAATGCCCACGCCAAGTAATAAACCTGAGAAAAATATGCTAAAATGTCAACACAAAGGTTGGTGAGTTCATAGGTTTAAGTAATCAAGTTTTCAAGTTGGACCAGAGTTGCACATATAGCATCTCCGTGAATGACACTATATGCAAAAAGGCTATTACGCTAGTACCAAGTTCATGCGACCGAAACTACGACAGTGTGCATGCATCTAGAAGCATGATAAATAAAAGTCCATCAAGTGTATGTCCAGTACACTCAATCAATACGATATGATATATGCGGCTTGCCTATCCGTCAAACTAGGGGGTGTCATCCCCACTAGATCTATTCATAACAATCGCGCCTCCCCAAAGGGAACTAACGGTAGCATAGTTGGGATTCAAGGTTGTTTCACGTAATAGTGTTTTCAGTTTCAGGTCTGAAAAAGAGTTTTGCATGTTTCTCACCCCATTGTTTTATAAAGCAAGTAATAAAAGTAAGAGTGGGGCTATAAACTCACCTTAGCAGTTCGAAAAATAAAGCACAAGTGATTGAGTGTGATATAGCAGTGGCTCCTACCCGGAACCTAAGAATGAGATGGCAAGACTCAGTTTGCAGTTTTGAGTACTCGCGACTCGAAGTAAATAAATTTAAGTGTTTACAAGTGGTTGTCTTTAATGTTGCTTGTGTGGCAAAGTTTACGTTTAAATAGTTTCAAAGTGTTTGTAAGTATCGGCTCTTGGAATAGATGTGGCAAAATGTATACGAAACTTTCATATAAGAGTTGGCTCGAATATTGGCTCAAGTGTTGTCAAATGATTAATAAATTTAAGTCGACAAGTATTTATTAAATTTGTTTGTGTTTCGAGTGTCTAATATATATAAGTTATATACATTTATTGGATTTGGGGGAATTATATTAGGACAAATGTATTATTTGAAATTTGAGGTCGTCAAACAAATGTATGTTAAACATATTTATTTAAATGAAGAATGATACAATAATATAAGTTATTTAAGCGTATAAAGAGTTTTGGGCAAAAAGTTTCGGAGTATCGAACTTGAGGATTGAAATTGTAAAAATAATATAAGTTCTAAATCTTGTAAAGGTTTTTAAGAAAAATGTCAATAGATTCTAATTAAAGGGACTGAAATCACAACATCATGTAACTTTCAAATTATAAAGGTTGTAAGTAAGTGTGATAAGTGTTGAAAATGGGGGATTAAAACTACCAAAAGGCTAAAGTTGTAAGAAAAACAAAAAAAATTAAAAAAAATAAAAGTAAAATATGCAAGATTCGAACTAAGGACCTCCAGCACAAATCCTAACGACCCAGCCATCTGAGCTAGGGACTCTTTTGTGTTTTCCTTACATTTTAAACGTATTTAATGGAACCGTTTATCTGTTATCTTTTGTAAGTGCATTTTCTACATCAGTGTCGTGTATATGCATGTAGTGGTTTTTGTTGTTTCATTTCTTGTTTCTCAAAAATAGTTTCCATCTCTTCTAAACATAAAAGTGACCAAGTTCAAGAGTCGGCTTAACATTTACACGGACGAGACCACAACTAAAATAGTAGTCAAGTTCAAAACAATTTTTACCACACAAGCTTCTTTTAAACACAACTCATCTATGAATGTACGTATGTGAACGTGTGACGAAAAAAAAATGTGCATGAGCATGTATAAAAGTGACAACAAAATGAGCAGTGAGAAAGTGTTGAGGCTCACAGTGGTTTCGAATGAGATGTCGAGTGAATGAGTCAGAAGAGTTCGAGGTGGAAGAAACCCGACGTGCCAACTAGCTTTCAAAAGCTTATACCCGACTAGAAACTAACCCGAAGTGAACGCTTAGCTTATGAAAATGAAACCCGAAACCTTTCCTTTTCCTTTTCTTCCTTGACCCGTCTCCAAAGTGAGCGATTTATGTTTAGATGGAAGAATGTTTTGAGTGAGTTTAAGTGTGAGAGCTTGTGAATTCAACAAAAGGATCCTAGGAGTTTATATAGGGAAAGATGGTAAGAAAAAGAGGAGATGGAGTTTGTGTAAGCCTTGAACGTACATTTAATGGCAGCCAATGATGGCTTGTTTTTGCTTGTGTGTCTCGTGATGTTCACATGGTTCGATCAGATTATCAAGGAAGGAAAGTTTTGACCAACAATATTAAAGTGTCATTTGTTGTGTGTCTACTTTGGGTTATGTCATGTATTCACGTGGGATCACAGAAAACACATGCACATGTGGTACCAAAATATGACAAGCATAATATTAGTAAAGTTTGTTGGGTTTGTATTGCTTTTTCTTGTGTTTCGCTAACTGTAACAAGAAAAGGAAAAACAAGATTTTTTTTATATTTTACCTTTGAGGTTTGCCTTTTACTCGTTGGGTCTCACAGAAAACCAAGAACACAATGCTAACTTTAGTGATACAAAGTAAAATAGAGTGGCTTTGACTAGTCCTTGTCTCCTTTATCTCATACACATGCACATGTTAATAAATTTTAAAGTTGATGTTGGGTAGCTTTTTGCTTGTACTCGTGGGATTATAGAAGTCATGAAAGACATATGGTATAAATGTTAGTATCAAATATTACAAGAATTTACTTGGTTTGTTTTGTCTTTGCGTCACATGGGTCACAAAAATAATGTGGGTATACTAGTCAATATTTTGAGTCACAAGGTTAAAATAGGGTGTGTTCTTGAGGCGTTAGTGATCACAGAAATATGGTAATATTACCACAAAAGACTTGCAACAAATTTTGTTATCTCAAATATTTGAGGAACGCTGGGCTGAGCAGGAAGAAACAAATGGGCTAGGCCCAGTGGGAGATTTAATTTGGTTGGGTTAGAGGCATGAGATAAAAACGAATCGGGTTGGGCTAGGCCCAATGAAGAAATGAAAAGATTGTAAGTACACGAGCCCAATAAACAAAAGAGATGGATCAGGTTTGGGTTAAGAGGCCCGGTAGGAAATAAAAATATAAAAGTTTATTTTATATACTTATTTTATAAAGTTTTTATTATCGAGGTCGAGGTGAAAAAATATCTCGTGACTTGTCGTGAATATATATCGAAATGAAAGAGAAAAAAAATAGCCGCGAAAAATCGGTAGGGAAATTTACGAGTGGTTACAGTACCTACCCCTTAAAAGAAACCACGTCCTCGTGGTTTACGATGCGAGAATCGTCGAGGTTGATACGGTGACAAGATGTGAGTATATACTCTTAAAATATGACGTGAGAAAAGGTCTAGTCGTTCAAGAAAGATTCGGTGACGTGAGACGATAAGTGAACAACCGATAAAGGATTCATCACACGAAATACAACGCGGTTTCATAAAAGAGTACGATAGTTGAGTTCAAAATAGATAGAACAGATTCGTATGAGGTTACGAAGGATAGAGCATAAGAGTGCCATAAGAGATCGTGACCAGTGACAGAGGTGGTTTAACTACGTGTGCGAGAATCAAGTAGTTGTATGTTACATAAAGAAATAACATAGAAGTAGTGATGAGTTGTACGTTACATAAAGAAATAACGTAGAGGTCGAACATGACGAGTTATGCGTTACATACGAAATAACGAGAGTCGACAATGATGAGTTGTACGTTACATACAGAAATAACGTAGAGGTCGATACAATAACAAGTTGTACGTTACATACAGAAATAATGTAAAGGTCGATACAGTGACGAGTTGTACGTTACATACAGAAATAACGTAAAGGTCGACACAGTGACGAGTTGTACGTTACATACAGAAATAACGTAAAGGTCGATACAGTGACGAGTTGTACATCACATACAGAAATAACGTAGAAACAGTTATGGGAGCATAGCATAGTTCGATATTGTAATAGTGGGCATGTTACACAGTTTAACATAGAGGGGTAACAAGTATAAGCATTCGTAGTCTACTCTACACTCTCCTTAAGTTAATTATTCCTTAATCTCATTAAGTTTGTTACATCAACATTATTCTCATTTAAACTTCGCGACCCAATAAAACAAGAACAGCCTTAAAGTTGAAATGAGAATTAGCTTATACACATTCAAACTTCGCAACCCAATCAAACAAGAACAGCCTTAAAGTTTAAATGTGAGTTAATTAAGAAACTTAACGACTTTGAGAAATAATTAATTTAATTCAAATAAGAGCTTATACGAACCTAAAATACAGCAGTAAAACATAGCACGACTACATCGTGTAATAGTAGGCAAGGCATGGCAAACATCGGCAGTTGTGGCGGCGTTGAAGTGTTTTTAGGAAAATTTGGTTATAGTTTAGGTTTTGAAAAATACCTAGTTCTCTATAACCTTTGCTCTGATACCAATCTGTAACACCCCCCAAAATTTCACAGCGGAAGCGTTCGGGTCATGGGGTGCTACTAAATCAATATACACAACACAAGGTAATAAAGAATGGAAATTCTATTCCATTTTCAAAATATAGATTTATTTAAGAAATAGTTTTACATCATTGTTTCAAAGTGCGGAAGTAAAGCCCATAAAAATATATGTTGTCCCATTAAAAGTTGTATTAAAATGTTTGGAAACACTTCGCATGCCGGTCTTCAATGAATGCCTTTGCCAATGCCCACGCCAAGTAATAAACCTGATAAAAACATGCTAAAATGTCAACACAAAGGTTGGTGAGTTCATAGGTTTAAGTAATCAAGTTTTCAAGTTGGACCAGAGTTGCACATATAGCATCTCTGTGAATGACATTATATGCAAAAAGGCTATTACGCTAGTACCAAGTTCATGCGACCGAAACTACGACAATGTGCATGCATCTAGAAGCATGATAAATAAAAGCCCAGCAAGTGTATTTCCAGTACACTCAATCAATACGATATGATATACGCCCGACGTTTGCCTATCCGGTCAAACTCGAATGGGTGTGTCATCCCCAATAGATCTATTCATAACAATCGCGCCTCCCCAAAGGAAACTAACGGTAGCATAGTTGGGATTCAAGGTTGTTTCACGTAATAGTGTTTTTAGTTTCAGGTCCGAAAAAGATTTTTGCATGTTTCTCACCCCATAGTTTTATAAAGCAAGTAATAAAAGTAAGAGTGGGGCTATAAACTTACCTTAGCAGTTCGAAGAATAAAGCACAAGAGATTGAGTGTGATATATCAGTGGCTCCTACCCGGAACCTAAGAATGAGATGGCAAGACTCAGTTTGCAGTTTTGAGTACTCGCGACTCGAAGTAAATAAATTTAAGGGTTTACAAGTGGTTGTGTTTAATGTTGCTTGTGTGGCAGATTTTACGTTTAAATAGTTTCAAAGTATTTGTAAGTATCGGCTCTTGGAATAGATGTGGGAAAATGTATACGAAACTTTCATATAAGAGTTGGCTCGAATATTGGCTCAAGTGTGGTCGAATGATTAATAAATATAAGTCAACAAGTATTTATTAAATTTGTTTGTGTTTCGAGTGTCTAATATATATATAAGTTATATACATTTATTGGATTTGGGGGAATTATATTAGGACAAATGTATTATTTAAAATTTGAGGTCGTCAGACAAATATATGTTAAACATATTTATTTAAACGAAGAATGATACAATAATATAAGTTATTTAAGCGTATAAAGAGTTTTGGGTAAAAAGTGTCTTAGTATCGAACTTGAGGATTGAAATTGTAGAAATAATATAAGTACGAAATCTTGTAAAGGTTTCTAAGAAAAATGTCAATAGATTCTAATTAAAGGGACTGAAATCGCAACATCATGTAACTTTCAAATTTTAAAGGTTGTAAGTAAGTGTGATAAGTGTTGAAAATGGGGGATTAAAACCGCCAAAAGGCTAAAGTTGTAAGAATAACAAAAAAAAAAGAAAAAAAAGAAAAGTGCAATATGCAAGATTCGAACTAAGGACCTCCAGCACAAATCCTAACGACCCAGCCATATGAGCTAGGGACTCTTTTGTGTTTTCCTTACATTTTAAACGTATTTAATGGAACCGTTTATCTGTTATCTTTTGTAAGTGCATTTTCTACATCAGTGTCGTGTATATGCATGTAGTGGTTTTTGGTGTTTCATTTCTTCTTTCTCAAAAATAGTTTCCATCTCTTCTAAACATAAAAGTAACCAAGTTCAAGAGTCGGCTTAACGTTTACAAGGACGAGACCACAACTAAAATAGTAGTCAAGTTCAAAACAATTTTTACCACTCAAGCTTCTTTTAAACACAACTCATCTATGAATGTACGTATGTGAACGTGTGACGCAAAAAAAAATGTGCATGAGCATGTATGAAAGTGACAACAAAATGAGCAGTGAGAAAGTGTTGAGGCTCACAGTGGTTTCGAATGAGATGTCGAGTGAATGAGTCAGAAGAGCTCGAGGTGGAAGAAACCCGACGTGCCAACTAGCTTTCCAAAGCTTATACCCGACTAGAAACTAACCCGAAGTGAACGCTTAGCTTATGAAAATGAAACCCGAAACCTTTCTTTTTCCTTTTCTTCCTTGACCCGTCTCCAAAGTGAGCGATTTATGTTTAGATGGAAGAATGTTTTGAGTGAGTTTAAGTGTGAGAGCTTGTGAAAAAGAGGAGATGGAGTTCGTGTAAGCCTTGAACGTACGTTTAATGGCAGCCAATGATGGCTTGTTTTTGCTTGTGTGTCTCGTGATGTTCACATGGTTCGATCAGATTATCAAGGAGGGAAAGTTTTGACCAACAATATTAAAGTGTCATTTGTTGTGTGTCTACTTTGGGTTATGTCATGTATTCACGTGGGATCACAGAAAACACATGCACATGTGGTACCAAAATATGACAAGCATAATATTAGTAAAGTTTGTTGGGTTTTGGTGTTTTGTCCCATACGTATGGTATACTAGACCAAGGTATTGTTGTGTTTGCTTTTGCTTGTGTTTCGCTAACTGTAACAAGAAAAGGAAAAGAATTTTTTTTTTTATATTTTACCTTTGAGGTTTGCCTTGTACTCGTTGGGTCTCACAGAAAACCAAGAACACAATGCCAACTTTAGTGATACAAAGTAAAATAGAGTGGCTTTGACTAGTCCTTGTCTCCTTTATCTCATACACATGCACATGTTAATAAATTTTAAAGTTGATGTTGGGTTGCTTTTTGCTTGTACTCGTGGGATTATAGAAGTCAAGGAAGACATATGGTATAAATGTTAGTGTCAAATATTACAAGAATTTACTTGGTTTGTTTTGTCTTTGCGTCACATGGGTCACAAAAATAATGTGGGTATACTAGTCAATATTTTGAGTCACAAGGTTAAAATAGGTGTGTTCTTGAGGCGTTAGTGATCACAGAAACATGGTAGTATTACCACAAAAATACTTGCAACAAATTTTGTTATCTCAAATATTTGAGGAACGCTGGGCTGAGCAGGAAGAAACAAATGGGCTAGGCCCAGCGGGAGATTTAAGTTGGTTGGGTTAGAGGCATGAGATAAAAATGAATCGGGTTGGGCTAGGCCCAATGAAGAAATGAAAAGATTGTAAGTACACGAGCCCAATAAACAAAATAGATGGATCGGGTTTGGGTTAAGAGGCCTAGTAGGAAATAAAAATATAAAAGTTTATTTTATATACTTATTTTATAAAGTTTTTATTATCGAGGACGAGGTGGAAAAAAATCTCGTGACTTGTCGTGAATATAGATTGAAATATAAGAGAAAAAAAATAGCCGCGAAAAATCGATAGGGAAATTTACGAGTGGTTACAGTCATCCCCGTGAATTCCATTCCGCTCCAAAACAGGTATTTTGGGGGTGTGACAGATTGGCATCAGAGCAAGAGTTTTAGAGAACTAGGTTGTATCATTGACCCTAGTCTATAACTACATCATCATAGCATCTCATCATTTCATCATAAGTGTGCATGCGGTTTTATACGCACATTATGCGGGTTATTTACTTTCATTTCACATCGATTATCACATAGATGTCTTCGGATACCCATCCCATCATACTCACATCAGACTCTGACATGGAGGATACCTTGTCATTCCCTACTATAATTTTAACATCGTTGGCTCTACACCGCACTCACCACACATATTATCCGATGTGGAGACTGAACCCTTTGAGGAGGGCGAAGTTGCACCTACACCACCACGATCACCATTGATTCACCGTAGGATCAGGACAGTTTCTATCATTCTGCCGGGACAGATCATACCATTTGGTAGGACTTATAGGCTTAGTCCTAATGGACCTATTAGGATGTTTACTGCAAAGAAGATAGTACATTCTCTTACCCTCACTCTTAGATCACCTGCTACTCATGTAATACAACCACCATCAGCTACTCATACCACTATTAGTCGTCCAATAGTGCATACTCTAGCCTTACCTCTGAAACGTCTCGAGACAACATGAAAGAGGGTAGTATTTCATTTACCATCATCACCATCATTTCCTAAATCACCACTAGGATTTCCATCATCATCATTATCATCTAGAGCACCATCCGTACCATCACATCTCATATACACTACTCATACATCTGACTTGTAACTTGGGAAGTGTGCATGATTTGACACACCATTACCATCTATCATTAAGACTATAGACACTACACCCTCTTATAGGTTTGAGGACGGTGAGAGTTTCAAAGCTGTTGCTGCTAGACAGCCTACTGCTCCTACACTTGAGACACGATTAGACCATCAACATGAACAGATAATAAGTACCTTTTTATCTAATGTAATATTTACCCTTTATTATCTCCACTATAACCACAACCTTTGTTTATTTCATTCCCTATTCCAATTGCCCAATTTTCAATCATTTCGCAACAATATACCGCTATCTTACTAGGGATTAGGGCAACTTTATTCTTGACTAATTAGGAGACTATTACCATTCTATGAGGTTCTCCCATGTATCCTACAAACCATTCAACAAATCTTATTTCAAGTTATTTTGCAACCACTTTATAAAATTATTTCACATAATTTTATTTCAAGCTATTTTACCACCATCTTAGGAAAGTTGTTTCACAAATTTCTAAAACAAGTTGTTTTGTTACCACCCTATAAATTGATTTTCAGTCATTCTATCAACTATTTATTACCATTATGCGAAACGATTTTCATGTTACTCTGAAAAATTGTTTGAGCCATTATCTTACAAAACAAAATGTTGAATACCATCTAAAACTTCGGAGAAACATGATACCATTTCAACAAAACCAAGCATCACATCATTTGTCCTCGATTATATATAGCCTGGTCACCTATTTATAATTCAGGAAATATTATGTCATGAAAGAAACAAGCATCTTTTCAAACTTCCTAAAACAATCTTCACTCAAAAGCAAAGCTTTGTAATCAGATAAATTGTTCATAAACATTTCTTTTGTTAACACTCTATAGATACCTACGTCATTCATCACTCACTCAACCGATAAGTTGAAATTTTACCAGTGACCTTATTAGGAAAGACTTTCTATACCATCTATGAGGAGGAATCCTCGATACAAGAAAACAATGAATGGATTTCAGAACTACCAACAAGGACTAGAAGTATGTATTAAGATGTTTCAAAACTCAACAAAAATCTTAAGACATCACGAGACATTCCGAACCACTATCTTTGGACTAGAAGCCAAATTCTATCATTTCAAAAGTACAAGCTTGACCGAGTCACAAGATTTAGTACAAAGCGAATACCCACTAAGCAACACTGTAGAAATAAATTAAGCCTCTTAACTGAGACTACAGAACATTCCATTAAACATGGCCTCAACGATATGTGAACTTCCCTACAATGAGTTTCCCTCAAAGGATAATTGAGTTAAATTAAGATTATCGATATAAACTTTCTCTAAGGCATTGTGTTCTCTAGAAATTACAGATAACGTCACTTTCATATCAAGAGATGCAACAGGTCTGAACATATCGGACAATCAATGACTCTCCATCTACAAGTGAAATCAGAACAAACATTTTTCGACATAGTATGAGCTGATATCTAGGTTTTTGCTAGCATGATAACAATCTCAGTGATGAACTATTTTAGAAGCACTCAATATCGGAACAAATCTTGAAAATCAACCATCACACCACATCACTTAAATATTTAGGGTTTTGTGACTTGGCAACATAGAGCGTGGAAATATTTCGATAAGAGAAATTAAGAGAGACACCATCAAACAATAAACATCTTAGTAATGGAGACTAAGCACCTTAGGCAAGGAAGACTCAAGTCATGACATTCGCTAGAACTAGAAACGTGAGGAATCACAAATGTTACCAATAATCTATTCTTTTCAATAATGCCCTTTTCGACAGACTTGACATTTTGGAATTTATCATGAGACACGTGGTATCAATTTTAATTATACCTAATATAAGGTAGCCGATTCACCTTAGACTTCTGTCAATCATTTCAAGATTCCCATGGAACCTACTAGGACATGAGTACCGCCTATTATCCTCAGATCAATGGTCAGAGCGAGAGAACAATTCAAACAGTAGAAGATATGCTCAAAGCATATGTGATTGTTTCTGGAAATGATTAGGCAAATCATTCTTCATCAAACAAGTTCCCTTACAACAATAGTTAACACATGAACATACTGACTGCACCATTTGAGGCACTCTATGGTTGAGGTGTCAATCACTTATTCACGGGCCAAAAATCAAGAAAGTCCAACTCACTAGTCCATAACTCATTCATGAAACAACAAAGAAATCTTACAGATCAAGAATCAGTTACAAGCAACAACACATAGATAGAAAAGCTACGTCGATATACGACGCAAAATATTGGAAATATGTTCCATAAGTCGCAAACCATTAGAATTTCAAGTTGGCAACAGAGTTATGTTGAAATTCTCGCCTTGGAAAGGCGTGGTATGATTCAGAAAATGCGGGAAGACCCGATGCGTCTCATATATCCCCACCTTTTCACCGATAACACCGTAGAACCCAACATGAACTGAATTCAGGGACTGAATTCCTTTTTGGGTGGGCGAATGTGACAGATCGTAATTTTAGGTCATTTTGCAAACTTTGAAAATTTCACTATTCATCTCAGGAATTTACTATTCACTGTTTACTATTCATCATTTTTTAAGTCGATTTGATATTTTGAAAGGTTATTTCAAAATTTTACTATTCACGAAACACAATTCATTCCCGGAGAAAAATCACTATTCATGATTCACTATTCATCATTTCTCGTAAACTAGGTTTACGAGTATCAAATACGCGTAACCGTAAGGGTTTAGCTGTGTATTCATGGAACATCATTGAGAACATTTCATATAGACTAGAGTTAGTCTACATATCATCAGTAACATCATTCTCATATTAGTTCATGCATGGGTTTGCATATTTCATTAACGTATATTTTCCTATTAAATAAACGCTAACGCACGATCATTTATTTTGAATAATTGATCCGACACTTCCAACAATTGTCCTAATATATTTTTATACTCATTTTAAAACTATAAAATTTATATTATTAGTTTACCCGATGTTTTAAATTTATTTTGTATATAAATTGTTATAAATATATATTTACGACGGTGTTCAGAATTCAACTCGATAATTATTTATTCACTCAATACTTGCGAGAAATGTATTTTTATAACTTTTATGACTTCGATACATTTTATTTTGTTCCGTTAAAATCAATTTCTAGCTAACGCTACACTTAATAATTAATTAAATTTACAAACTACACGTTATACATAACATTATATACACTTAACTAACAAAATACATCTAACCCTTATCCTAATATACCCGTGCCGCCACCCCCCCCTAGTCATCTATTTCACTTAAATATCTTGATTTATGGACACCTACTCATCCTTTGTTAGATATTCTCTAATATACAAACAATATACTAAATCCTAAACACATACATAACACATATTCAAGGTGAAAATAAGAGAGAAACCCTCTCCTCTTCTCTTTGATGGCCGGCCAACTCAAGAAAACAAGAGGAAACCATAAATTTTTCAAGATCAAGTATTTTTCTAGTTCATGTAGTAATCTAGTTTATGTTTCGAAATAAAAACCTCAAGATTAATTAGGTATATTTGCAACAAAACTCATCAATCCCTCAAGTAAGCATCAACTAATTTTTTCTACTCTTATAAACTCTTACTTGATGTATTTTTATGATTCTATTAGTGTTGTTCCCCGTTCACTAATGTTTAAAACAGTTTTAGAATCAAAAACAAATTAATAGTGAACAATGACTGAAATTAACATAAGTAAAACACACTTATAAATTTTCAACATCATATTCTTATTAGAAATAAATCTACAAAGAATACGTTACCCAAGTACTTGCGGAATAGTACTTGGGATTGAAATGACAAAGTTGGGTGACTCCTCTCTAAGCTCAGCTAAGTCCGAGCACAACTCTTAGAGCTCACCGAGCTATCTCAGGAACTAAGTTGTATTTGGAGGAGTGAAAAGATGGCTTGCGTGTATGTGTGTTTTACAATTCACAAGCTTAATCTTTTCACTCCATCTCTTATGCTATTTATACATGTATGAGTTTTAACTCTTCCTAAGTGACAAATCGACATCATACGTAAGACAAAATATCGATGTATTTTGTCTCTGTTTACAAAGACTATTCTTAGTAAAAGACAAGGTTGCTTCCATAACTCATGATGACACGAGCTTGTAAGTTAGCCATTCAGTGAAAGTTAACTTATGTTGATAAGGACTTCTTCTTATCCGATTCAAACTTCTCCCGCCTTTGTCCCGCTTTTCTTCAGCTATTTATCCTTCGCCTTCTACTTCAGCTTTGTCTTCGTGTAAGAGTTGGAGAAGAGTCTTAGGGATTCAGTGAGTTATTGTCATCACTCACTGAATCCATCATCTTCTTCTTGACTCGCCTTCACCCTTTAAGTTCCGCTTCATCGAGTGGAGAGACTTCTTCTACGCCTGTTGAGTATCCCGAAGATGACTCACCGAGAGGCTATGCACTCGATGACTGATTAGTGTTTAATGGACTAAACACTTGGGCTATTTTCTATTCAAATCCTAGATTAAGGGGTTTGGGTATTTACTGAACCCAACAGCCTCCCCTATTTGGATATACAAATAGCCTAAATGGTTGATCGCTGTAAGTGAGCAAATGGCTTCTTCCTACACCTAATGTACTAATGAATACAATAAGGAACACCAATATTTTAACAAAATATACATCGTTTATTGATCAAATTACAAAAGGTTCCTATCACTAGTACAAAAGATAAATCAAAATGATGTCATTGAGATGGATCCTGCTTCAAGCTTAGGCTTCTTTTGAGAAGTGTTTCTTTGTGGTGCTCTCTTATCTTGGCATTCAGTGTCTTGGCGTAACCCGATGTTTGCTGGGTTGGATTTGAGAGGCCACGGTATGTAGCTCAACTTTGCGTACCACACCACCGATCAATATCACTCCATCTTTGAAAAGCGTGGTTTCCATAGACATCAATGTGGAATAGCCCTCTTCGAGCTTCTCAATCACTAGACAGTTCACGAATTTCACACCTTCAGGCAGCTCCCTGTTGCATTCTAATCCGTGCACTTTGATTTCGTGTTGGAACTCAACTCTCTTCCTTTTGCCGTGGATGATTGTGGTTGAGATCCTTGAGGTGCGCTATTAAGGCGGGTGAATTCCCGTTGGGCTGGACAATCCCTCGCCTTTCATATCTTTTATCGAGCATCTTCATCGTCCTTAACCACCGCATTTTTCTTCTTTTCAATAATTGGACCAAGTTCATGGAGTTCATGATCCCAAAGTCGCTGAATTTGAGAGGATCATGAACTTCGGTGTCTTTTATCATCCCCTCCGTAAAACGCTCATGGCCGAGGTTTGGTATTAGGGATGATTCTGACATCGTGATCTTTTCAGAAGCCTTCGGCTTGTCATTGTCCAGCTTGTAATGCTCAATTCTCGCTTTGCCCGAGAGCTTCAGCTTTTCTTCTTCTTTTCTTCCAACTGCTTTCTCATTGCGTCCATCTTAGCAGCGAGCTTCCTTGAACTTTTGTCCCGCCTCGACCCTTTTGGAGCTTGCTTGGATCTAATCCCATTTTTCAAATTTCTTCGCAACAACCTTTGCCAGTACTTCTCTGTTCTTTTTCTCTTCCTCAGCTAGTTTCAATCTTCTTTCTTCTTTAGCAAGATGTTTACTCACCTGTTGTGGTGTAAGCAGTATTCGTGTCGACGATTTTATAGGGAATCTTCTCGTGCTCGTGGTTTTCATAATGCCTTTTCCTTTGTCCTGGCATGAGGAAGATGATGCAACCAAGGGTGGTGGTGTTGTTGTTATAGGTGTGATTACCGCCGCTGTTGTTGTTGATGTTGTTGGTGGGATTGATGAGATTGGTATTGCCGAGACCGGTGGTGGTGATGAGATTTGAGCTACCGATGTTGAATGGTGTTGGCTCCCCTCGTGTGAGAAGGAGGTTCTTCAACAATATTCTCCCTCAACCGCGTTGGAGCTTCAGTGATGGCAAGAGTTGGAGTTGGTGCCGAGAGGGAAGGAGCCGCTGACCCTTGAAGGCCCGATAAATTTCGTGATCATCGCCTTTAATGTCCGAAGTGTCGCTTTGAATACCAGTGACCTTTGTTTCCAAATTAGCCCGAGAAACTTCCAGAGCAGTCATTCTGGGCCCAAGATTCCGTGCCGAGATGAGGATGCCTCGAGCCAAAGTAGCCACCTTCATATTCAAAGAGTCCAATGTAGCTTGAAGAGATGGATCGAGGATGGAAGACCCTGAACATTTGTAGACTTGAGCATATTGAGCAGTTCAGTGAGGCTTGAGGATTGTTTCAAGTACGCCTCAAGAGCCTCCAAAGACTTTAGAGTTGAGTGTTGGATCTTCTTTGACAAACTCCCTGATTTCATCTATCGTGGTACCTACACCTCAAGATGCCTCGAGGAATTTAGCCATGTTTTCATCCAATCGGTGAATGTTGTCATACATCAGATCCCTATGCTCATGAACATTTTCATCAAAACCATGTATCTCACCTTTAGATCAAGATAACTCGCAGCGAAAGCCTCAAGATGTTGTTCCCACAATGTGTCAAGGACCCTGAATATAACCTTCTTGAAGCTTTGGTGATCCACCAACTAGCGCTTTCAAGAAGTCGGAGAACATTATCAAATCTTTCAAATTCATCGCTGGAGAAAGAGGAGTCATCATTGTCGCTTGACCGGTGATTCAATATGCTCCGTGGATCAGCCGAGGTCCTTGTTCACTTGAACCTCGGCCCACGTCTTCCCCAAATGATAAAACATCATCATCGGCCAAAGAAGCTCATCTTCAGAAAATAATATGCTAGTAACATCAAAGAATAGTAACTGTGGGTTGGTGATGGGTTCCATATCGCGGGTGGTGTGTTTCCTCTCGAGTCTTTGTCCTCGTTGACCCCTGACACCGGTGGGCGTTTCCCAGCCTTCGCCGGAGTCGATTGGTTGTGGGTTCCGTGATCGGCGGGTTGTTCCTTTCCTCCGAAGTCTTTGTTCCCTAGTGACCGAGACACCGGTGGGCGCTTCCCGTGCCTTTAGCAGAGTCTGTGATAGTTGTATCCCTATCAGCGGGTTGTTTGATTCCCTCTGAGTCTTTGGGATCGATCAAGGTGCCCTCGCACAAAGGCTTGGATTTGCTAATGTCATCACGGGCGCTAGGAAGGTGCTCCCCTACCGGTTGTATGTTTCCTCTCGATCTTGGGAGTAGTGGTTGTGACCAAGGGCACCGACCGTGATGTATCGTGTCCTTCGTTGTCACATGGGTGGATGTTGCCCGGTCATCGGGTGTCTTTTAGTCTCGCCTTTTGTGCCTTTTAGGCTGTGTCCTCAAGCCTCGTGGCCCCGGGACTTGGGTTTAGTCTTAGTCCCAATTTGAGACTTCCCCTTTCTCTTTTAGGAGCAGTGGTTTGAGACACCGATCCCTCCCGGTTGTTTACAAAGAACCATATGGGCCGCCAATTCAATAGGAGTGACAAGGGATGGGTCTTTTTGAAAATTTGATTGGCTCAGAAGCCCGGTAAAGCACCAAATTTTTCTTCCCGAGGGTAGTTTGAACCCAAGAACACTTGTAAAGCACAAGAGACAAACCTAGGATACAAAACGATTTCGCCCTAGTTTTGCTCAGTAGCTTGGTTACGAGATCACTGTAAATGATCTCCCCTATGTCGACAGTGACCCCATTCATTAAGCAATATGCCATCATCAACTGAATAGAGTTAACTTGTTCAGTGGATGAGTGGTTCCCGCCGAGAACCTGAATCACAAAAGTGAATAGGATCCTCCAAGCCACGGGAAATGAGCTTTTGGTGACTCGGGTCTTGTCCAAAAAAGTTGGATCTAAAACGATTTGTTTTAACCCATCCTTCATGTGGAGGGTTCGTGATGGGCGACATAAACCTTTGTTATAATCCAACCCCGTTGAAGTGCAAAACGCTTTGTAATCCAGGTGAATTGTTGTTGCCCCCGTGAAGACCGAATCGATGAGATATTCCCCGAGAGGTCCGAGGTTGTTCTCATCAGTAGAGGGTGTCGGGTCAAAGGCTTGGTCTGCCCAAAATTCCCCGAGGAGATTTTGGTAAACAATGGAGGGACACTGAATAAAGGCCGCTTGAGTGGGCAATTAAACAAAATTTCATAATGTCTTTGTAGGTCGGGACTGCTTTCGTGGTATTCAAAGTTGCCTACGACATTATTTGTTTTAAATTCAACATTTGTAAGATCCCCTACCCACTAAGAAGCAAACTAGAGAGATTGAGTTCTAGCCATTTCCATTTCAAATATTTTAGGGTTTTGAAAATATTTTGACTAGAATAATTAAAGTTTTTTTTTATCTCTCAAGTTTGTGATGAAAAACTTTTGTAAATGTTTACAAGAAGGGTTTTCCAAAAGAGGTTTTAAGAGTTTTTGAGCACACACAAATGTTTTTGAGTTTTAGAAATGATTTTGACAGAGTTTTGTTGCAGAAAAAAATTTGTGTGTGTTTGTTTGTGTTGGAAGAGGGTATTTATAGAGTGGTAAGAGGGGTGATTTATGCATAATTGGGAATATTAAGAGTCGGTTTTTGAAAAACATTTGAATTTCCACATTTAATGCTACCACTCCATTAGCCGCAAGAAAATCCCGCTTTTCAAGGGAATAGTTGCAGGCACAAGTAAAAGTGCACTTTTGCAGAGAGAAAATATCAATTTGATATTTTTGTGAGAGGAGGCATTAAATGCCAAGTGGGATGACAGTAAGACAAAGAGACATATATTCCTATATTAAATTAGCATAGTTACCAACCTAGGACATTTAAGTAACCGATACTTGGATCATTTAGTTACTCATTCAATGCTCTTTGTCAAATGTCAGAAACCCTGAATGAGTCTTACTCATTCAGTGAGAGGTTAATTTTGGGTGTTCAGGGAGGTTGGACCAATTCGAGAACTTATCGAGATTGGTTTTCGATAATTGACATTCAATGTCAAGCATTCCCAATTCAGCTTTCGATCTTCAAGGTAGGTTCATCCTAGGGTTTGGTGAAGATATCAGCCAGTTGATATTCAATAGGGATGAAATGAAGTTCTATGTCTCCTTTCATTATGTGATCCCTGATGAAGTGATATCCGATATCAATGTGTTTGGTTCTTTGGTGGAGGACAGGGTTGTTGGAGATTGCAATAGCACCGGTGTTATCACGTAAGATGGGCACCATTTTGTAATGGATGTTATAGTCACCGAGTTGAATTTTCATCCATAATACATTGGCACAACATCCTGCGCAGTAGCCTACATATTCAGCTTCAGAGGACATAGCCATTGATTGTTGCTTTTAGCACTCCAACAAACCAGCTTTTCCTCCAAGAAATTGACAGACCCTCGAGGAGCTTTTTCGTCCATGTTGCGCCTGAGTAATCGAATCGAATAACCCTTGAGATCAAACCCTGAGCATTTTGGATAACAGAGTCCAAGATTTGGGGTTCCCTTCGTGTACCGAGTATTCTTTTGGCCGCAGTGAGATGGGATTCTTTGGGATTGGACTGATATCTTGCTATTAGACGATCGAGAATTGGATGTCCGTATAGAAGCGCTAGATACATCGTGATCCAACAATCCCTCTGAAATGAGTTTGATTGACTGATTTTCCAAAGGAGATCGTGTCCAAGGTTGTTAGGTGGGACCATTGGAGTCTTCACCGAGGCACGCCGATATCTCATATTTCTTCAAGAGATTTCGTGTATTTCTCTTGATCGATGGATATTCCTTTATCAGTTTGCCTGATTTGTAGTCCAAGAAAGTATGTGAGTTCCCCATCATGCTCATTTCAAACTTCTTTGTCATTAGTTTTTCAAACTGTTTGCAGAGTTTGTAGTTTGTTGAGCCAAAGATGATGTCATCAACATACACTTGGACCAATATCACATCCTGTTGTGTTCTATAGACAAACAAAGGTGTTGTCTATCTTTCCTCCGACAAACTTGTTTTGTATCGTGAAGGCCGAGAGAGTTTCATACCATGCCCTTGGAGCTTGTTTAAGTCCATAAAGGGCTTTGTCAAGTTTGCGCACATAGTCGTGGAATTCACTACTCTCAAATCCTGGGTTGCTGAACATACACATCTTCCTTGAGATCACCATTTAAGAATGCACTTTTAACATCCATTTGGTAGACCCCGAAGTTCATGTATGTTGCATAAGCAAGGAAGATCCTGATGGCTTCCATTCTTGCAACAGAAGCAAATGTCTCATCATAGTCAATGCCTTCTTGTTGACTGTAACATTTGGCTACAAGTCTGGCTTTGTTTTTAATGACAGTGCCGTTTTCATCAGCTTTGTTTCTGAAAACCCACTTCATTCCTATGACTACTACATCCTGAGGACATTTGATCAAGGTCATGACTTTGTTTTTGTCAAATTGCGTTCTTCTTGCATGGCCCGAACCCAGCTTGGGTGTTTAAGGGCCTCGTGACACTTTTGGGTTCTATATCCGATAGGTAATCGCATATAGACATTCATTAGCTCAAGCCGCAGTTAGATTAGCAGACATGCTTCTAGTGAGCATGCCCTCAGTGGGTTCACCAATGATGTTTACAAGCTCAATGTCCCGAGATCTTGTCCATTTACTTTGTGGTCCGGGATATGAGCTTGAAGATGTCACCGGAGTTCGATGTGAGTTCAGTGCAAGAGCCACATAATCATTTAGAACGCCTCAGAGATGTCTTGTTCAGGGTGAGGTACATGAGTTACGTGTTCTCATCATTTGAATCGTGTTTCCTATCCCAGGAGGGACTGACCGATTATCAATGAACTCACTGATAGTAGGTTGGGGAAGGTTGTGAGGTAAGACATAATATGAGATGTCAAAGATCGCCTTGATATGAGGAATTGAATTCTGAGTTGTACTCATCGAGGATATCTTGATGAGTTATCAATTCCTATTTCCTCCATCGAGGTGTTGGTGAACCCGATGCTTTCAAAGACTTTCATCAAAGGTGACATGAAAGGTTTCCTCAACTTGTTGTCTCCTTGTGTTAAAACCCTCAAGGCTTTGGAGATCAGTGAGTAGCCTAAGAAGTATCCATCATCACCTTTTGCATCAAACTTGCCTAGATGATCCTTGTGGTTATGAATGAACACGGGACATCCAAACACATGAAAATAGCCGATGTCAGGAAGTCTACCTTTGAAGATCTCATATGGGGTTTTATTATGTCTTTTGACAATGATTGACCTGTTTTGAGTGTAACAGCGCTTTTGACGCTTCACCGTAAATGCTTTGAGAGGGTCGAGCCATTTAACATAGTTCTAGCAACCTCAATGAGAGTTCTGTTTTTCCTTTCAAAGAACCCCATTTTGTTCAGGGGTGTATGGAGATGAGAAATTTTGAGAAATTCCTTTTCATCACGTAAACTCTCAAGCTCTTGATTTCAACTCAGCACTATTGTCGCTTCTGATTTGTTTAACTGTAATGTCATTCGGTTTTCAATCTTCCGATGAATGACATTATTGTATCACCGCCTGACTCTTTTGGGAAAGAAAGTATACCCAAGTGTATCTTGAGAACTCATCAACAATGACAAGTGTATACTTTTCATGTTGGATTGATCTGGGACCGACAGTCCAAAGAGATCCATGTGCATGAGGTGAAGGCAGCTTATGATGGAGAAATTTTGTTTGGTTTTGAATGATGCTCTGTGGTGTTTACCCTTTTCACAAAGTGAGCATGGTTTGTCTTTTGCTAAAACCAGTGATGGTAAGCCAAGGACCTTGTTTTGTTTTGCCAAGTTGTTGAGGTTTTTGAAGTTTAAGTGTGAGAGTCTCTTATGCCACGGCCAATTGATAGTTTCAAAGGGCTTTAGCAAAGAGACATGTTCCATCTTGGGAGAGTGTTGACATGTCTAGCACATAAACATCATCTCTCCTAGGAGCTATCAACACAACTTCCTTGTTGGCATTGAAAATGGTACCTTTTTTATCATTGAATTGTACAATGTATTTAGCATCACATAGTTGACTGACACTGATGAGATTGTATTTGAGACCATTGACATAGGCTATTCTAGAGAAAACTATTCCATTGCCATCAACCATAACCTTCAGTAGGGCATGATGAGTTATCACCAAATACTACCTTGGGCCCTGGTTCCTTTACATATTTGTGCAGATATTCCTTCACACCAGTCATGCTTCTTGAGCATCCACTGTCTAGATGCCAAATAGGCTCCGTGGCATGTCTCGCACAAGTAGTAAATCAATTAGTTTCTCTTAGTGACCCACTTACTAGTGGGTTTGGGTCTCAAGGTCTCTTTGAAATTTGCAATCGACTCATGGTCGTGGTTGTGTGCACAAAGTGCTACCATGTGTTTTGCATTTAGAGGCGAGGATGACTCGGTGACTCTGGGTTGTTTGGAATTTCTCCTTGCATGAATGACACTGTCATGTTGGGATGTCTCATGAGCTGGATTACCGCAAATATCACAAAGATGTGTTCATGAGACAATCATCGTGATGATGATCATTAAACCCACAGTGAGGGCACAGAGGAAAAGGTTTTGCTCTATTCTTGGGAGCAGCTTTGGAGGATGAAGCATACTGATGACCAACTTTGGTATAGTTTGCTTGACCGACATATCTGTAGATGGTCTCAGTCCTGTGATCATCCTTTTGTAGATCATGCAAAAAGGATTCTATAGCAGTTGTCAGTGGTATGGCTGGTGTAATGACACAGCTCACACTTTTGTTTTTTTTGGAGGTTGACTTAGACTTTGAGGAACCGGAGGAAGTCGACTTTGTCTCCTTGATTGGTTCAGGACCTTTTCAATGGATTCCATTTTTCATGAGCTTCCTCACAAGTTCGGTCGAATTTGGTCACCTTCAGGGGACAGAGGATGTTGAAGTCTTAGTAGGAGTAGACTCTTGTTGAGTTTGTTTTGTTGGTCTTTTCAGGATGGTTCTACCAAGTCCGGACCTTTCTTTTGGTGAATGAGGATTGAATTGTAGTGGAGTAAGCTCAGAGCTTGGAGCAAAGACTCAAGAGGTTTCAGTGGTGGAAGCGGTGCTTGAGATTCTGCTGCACTCGAGATGTGTTCAAGACTACGGGCACATCAGGGAGTCCAAGCATGCTCTTTAGAGCTTGACTTTCGTGCTCTAGAATCCTTCCGTAATCAAAATTTGGAAGCTTACTCTCGGATTAACCCGCTCAATCCAATCACTGTAATTGGGATTAGTCAACATATTTGTAATCATGCCACCAGACACAAATGGCTTAGGAGACTGGTCTTTGTTGAGAGAGTCAGAGAGATGATCTTCACCTATGACTCTCTTTTTGCTACTGGGGCTCCCACAGCATCAAAGACCCTTGGATTCTTAGCAGTCCAACTATTCGAATATCATTTGCCTTTTAAGTTCACTTGAAGATTCTGATTTCTTTTAACTAGTTCAATGTTTTGAATTTGCAAAGTGACAGCCTCAAGCTTAACATGTTTTAAAATAAGCAATTCATCCCTACACTTATTCAATTCAAAACTTAACTTGTTGTACTTAGAAAAAGATTTAGTCTTTGCTCTTCTACAAACTTAAGGTCAACATTTAGATAATTCATATAAGATTGCCAATCAGAGTCATCATCCATAGAAAGTAAAATGTTTACCTTCTTCATTGTGATGTTGACCCATTCCCCGTTCCTAGCATGATTCTTCCCAACAGCTAGCTTGTCCTCATCTGAGAGAGCCATCAGTGCACTGACATGTACCATTTCATCATCGATGAGACGGCTCTTCATCCTAGTCAAAGGTTTCAAAGAACGAGGCCTTTGTTCTTGCCCCACAGCTTTTAACATTTGTTGTTGTCTCGAGGGACCGGCCTCAAGCAATGCAATCTTAGCTTTAGCTTTCTTATACTTGGCTTCATAATCAATGGTTTTGTTATTATCAGATTTATTTTGAAAATTTTGATGAGACTGATACATTTTTGGTTGAAATTTGCTAAAGCCGGAGGACCGATTTGAACCTCGATGGTTTATAAGAGGGTTCGAAATTGTTTTAGAAAACGACTTTTGCAAAATGACCCTTTTGTGACACTTAAAGCATTCTGTCCTCATTTGTTTTAGCACTAGAAAACCTTTGTTTCTTTTAATAAACCTGCGAGATTTAGCAAGGAGTGCCCTTTCCTGAAATTCAGGTGTTCGTGTCGTTTAGGTACTCCTCGCTTGATCTCTCATCAGGCTCATCATCAGAATTTTCTTGAAAATCTTGAACCACATTGTTAGAGAAGAAAGCAGTTGATATGGGTGTGAAGTGGTGGTCGTGGACTTCTTGACTTCCTGAAACTTCTTTAAGTCATGGTATCGTCTGTTGATGAGGTTTTCCTCATAGACAAATTTCCCATAAATCTCAGGAAGCTCAAGATTTTGGATATGATTAGCATTCCTGAGTCCCCGAGAGAAATTCAACCACTTCTCATGGAGACTGTTGACAAAACCAACATTGATTTCATGTTTGGACAACTTAACACCATCATTTGACAGTTCATTTAAAAGAGTTTTGTACCGAGTGTAAGTTTGAGAGAGAGTTTCGAGTCCTTAGCCCAAGGTGTTATACTCAAGTTTCATGTCCATTATCCTGTTTTCCTTGGTATCAGATGGTCCTTCATGACTATGAACTAGGTCATCCCAGTTTGCTTAGTGTACTACAGCTTATAACGGACTCCATAATATCGTCAAGAAGACAAGATATTATGATACTTTTGAGTCTTTGGTCCTGGTTGACCACTCTCCTTTCATCCTGGTCCACCGAGCTTCGGTTTGGGCAACCCTTCAGAGTCTTTGGAGACAAATGGACCTTCAATTATACACTTGATATAATAAGGTTCCATCCCAATCAAATAGCAAAGCATTCGCTTTTTCCATTTGTTGAATTTGCCAACTTCAAGTCTAGGGGCAACAACTGAATAAGCTCCACCCTTTTTATCGACTAGTTGGGGTACATCAATTTCACCCATTTAGGATCCTAATTTAAAAACTTTTAGAGCGGCCTAAAAACAAGTTTTATAATTAGCCTTGCTCTGATACCACTTGTTGTTCCCCGTTCACTAATGTTTAAAACAGTTTTAGAATCAAAAACAAATTAATAGTGAACAATGACTGAAATTAACATAAGGAAAACACACTTATAAATTTTCTACATCATATTCTTATTAGAAATAAATCTACAAAGAATACGTTACCCAAGTACTTGCGGAATAGTACTTGGGATTGAAATGACAAAGTTGGGTGACTTCTCTCTAAGCTCAGGCTAAGTCTGAGCACAACTCTTAGAGCTCACTGAGCTATCTCAGGAACTAAATTGTATTTGGAGGAGTGAAAAGATGGCTTGCGTGTATGTGTGTTTTTACAATTCACAAGCTTAATCTTTTCACTCCATCTCTTATGTTATTTATACATGTATGAGTTTTAACTCTTTCCTAAGTGACAAATCTGACATCATACGGAAGACAAAATACTGATGTATTTTGTCTCTGTTTACAAAGACTATTCTAAGTAAAAGACAAGGCTGCTTTCCATAACTGAGCTTGTAAGTTAGCCATTCAGGGAAAGTTGACTTATGTTGATAAGGACTTCTTCTTATCTGATTCAAACTTCTCCCGCCTTGTCCCGCTCTTTCTTCAATCTATTTATCCTTCAGTCTTCTACTTCAGTTTGTCTTCAGTGTAAGAGTTGGAGAGGATTCTTAGGGATTCAGTGAGTTATTGTCATCACTCACTGAATCCATCATCTTCTTCTTGACTCAGTCTTCACCCTTTAAGTTCCGCTTCGAGTGGAGAGACTTCTTATATGCCTCGTACTGAGTATCCCGAAGATGACTCACTGAGAGGCTATGCACTCAGTGACCTGATTAGTGTTTAACGGACTAAACACTTGGGCTATTTTCTATTCAAATCCTTGATTAAGGGGTTTGGGTATTTACTGAACCCAACAATTAGAAAAACATGCAAGTATTATGTGATTCATATCACTTTTAATTGTTTTTATTACTTATTATGAGTTTTAATCATCCTGTAATTAATCCCTTGAAACATATCATTGTTGATGATGTTTAGGAACCCATGACACCCTAATAAGGTGTATGGTAGGTTTAGAATAGATTTGGTGTTGATTTGAAGTGATTGAAACAAATATTACGCTAGAAAAATCATTTTCGACAACTTAGAATTGAGGTCTGATCGTTTTTGTAAAATCTGGAAATTTCGACAGGTCATGGATTATTTTGGGCTAGATATTCAGAAAATATACTTTAAAACGAAACCGTGGTCGCTTGAACGGGTTAAAACGGGTTTATAACGAAGAAGTTACGCTATTTTCAAGTTTAACGACGAAAACTATTTTTCTGAAAATATACTTGCTGTCAAGGATTATTTATGGGGCAAAAATGAGTTTTAAACCTTATCTAAATGAGTCGATTTATCAAAAATATATTAATACATATTATCACGATTCCGAGGATATATGGAACGTAGGAAACGAGCTTATAATGACCGAGATACAAGCATTTGAAAACCGACGTTCACAACTTATTTCCATCAGCTTTTACTAAAATATTTCTAAGTGTTGAAACTGTCTTTTCGGGTACCCATGATTGGAGCTGTTTTTCTCAATGATCGAGTTGGTTTTGGTAAAATAGTATCTCTGAGTAAAAGTTAGTTCACCTGGCCTATTTTCCAAAATGTCCAGCCGTTCGTCAAACGGATTTATAACGAGTAACTTATGACCTCTCAAACTTTCCCGAAAACTGCCCAGAAACTGTATTTTTAGCTCAACTACCTCACTTCACCATTATTTTTCTTTATGATCGGAACCCGTATGGACAAAAGATCAGTGTTACGACTTTTAGATAATGTTACAAGCTTTCTAAAACCATTGAGTTTGTTTTCTAACATTCGATATTCACCAAGTTACGACTAGCTTTACGAGGCTACTTATCCATTTTCACTACTTATAAAAGTACATTGTTTTACGATGAAAAACTATATTTTCTTGATTTATCACTAAACGACTATCATAGGATGTTGTTTCAATGTAAGTACTTGTAAAGTATTTTATAACATGACGAGATGTCATAAACATATATTTCGACGATAAACTCTATTTTCAAAAATGCACAAGTGGTATGGATATCATATGAGTTTGCATGCATAACAACATTAAATCATGACTTATATTAGATCATATCATTCATATTAGGTTGCAGTTAGAGATTGCACCTCATTTCAGTATTGCCACTATATCATCATAATCATTGTATCAGGTGAGTTTTTATAGCCCCGATTTATTCAAGTTTATACTATATTTCAAACCTACGGGGGAGAATACATTGCACATCATTTTATTACGAGCCCAAGTATATTCAAATTCATTTATATTGCTTAATTATGAATCAATAGCTCAAACGAAGCCTTCTCAATTTTCTTCTCAATATAACTTCTTCTCAATAAAACTAAAGCCTACATATATATATATACATATATATATATATATATATATATATATATATATATATATATATATATATATATATATATATATATATATAGAATCTGGATCGATTGAGAAGGTTTTTATTTTGAGAAGATTGAGAAGGTTTTAAAAAACGATATATTTTTAACTTTGATTCATGTTTTTCAAGCGTAAAACTCATTTTAATGTGATTAAAATTCAAAATGTGTAAAAAAATTTGAATCAATGTTAAAAATCTCTCGATTTTGCGATATATGTAGAATACTGAATCATCTGTACAAATTTAATGAATCATCATTATAACTCATTTTCAACAATGATTTGTGAATCAAATTTGTGATTTATAGATGCGATTCACCATAAAATAATGTTTACTTATGAATCAAATAAAAAACATGAATCAATTTGATCAAACGAAGATTTCTCAATCTTCTCAAAATAAAAACATTCTCAATGGAACCGGAGCCTATATATATATATATATATATATATATATATATATATATATATATATATATATATATATATATATATATATACACATATTATAATTTGATTGGTCAATTTTTGCTATTAACAACTAACAATATCTTATACGGAGCAACTTTTCAGCAAAAACTCGATATTTTCAAACTTAAGGCCTAATGTCACATATTAATAGGTGAGTTATTTTATATACCAAACTTTTCTTACGTAGTAAGGGACTCATCCTTATCATCCATCTAAAAAGAAATCAATGGCTGAGATTAAAAACATTTTATTATTTCATCTATTTTTTATAATTTAAATATCTTTTAAACCGTTTAAGCAAAAATAATTACACCATCGCGACGAGCACTTAATTATCTTTCTAGGTACGGGCACTTTGATATACTTTCGGGAAAAAAAATATATCGTTTTTTTCACGTTTTTTCGTCTTTTTTTCGTTTTTCTTCGAAACTGAAATTTGCATGAAATATCATATATGATTTAACACTAATTTGAAAATCACATGTGACATTAGTGTTAAATCATTTATTATATGTAATATCATATGCGATACTAGTGTTAAATCATATGTGATTATGATATGTAATATCATATGTGATACTACTGTTAAATCATATATGATAAATCACATATGATATACATATCATATATGATTTAACACTAATATCACATGTGGTATTTAAATTAGTGATAAATCATATATCATTTTTCATGCAAATTTCAGTAACGTAAAAAAACGAAAAAAAGTGAAAAATACGAAGAAAAAAAAAATTTGTCGAAAGTATATCAAAGTGTCTATCTATAGAAAGATAATTAAATACTCGTCGTAATTGTATATTTTTTTTCGCTTGACGATTAACAATTTGAAAGATATTTATATTTAAAAAAAAAATATGCAAGTGGGTTTTTTTAATTGTTGGTATTAATTTCATCCATTAGATCTAATAAAAATGGAAGGTGAAGATTGATCAGTTTTTTTTTCTCAAATGATCAAAGGGCCCGTTTGGCATATGGGGTTCGGATTGAATTAATGGTGTGAAAGAAATAAAATTTGAATTGTTCGAGTTTTCGAATACCAAACAGTGTTTCACACCTTTGTTTAAAGGTTTTGATGAAAGATACCATGACCCCATGGTTTGCTAACACATTTTTTGGTTTTATGACATGAAAGTCAAATATGTCATGCGTGTAACTTCTCCTAGCCACATATCTTGTTATATCAATTTTTTTTAAGTTTCACAAAATTTAAAAATAGTATATATATATATAAGATTATATAAATTTTATTTTTAAACATTTTAATATATAAAATTATTTTCTCTCTTGTATCAAAATTAAATTTAAATTGAAATCATAATCCAAATTTAAATCCTAAACCCACCGACAAACCAAACGGGCCCTTAAATCCACATATTAAAATCGAGAATTGAACTCATAAACAATCAATGGATAGATCACGACTCATAATAACCACAAAAACAACATTAATATAAAGCCATCACTATTACAAATCAATCCACATTCAACATAGCATCTAAATAAACCAACATAGTAATAAAATAAAATTCCAAACAATTTGTACATTATGTTCGATCCCCACCACTAGATACCTCTTGATTATTCATTCATCTGCACTAAAAAACATTGTGGGCGCCCATGTTTTATGCAAAACCAAAAGTAAAAAAACACGCAACAAACAAAGTAACTTCGTTTTGACATATTTAAGATTCTCATGACGAAATTTGTTGTCTTCTATTTCACCACGGTAACTGGACATGTTGCGTTTTGCACCACGTGGCTGCTTACACTCCCAAGCAACACCCTGTAAAACATGCATAATTTAAATTAAATTAATGATAAAAGTTACATAAAATGTCGAGTGATCTTTTTATTTCATCAACTGAATTTACTCAACTTAGGTCATGTTTTAATCTAATCTAAAATATGCGTAATTAAAAATTTTGACTAAAATTCCAACGACAGTTAATTTTTGTAGGGAGAATTTCATATTTTGTTAATCATCGTCCTCTTTGTACCCGCTAATCGCATACATATCCTTTCAAAATTCAATAATTGCAGATATTAATATATATCATCGTTACAACCAATGTTTTAAAACCCGGTTTGACCCGGAAACCGGTGATGTTACCGGGCTGTTACTACCCGATTTTAGGAGGATTTAAAACCTAGATTGAACCGCCTGGTTTCACTCGACTCGGGTCGAACCATTTCACTAGAACCGGCCGGGTTTCACTTTTGTTTGAAAAAAATGAAACGAAAACAACTTTTAATCCTATTTTAAATGTCATTGATGAATCATGAAGTCCATTATTTCCTTAATCTTAAACAAGTTTTATTATTGTGCTTATCAAGAGTAAAAATAAACTAAAATGATATATAGCATTTTCATATTCGAGATGAAGTTAATGTGCAAAAGAAGTTAGTGTACCACCATGGCACAAGTTAGAAAAAGCCATCTAGGAAATAAAGTCATGTACTCAAAGAGTTAATTACTAGTAGTTATTTTGAAATATGTTTTCAAATGAGATCTTGATGGAAAAGTACTAAAACTAAACTATTATGGAAAGAAAGAAATATTTGTATAGCATGTTTAGACTTTTGTATCCAACTATAAATAGAATACCTAATATTAAATTTTGGTTTACATTGCGACAATCGATTTGAACCAGTTGAACTATCAACCCAGTGTCTCGGCTGAGTCAATGAGAAAACCGGTTTTCAAAACATTGGTTACAAATACAATAGTTTTTAGGGCAAATGTTTTAAAATCATACTTTTCATTATATATTTTTCTAGATAGCGAACAAATTTTTTTGCTTATACGGATACTTTTCTTTCACAGCTTTTTTGAGGTATCTCGCAACATTTTGTGAAAATTTTTGCCCTTATCAGCTAATAGGAAGTTTTTTTTTAAAAGGCAAAAATATCACAAAGTACATTAAAAGTGAATTTGAAAAGAAAAAAAATACCCTTAAAAGCAAAAAAAATTGTTTACTATCAAAAAAACAAAAGTAGCATATATAATACATTTATAAAACATTTGCCTTAATTTTTATACATGTTTTGAATATATATACAAATTTTACATCTTTAGAAGCATATGTTTAAAAGAATTTTAGTCGCATATTTAAATTCTAAAATAAACTGCAAAAACCATCATGAGGTTTTGCTAAAGTTTTAGGCATAGTCTATGCCATTTTGAAAATGCAAAAAGCATCCCCTTAAAAAAAAACTTGTAATTGAATTTTTCATTAGAGCCACAAGTATAATGACTAAAATATCCTTACCTTCTTCATTTTTCATTTTCTTTAGATTATTAAATAATTTTTCACTTTTTCTTTTTTACTTTTTCTTTTTTAATTCACAAACTTAACATGCAAAAATTCATACCAATCAACCCCATAAATTCATATCATATTCAAGTAAAAAAATCACTCGATCTCATCACAAGCCACTATTCAACAAATTATAGACTGGATAATTAGACAAACATTTTTTTCTTTCTCAAAATTAAATTGAAGAACCTCAAACATTCAACACATATGCAAAAATCATTAACACCCATTTCAAAAACATATCTGTAAACCCACCTCGATTTCAAAAACCAACTATAAAACCCAAATCTGATATGAAATCGATTTCCTAAACCAACAGTTAACCGGTTAACCGCTAACCGTTGTTATATGGTTCCATGGTGTTGCTTTTGATATGACCACATGATGTTTTTTTATGAAATAAATTTCGTGCAAGGTCTAGTAATAAACGAGTGTAGAAACTCGCGCGATGCAGCGGGATTGGCTTCAAAGGACTTACTTTGTAGCGACACTTGAACCTCAGGGACTATTTTTGCTAAGTTGTGAAACTTTGCATTTAATGTTTGGACTGATTTTGTAACGACGCTTAAACCTCAGGGACTGTTTTTGCCAAGTTGTGAAACTTTGCATTTAATGTTTGGACTTACTTTGCAGCGTCACTTGAACCTCAGGGGCTGTTTCTGCCAACTTAGAAAAGTTGGCATTTAATGCCTTGGGGGTTACTGTTTTCCTCCCCGGCAATTAGTATATATATATAATATAACTAATGATTTGCTTATTCCTATATGTTTATTATGTCATTAATTACATAATCATTCTCAGTGCGTATCTTACTCGTCAAAATGATTTTCGCGGGTATTATTATCGTGCTCGTGAAAGTTACGATCTAACTTAATGTAATTTTGTAGCACTCTCGTGATTGAAAAAGTAAATGAAAATTACTTAATAAAAGTTGTAATTTTGAATTTTATGTTTATATATATGTTTTTATTTTTATATATAAATTTAAGTAAAAATATAAATAAGTGTAAGTGATACATTAACTAAGGTGCTTTAGTGATGTATTTTAATGATATCATCATTAGTACAATCATTGATACATTAATTAAGGTTTATTTAAATCAATCATTGATATATTAATTTGGGTTTATATAGTGGAAGATTAGTGTTTATTTAGGAGGACACTTTTCATATATCCTCACATACACATCTATATTTACATATTTTTTTAAAAGACAAGTTTTTTATGCTTGAAGTATAAGTCAGTTAAAGCATTGTTTGGAAAAATATATAAATATGAGTGTGTATGTGAGGATATACGTAAACCTCTGGGTGTTGATTTGAGTTTTAATAAAATGGGTTTTAATTTGGAAATAATATGTTTATATATGAGAGTTATAAAGTAAAAATATTTATACATGTTTTTAACCGATTGACTAGGGCTAGGCCAGCACTGAAAATAAAAAAATATAATACATGAATTCTGGTCGATCATATTAACCTTATAACATTAATCGCAATCTTACATACCTTTTGATTGCACCCAGACCTCTGCTACCAACAACAAGAGAATCAAGTTTGAGATAATTTACGGCTTCACACAACTTCTCTCTTGGATCTCCCCAATACACCTTTGCCACAACATTAACCTTCACAACAACATTTAACCAATTCAATACACATTAACAATTAAAAAAATAAAAATAAAAATCCAAATACAACACTAGCTTGTTACTTAAATATTTGTGACAAACTTATAATTATGTGTTTACCCTTTTAGTCATGCAAAGAGTGTCAAGCAAGTTAAAGAGTTCGGTATCAGGAGTGATCCCATATTTCTTGCAAACACCAACTTCTTTAAACTCAACCAGTGGTATCAAAGCTGCACATACCACAATCAAAAGTTTTAAAAATATATATTTAGAACTGCTGGCAACAAAAGTACTGATCATATCTAGTAAAAAGAAAAAAGAAAAGAATTATGTTACTTACGTGACCCGGTGTCCGCAAAGAGTTTTTTATTTGCGGGGTCGGACTTAGGTGACAAGACAAGAATTACAACAATCGTATCTCCTGTTTCGACAAGATTGTCGATAGCCCATTTTAAGGCTGATTTGCTTGTTGTTGAGTAATCCATACCAATTCCTATCGTACGAGCCTTAGCCATTTGATTCGTTTCAACTTCCTTAGTAACTTTTTGGGTTCGAAAGCTAGAAGGTTTCGAAAATCAGAAAAACCGATAGTTAATTTATTTATTTATTTATTTTTTAACTATGTTGACAAGTATGGTATATGGTTGAATGGTTTTTATAGATGGTTTTTGTGTGCCGCCAACTTATTTTGGTGTGTAGCTGTTATTATTCGGGTTTGTTTTTATATTATTCGTTACGTAATGAAGCGGAGTTTCTCGAACAAAGGAGAAGGAATATTTATAAAGCAAAATGGAAAGTATGACTAACATTCTTTCTAGAGGTTTTACAAAAGTATGGATGATGACAGGAATTTTTAACGGAATATAATTATAAGAGTTAATTACATAAATCATTTTTGTGGTCGTTAATTTTTACGGATTTTGTTTTTATGTCTTTTTTAAACGGGTCATGTCTATGTGGTTTTTTATTTTTACGGATTTTGTCTAATTTTCGATTCAAGTTCAAATGATCGTTAAAAAAGACCAAACTTAACATTGATGAACTAACGTGAGGGTTTTTCCTCTCAAAACAAAAACTACAAGGACGATTTATGTTATTTACTTTTTTTATTTTAAAATACCTTTTTTGTTTTATTATAGGAAATTCTTAAATTTTATTATGATAAATTTTTTAATAAAGAAAAACATCTTTTTTTGAATAAAAAAGGGCTTATGTACTAAACGGTTTTTATAATACGTTTTTGTTTTTTTCTTTTATATATGCGTTTTCGTCCGTTTTTGTACGGTTTGGTATTTCATCCGTTTTTATACGATTTAGGGAAGACAAAACGGATGAAAACGTATAAAAATATATGAAAGCTGATTCGTTGAGGTTTAGGGGTGTGTGTGTATGGATAAAAACCACAATATCGATATCAAAAATAACCACAAGTAATGATTTAAAATCCCTTTAGGAAAAAGGATAATGAATCAAAACCCGTGAGTGATAGTGATACGGATCAGGAAATCCGAGTCGTTTCCCAACGAGGTGTGAATGGGCAACGTCGTTATTGGTTCGTTATTAAAATGCTCGAAGTTTTGGATTTTTGATTATATTAAAACTACGGGGATTGGGAAAACAATTAAGGGAAATTACACTACGGGAAATCCTAAATACGCGAATTATACAAAAACGTATTAAAAGAAACGTAAATAAAAAGCAACTACGTCTAATCTAAGTCCTAAAAATAATATAAAATTACTTTCTAACTAAAAATGATATTAGAAAATTAACTAAGAATTAAAACTATTTTTTATGATTTTTCTGGAATTTATTTGAATTAAAAACTAATTTAAACTAATTTAAATGATAAAAATTACAAATTAAAGTAGGAAAAATCTAGAAAAATTATTTTTTTGCTTTTTGTAATTTTCTTAATCTAGTAAAATTGAAAAATTATTTTTTTGAAGCTTTTCTGATTTAATTGTAATAAAAGCTATTTAAAAGTCCTAAAAATATATTTAAATAGAGAAAAATATCAAACAGTGACTAAAAATTATGAAAAATTCAGAGTAATTCTAAAATAATATTCTAAATCTATGAAAAATATAAAAACGATGGTTTATGTGAAAGATTTAGAAGCTGATGAGCAAAGTGCTTAAAAAATAAGCACTAAGGATAAGCTATAAGCTACAAAAGAGCACCAAATAAAAACAGCAGCTACAATAAGCTAAAACTACTCTAAGGCGACTTATTGCAACTACTTCTAACCTCTAATAAGCAATCTACCAAGTTTGATGCAAGTTAACAACTCAAGCTAATCAGCCCTCACCCTCTATCTTTAAGCTGTTGCACAGGCTTATACAATAAGCTAAACTGAAAACCAATTATTGAGAACTCTAGACCACCAACCAGAGATCAACTAGACCAAAACTCAGACCTTAACAAGCTATATTGAGTCCTGTGCAAGGGCTACAAGAAGGTCTGATCACACTCAGTGTATGATGAGTGTGATCAGGGCAAATCAGGCCTATTAGTGAGCTTATTAACTGCTTATAGAAAATTCACAAATTTCCACAAAAATGACTTTTGAAAAACTGACCAATTGAAGTTTGTAAATCCCAAAATTTCACTCAATATGAATCAGAATTGAATCCATGAAAATTCTACAAAGTTTTGCAAAAAACTGAGTTTACACTTTTGACTTTTGAAAGAATTTTGTGTTTTGACCAAAATGAGTTTTAGATCCAAATTATGAACTGATATTGTTGTTTTATGATGTAATAAAGCTGAATTAACCTACTCCTATGAATTCTAAACACAAATCAAGCTAATGATTTCTAAAAATTATAACAGATAATTAACTAGACAGATTCAAAGTGAATTTTGACTAAATGAGTTTGTGAAAGCAATTTAACTACTAAAATGAACCTAACTGACCTAGTGAAGATGAATACATCAATACTTACCAAACTATTAAACCTTTATCACAGCTTAACTACTTATGCCAAACACCTCTTTATGAAAACTGTTTTGCCATTAACTATATCAAATTCTTAATCCTAAGCCTGAACAGCAATAATCTATGATCTAATACCAATATTCAAACTATCTACTGCAAATTTAACAATTAAAACAAACAAACACAAACTGAAATTAATTATGCAGATATGAAACTGAAATTATGAATACTCACATGATGTCCAGCCACTATGGCTTGCCAAAGAACAAATAGCCACTATCCTAACACTGATATTAACCCAAATCCAATTCAGAATCAACCCAGATCCATCATCTCATCAGCAATTCAGAACCATGTGACTGCAGTTTGACTATGTTTGACCAAATTACTTTTGAAGATAGAACTGAGTAGAGAAATGATTCAACACTTAATAAGCTAAGGATAAGCTTATAAGAGCTTATGGTAACCTAAACATAAGCTGATTGCAGCTTAACAATAGATTTGTGATATTTTTTTTTTTTTTTTTAGTATTTTTCTTATTTTTTTTTTGTGATTTTTATTTTATAAACCAAATAAGCTGAAAATCAATTAAAATAAGCTAAAATGATTAATTGGAACACTAATAAGCACTGAACTTAATAAAACAGTAAAAGAGATAGATTTAAGAAAACTGAAATTATTTTGATAAAATTGAGATCACAATGAAACTGAAGTACAGAAATGAAATTTTAAAACATAAACATGAATAAGCTACTTATTAATCTACTCAATTTCTACATACTATACAAGTGAAATAAGAGGGCCTTATATAGGCGAGCTTGAGGCCAAGGAAGGATCTAGAACTTGCAATTTGTGCTTCTTTGAGTCGTCTTTTAGCCCTTAGATCATCCCTCTACGTATCCCACTTGATCTCAACCCTTGGATTACAAATGCCACATAACTTCGACCAATCAGGAAACAGGGATTGGAAATGTATCACACGGATTGGTGATCTAGCACTGGCACATGTCAGGGGTTGTCAGTGATTGTACAAATATGCCCTTAATTGTGGTTAATTTGGCCAATTTGACGCATGGGTAATTTAGGGTTCATAGCTGGGTAAAAGGGGGAAAAACTTGGCGCGTGGGTTTTTTATATATTAATTTGAGTTGTTTGACCGGGTTTGGGTGTGTTGACTTGGTTTAAATACCGGGTACAGGGTTTGGGTAAGAAGCTAGTGGACCGGGTATAGTTTAGTTGGGCCGGGTATGGTTTAGTTGGGTTTGGGCTTGGTTAAACTTGGGCCAAGGTTGGACTTTGGGATAGATATTGGATTCATGTAGTATTTCAAGGACTAATATGGTACAAGCTGAAATTTAAGGGACCAAAGCTGTAATTTCTGAAATCATTCTCCAAGGGCCATTCTTGTCATTCTCAAATAATCCAAGGGCTAAAATTGCAACTTTTGAAACTTGAGGGGTCTATTCTGCCAAATACTCAAAGTTCAGGGACTGATCTTGACAATTCTTCACACTTGATTATATCTTTCAAATATCATCCTCTGAGCATAAAAATCTTCACAAATGCATAAATCCGACCTTCCGGCTCAGCTTTAGCTCTCTTAATCTCTTGTGCTCGGATTTTCGTCTGATTTGGTTTCTTTTTGTGTGTTTTATCGTATCCGTACCTGCACAAGCAAAAACTCAAGAAACACGCAAATGTTAACAATAAACGGCTCTTTCTTGGTTATTTTGGGTCAGTTTTGATAATGAAAAGGTATGTGTTTAAGCACATCTCAAAATACCCCAGAAGAGACCATTGTCGTGTCCCCACGCAATGCAATCAACTCACGCTTCTAAAACCAAGGATTTCAATCTCTTTCTACTAAACCTATGAAGAAGTAGCAAAGATTCCTCAAAAGAGATTAAGAAAGCCTTAATTCTAAAAACGCCCCGTTTACCTTTTATTTCACATGTATAGATATTATGATTAAGCACATTCTGATTATGAGTGACGGTTTGCTGAACTTTCATGTTGATCAATAACTCCAACATTTTTCAATCAACACGTTAGGATCACGGAGTAGAAAACACAACACAGCGTGAAGTGACCATACGGATAGAATACATCGTCCCTGATTTTTCACAAGTCCCCAAACTAAGCGTAAAATCGAAATCATTGTTAAATATGATTCTAGATGCTAACACTACCCATGGAAGTTACTTGTGTAAATACCTTTTTCTCCCATTTTCCTATTTTCCTCTAGATTTTTTTATTTTTGTGAGAAATGAATTTCTTCAAATTCCTCGTTTCGATAACTTTTACTCTGATAAAGATATAAAGCTAAGTCGCTAATTAGTTATCCACCTTCCCTTGAAAACCATTGCACACAAGAATGAGGTCCACATCAAGGTCCTAATTTCACACGCTTTAGGGAGAATATCCTTTTTATGGCGACCGAGACAACTCATCTACGAGTCCAGAGTCAGAAGCTTTATTTAGACATCTCCGGATCCAAGTTTGGCTTAACACTATTTCAAAGACATTTGCATTTTTGCAATATAGGCCCTTGGTCTTTTAAACTACTAACTCAACGGGATTACCGCTTTATCGAAATCTTATTATGACTTTGGATTTTCCTCTGCTTTTATAGAAGTCTACGACAACTTTTATAGCTTTGGATTTTTAATTTTAAAACATTTGGGCTTTATTTCATGTTAATTTTTGTGCTAAACTCCAAACCCTACGGCTTTTATAACAATAGAAACAATAGCAAAAACTATCGTGAATCAGTTGTCTATTACACCGTAACACCGACAAGACTCGATGTGTACCCAATTCTCATGGGCAAAGATTCTCTAAAGAAGACAAAGAACTAACTATCGCCAAAAACTCAACATCTCTAATTATTATTAGCAGATATGGGGTGAAACAATTTTGTGGGAACAAAAGCCATAAGTACCTTCGATGGGCTCTAAAGAGAACCAACTACTCCACGCTTAGCATCTAAACTCAAAAGTAACTCTATCATTTCTCGATCTCTGCAAATTTAAAATCCCAAATAATGAGATCCGCAGATGCTTAGCCGATAATTTTTAGATTATCTATGGTTAAGGGAACAAGCTAGGGCTCAACACGCCCTCAAGTCAGATTCTATTCCTACTCTCACCAAATGAAAGTCAACAAGGTGTCGAAACATATATTAGCTTAGCAAATGCTTTGTCTAAATGAAATTAAGTAATGCATATTTAAAATCACTCAGGGAAACTTGCAAATCCTTGGCCTTGTGAGCTAGAATTCGCTTTTTATAGCTTCTTGTCTAAGAGACTAGCAAACTTTTCAATCAAAAAGACTTAACAAAAGCTTAAAAAAATAATAATAAATTTTCTCATTTATAGCACAATTTTTTCATTTTCTAAGGAAAAACGGGGTTGCGAGAGTATACGACAAAAATAAGCAAGTGCGGTCAAATCAAATCGAAGATTACCCTACCCCAGACTAGAACGAAACATTGTCCTCAATGTTTAAAACAAGGGTATCAACGAAAATCTAAAAGCCGTTTATTAAGTATGCTCAAAGATAAACGTTAGTCGATAAGATTTCGGATATCGGATTTCCATCAACATCGATCATGAAACTCGAGTAGAGAAAATGACAAACTTCGAGCATGAGAGTCTTCATATCGGGAAAATCCTGAACACAACATCACAAACAACCAAACACGAGAAATCGAAGAGGCTAACCCTTCACGTCACTTATTAGAAAATAGAAAGAAGATAGAGATAAGCATGGGGTGCCTCCCACGAAGCGCCATCGTTTTTGGATTACCGAGTCGCTAGCTTGACTCGATCCCCGTATTCAGTTGTCCTTAGGGAAAGTTTGGAGATCCGGGACAACCATAGATGGGATGTCCCTCCAAAATAATGTTTCACACGATGACCATTCACCTTGAAATTTGGGCCATCGGGTGAGAAAGCTCTACCGCTCCATACGGAAAACCTGAGCAACGGTGAATGGTCCGGACCAACAGGTTTTGAGTTTGCCCGAGAATATCTTCAAGCGAGAGTTATAGAGGAGAACTTGATCACCAATGTTGAAAACGCCGTTTTTGATTTTAGAATCATGAATCCTCTTAGTCTTCTCTTTGAAAATCAAAGAATTCTCATAAGCCCGATCCCTAAGCTCATTTAATTCATTCAATTGAACTTTCCGGTGATCACCCGCGGTCTTAAGATCAAAGTTTGCATGTTTCAAGGCCCGGAATGCCTTATGTTCGAGCTCGATGGGCAAGTGACAAGCTTTTCCATACACCAACTTAAATGGGGTGCACCCGATGGGTGTCTTGTATGCGGTGCGGAAAGCCCATAATGCATCATCTAACTTATCGGCCCATGAAGCTCGATTTTCTCCTACGGTCCTTTCTAAAATCCTTTTCAAACCACGATTCGAGACCTCAACTTGTCCGCCGTTTGGATGATACGCGGTAGAACGACGATGGGTAACTCCATATTTAGCCATAACTTTAGCAAATTGTTCATTACAGAAATGGGTACCGCGATCACTGATGATAGCACGAGGTGATCCGAATCGGAAAACAAATTCTTCGAAACTTAACAACCACTCGGCGTCATTGGTGGGGAGTGCTTTCGCTTCAACCCATTTAGACAAGTAGTCGACGGCCACGAGGATATACTTATTACCCTTAGATGATGGAAATGGCCCCATAAAATCGATGCCCCACACGTCAAAAATCTCGCAAACTTGAATAGCATTTTGTGGCATTTCATCTTTTTGCGAAATTTTCCCTTGACGTTGGCAAGAATCACAAGACTTAACTAAATCATGAGCATCTCGATATATGGTAGGCCAATAAAACCCGGAATCAAAAACCTTCTTAGCGGTGTAGCTTGCACCATGATGGCCACCAGTGGGTCAAGGGCCTCTTGGCCATGAACACACCGCCGGATTACTTGATCCGCACAAATCTTAAACAAGTAGGGATCGTCCCAGAAATAATGCTTAACATCTTTGAAAAACTTTTTCTTCTGTTGGGACAACATCCCTTTCACGAGGAAATTGCCCGCATGGTAATTTGCAAAGTTGGCAAACCATGGGGTGTTTGGGTCTTTCTTAGCAATCATCCCAAGTGTCTCAAGAGGAAATGTTTCGTGATCTCCTTGTTCTCGAGCACACTTTGATGGGGATTCTCAAGTCTAGAAAGGTGATCGGCAGCAAGGTTCTCTGCTCCTTTTTTGTCAAGAATAGTAACATCAAACTCTTGAAGGAGGAGAACCCACCAAAGTAATCGTGGCTTAGCATCTTGCTTTGCCAAAAGATACTTTAGGGCATAATGGTCGGTATACACTATGGTCTTCGATAAGACAAGGTAGGGTCTAAATTTCTCGAAAGCATAAACAACGGCCAATAATTCCTTTTCAGAGTCGTGTAATTGTGTTGGGCCTCGGACAATGTCTTACTCGCATAGTGTATGGGTTGAAAATGTTTCGATTTACGCTTGCCTCAAGATCGCCCCAATTGCGTAATCACTTGCATCACACATAAGTTCAAAGGGAAAATCCCAGTCGGGGCAACTAAGATCGAGCTTCAGCTTAATTTCTTTTGAGAAAATTAAATGCTTCAATGCATTCATTGGTGAAGATAAACGGAGCATCCTTCTCGAGGAGATGGGTCAGAGGGCGGGCTATCTTAGAGAAATCTTGGATAAAACGGCGATAGAAACCGGCATGACCCAAAAACTCCAAATACCTTTGACGGTAGTGGGATGAGGGAGTTTAGCTATAACGTCGACTTTAGCTCGGTCGACCTCAATCCCGATTTTGAAATTTTATGACCGAGGACAATGCCCTCTCGAACCATGAAATGGCACTTCTCCCAATTCAAGACCAAGTTGGTGTCTTCACACCGCTTAAGCATGTGGTCTAAATGAGAGAGGCAAGAAGTGAAAGAATCTCCATAAACCGAGAAATTGTCCATAAAAACTTCCATAGACTTCTCGATCATGTCATGAAAAATAGCCATCATGCATCTTTGGAATGTACCGGGAGCATTGCATAAGCCAAATGGCATTCGTCGTGAGCAAACGCTTCCATAAGGGCACGTGAAAGTCGTTTTCTTGATCCCGCGGATCGATCGGAATTTAAAAGTAACCAGAAAAACCATCGAGAAAGCAATAGAACTCATTCCCCGCTAAACGCTCGAGCATCTGATCCATAAAAGGTAACGGGAAATGATCCTTTCGTGTAGCATCATTCAACTTTCGGTAGTCAATACACACCCTCCATCCGGTGACAAGGCGCGTAGAAATCAATTCATTATCTTCATTGGCAATGACGGTCATGCCACCTTTCTTCGAACACAATGGATATGGCTAACCCATGAGCTATCGGAGATTGGATAAATGATTCTGGCGTCAAGGAGTTTAAGAACTTCCTTTTTGATAACCTCATGAATTTTCGGATTAACCCTACGTTGTTGTTGAATAACGGGTTTGCAATCGTCTTCCATTAAGATCTTGTGAGTACAAAAACGAGGGTTTATGCCTTTTATATCGAAATTTGCCAAGCGATGGCACTCTTATGTTTACGAAGAATCTCCAAAAGTGAGGTTTTCTCCTCATCTTTCAAGTTTTTAGCAATGATGACGGGAAACTTGTTCGGTTCTTCAAGAAAAGCGTATTCAAGATGAGGAGGTAAATCCTTGAGCTCGGGCTCCAGAGGTTTTTCATTAGACGTTTGTACGGATTTGATTTCTTCAATCGTAATCTCTTTCGGAGGGAGTGACGGTGATGGATCTTCATTTAGCAATTGTTCAAGATAAAGGATATCTCCTTCCGAATCATAAACACCATCATCAATTCCTGGTGGAATCGATTCGTCAATAGCAAGAAACTCATCGACCTCTTCCAAAATGAAATCACCTCCCTCGAATGGAGTAAGAGAGGGGAAAGAGTCGGCAATTATAGGCTCGTAAGATGGTTCAACATTTTCATAAGTAATGGTGGGATTGCCACCCATAAAATCAAGAAGCTTTTGAGCATAATCCTCCGTAGCAATATCGAGAACGTCGATTCGATTAATAGAAGCATCATCATAATTGGAGGAGTATCTCAAAGGATGGTTAATGTTAAATGAGACGGTTTCCTTATGAGATCGTAAAGTAATTTCTCCTTCATAAACGCCAATCATCGCACGCCCATTCAGAAGAAAGGTCTCCCGAGAATAAGAGGCACTCGAATCAAAGATCAAAGTCAACGACAACGAAGTCGACGGGAAAATGTAGTGGTCCTACTTTCACATAAACATCCTCGGGATTCCTTTCGAATAGAGGTTGACCGGTCCGCGAGTTCAAGAGTCATCTTAGTAGGAGTGAGATCCAGGAGAGAAAGCTTGTTATAAATCGAAAGAGGCATTAAGTTAATACTCGCACCAAGATCGGCCAAGACGAAGCATTTCACAATTCCCGGAAACTCACAAGGGATAAGAAATTTGCCGGGGTCTCCTAACTTTTCGGAAGTTTCTTGAGGAGCACCGCCGAAAGCAATTCTCATTCAACGGTGTTTTGCTATTTCGCCAGCTTTTCCTTATTACTTACTAGATTTTTGATCATGGCAGCAAATTTCGGCATGAGGAGTAAAGCGTCGGTGAAACTGATGTTAAAATTCAAGGATTGAACGATCTCAACAAATTTCTCCATTTGGTTTTCGGTTTTATCACGAATCCTTTGATCTTGAAGTCTAGACGGATAAGGAAGTGAGGGTTTAAAAGTAGTCTTCGAACATCGGGTTCCTGGAATCTGAGTCTAAACGAATCGGAGGTGGGACGGGTGGTTTGCACATTCTCTTCAAAACCACGGGTTCTCGCTCCTCCTCCCTTACCAGCGGAGTAGGAAACGATGGTTCATCATAAGCCTTACCACTCCTTGTGGTTATAGCTTTTAACTCACCCTTCGGGTTGGGAATAGTGTCACTTGGAAGAGATCCCGAACTCAAGGGTTGACTTATCTTACACAAAACAAAGATTCAACATGTTCTCAAGTTTATTCTGCCAAGCATCCAATTTGTTGTTCTGAAGTCGAATCTCATTCCTAAACTCATTGCTTTGTCTAGTCAACGAAGATTGAAACTCATTTCTCAAACTTGAAATCCGAGTTTGCATGGTTTGGATGGTAGCATTATTGTGTTGAACGTAATTCGTGAATTCATTTGAAGGCAAAGGCGGAGCTTGATAACTCGAATTTTGATATCCTTGATTGTAATTGACTCCTTGATTCGGGTATTGATTTGGTGGGGCTTTGAATTGGTTTTGAACATTTGGTCCACGAACTTGATTCTGATTAAAACGAGTCTGATTGTTTGATTGAGAAAATCCCGAAGGTACCATTTGATTACTAACACGAGGATTTGGTTCAACTTGAGGACGGTATTGGTTACCTCCGTTACGCATTAGCTTCAAAGGATTTCCATCGTGGCGTACAATTGTAGTAAGCATGCAGGCCACCACAAGTAGTACAAGTTGATTCCACCGCTTTGACTTGAGCGGGTGGAGAAGAATTAACCTTAGCGGTCTTAATCTTAAACAAAGCCTGAATCATATCCGTGAGCTTATCAATCTTAGCATCGCTAGACGATTTTCGTAAGACGAAGATGATGGTGTAACACTCACTCGGGCAGCAACCGATTTGCTACGTGAGGTACTAACTTTAGATTTGTTCTCAATAATCAACAAGGCATCTCTCATTGATCGGGTCAACAAATTACCACCCGCGGCGGCATTGAGAGAGTCTTGATCGCCTCATTCAAACCATTATAAAACGTATCAAGTTGGTGTAACTCCGTAAAACCATGATGGGGACATTGCCTAAGCAAATCTTTGAATCGGTCCCATGCCTCACTAAATGATTCATCAAATCTTTGTGTGAATTTCGTTATTTTATTTTTTAAGCTTGTTGTTTTAGACGGTGGAAGAATTGCTCACGAATTTTGACACTAAATTCTCCCATGTGGTTATCGACGGGGTAGTTTCTCGAACCAAATCCGGGCGGCCCCCTCAAGTGAAAACGGGAAGAGTAGTAGCTTGATAGCCTCTTCCGAACGCTTACGGTACTTTGATCGTAGACGTGAGCTTGTTGAATCGTCGGATATGAGAGTGAGGATCGCCCCTCTCAAATCCGTAAAATTGGCTTGACGAAACCAAATTTATCAATCCGTGTTTAAGCTCAAAGTTATCGGCAACGATTGCCGGAACGACGATGGCTTCTCCATAACCCTCGGTGGGTGCTTGGAGTTGCTCTAGCATAGATCGGTTGTCCTCCGCCATTTCGATAATGGGCGGAGTCGGATTAGTTCAATCTCGGTTCGACTAATGGAGCACGCCTATTCCGCCTTCTCGAATTGTAGCGGCTTCACGTGATCGGTCTCAGAAGTTATTGGAACGAGTGCGCATGCACTTTCGAAAACCAAGGCAATTAAAACGAACGGTATTCGAAAACACAGGGAACTTAACCAATAATCCCAAGTGAATAAATCACCTCTATAAGACAAACGCACAAGCTAGCGGAGAAGCTTTTTAGGTCAGTAAAAGCTTATTAAAACCCGCTTCTTTTCAGCCGCAATTTAATGTCAAGCCGTCCTTATACCCACCACACAGTTTGTTTATCAAATAGAAATAAATCGACTCACAAGCGACACAAAGGAAAGTTTTTGATCTTTGGTTCGGGAACTTACTAATGATAACACCTCCGTTGAGAATGTTACATAATTGATGTGTTCTATTTTAGCTCAAAAACAAAAGAGATAATCTTTTTGTATTTTTAATATGATATATATATACAAAAGAAAAAGGAAAATATTTTTTACTTTTTTGATTTTTATAAAAATAGTAACTTCACAAAGGAAGGATCTCGAGTCACTAATCGTCAAACCTTTAACGATATTGTCGCGACACAACCTCACCAAGCGGCGCCAAAATTTGATTCGTTGAGGTTTAGGGGTGTGTGTGTATGGATTAAAACCACAATATCGATATCAAAAATAACCACAAGTAATGATTTAAAATCCCTTTAGGAAAAAGGATAATGAATCAAAACCCGTGAGTGATAGTGATACGGATTAGGAAATCCGAGTCGCTTCCCAACGAGGTGTGAATGGGCAACGTCGTTATTGCTTCGTTATTAAAATGCTCGAAGTTTTGGATTTTTGATTATATTAAAACTACGGGGATTGGGAAAACAATTAAGGGAAATTACAATACGGGAAATCCTAAATACGCGAATTATACTAAAACGTATTAAAAGAAACGTAAATAAAAAGCAACTACGTCCAATCTAAGTCCTAAAAATAATCTAAAATTACTTTCTAACAAAAAATGATATTAGAAAATTAACTAAGAATTAAAACTATTTTTTATGATTTTTCTGGAATTTATTTGAATTAAAAACTAATTTAAACTAATTTAAATGGTAAAAATTACAAATTAAAGTAGGAAAAATCTAGAAAAATTATTTTTTTGCTTTTTGTAATTTTCTTAATCTAGTAAAATTGAAAAATTATTTTTTTGAAGCTTTTCTGATTTAATTGTAATAAAAGCTATTTAAAAGTCCTAAAAATAGATTTAAATAGAGAAAAATATCAAACAGTGACTAAAAATTATGAAAAATTCAGAGTAATTCTAAAATAATATTCTAAATCTATGAAAAATATAAAAACAATGGTTTATGTGAAAGATTTAGAAGCTGATGAGCAAAGTGCTTAAAAAATAAGCACTAAGGATAAGCTATAAGCTACAAAAGAGCACCAAATAAAAACAAAGCCTACAATAAGCTAAAACTACTCTAAGGCTAATTTATTGCAACTACTTCTAACCTCTAATAAGCAATCTACCAAGTTTGATGCTAGTTAACAACTCAAGCTAATCAGCCCTCACCCTCTATCTTTAAGCCATTGCACAGGCTTATACAATAAGCTAAACTGAAAACCAATTATTGAGAACTCTAGACCACCAACCAGAGATCAACTAGACCAAAACTCAGACCTTAACAAGCTATATTGAGTCCTGTGCAAGGGCTACAAGAAGGTCTGATCACACTCAGTGTATGATGAGTGTGATTAGGGCAAATCGTGCCTATTAGTGAGCTTATTAACTGCTTATAGAAAATTCACAAATTTCCACAAAAATGACTTTTGAAAAACTGACCAATTGAAGTTTGTAAATCCCAAAATTTCACTCAATATGAATCAGAATTGAATCCATGAAAATTCTACAAAGTTTTGCAAAAAACTGAGTTTACACTTTTGACTTTTGAAAGAATTTTGTGTTTTGACCAAAATGAGTTTTAGATCCTTATTATGAACTGATATTGTTGTTTTATGATGTAATAAAGATGAATTAACCTACTCCTATGAATTCTAAACACAAATCAAGCTAATGATTTCTAAAAATTATAACAAATAAGTAACTAGACAGATTCAAAGTGAATTTTGACTAAATGAGTTTGTGAAAGCAATTTAACTACTAAAATGAACCTAACTGACCTAGTGAAGATGAATACATCAATACTTACCAAACTATTAAACCTTTATCACAGCTTAACTACTTATGCCAAACACCTCTTTATGAAAACTGTTTTGCCATTAACTATATCAAATTCTTAATCCTAAGCCGAACAAAGAATAATCTATGATCTAATACCAATATTCAAACTATCTACTGCAAATTTAACAATTAAAACAAACAAACACAAACTGAAATTAATTATGCAGATATGAAACTCAAAATTATGAATACTCACATGATGTCCAGCCACTATGGCTTGCCAAAGAACAAATAGCCACTATCCTAACACTGATATTAACCCAAATCCAATTCAGAATCAACCCAGATCCATCATCTCATCAGCAATTCAGAACCATGTGACTGCAGTTTGACTATGTTTGACCAAATTACTTTTGAAGATAGAACTGAGTAGATAAATGATTCAACACTTAATAAGCTAAGAATAAGCTTATAAGAGCTTATGGTAACCTAAACATAAGCTGATTGCAGCTTAACAATAGATTTGAGATATTTTTATTTTTTTTCTTTTTTTATTTTTCTTATTTTTTTTTTGTGATTTTTATTTTATAAACCAAATAAGCTAAAAATCAATTAAAATAAGCTAAAATGATTAATTGGAACACTAATAAGCACTGAACTTAATAAAACAGTAAGAGAGATAGATTTAAGAAAACTAAAATTACTTTGATAAAATTGAGATCACAATGAAACTGAAGTACATAAATGAAATTTTAAAACATAAACATGAATAAGCTACTTATTAATCTACTCAATTTCTACATACTATACAAGTGAAATAAGAGGGCCTTATATAGGCGAGTTTGAGGCCAAGGAAGGATCTAGAACTTGCAATTTTTGATTCTTTGAGTCGTCTTTTAGCCCTTAGATCATCCCTCTACGTATCCCACTTGATCTCAACCCTTGGATTACAAATGCCACATAACTTCACCAATCAGAAACAGGGATTGGAAATGTATCACACGGATTGGTGATCCGCACCGCACATGTCGGGGTTGTCATGATTGTACAAATATGCCCTTAATTGTGGTTAATTTGGCCAATTTGACGCATGGGTAATTTAGGGTTCATAGCTGGGTAAAAGGGGGAAAAACTTGGCGCGTGGGTTTTTTATATATTAATTTGAGTTGTTTGACCGGGTTTGGGTGTGTTGACTTGGTTTAAATACCGGGTACAGGGTTTGGGTAAGAAGCTAGTGGACCGGGTATAGTTTAGTTGGGCCGGGTATGGTTTAGTTGGGTTTGGGCTTGGTTAAACTTGGGCCAAGGTTGGACTTTGGGATAGATATTGGATTCATGTAGTATTTCAAGGACTAATATGGTACAAGCTGAAATTTAAGGGACCAAAGTCGTAATTTCAAATCATTCTCCAAAGGCCATTCTTGTCATTCTCAAATAATCCAAGGGCTAAAATTGCAACTTTTAAAACTTGAGGGGTCTATTCTGCCAAATACTCAAAGTTCGTGATCTTGACAATTCTTCAATCTTGATTATATCTTTCAAATATCATCCTCTGAGCATAAAAATCTTCACAAATGCATAAATCCGACCTTCCTCACTTTTAGCTCTCTTAATCTCTTGCTCGGATTTTCGTGATTTGGTTTCTTTTTGTGTGTTTTATCGTATCCGACTGCAAGACAAGCAAAACTCAAGAAACACGCAAATGTTAACAATAAACAGCTCTTTCTTGGTTATTTTGGGTCAGTTTTGATAATGAAAAGGTATGTGTTTAAGCACATCTCAAGAGCGTATAAAATTATTAATCGCTTTAGCGAAGGCAAAAACAGATTCTAATCTACTAACGTAAAGTAAGAGGATAGGTCTAAAAGTAAAAAAAAAAAAAAAAAGGGTACTGGGGGAAGAAGGACCACTACTTTGTTCTAGGGGTGAAGTAGCTACTTCGAATTGGACGTTCGTGACTAGTGCCGCGATATGCAGGCTTCACTTGGTCGACGGAACCCATGATTGCTTGGATCTACTGCATTAACTCGATTAAATGCAACTACTAGTCTTGGTTCCTTTCGGGCGTGCATGTGGATCCTATCTCACTTTTTTGTTCTTTATACGCTTTCATCCGCTTTTATAATAAAATTAAAAAAAATGTCTTTTTAATTTTTTTTAAATTTATTATAATTTTTTTAATAAAATTAATTTTTTTTAAAACACATTTTTTTAAATAAAATTTTTATAATAAATTTTTATTTTATTATATTATAAAATAATTTTTTGAATAAAATTAAATTTAAAGAAATTATTATTATAAGAAAATTAAAAAAAAAAATTGTATAATAAAATTAAAAAATGTTTATTTTTTTTAAAGAATAAATTACATAGATCGTTTTTGTGGTTTGTATTTTGAAAGGAAAAACCCAAATTACAAGGTTAACTCTCACGTTAACGTTTTAAATCGTCATTGTAATTTGTATAAGCGAATAATGTTTTAAAACCGAAATCCTCATGAATTGTTATCTTGGCTAGAAGCTTTTCAGCAATGACATTAACAATTCAACATTAACGGGGCCACTCGTTTTTTACTTTCACAAAACTACACAATAAGAAAATGACAAAAGATAAATGTTAATATATAAAGTGATGATTGTGATGCATAAATAAAAGTTATAAAATTCATATTAATTGAAAAGTATTGTAAAAGGATGTGAAATATTAATCTCTAAAATTCAAACTTTAAAAAAAAAAAAGTTGTTGATAATCTTTAAAATATTGATGGTAAAAGGCAATGGTAGATTTCTGAAATGTTACAAGATAAGTTAAAATAGATTCATAAAGATGGTCATTAATATAAAAAATAATTTTAAACATAAGAGTTATATTAGTTTTTTCTAGTTCTCATTTTGATATTTTAAGCAAATACATTTTCTTTTGTATGCCATATAGATGAGAGGTTAAAAAGGTATTGAAGATGAGTTAATTATATAGGTTAATGTATTGGAGTTAAAGCTTTATGATGATTTATTTGAGGAATATTGTTCAACGTATCAATTAAGTTATTGATAAATTGATATGTGATAGAGAATAAGTTTGAGATTTGGTTAAAAGGTTATTAGCATTCAAGAAATTGGTTGATCAATGACTTGAAAATTGTAAGCACAATGTTTTACATTAGGTACTTTCAGTAAGTAAAGGTTTATGCAATATAATGATAATATTAATCTTTTTGTTTAATTATCCACAAAATTGTTATTTTTTTCAAATTTAAAAATTAAAATACTTTTAAAATGTGAAGAGAGAATTTTGTTACCAATGATAGTTAACTGCAGTTTCTTTTTATCTTTGAAAAACTCCAAACAGTGAGAGTACTGTTATATTTATAATGGCATTTTCATACCTGCAAGAACTTAGGGTCCGTTTGATTTGTAGATTAGTTTATGATTAGGATTTTGATTTGAATTTAAATTTGGTGTAAGAATAGGATTTGGATTTGATTTGAAGAGAGAAAATAATATTAAAAGATATATTAAATATTAAAATAGAAATTAAAAATTATATTTATCAATAATAAGAGGATAAAAAAATATATGTGAGGTTAAAAACTCATGTGGTCCCACACATGTCATAAAACCTCTCCTCCCCTCCTACTTTTCTTCATCCCTTAATATTTATGGCCCGTTTAGTATAGGGGTATGAAGAGGTTTATAATCAAAGAAAGTTTATAGAAGTTGTTTGGTACACTTTTTATTCCTGGGCCCGCAGGTATTGAATCAAAGATTCATTACATACTATATTGGCATCTTTGGTTGAATCCAACCAATTAGAGTTTAGTTTTTTATTTTTCCTTTTTTCTCAACCACATATTTACTTGTTTTATCTTTTATCTTATATTTTCAATTTTCAAAATATTATATAATATCTCAATTTATATATAAACAATTATATAATTTAAATATTTTTTAATTTTCTCTCTCATATTTTTTGTTAGTGCAAATATTACGATATTTAATCTATACAGTCTCGTTTGTTTTTATTGATGACAAACATGTAACTTGTAATACATAACGTAAAATGTACAAATTACTTGTAATCACACTTTGTCTCAACATACATTCAACATATCTCGATGTCTCAAGTCCTCGTATGTTACAACACAGGTTCGTACATGTTTGTTATGTGGCATTATGATCAAACCCATTAACAAATCATTTAGAATGTTTAAAATACATTTAGAGTCACTAAGTATTTTAATAGGTTAACCATTCTATTTCGAACCTCATTTTACATGTTGCATTCACAAGAATTTCAAAAGGTAACTAGACATTTTATTAACTAGTTACATAATACATTTTACAAGTTTACCTTGATAAACCTTTAATCTAAAAATGGAAATACATGTTACATCATGTCATGCATCATCTTTGAAATCCTTGGAAGATCACTTGAATATTTTGGTTAGATTGATACTCAATATACCAAATGTGATCTTAGTAAGATTTGGTAATATCTTGAAAAGATTTGAAGAAAGATTTTTTAGATTTTGTGTCGGAACCCTTTTGTATAAAGGGCGGAACCCTTTAAAGGGTTCCTTGGTCCGTGGACGCCTCCCCACTTTTGGCTATAAATAGAAGCCCATTGTTTTCCCATTTCTTCACCACTTAAAAACACATCTTCTCCACCTTCTTGCATACATTTAGATCTATCATTAACAATGTAGTAACATACATTAAACACCCTAATGATCATGATCATAATGCTTCTAACATTCATCTTTGTTGTAAGCATACTCTACATTGATCAACCAAGGAAAGCTTGGAGATCTAGCCATCTCCACTCACCACAAGCTGAAGATCTATCACAACAAGTTTAGGGAACTTGTGATCTTCATCATGAAGGCTTCCTATCAATGAAAGATCTAGCCATCTCCACTCACCACAAGCTGAAGATGGTTTATGTGTTTGTGCCATAAAACACAAGGTTTGTTATGTTGGGCCATAAAACATATTGGGAGTGGTTGTACCCTTGTAAAAGAACTCGACATCTAGCTTAGTGTCGGAAATATTGTATAGGCGACGTTAGGTTGGTTCTACCTCGAACTAGAACCCGGTATTTAGCTTTGTACCGAAAAAGTGTGTTTACGATTGTAAGGTTTTATCCGCCAAGAAGGGAGCTTGTTGATTTAGTGAAGTAACTCTCGAGTTGGGTACTCGGTGAGTGGAGTAGGGCGGAGAGGAGATCCGTGACCGAACCACTATAAATCCTCGTGTTCGGTTTGCACTTTCCTTTCTTTATCTCTTTACATTTATACTTGCACTATACTATTGTTTGTGATGTGGTTTGATGTTAATGCTTGTGTGACAACATGGTTTACTATGCTTTACATTAGTCACAAACAATAATTGGAACTTTCATATTATAACAAGCTTCATAAGAGATTTGATACTAAAGATCTAAAGTTTTTAAATGGTAACGTATTCACCCCCTCTACGCTTTCCACAATTGGTACAGAGCCATGTATCTCTTATTTTCAAAACAAATGGTTTTTAAAATAGAGTACGATCCATGTATCAAATTACCATTGAAGTGAAAAATAATATGAAAAACGTTTTGCTTATTATACTTAGAAATTTTGTTGTTAAATGTAACTTTGTATACAAGCTTGAATGTTTTCTTGAAAAATAAAATAAAAGTTTGTTGAAAGAACTAGTAAGTATTGTATTGTGTGCTTATAGAAAATTTACGAAGAAATATGATTTTAAAGGAGTGTTTGGGATAACTATAAATCTAGTTGAAAAATCACCTCCGTAAATGTTTAAGATAAGTTACATAAGTAGATATGTTGTTAAATATGTGCATTATATGTTTACTATGAAATTTAGTAAGTCACACACGTTTTCTCTATGTCAAATACTAGTTTTGGTGAATCTGTCTCAGAGGACCACGGCACCAAATCTTATAAAGGGCGGATCTCTTTATTTGGTTCCGTGGAATCCGTCTGTACATTATGCAGTTTTTTGGGCAACTTCAAAAAATCATAACTAATTAACCGTAAGTCCGCACGAGTCGAGCCACCTATCATTTTAAAGGGAATTGAGTCTACTTTCACTTAAAAATACTTTCATGGCCTGAGTCTAATTTTAAATAAGTAAAATAGACCAAATACTACAGTATGTCTAAAATATTAAGTTTCGCTTTAACATAAAAACTCAAATTTTTGAATCAAACAATTTAAGTTGGTATTCTTAGAACTTTGATACAACTTCTTTTGAAACTAATTAATTTGGTAATATGTTTAAAGGAAACTAATCAAGCTTGGTATACATCGTCATATTTAAACGCTAAATGACTAAAAGTGTTTTTCTTGTCATACTATGCTAAATGACCACTTGTTTATGTTGTTTGCATATATGTTGCTTGCTTATTTTCAAATTGTTGCTTGTTTTTTTGCATAATATAAGCGTCAATCTTGCCATGTTATTTATTCGCTTGCTTGATGATTTCTTGTTTATGCACAATAGGACATTTGCTAGATTTTGTGCACTAAGTTGGAAAATTGTTTTACCATCGCTTGTAGAATTAGATAACTTTCTTTGCATAGGTTATACTAAAATCTCGAAATAACTTATGAAATGTCATAACTCAATTATCAATGAGTACTAACTAAATTAGTCAAGTACTTTGAAAAGTAGAGTTTTTAAGAGAGTGTTTGGTACAAGGACAAAAACAATGTTGTATGATGTCATTTATGTGTTCTTGCTTCATAGGATGATAAACTAACTTAAAACATTGATGTATGCTAACCGGTTCATGTAGGGGGATAGCACACGGGTGTTATCAAATTTTACCCATTTTCACTTATATGTGAAAATCGTTAGCCTTTGTTCAAAATCAATGCTCCATTATGTTTGTGTATGCGTTATTGACTGTTCCTAACTAGAAATAGTTAATGCCATATGTTTTGAGAAAATTTCGTGTTTCGAAAACTCCCCGACACCTAAAAATGGGTCTGTGAACTTTTCTCGGTGTCCACGGATCGACGGCACCAAAATGTTGGTACCGCTCTGTTATGCATTTTGGTACCGCCATACCTGTAAAGGACCAAGGCACCAATTTAAGGGTTCCGCCTGTGTAAAGAAATGGTGCCGTGAATCCTACAGGTAAGTTATTGAATTTTACTAAATCCCGCAATCTAATTTACCAAATTTCGTTTCTAGGATAGTTGTTAATGCATATCTTTCATACCTCACTCAACACATCCTCAATGGATTAACTTAGGATGTTTGACATGATTTTAGACACTTCCATCTCATTAGAAACTACCATCTTTGTATGGATTAACATCAAATCCATGAATCCTTAGTTCCATAAATCGACACATTCAAGATGATCATTTTCACACCTTCACTGTTACTTTTCCTCACGCTTAGCATTTCTTAAAGCAAAGTCAAAATGACTAAATCCTTAACCTCAAATAAGCCACTTAAGAAAACCACTAGGATTAGCATTCGATCTTGTTGCTTCATTAACTTGAACTCTTCATCCTCAGACTCATTACCTCTCAACATCTCATCACCCATTCAAGATGTGAACTTTCTAAACTTGAGTACTCCAACTCCACCACCAAAATCACCCACCATCATCCAAAACACCTTCACTACCAAAGTCTCCAAAACTTGTACTTTGTGCAAACACCACTAACATCTCCTCACCCGTTTTGCGGATGACTTAGATGACTTACCGAGACTAACAAATCTGGACTCATTACTTGCAAAGATATCATACACAAGTCTATCATATGACTATAGATATCGTTTTGTATCTACATGTATTGCCTCACTTGGTTAACATGAAAATAATGCGTCATCCTTCAAGACGATAAGTATTTACATAGAGTCATAACTCACATGTATGTTAAAGACATACTATCAAGTCTTGTTATCCTTGAGTTCAATCTAAGCTTTATAATCTCAACAAATTAGGATTGACAACTTAAGTATTTCATCCGAAATATTCAAGTATATGCGACTTACGATTGTAGTCATTAAAAGTCATATCCTAAAAATCAACACCCAAGTATTTTAACAACACATGTTGAAACACTTATCCAAAACAAACAACCCACTGTGCCACTTATCCCTCTTTGACACCTACTATCCCTCTTCCATCTTTTGGCACCATTAAGCGTATTACTCATGAATTTCCAAGAGCATCCTTTAAATCAAGCGTGCCCTTTCAAGGTGAACCTATACCTCAATCCCTTAGCTTCATAAACATAACCAAAACTTCGAGCACTTCACCCACTAGTTGTAGCAACCAATGAACCATAAGAATTAGTATCCGTACTTTTTGTGTTCAACATCTATGGACAAATAATCAACCTAAGTACTCCCATAGCACAACAAACCCCTACATTGCCACATCCTTATTTAGACACAGTAGAAGACCTACCACCTAGATCAACCAATCCACCATCCTTACCATCATTTGAATTCATTGAGTGTAATGCTCAAAAAGACCTTGTGTCCAACACTTGTACTGAATCAAATGCACGTTTGAATAAACTCAACCATCCTTTCCCACATATAGATAATTCATTATGGCTAGAACCTCAACAATCAAATAAGCATGGTGCTCTTGGTAATTGTTGTCAATTTCCACTAGGTATAAGTAGTACTACCTTCACATATTATCAAAAGTATTAGTAATACTTTGTCGTTAAACTTGTGTATAAATTTCGTTAAACCTTAAATCAACATTTTAACAACATATGTTAAAATTCAATCTCAAAGCCAACATCATACACCCCAAGCAACAATGACTCTTGAGGAGTATACATAAGAAACTCTAGTGAATTCCTCTTGTCATCATCTAATGGATATAATCTTGAGACCAAGTTTATTTAGATGGGACTATCCGATTCAAGCACTTTGGCTTCATATCTTCATTTAGGAAAACATGATGTTTTGAAGAACATTATGACTAAGATTCATGCGTTAAGCTTTCATTTTGTTAAAAGGATATTGTATATCCTATGCATCACTCTTGCAAAATAAATAGTTGTGTTACAAGAGATTTCATAACACCTCATTGGCTAAATGATCTTGAAACAAAACATCTACAAGTTCTATGAACTAGCATATCCAATTCGTCTTATCATACTTGTTTTCATAAGCATGATAACTTTATCCCATGGGATAATCTCATTTGTTGAAAGATACTATTTGTATCTATTTCCTTTCAAGCATACATCATAACCTAACCTTGCTCAAACCTTGTGCACATCCAAGGTTAAGAATACACATCTCTAGAACATACACATGATCTATTGAAGTTAGTAACCTTATTTAGATTCTTGTCAAATAAAGTTCCAAAAGAGCTTTCTTGAGAACATTCTTAATTTAACATATTCCATTCCCTAGTCTTAGATAATCAAATCACTTTTAAAGTATACACTTTAACGTAAAAGATGTCATCCATTAGGTCATACAATTAGCTATGTAATTTGAGCAACCTTAGATTCTAAACACAAGATTCAAACACATTGTTTATCAAACACACCATTGTTAAAATTCATGTGTATAACATGACGTCTTCATCACCTTAGTTATATTGCATATTAGTTAAGTCACATTAAGCCAAGTATTGGTAAACTATCATCTTTTATGCACTTTAATATGCAAAAGTAGGAGTTCCCATCTTTCTAACATGAGAATGACTACTGGAGAACCTATTGCACTAGAAACTCAATTTGACCTAACGATTGAATTGCTTCCTGGAGAGAAGTTGGGTATGTGGAATCACCCGTAAAAATGGTCGTGTTTAGCCTTAATTGAGCACCGCTAGTAATAGTCTCATATTCATTCTCCAACTTGAAAAATCTGTATTCCTATACTTGCCTAAAGTAAGTGTTAAAACATTGATAGTTTGCCTCGCCTTAGGAATACTAATCAAACAAGTAGTATATATGACTTTTCTTTTAAAACCACTTGCATTACACTTACATGTGTTGATTACATGTTCTTGTTTGATACGATAAGTTTATTTGACATTATCTTAGTGTTTGATAACTAGTCAAATGTGTAAACCTTAGTACGGTTTTATCTTTATAATGCTTGTATCCTTGTTTCATGCTACTAAACGTTTAAACCTAAACTTTATTTGCATGATACTTACTTTTGAATTATCTTTAGCATGATTAACATGTTGCTTATGAACTCATAATATGTCATTTTGATACGTGATAATTTTGATATGATATATTTGTGTTTGAAAGCTATTAGTTGGCATTCATTATATCTATGTGTAGTACGATCTAAATGATACATGCTCCAAATTGTTATGTCTTAAACATGGCTTGCATGAATCTTTCATCTTGTTTCTTTTGCTTCTTGTCACACTATTTGTTCGCTACATATAATCTGTCAAAGTGCTTTTGGTATGACTAACTTTTAGAAGCCTTTTTATCTTACAAATTAATCACATAGATTATTGTATATCCAAGTATGCTTAAGTGTCTAAGTCTAACGACAAAACAATCTCATAATGAAATGTTTTGAATAAAGTCGTATTCTTGCATAATATGATTGTTTTGATGCTATCTTGTGTGGTGATTTCTTGTCTACTAAGTGCAATGTGTTGTTTTTGCTTATATAATATGTTATCATTTGATTTCTATCATGTTAACATCTTTTGTCACTAACAAATTTGTTTTGTAGGTTGATAACAAATTATTTGTTATCTCACTTGGTTCTAACTTTTATATGCTCATTTTGCATAATCCCCTTTATTGCTACGTAGATTAGTACTATGCTTTATGGGACCCCTACACTTGCATATAGTTTAAAAGCATATAGAATTAAGTTCTAGAGGGTTGGCTTTGCATTTTTGTCTTTCAACCGACCTCTTTCCAAATCTCATTTTTGCTTCCGCTTTCCAAAAATCATCTCCATCATTATTTAGTTATAACAATACTCTAATCCTCTTCACTTCCTATTAGGAAACCACATGCCTCATCATACGATCATCTCGTATTAATCGAGAAGAGGTACGTGACTTTAAGGATGAAGTTCATTGTATGCTAACCATCATCCAGAAAAACATCACTAAGCTCACCTCTTTCGCTAACCCGAATAACCTCCTAAACACTTTGTTGTCATTCCTTATTTGATACATTACACATTATGTTGGATGTCCACCAATTAAGGGGGAGAGAAATCCATTCACATAATTGTATTTTGTTAAAATTTATGTCTCTAAGACTCTAAAATACCAACACATAGGTAAACACCACTGAGCTAAAACCGGTTCACGAAATCACAACTAGTTCAACCTTTTTAACTTTTTATCACAAGTTTGGACCAATACCTCATCAAGTGAAAAACGCATCATGTGTTTTTACAAAACGTCTTCATCTCCACATATAGGATTTTCCTTAAACTAGCACCTTACAACTTCACTATCTAGAACACCATCATAGGATCTTATCCTTTTCCCGTATATCATGCATGTCATTGTCAGTGCAAACGATATATTAATCAAAACCCCATTCCCAACACCTTTTCAACTCGTTGGTCTATCCAACTCTCAAATGATGTCATCCTCATATAGGTACTCATTATTATTATTAGTATTTTTCATATTGTCTTCACTTCTTTTCAGTGTGATAATCATCCATGACGGTCAAAACCATGCTAATACTACATTTCTCATTGTCACCTAGAATAGGTCATTTTTATAATTCGTGTCAATCAATGAACGAATTTATCTTCATCACTTTTATATCTTTTGGTATCTTCATTATAATATTCTTAGATAGAACGCATTATTGATTACTCTTGGGTTGAAGCATATGAGAACTTGCTCAAAACAATAGATTGTTAGCATCAATAAATTATTCAAATCATAACCCTTATGCATCATTGAAATTCAATGTCCATTAACATTTTTTCCTCTTAGCTTTGGTCACTTGACATGACGAAAGGATTGCATGAGTCCATATTTTTATATTTGCTATACATACGAGTTTCTAACTCCTTAATAGCTTCCTACCTAATCACTACCACCTTCCATCACCACTTTCACTAATCATCACCACCATGGATTAGCGAAAACTTACTTTTGTAAATGTCAAGTCATCTACCATCACCACATGAATCCTACTAGTAAACCGACACCAACACTAGCACCACTAGTGGCACACCCGGTGGAAGACTTCATATCTTCTTTCTAGGAATTATTTTGTAGGCTTCTATCATATTATATTCTCACTTTTCTTATGATTGTAATTAGGAGACTACACTTCATGAGATCTTTGTTTATATCATTTATATACATCTTATTTTTCTTTGTGAAAAAGATGAAATATATTGCACTAATGTTTTTCATTGTAGGTTCATCATCATATACACTCGATTGTATATAACTTACTCATCTAAGGATGAAGTTTGCATCAATTATTTTTCTTATTTTAGGTGCTTCTTGACACCCTAGAACAAGGAGGAATATCCTTTAAGCACTCATATTGCATCGTCTATACACTTGGTTGTATATGACATATTTGTCTAAATACAAAGCTTCTATTATACTAATATTTATTTTGAAGGTTCATCTTGACGCCCTAGAGCAAGGGAGCTTACCTCAAGAATTTACTGAATGCATCTTATACACACTTTGTTGTATAACACTTACTCGTCCAATGACGAATATAGTTTTGCACTAATATTTGTTTTGTAGGTTTTAATCATACCTGATGCCTTAAACAAGGGGAGCAACCGTCAAGGGGGAGCATGCACGCATTTAGCATCATTCTCACTTTTCAACAAGAATTTGTGCTTCGATAAAAAGTGGAGAAAATAGGCTAACATTGCTATGCATTTTTCTTTTTCATATATTTCTCATAATTTTTGTTGCATAAAACTAACCTTGATGTAGGTTAAGCCTCTTTATTTGATCCATGGATCCGCTACCAAACAAGGGACGGATTGAAGTAGACGATTTAACTTCACTAGGGATGATGCAAGCTCGCCTTTTTGGGGAGAAATTAAGTTAAACTCTAAGGACACGCCCTTTTTGTTTCGACAAAAGGGGGAGAAGAGTGTAAACGGAGAAGGTAATGTAAAGGTAGTAAGGATACAAGTAACTTTTTACATTTTACTTTCTATTACGTTTACATATCTTTGTCATCATCAAAAAGGGGGAGATTGTTAGTGCAAATATTACGATATTTAATCTATACAGTCTCGTTTGTTTTGATTGATGACAAACATGTAACTTGTAATACATAACGTAAAATGTACAAGTTACTTGTAATCACATTTTGTCTCAACATACATTCAACACCTGTCGATGTCTCAAGTCCTCGTATGTTACAACACAAGTTCGTACATGTTTGTTATGTGGCATTATGATCAAACCCATTAACAAATCATTTAGAATGTTTAAAATACATTTAGAGTCACTAAGTATTTTAATAGGTTAACCATTCTATTTCGAACCTCATTTTACATGTTGCATTCACAAGAATTTCAAAAGGTAACTAGACATTTTATTAACTAGTTACATAATACATTTTACAAGTTTACCTTGATAAACGTTTAATCTAAAAATGGAAATACATGTTACATCATGTCATGCATCATCTTTGAAAAATTTGGAAGATCACTTGAATATTTTGGTTAGATTGATACTCAATATACCAAATGTGATCTTAGTAAGATTTGGTAATATCTTGGAAAGATTTGAAGAAAGATTTTTTAGATTTTGTTTCAGGAACCCACGGAACCCTTTTGTATAAAGGGCGGAACCCTTTAAAGGGTTCCTTGGTCCGTGGACGCTCCTGTCCACTTTTGGCTATAAATAGAAGCCCATTGTTTTCCCATTTCTTCACCACTTAAAAACACATCTTCTCCACCTTCTTGCATACATTTAGATCTATCATTAACAATGTAGTAACATACATTAAACACCCTAATGATCATGATCATAATGCTTCTAACATTCATCTTTGTTGTAAGCATACTCTACATTGATCAACCAAGGAAAGCTTGGAGATCTAGCCATCTCCACTCACCACAAGCTGAAGATCTATCACAACAAGTTTAGGGAACTTGTGATCTTCATCATGAAGGCTTCCTATCAATGGAAGATCATTTAGAAGTAGTTATTCATATCCATTAGACATTTGTGTCATGGATCATTAGTGTAGACATCATTGCATCATAACAACACTTTCACCAAACTAGATTAGATGGTTTATGTGTTTGTGCCATAAAACACAAGGTTAGTTATGTTGGGCCATAAAACATATTGGGAGTGGTTGTACCCTTGTAAAAGAACTCGACATCTAGCTTAGTGTCGGAAATATTGTATAGGCGACGTTAGGTTGGTTCTACCTCGAACTAGAACCCGGTATTTAGCTTTGTACCGAAAAAGTGTAAGCGACGATTGTAAGGTTTTCTCCGCCGAGAAGGGAGCTTGTTGATTTAGTGAAGTAACTCTCGAGTTGGGTACTCGGGGAGTGGAGTAGGGCGGAAAGGAGATCCGTGACCGAACCACTATAAATCCTCGTGTTCGGTTTGCACTTTCCTTTCTTTATCTCTTTACATTTATACTTGCACTATACTATTGTTTGTGATGTGGTTCGATGTTAATGCTTGTGTGACAACATGGTTTACTATGCTTTACATTAGTCACAAACAATAATTGGAACTTTCATATTATAACAAGCTTCATAAGAGATTTGATACTAAAGATCTAAAGTTTTTAAACGGTAACGTATTCACCCCCCCTCCCCCCCCTCTACGTTTTCACATTTTTCTTTCAAACCTTTCTCAAATCCGAATCTAATTCCAATCCCACATGCAAACCAAACGCACCCTTATATTATCATCCTAAACCTAACTTCTAAAAAAACAACCAAACAATTATTTTTAACTTTATAATCCTAACCTATCATAAACCCACAAACCAAACGGGCCCTTAGAGTGTGTTTGGTACGAGGGTTTACTATGGCTTTTTAGTTTGATGTGACTAATAATATTTGTTTGGTTGTAAATTTTAAGAGGATGAATGAATTTAGGAATGACAGGTTGAATGATAAGTAAGTTGGTGGATTTTTGTAGGTATTTATACTTTTAGTGAACGTCACTTATTACTTTCCTCTCATTTATTTATATATTTCTTTCAAATAATTATATTTTTTTATTACAAAATTATTATATAAAATAATTAATAGTATTAAATATTTTTTTCTCTCTCATACATCAAAGTCAAATCTAAATCCTAATCCAAATTTAAATCCAAATCCAAATGTTAATCATAAACCCACCTACAAAACAAACGGGCCCTTAAATTATCTAGGGTGATAATATAGTTGAGCGGGGACGGAATCAAAAGACTAGACGCATTCCAAAAAAACTAAATAAAGTTATAAACATAATTTTTGAGACCATGTGCATTAAAAAAAAAAAAAAAAAAAACTGATAATTTGTCACAAAAATCCATAAATGTTTAAGGACTCAACCTGATTCGGTACAGTGTAGTTAGACAAAAGGCTTCTGCATGGACTATATATAATGGAAATTGATTTGCACACATTATTAATTGATTGACACACTTTAAATTATGCATGCTAAACTTATACTGTATTAATATTCTGCATTAACTATTCAGTTAAGTGTGCAAATAAAAACTCCAAATGTGTGAATCATCTCTTATATAAAATAAATGAGCTCCCATATAGAATAAATGAGGAATCTAAGACCTCAAGATTAAAGTAGCTTTCATTTTGAGTTTTTAACAAACTAATTGCTTTTTAAAAACATAATTATTATTGTATTGCATGTTCAAAAATATTGCCTATTCTATAGTGTTTCTTTATATTATTCTTTCATTTTTTATTTTAGTCCATTTCTTATAATCAAATACAATATGGTCGAGCAAGGGGAACTGAATTCGAATCCTATTAATTGTTAAAAGATATCATTTGTGGTTGGGAAAATAGTTAACAGATACACTACATTTTAAGTTACCACATGACTTTATTATATGTTAAACATGCTTGCAAATTTTCATTAATAAAAAAGTATGTGCGGGCAAAAGATATTTGAATAAAATAACTCTCAACAAAACAATAGACTTGTGCATGATTTTATAGAGATATATACAAATGCACTCCTTCAGTAATTAGTTAAATGAAAAAAAATCAAATTAAGATTCATGCCAAATGATAAATATCCGAAATCATTTGTGACATCAATTATATTTATCGAATTTTCGAGCCCCATATTATTTAGTCACCTCCAAAATCAATGTCTAAGACACACAAACGAAAAGTAATTTATTATTTATGAACCAAACATAATATGAAAAAGGATAACAAAGTTGAGCGACTTACATCGGCTTCGTGCGGCCTTGCGTAATATTATAATGTAAACATGTATGTTGACATAATTGTGATTTTAAAATAACAACTCATTGATCGAGTAAATGGAGTATATAGGAAGCTAGTATTAGGCATTGAAGTAGAGTAAATAAATATTATATAGCAAGCTAGCACCAGGCATTGAAGTTTCAGGTACAATATGTGATCACAAGCGTAACACGGTAACACAAACACAATTTTAGAGAATTAGCTAATAAAAGTTATTAGTAATACTCCAATATGAAACGATACCTTTGAGTGAATTTCAATTCCTTTATAAAATGAATGACTTACAGATGTGGTATCAGGTGTGTAGGGCTTAGTGGCTCAGTTTGTAATTTGGCTATATTATTAGATTTGGTAAGTGGTGCTATACATTTGGCAATATTTTTCAACATACCATATAATGGTAATTATGTTTTTTTAAAACAACTAATTGGTCAAAAACTCCACGATTTTTATATGGATGGCTTTCTTGGATTTCTAAACATTTTTCCTTTTACTTATAATTTTCTTTTACTTTTATTTATAGTCATTTTTCTTTCTTGAATTTTGTTTTTGTTGTAGCCTTTCTTTCTGACTTCTTTAATTTTCATGTTCGACTTTATATCTTTCAAAATGTTCTCAAGCCATGAACTAACTGTAACCATTAGGATTTTCAAGAAGATCAGTGATCAGTCGTATGTTTTGGAAAGATGATACTATTAACCGAACTATTGTTTAGCCTAGTTAGTTTATGTTTATTGTTATTGGACTAGGCTTGTTAAGGGTTTTGGTATATATCGTTATATTGTGATTATATATACCAAATGTTTGTGTTTAATGAAATCATAAGGAATTATTACAGCTAATATGGTAATCAGAGCCCTAAACATCCACCCCTAAAAATTATCAACCAAACCTAATACTTAAACACTGTTTATCTAATTTTTTAGTTTTCTTCTTCTTTTCCTGCTTTTCGCTTGTTGCGTGCCATCGCTCTATATGCATGCAATAATTTAATAACTCTTGTCGTGGTATTTGCTTTCATTATATTTATTCTTCTTTTATAAAACCAACAATTGTTGACCAAAAATTTGCTATTCGCATGCTTGTTGCCTTTAATTTATGGGTGGTGATTTGCATTTTTTTTTTATTGATTGAGATACTCTAATTTAGAGTATATTAACACTTATACTCTCACAAGATTTTTACTCATTTTCATCCTGTAAGGGTATAAATGTCAAGACATTTTAAATTATAGTGTCTCAATCAATTTGAAAAATGTACAAATCACCTCCCTTAATTTATATTGCCACTTATTGCTTGCTTGTTTTTTAATTGCTTGCTTCCCTTTGCTGCTGCTTAAAATTTACTGTTGCTCCTTAATTACCACAAGTCCATTATTATGACGATTATGAGTACATATGGCAACGTTTCAACGTTTGTGCAAGAAAACAATGATCTAAGATCAAGAAGCTCTTATGGTTCAACCAACAGCCACATGTGTGGCACTAATTCATCACATGGGAATGTTCCACCAAGTCGTCCAAATTCACAAGTTCCCTTTGACCCATCAGGTGTATGGCTTCAGTCCTTACTATTATACATTGCCTACTCCTGGCTTATTTTTTTTTCTAGCCAAACCACAGTTAGCTTAGGCCCAAGTCCCAACAGCTATAGTCCAGGTTCCACAGGCCCAACAAATGCATTATAGTCCAGGTTCGACTACAGTTCCGATTTATGGGACACCAACAGTATTTCCCGCTCATGCTACCATGCTTACGCAAGCGTTTCAAACTACGACATTTCTGGATCCTGCTTGGAATATGGATACGGGTGCATCCTCCCACTTGGCTGACAATACAGATATTCTCACTACTGTTAGTAATTCATGCATTTATTCATTGGCATAATTTCATATATATCTTTCCCTGGATGAATAATTACATGTATATCCTTTGTACCAGTTTTTTATGCATAAAATACAATGATTTTAATGCATCAAAAGGATATATATGTAATTTCTGAAATTTCCAAGGATGTATATGTAAAAACCCCTTATTCATTTTTGTATGTTGGAAATGGAGAATCTATACCTTTTACACATATTGGACATAACTTATTGTACACCTCTATTAAACCATTACAACTTAATCAGATACTTGTCACAAATCACATAATTAAAAACTTGATTTATGTTCGTAAATTTATGCGTGATAACGACATATCTGGTGAATTTGACGCTTATCGTTTTTTCGTAAAGGATTACCAGACGGGCCGAATTCTACTCTGTTGTGATAGCACATGTGATCTTTACCCGGTTACACAACCCTCATCTACGCATTCTCCTTTTGCTTTGCTTTTGCTCAGTCATACTATATGGCACAGACGCCTCGGGCATTCCGGTGAAGACGTGCTTCTTCGTTTGGAGTCTAGTAATTTTATTTCTTGCAATAAGTAAAAGCCGTCTGCTTTGTGTCATGCTTGTCAGTTAGGAAAACAAATTAAGTTTTCTTTTTATAGTTCAGACTCGGATGTTGCATCTATTTTTGACATTATCCACTCGGGTGTATGGAAATCCCCTATTCCGAGTGAGAGTGGTATTAAATATTATGCTGTCTTTTTGGACCATTTCTCGAATTTTTATTGGGTTTATCTGTTGCATAAAAAATCTTATTTGTATGACAATTTTGTTACTTTTCGTACTTATGTAAATCAACAATTTGGTGTAGACATTAAGGCTTTACAATGTGATCATGGGGGTTGTGGAAAACTAGAAGGGGGGGGGGGGGGTTGAATAGTTTTACCAATTTAAAACTTTCTTTTAAATATTTAGATCGACTTATGTCAATCTATTTGATTGTTTATGTTGGACGTTGATAGATAGATATATAAACGTGTAATGAAATATAAAGAGTAAGAAGCACATCACCACGACACAAGTTATTTATAGTGGTTCGGCTACAAGGACACCTTCCTTGCCCTACTCCACTCCCCGAGTCACCTACTCGAGAGTTCGTAAGCACTACACCAACTTCTTATGGCGGAGAAGCCTTCACAACGTCGCTTAACCTTTTTCCGGTACAAAGCTAAATACCGAGTTCCTTCACACCAAGCTGAACCACACCTAACACAACGTCGCCTACCCTTTATACGGTGCTAGGGTAACCACCGAGTTCTTTCACACCTTAGGAGAACTAATCCTATCACAACGTCGCCTACCCTTTATTAGGTACTAGGCTAAGCACCTAGTTCCATTACTATGGAGGAACTACTACCCTTCACGACACAACACCTAATCTCAAGGAGATCTACTCCTTGTTACAACACCATCAAGGATATCACCATCCTTGTAAATAAACAAATACTTATATGTATAACGATGCACCTCATCGATTATACGACCTAGGCATTCTTCCCAAATGCTACTTGATTTGATTCTTCGGCATCCTTCACTAATGCCTTTGACACAACGCTTGGCACCCTTCACTAATGCCTTCGTCTTGACACCTTTAGCATTCTTCAATAATGCTTAGACACGGATGATGAATATCTTTCACTAATGCTTTCATCTTGACACTTTTGGCATTCTTCACTAATGCCTTCAACCCAACATCTATGGAGAAAGGAAGAACTATCAACAAGAGAACCTTAGTTGTCTTGATGATGACAAAGCATGGCAACTCATGGACTTGAGCTTGCACGTCTTCAAGAAGTGGTGATTTCTCTTTTAAGAGGAACCTAGAAGATCACACAAAAACAAAAGACAAACTACATAGATCACTTAGATCTGAGGTTAGAGGGTTAGAATACTTTGGGGAAGTATGTGTGTAAAGTGATATGTAGAAAGGAAGAAATGGCTCTCTATTTATAGAGAAAATTCTCTACTGTTCCTCGGATCCCACGGATCCCTTCCACTTGGGATCCGGCTAGCACAAAGCCAGGGATCCGTGGAACGCTCCTCTTTGCCCATGGGTATTTTTGGTTATGGGTCATGGGTCATGGGTTATGGGTTGATCCATGGTTTTCTTTCTTGATACAATGAACTTGGTTAAGTAGTATATATAAAACCATGGGTTATGGGTCAATACCATTTGCAAGTTTTTACCCATTTAGTATATACTTGTTTTTACCCATTTTAGTATATACATGTTTTTACCCATTTTAGTATACTTAGTTTAAGTATGTGCTAACCCAATATGTAAACATTAGTTGTTGTACATATATATATCTAAATCATAAAATAAATGAGGCTTGTTTTAGTGTTTTATGTGAAAACGTAAGTGTGTTAGAAAACTATTAACTCAAACTATTTACGTACTCTATTTGTTTCGTTAAAATGATTTTACGTTTGTTATCGACAAAACATTAGAAGATCGTAAAATATAAATAAACGTTTTTACGGCTTATTTGTATTAACAGGGGTGAATATGACAATGCACATTTCCATGACCTTTTTCTCAAAACCGGCATTTAATGTCGCTTTTCTTGCCCCCACATATCACAACAAAATGGCAAATCCGAACGTATGTTGCATACCCTTAACAACATTATCCGCACCTTGCTTTTCCCGGCTCATATGCCACCCTTCTATTGGGTGGATGCTCTCAACATGGCTGCTTATATCCTAAACATTATTCCCTCCACTACCATTCAAAATGAAGTTCAATATACTAAGCTTTATCACAAACTGCCCTCTTATGACAATTTTCGTGTATTCGGCTGCCTTTGTTATCCATATATTCATGTTGATTATAAACTTCAACCACGATGCACTCCTTGTGTGTTTCTTGGTTATCCCGCCAATCATTGTGGTTACGGGTGCCTTGATTTATCCTCAAACAAAATGATATTATCACGACATGTTAGATTTGACAAGAACACTTTCCCCTTCACCTCATTACACGAGTACACGCCTACGACTTATGATTTTTTATCCACAATACCATTACCCATTCTACCCGTTACCCTTCAACCGACTCCCACCGTGCTGAATCCACCAGGCCCAATTCCTCATGCTACATCGCAACCCAACACCTCCCTTCACCGTGAGCTCAATACCCACCGGCCCGCCCCACCCTCGCCTCTCCATACGCAATAACCCACTTCACCACAGCCCGCTACTACACATCCCACTTCACCACCGCCCACTACTACACATCCCACTTCACCACTGCCCAGTACTTCATAGCCCACTTCCCCACAACTTGCTATGCAACAACATTCTATATCTACAAACACCGTCAACACTTATACCATGGTCACACGTGCTAAAGTCAGTATTTCTAAGCCTCTCGAGCGTATGAATTGTCATGTCCCTACCATTTCTCCTCTTCCTCGGTTCCATGTTAATCCTATTCGTGATCCTCAGTGGAAACATACTATGTTAGATGAATACAATGTTTTAATTACTAACGGTACGTGGGTCGATCTATGTGAATATTGTTCGTTCTATGTGGCTTTTCAGGCATAAGTTTCATCCAGATGGTTCGTTGAGCCGGTATAAGGCGCGGCTTATTGCAAATGGTCGCAGTAAACAGCAGTGGATTAATTGTGATGAGAATTTTAGTCATGTAGTCAAAACAGCTACTATTGGCACTGAATTAAGTCTTGCAGTGTCTCGTGATTAGCCAATTCACCAGCTTGAGGTGAAGAATGCTTTTCTTCATGGTCACTTATTTGAGAAAGTTTACATGCATCAGCCACCTGGGTTGTAGATTCTTCTCATCCAGATTATGTTTATCATTTTCAGAGTTCATTGTATGGGCGTAAACAAGCCCCTCAAGCTTGGTTTTAGCGGTTTGGAGGATTTGTTACGCGTATCGGTTTTCAGCATAGCAAAGCTGATGCGTCGCTTTTTGTCTACCATAGTGTAACACCCCCAAAAATCAGGTTTAGCGGAAGCATACAAGTCATGGGTGCTACTAATTGGTATCATAACACATGTATAGAATAACAGATTTTTCTTTAGAAAACTCATTTATTCAATATAAATGAAAGTTTACAATCAAATTTAAATCGGAAATACAGGCCCATAATAAATAAGCGGTCCCAAATAAAATTATCAGAGTCGTCTATGACCATGCCATGCCATTGCCCAAGTGTAACACCCCCAAATCTCGGTACATCGGAAGACTTCAACAAGTTTTCGGGACGTTACTGGATTGGTATTTCACATAAGTATAGCAAAATAGATAGTCATAAAAATAGTTCAAAACCAATCTCATAATTAATTATCCAAATACAACCATCCCAAAATAGTCAGATATAAGGCCAAACATAGGTTATAAAATAGGTCCGCATAATATTATCAGAGTTTAAATATGATCCTTCAACCATGCCTCATTGCCAAGCCTCCACAGAATGAGCATTCCAAACATCAACTTAGTTACCTGAGAAAAACATGCTAAAAGGTCAGCTAACGCTGGTGAGTTCGTAGGTTTAAATATAAATTCAATAGTAGACATGTAAGAGTTTATTTGATATGCGAGACTAAGATAGATAGATAATAAACATGCCAATCACAAACCAACAACACAAACGAGATCTCAGCAGGGCCCCAAGCGACTCTAATCAGCACAGTCGTAGCAAGGCCTATAACAAATGCTACCCTGGACTAGGTCGGAGTAGATATCTATTCTTAGCTAGGCAACAGTGTTATAGCAAATGATTGATACCCTAGACTAAGTCAACATCTACCACATATCTATCTAAACTAGTCAACACATAAGCAAATCAAAAGAGTTTAAGAAGGTCCAAAAGAGTAGCCTGATTTCTCACCCCAATTTAGTTAAAAACAGAGATAAAAGTGGGGCTATGAAACTCACCTCAAACAAGCAAAGTACAAACAATCACTAGCAACGCAGATAACAGCTAACTCGGCTCAGAAACTAGTGACTTCGCACAACCTATATATAAAGTCCCGTTTAAGCCCATCTAGGAAATTGTAACATTGATTTGCACAACGGAATAATAAAAACAAGAATCAAAGTTACTCCAAGGTTTTCTCTATTCACCATAAACTAACAAACCCTAGGCGTTTACAAGCCCTACACCTAGGTGCACACACACTTTTCTAGACGACTCTCATATGAGTTCTAGTATTTCTGGATGCTAAAAACTAATGAACTACATCTCTTTATATAATAGAGATTAAGTTTACAAGACTTCCATAGGAAGCAAACTAAGAAGATAATATCAAATCTTTTAAACTTTAAATATTATCTTCTAAATATTCTATTATCACAAGAAGATCTTCTAGATTTTATTTCTTCCACACGAATATCCAAAGCTGTCATATCAAGTCCTTGTAGTTTTGTAATCATCAAATTATAATTCCCACCAATCTTCCCCTATTTGATATTACAAAAATGTCTTCAATGCTTCCCTTTGAACTAAGATCTTCTTGAACATGTCACCACATATATGATAGGTTGCAAACCTGTAATCTTCTTCCCCTTTTTGTAATCATCGAATAGGGGTCTTGCAACTTGAATAATACTTCCCCTTAAGTGATGCATGTAGATGGCTTTATGTAGTGATTACAGATGAAGAAAACTGAATATAACCAATTGATGAAGAAGTTGAATTTCCCAAACTTGTGTCTTATGTCTTGTACTAACCACGTGACTATGAACTCATACCTGATGATATATGAGTAGACTTCGATCTCTTGATAAAATCCTCATCTTCAATGAGACACTGAGCACTACAACGTAACTCTTTTAAGTGATAGCAAACTCTACTTGCTAGATTTACCAAGTCTTAGCCACAACATGAATGTACGAACAAGTTATCTTCAAAGTGTAACACCCACTTTGAGATATGATAAGAACACGCACCTGTGAAACTCAACTACAACATCAAATAAATGATATTCAACCTTCTTCATAATCACATCTTCAAATAATGAATGAAAAATATCTAAGTGCAATAACATCATCATCTCTCATGTAACTGTTTCCTCATCCGGCGATCTACGCGTATTCCTCATTTGTCTCGTTGCCCAACAACAAACACCAGGAGTACTCTTGTCACATAATTGATTAAAAAGCCATTGCACCAAACACAATTCATAAATAGCCATCGTCAATCGGGATAAAAACACGTGTGTCGTCAAGCCAAAAATATAATAATTACTAGGGTTCATCATTGAACAAAAATTCAGCTCACCAAGACTAGTAATTAACCAACAGTATTAACTTTGGATGACCAGACTTAACTCCCCACGTTGCCAGAATTAACTCGCATTAATCAGTACTAACTGTCGTGATTACCAGACTTAACATATCATGACCAGAATTAAAATTCATTCGAACAGAACTCAACCGGTATTAACTCTTGAGCAGACTTTAATTTCATTGGTCGTACACACATAATCAGTACTTGTTCATAACAAAACGACAGAATACATAAGACCAATTAATAACCAATCGTACAGTATAGCAGCAGTTTCGCCAGTACTAATATTATTACCTTCGACCAATATTAAATATGTCAGTCACTTGTAGGTCCACCATCATTAACCAATTGTCTGATCACAATAGTAAACTTGAATAATCACAAACGAGTACACGTGACATGATATGGGACCAGTATTAATAGCACAATACCAGTATTAACCATGTGTGGTATGCAAACATATCAACCAGTATTAAAATAGTTGAATCATTAAAGTAACCAACCCCATGGGCTCACACAGCCAATCAAATCTTTGAACACAAGACTCATAGGTCCCATGCCCACGTATGCACAAGCAACATCCAATTCATGTGGTCTCCAATTCACCATATTCTCCATACTTACCAATTCATATATCATGTGAGACCAGTACTAAGGCTTTGACCACCGACCATTCACAAGACCAATTACCCACTTAATATTTACTGTATTCAATATGTCATATATGTAACCAGTATTAATGATTGGACCAGAATTAATGTACCTTGAACAAAATCAATGTGACCGTGAGAGTAAGCACCAAAAAAAACGTCAACCCATCTTTTCTCCATAAGATCGACATCAAAAACCTTGTTCATCCTAGATATCGAGAGCCACCCGCTCTGATACCAATTGTAAAGTCCCGTTTAAGCCCATCTAGGATATTGTTTGATTTGCACAGCGGAATAATAAGAACAAGAATCAAAGTTACTCCAAGGTTTTCTTTATTCACTATAAACTAACAAACCCTACGCCTAGGTGCACACACACTTTTCTAGACGACTCTCATAGGAGTTCTAGTATTTTTGGATGCTAAAAACTAATGACCTACATCTCTTTATATAATAGAGATTAGATTTACAAGACTTCCATAGGAAGCTAACTAAGAAGATAATATCAAATCTTTTAAACTTTAAATATTATCTTCTAAATATTCTATTATCACAAGAAGATCTTCCTGCTTTTATTTCTTCCACACGAATATCTAAAGCTGTCATATCAAGTCCTTGTAGTTTTGTAATCATCAAATTATAATTCCCAACACTATTAATATAAACCAGTTCTTATTATATATTCCCAACTTCAATAGTATCTACCCCGAATATATTCCAATTCTTATCTCCAAAAGTGTCTCGTTTCACTATTTAGTTACAAGCGTTTGGTATCATCGTGTGTGTGGTATCGACCCGACAAGACTCCATGAATGCACTATATCTCTAACAATGCGACTCATAACGACACAATGAGACGTCTAAGCGATAAGCTTTATAGTTTAATAGGTTTTGAAATAAATCGTTAGATCTTATCAAATTCGTCCACTCGATAAACTCAACCATTTATTTATGTCGCTTATTATCCCAAAAACCAGTCACATCCTAATGAGTCATAAGGATAATTCACCCATTAATAACGTTATCCTACGCACATAACGAGAACTCATTAGATTCATCAACTTAATAAGTCCGTTATCCACGTGAATTGACACTATTAATGTTAGGTCATCCGTAACCCACACATAATGGGTATTAAATACTCATAAATGGCACAATTCGGTAAACGTGCTCTTGAAACATTTAATAACTCATTAATTACAAAACATTTCCATTTTTAGACTTTATTTCCCTTTTAAAATGTCGAATAACAAGGCGAGTCTTGTTATCGAATATTTAATTTAAAACCCATTTATTCTCTATATTTTCTAGTTTTATTTACTTGTTTATATATATATTACGTCAAGTTTCAATATAAGTTTCGAGTCATTATCCGTTTCGTGTTCACAAGTCCGAGTCATGACTCTCGGCTTTTACATATCATATTGTCCAATAAATACTAAAGTCCATAAGATGACAAGTTGAGGGTCAATCGAGACTAAAAAAGGTCACGATAACACCGACGTTGCGCAAAGTTGACATATATATTATTAAGTCCAAAATAAACAACTCCACAACTCCAATCAACCTCCATACAATCCCATATTAATCTCGCCATCCAAACAAAGTACCAAACATACCCGTAACCAATGTCACGACACTAATGGTCTTGAAACGGTCTCGGTTAAGACCACGTGAACCAAACAAACTCTAGAAGCTCTTTGGCTCCCCGCGTCTCATCCAAACTCCAACAATAATAACCAATATGTTACCACAATGACTCAACCCGGACCCACGGGTCCATGAGGGTCTCGTTCACCATCCTAACTCCACCAATATTGTAGGATCGTGAATATTATGTTGTTTGATGATTCGGGTGGTCTAGGATTGTGATTAAACAAGAAAGCCATTTTAGATAGATGAAGAGAGTTGAGAGGAGGTTCCTTGAAGAGAGTTGCTTTACAAATGAAAGGTTAGATTCAAAGAAGCCACACCCCTTCCATCCATGGAAGGGGTATTTATACTTACAAACAATACATCCTCCTATCGGACTGTGGATCAGGCATACAGTGGGTAAAGACCCGTCCTTCCTCAAAGATGTTGCACTAAACTAAACTATGCTACAAACTAACTAATTAACTACTAAATAACGTAAATAACGACACGTCTACGAACTAACATATGCTAGACCATAATTGGGGTGACCGACACTTTAACATGGAATTTTATAATTCCTAACAATCTCCCCCTAAGGGAGGTCACCCCATGAAATACATTTTGCATCCTAGCATTCTATCTTTGTCTTTAGTTCTGAGCTTGTAGACTTCAATTCTTCAAGTTCTGCAATCTTTGTACTTTAGTAGCGTTTCTTCAAAGTCCGCATAGTTTTGTACTTTTAGTGGAGGCCTTTAACTGATCCACATCTTTGATGATCTTCGAGCTTTCATTGAGATCATCAGCACGCGAAATCTCTGGATCACCATTTATTGTGTTGCCATCATGTGAAGTTGTGACTTTTGGACCGACATGCTCACACTTTCGTGATCATGACATCTTTCCATCGTGAGTAGCGGAAGCTTTTATCTGGTTCAAGATATTTGTAACAAGTGCAAAGCAAGAACATAGTATAAAAATATCTCGAGCGGTTACTGTAGATATGCACAAGTCATGATTTCTTCAATTAAGTGTGGATGCAGTGAGCATGCGGCTTTGGATTGACTCTCAATTCTCGATCAACTGAACCGCCCAAATGTACCTACAAACAACAGTTAGCAATAAAACACACGAAAGTGTCTTTGATCACTTTCGTTGAATTGAGGTACACGCCCACGGTTCCCCGCTGATCTGCATAAGCACGCCGTGATCGTAGGATTCCTAAGAATCTCCTTGACAGGGTTTCGTAGCTGTTCTAGCCGTTCTCAAACCGGAACGTCTCAAAGAAGACAACACGGAGTGAGTGAACTAGCGAATTGAGATTCACTGATTGATGAAAAATTGATTTAAAAACAATCGCATATTGCTTGAAGAAAGAGTTTTGCAATACGACGAAGGTTTTATGAGAAAGATCAATTTTCAATCAAAAATACCTTTTGTATATGAAAGAGAATACACATTCGACGTGCTAGAGAAAAGAAGAGATTCGCACATCGAACGGTTTTTCCAAAAGTATTTTTTCAATCAGAGATACTTTTTGTGTTTGAAAACATGTGTACACATTCGAAGTTCTAGAGAAAAGAAGGTTTGCACATCGAACGGTTTTTTTTTCAAAAGTATTCGTCAATTCATTTCCTGGACCAAGGTTGATTCACGAGTGAATTGCCCCATCGTTTCTATCCAGTTGTCACAAGTTTGATCTTTTAGAAAAGATCTCACATGTCACCCACCAAGAGCTTGTTTGATGTTGGCTCTAGAAGGATTTCCATCTTCATCGTGAATACTTTTACATATCACTCGGATGTTCTGGCAATACCACAAGGATAATGCGTAGGACTCTTAATATATTCTTACTTTCCACATTGTGTGAAACAGCAAGTCTTCATTAATTTTTGTGTCCTAATGAGATTTTGTGAATGATCTCTTGGCTCTAGACTCAATTGTGCACATTTGGTTTCCTATGTCGGAGACTAGGGAGAGGGTCTCCTTCTTCAATATCAACAATCTCTAAGAGAAAGTCGATAGATTATGTAGGTTCCCCGTGAGAATGAAACAAGCCCTTTTAAGAGGAACTTGAGTAGCTTGGGAAGTTTAGCAGTGTGTCACTGGGTCCATGACGTCTTGTCTTCAATACCAGTATTACCTTGGTAACAACCAGTAGCATATGTATTGAACCCGGTTTCTGTCCTAAGGTTAAATTATTGGAGGGCTATTTCTTTTAACCCTTTTCACATTAATTTATTTTTCATTCTTCAACCCCTTCAGTGCTTACCAAGACTTCATAACTAGAACCTTGTTGGGTTTATTTCAGTTCTAGCTCTATCTCAGTCCGCACTCTTCCCATATTCTCATTTTTCTCCTTTTTTCATCATAATTAAGGACTTTATACTATCTAGTGGATTGTCCCTGGGTAGATCCCTCCGGTTCTGGCGGATCGTGGGAACTAATACCTAACCTAACCATCCTTATAACACCATGCATAAAGTAAATTGGTCGGTCTTTTGGTACAGTTCATTCCTTCTCAAAACCAATTGAAAAATCATTTGGAAAAATCAATCAAGGTACTTGTGATATGATATCAAAGCATTTTGTACCTTAATTTTTTTGATCATTTAGAAATGCTCCCCCTCAAAATGTGCATATGATTTGTAAATTGTTTAGCACATGGAGGCAAGAGTTCTTTGAAATAATTTCTTGATCACAATTTCCTTAGAAAAAGCCATTTGATTTTCTTGGTAAATTCTCCCCCTCAATATGTGCATAGGATATTTGAAATCATTTTATCACATAGAGGAAAGAGTTCTTTTGAAACACATCCACGATCACAAAAACCATTAAGAAAACCATTTGAAAACTCAATCAAGCTACTTTATGTTAAAACATAAAAGCTTTTGTACCTCGATAGTTTATTTTCTTTTAAAATGCTCCCCCTCAATATGTGCTTCGTGATTCGAAAGGGTTTAGCACATATGAAAGAGCAGCCTGCACAATTGAATCAAAACAATCACCTTTTATCAAATTTCATTATTAAATCACAAATTCTCCCCCGATAAAAAATATCAAACCCTTTGAGATTTTGGATCCCACGTGATTTAATAAGATTTAGAAAACATGGGAGAAAATGTGCCTGATTTAAAAGCTCATCTTGTTTTTGGATAAATGCTCCCCCTCAACATGTGCATTATGTATATTGAAATCATTTGGCACATGGAGGCAGGAGTGCCTTTGAAGGACTAAAACCAATTCCATTAAAACAGATTTGAGATTTAAATCACGATCTCTCCCCCGATCAACAAATTTCAAACCATTTGAGATTAGTGCTCCCAAAAGATTTAAATCATTTAGAAAATTTTGGGGAAAGACGTGGCAAGATTTGATTTTGAAAAATGACAGATAAGGACCATTTTAAGACATTAAAGATTGTTAGTGTCAGGTATGATTGTTTTAAGAGATCTTTTAGTAAAATAAAACAATTTCACAATCAAACAAGAACAGAAAGAATTTCATTTTGACAGATCTTTGAGTTTTAAAGAAAATCATACCATGACATATCATTAAATCTTTAGATCACCACATTTTAATGTACAAACGGACTTTTTGATGAAATATCGTTTGAAAATATATAATTTGAAATCACTGAAGATTTTACAAAGTAAAGTCCGGTTGATTTCAAAACTTTGAATCCGATTTATTTTCAAAACAATATTTTTCCATTTTCAAAACAATTTAATCAGATTTTCAAAATTGTTTAAAAATGGTATCCTGCACAAAGATACGTTAGGTGGTTGAGAAGCTTATGTTGTTGCTGTAGGGCATGGAAGAAAAACCATCTGCTGAAGCAGTGAGACTTCTTACATTGCATTTTAATGCCAACTGAGGTCAAATTAGGCTCCGTTTCTTCATTTGCTGATGAAGAAAACCATCTCTGATGCTGAGACCTCTTATGTTGCACTTTTCCATGCCAACTCTCCATAGAAGTCCAATTAAGCTCCGTTTCTTCATTTGTCAACCCAAGATATAGTTACCCTTTCCTTTCGGCATCCAATCATCTTCAATTGTGGGATCCGAACGGAACATTCTTATATACCAATATACCTACATACGTTAGTGAACACACATACAGATATGTGGTGGTCGACATCACCCAAACAGCAATCGACTAATAAAAGTCAAAGTCAACATATCAATCGATCATACAAAGGCATGGGAATTATGTGTTTATCAAACTCTAATCATCTAAACCTAACAATCATATCCTAGGCACCTAGTCCTTCAACATAGGTTAACATCATTTTCAATTAAGCACGAGAATAATTAAGAAAGTCCGTTAGATGATATAAATTTGAAAACATTCTCCCCCTCAATCAATGACTTATTTTTCTAGAAAAGGTTAAAAGCGCTGAAGTCATTGATTGAGTTTTCAATTTTTTCAAAAACTCTGAATCTAATAGATTTACAAGCAACTCATTTACCATCATTTTTGAAAACAACAAATATTTTTCTAAATAATTTTAGACGGAAAAACATTTGTGTAGGAACAGCAGTCCTTCGACATACTTTCCTCATTTTTGTTTTTAGGATAAGTGCACGAAATATTTGAAAATTGGTTTAGTGCAAAGACTTTTTAGAACGGGTTGCTATTCAAATGATAGCAAGCCATAGTTTTAAGCACGGGTTACAACAAGTAATCGCAAGCCATAGTTTAAGCACGAAGTTACAAATTAAATAACGTAAGCCATAGTTTTAGACATGTTTAGAAAAGAATATTTACACTCCTGCCAAACTTCATCTATGATCTCGTGCCATTATTGAATGACATTTCTAAGACCACAGATGTTATCGATACTTAAGACATGTCTTAAAAAACAATATTTTTGGTATTTTAAGATTTTTCAATTTTTTATGGATTTTTGTTGATTTTATATTTTTCTATTTGGTTTTTCTGATAAATATATACAAAGATAGAGTAGATGATATAGTTTAAGAAGATGATGATACGAAAACGGAGATAAGGATATCGATCAGCCTCGTTGAAGAAGATAGAAGTCATCATCTCTTAAACATTCACCACCAAAGGTTCCGAGGCTCTTGCATTGAAGAAAGAAATTGAACCATCTGAAAGTGAGACTTTGGCAGCTTTCCCCCAAACCGAAAATCCTTTAGCCGAGGATTCAAGCTCTATTTCAAGCTTGCCTTAGCCAAGTGCACGAAGAAGCACACCATTATCATAAATCCCGCTGCTCCATTTAAGAACGATAATCGAGGTTCTCCGCTCGGGGTTATATCATCCAATAGAAGAACAACAACGTTTCATCCCACACTTAAATAGTCTTCTCAAATTCTTTTCCATCAAGTCCAAGCAATCCATTCCAAAAGGTCTCAAGAGAACAATTCCCCAAGTAGCTTGATTTGATGCAGTCAGTCTCTTTGTATAATGCTCAAGAACTCTACCGAATACACATCATGAGGGGAATGAAAACACCTCCCTAATGTTCACATTTTTCTTCCTCGATGATCGTGTATGAAGCTCAAGAACCCAAGTACACATTCCCAAAGAAAGAATAACCGATAACATTGAAGAAGCAGGCCGAATCATCGATTATTTATGCGGATGACAATCTCGCGGATGTCAACTCCGAATAAGTGATTAAATCTCCGAATCACTGATTAAGCAATCAAGTGAGACAACCGAGCATCCCCAATGTACACAACCTCTCTCCCTCATGTTATACATTTATCTCCCCTGAATATGTCATACTTGTGTACCTCTTTTATCTTCAGAAACTTTCTTACATCTTTTCCCCCGCGTAGTTGGAATAAGAGCACTAAACGCCACGATGAGATAAACATTGAGTTTCTCTGCGGTTATGACATTCGCTTCCCGGATATCTTCAATCACTTAAAGAATTAAGTTCATCGTGTTTACTCACGCTTAGATGCTTATCTCCTTGCCCCTTTCCGGTTTTGATACTTACCGTAATCAAGAACAAATAATAAGCCCGTATACTAGAAATTTGTTAAGAAGAACATCATAAGCTCTCGATGTATCTGTGAAAATCAACTTGTCAAGAATATGAGCAAGTCTAATTAAGGATTAAATTTGGCATTTCAATCTCCCCAATTAGTGCTCTCCCTAAACCGATTTTCAAGTGTTCTTCTCACCGATTAAGAAGAAGTCTTTAGATCATCAAATGCAATTCGTCTTTATTCTTCTAACATGCAGCAGAGAATGTAGAACAAACTGTAGACTCAACCTTCTTCAAGATTGTCCGAATGGGGAATAGATAGTTAACATCTTCATCACACTAAAAAGCATCCCAATTAACTTACATCTTGCAAATCCCCTTAACTAAAATCCCTCCCAATCAAATAAGAACAGAAAGATGTTCATCAAGGAAATTAGCAATCAGCCCGCAACGAACACACAAAATGGTAACACCAAGCAAACAATCACATCAAACAAGAATAGAAGGTCGTTCGGAATCATCATGTTGATGTGCACGTGAAGCATTAACCGGAAGCACTTTGTCGTTAAACTCATATCAACTTGTGAAGATGTCAACCAACGGCTCTAAGAAGAAACTACATGTGAAGATGATCCGATAATAAGAAGCTCGGTTCTTACATGAGTTTTGAGCCGTTTGACCATTTATTCTCAAATATCAATCAACCATGCAAAAATTCACACTTCTTCTCCCCCTCAAGAATTGCATACGGAGATGCCATTCTTGATTAAACAAGTGATTATCATCCAAATGTATTCTATTCACACTTCTCCCCAGCAAAATTAGCACATGATGTCGCCATCTTCATTATATTGAGCAAGTGGAATAAGAGTAATTATCAGTAGTCCGGTTCACTTGATGACTGAAGCGCATGGAAAAAGCATGAAGCATGTTGATGAGAATGGTCATAAATGAGAAGATTTCTCTTCTTCAGAAGATAAAGCGCACTGAAGCGTACACTTTTCTTTTCTTTAGAGAACGAGGCATGAACTATTGTGTTCATATGTCATAATCTCTCTCTTTTCAACCTCTCTTGGCAAACTTATAATCAACCCCATTATCATTCAGTAGGCTCTTTGTTGTGATAGCTGATGGAGAAAACTCAATATGATGAATTTGACCCTGAAGTAAACTAACCCGAACTCGTGACTTAAACTTGCACATATGTAACAAAGAGCGGTGCCGAGACTTCATCCTCCATTGAATCTCTAAGTACTATATACTCATCATCCAACCAACCATCAAGCATTAGACGTACATCACCTCTTAAAAATCCACAATTCAATGTGACACTAAGCACTACAACGTAACTCCTTAAAGTAATAGTTATTTTGTGGTGGAAAGAGCCCAATTCCCCCAAGTGGTAAAAGAAAAGGTAAAAGTCACCCAACAATAACTAGATTTCCAAGTCTTAGTTTTTGATAATAAGCTTGAACAAGGATCTTGAAGAATCTTCATCCAACCATCCCTGATACCTTCAGATACTAAGTAAACTCGCCCGTGATATTTCACTTCAACCTCAAATAAATAATACTGAATTAACGCCGTTGTTACATCTTCTGGTTAAAAGCTCAACTCTAGCCTCCTTTACGCTTTTAAGTGAACTCTGATAATGGTTTCATCCCGACCATGGTTAAAAGCACATAACCCCGTAAAATCATATAGTAACCAAACTGCCATGACGTATATCCAAACACACATCCAATTCATGAAGTACACCCTTTTATCCCTTCTTCGAAGTAGAAACCGTAGCACCAACATCAGATAAGATCCCGAAATACACTTTCCTTTCTCCATGATGGTTCCATCATCACGGGATTTTACAATTCTATGGTTTAAACCGAGAAATAATTTCTTTCGCGCGTTTTTACAAAACTAAGAATAAACCGTAAGATAGATCCGGAAATGTACTTTACAATTACCAGGATGTTTCCATTGTCACGGGATTTTACATGTCTATGATTTAAACCGAGAAATAGATTCTTTCGCGGGATTTTTGGTATGTGCTAAAACACATACCTTTTCATCATCAAAATAGACCCAAAATAACCAAGAAAGAGCCGTTTATTGCCAATATTTGTGGTTTTCTTGAGTTTGTGCTTGTGCGGTGTATGATATGTAAAAACACGCAAAACGGCATCAAATCGTATGAACAGAGCACGAGAGATTAAGAGAGCTTAAGTCGAGCCTAAGGTCGAATTATGCATTTATGAAGATTTCTAATCTCCGAGGATGATTTGTGAAGATTTGATCAAAGTTTGAAGAAATGTCGAATCGCCCCTCAAGTTTCAGTATTTGTCAAAAATGGCCCCTGAAGATTCAAATGTTGCAAATTCAACCTTGGTTCATTTGAAGATTGACAAATATGGTCCTTGAAGATAATTTCAGAAGTTGCATGTTGGATCCCTTGGAAATCCAAATTTACATCTTTAATCCCTATGTATACCTTTGGTTCATAACTAGTCCAATGTATCCATTATCCACAAACCATAGCCACGACCCAAATATCAAATCCCACAGCCCATCCAATACACAACCCGAGCCTTCTATTAATACCTCTAGACCCGGTCAATAACCCACCCACAAATCAAATAATAATAAACAATCTCACCCCAAACCAAACGCGCCTAAAAACAGAGAAAGAACCCCATTTACTGTTTACCACCATTTACCCAATCACCCGTGCACCAATTGCACTAGCATCTTCTCAAGACCTTCTAGAAGCCAACGGTCGTGAGATGTTGTCATAAGACTGCCAGGGTGGACGAATGCAGCTTTCTTATTGGTCCTGCCACCTCACTCATCTAATCCAAGGGCTGATATTGATTTGATGACTCAAGAAATGATCCTATGGTGAAGATTAGAGCGTCTAGCAGCTTCTGAAGAAGGATCCCAAGGCCTCAACTCAGCTATTTAAGCCCCTCACATCCACAGATTTCACTTATCCAATTCCTTATGCTTTAGAGGAATTTTGATCTCTTAATTGTTCGTCATTTATGTTTTAGTTAATTAGAATTATCTCTGTTTTAAATTTGTATTCTCACTTTTGATTAATAAAGTTTACATTTACTGATTTTTCTAAATTCCTTGTCATTGAAATCTTCAAGTATGGTTGATTAGTTAAATTTCTGTTTTAAGCTAGTCTTTTGTGTTATTTTAGATTTTTGAAAAGTAATTCCATAATTTTCCCCTTTGTTTTTATAATTTTTAGTTATTTAGTCTTATTTTTAAAGTTTATAATTAGTTTTTAATTCTAATAAAATCAAGAAAAATCCTAAAAAATAGTTTTAATTCATAAATAGTTTTTAAATATCATTTTTAGAGTAAAAGTAATTTTAGGTTATTTTTAGGATTTAGAGTAGACGTAATTGCATGTTATTCGCGTTTCGTTTAAATCCCGTATTTGCGTTTTAGTATAGATTTGCGTAGTTTGCCTTAATTCTTAGGTTTCCCCATAGATTTTAATCCTATATGCTTTCCTTATCCCGTAGTTTAGATAATATCATTTTATCCCCTTCTCTTATTCAAATCACAAAAATTGAGACGTGAGTTGGAAATTCCATTCAACCCTCGCTCGAACGATCTCTGCTCAAACCTAACACGTTTGAGTTACCCATACTACACACTTCTCATCTATTATTGATCAGTGTCCGAACCGTTTTAAGTTTCTTACGGTTAGTCATTCACAAGTGGCTAGCTTGTGTGAGTAAGCTTGGCGTGTTTTGGCAATTGTCAAATCAAATTTTTGGCGCCGCTGCTGGGGAGGGCTTGTAGCGAGTTTTCGTATTCCGTCTCGAATCGTGTGCATTTGAAGATCCTTCTTCGTGAAGTTATCGTTGATATTTGTACATATTCCTTTTATAAAAACCCAAAAAGATTTTCCTTTTCAAAATATGTTTTCTAAAACCCAAAAAATATTCTTCTTTGCCCTCTGATTCGATAATTCTTTCCTCTTATCCCTCTGATATTTGATTCTTATGGACTCCTTCGACTATTTCTCAAGTTGTAATTCACGCTTGGGATATGATTATCAGTGTTATAATCATATGTGCCCCGCTTTTTCACTAACCCTCAAAATTTTTCCGACTACCCTCCACAACCGAGATATCTTCGCTTGATCCATATTATTGTTATGGCCGTGGAGATATGGTAGATTCGTCGAATGATTTTCGTTGTTTACGGTGTATGTCCGAGATACATTCTAATTATGAAGAACCCAACTGATTGAGAATTATGATTCCAAAATTGAAGAACCCACCGAGGGTGTCGGGACGCATTTTTCTTGGATTCACGACATTTTTGAGAAACAAACAATCGAATTTAAGAATATGTTTCAAACTTTCTTCAATCAATGGCAAGCTCAACAAAGTATTAATGAAGAACCCGTCAAGTTACGAAGATGATCACACCATTCCGAGCTACCCAAGAACCCACCGAGGGTTACGGAGACGCATTTCTTTGAACGCGTGCTTTTCTGAACAACATTGAAAAACTTGAAGCCTTGTCGAAAATTTTGAAATATAATCTTGATGAACCCTCGATTCCTACTCCCTCTCCGTGAGGAGATGGAACATATTTCTGAACCCGAGGTGATTCCCGTTTGTACTCTTGACTCTAATCCGAAGAATTCTAGAATCGATCCTTATCTTTCACGATTCACCGTTACAAGTCCGTCGAGTTACAACAAAACGGAACGAACTTATGAGCTTAAAACGATTTCTAAACAGAAAGAACCGGAGATCACAACGGAAGTGGTGGAACTTGCTAGCTCTCAGAGCACACCACTTGTCCCACCTCCAGATTCTTCTCCTTCTCTTATTTCTGAGCTTCTCATTTCCGACTCTTCCCCTTCACTCACGCCGGTTGAGAGAAGTGACGTTCTTTTGGAAGAGGTCGATGATTCTATTGCTACAGACACTGTTGAACCCGTTGACTCTCTCATTGGGCATGACACATCATAGGGTGAAATGGAGCATTCTGATTGGAGCTGATGATTCATGGATTGATGTGTGGCTGTGGATGAGCTTCTAGGCTCTTCTCAAAGGCATCCCAAGCATCATCATCAGCTATAAAAAGACCCCTTGGCTCACATTGCAATTCGTCCAATTCCTTAAGTCTTAGAGGAATTTTGGCCATGTCATTTCCTTTCAATTTAAATGTTTTTAGAAGTTAAGTAATTTGTAATGTCAGATTTTCATTGTAATTTCAGTTTCTTTAATACAAATCTCTCTTTTATTTATCAAATTATCTGTATCGCTTTTAATAATTGCAACTGCTTTTAAGGTCTCATTTCCTCGTTTCCTACATAAGCTTGTTTCAGCCTTATGCGAGCTTGTTGTTGCTTAATCTTCTCTCAATCTCAGTTTTAGAAAAAGGTCAAATAAAGTCAACTTTCAAAGTCAAATGAATTTTAGAGTAAATTCTGTTTTGAGATTGTTAAAATGATGAGTTTAAAAGTGTTTTGAGTAGTTGGATTAAGTTGAGCTCAGTTTCCTTATGATTTCAGTGATTTAATTGCTTCTAGTTAGTATTAAGGAGTGTTTGGTTTATTGTTTTAAACTGTTTTAGAGGTTACAAGATTTGATTAGATCAGTTGATATAAGCTTGATATAGTTTATTGATATCATAGCTGTTCTTGTTTTGTGCTTGTCCTCATCAAAAGCCAACATAAGTTTGAAACTGTTCTTGTTTTCATTACTGTTGAAATCAGTGGTTAAGAATTAGCATATAGGTGTAAGATTGGATAATCTAGCTTGATATAACTGTCATACATCATTATTCATCCATATCAGTCCTGCATTTGATCTTGAATCTCAATAAAGTCAACCTAGTCACTGTTTTAAAAAGTCAAAACCAGGTCATAAGTCAGTTTTATGCAGAAAGTGCAGGCCTTGCACAATGTTTATTTCAACTAGTGAGGGTCTGATTTTTGGTTTAAGTACAGCCTGCTAGGTGGTCTTGAAGATCACATAACTGTTTCTCACTTTGGCTTACTGAATAAGTTTATAGAACAGCTTAAACATAGGGGCAGCTTCAATTGCTTTGCTAAATAGATCAGTCAAGCATAATCATAGGTAAACTGCTTATCAGAGGTTAGGAGTAGTGTTAATTAGCTGAAATTAGCTTATTTTAGCATAAATTAGCTTCTGTTACAGATTGGTAGCTTAATTCACTGTTTTGCTTATTTTCTAGTGCTTATTTGGGATCAGTTTACACACTACCCTTATATTCTCCACATAAGCATAGTATTTCTTATTTTTCATAGATTTAGAATAAGATTTAAAATTTTCCTGAGTTTTTCATAATTTTTGGTCACTGTTTACTATTTTTCTCAATTTAAAACAGTTTTTAATCACTTTTAATTAGCTTTTATTGCAAATAATTAAGAAAAGTTCCAAAAAATAATTTTTCAATTTTCTCAGTTTAAGAAAAATATAAAAAGCATAAAAAATATTTTTCCCTATTTTTCCTCTTTTATTTGGTATTTTTCACAATTTAAATTAGATTTAAATAGTTTTAAATTAGTAGAAAATAGAAAATTAATCAGAAAATTACAAAAATAGTTTTGAAAAGTCTTTTATGATATTTTAGATTTTTGAAAAGTGATTCCATATTTTTCCCTTTCTTTTTCATAATTTTAAGATAATTAGTTTTATTTTTAAAGTTAATAATTAGTTTTTAATTCTAAATAAATCAAGAAAATTCCTAAAAAATAGTTTTAATTCATAAATAGTTTTCTAATTTCATTTTTAGAGTAAAAGTAATCTTAGGTTATTTTTAGGAGTTAGTTTAGACGTACTTGCTTTTTATTCGCGTTTCGTTTTAATCCGTTTTTGCGTTTTAGTGTAGAATTGAATAGTTTGCCATAATTCTTAGGTATCCCCCTTAGATTTTAATCCTATATTCTTTCCTTATCCTGTAGTTTAGAATATATCATTTCATCCCCTTCTCTTATTCAAATCCCGATAATCGTGACGTGAGTTGGAAATTCCATTCAACCCTCGTTCGGAACGATCTCGGTGCTCAAACCTAACACGTTTGAGTTACCCGTATACTACACACTTCTCATCTATTATTGATCAGTGTCCGAACCGTTTTAAGTTTCTTACGGTTAGTCATTCACAAGTGGCTAGCTTGTGTGAGATAACTTGACGGTTTGGGCATATCAATTTTTGGCGCCGCTGCCGGGGAAACAATCAATATGTTCAATTCTCATGGAAACAATCAATTATCGTCGTTGCCTTCATTGCCAAAACCGTATGGAAGAGACACAATTTCGGTGTTTGAAATGTATATGTGATTGGTGCGGAAATAATTGTCGGAATGGATTTTGTGATGTATGCCAGAATTTTATCAATCCAAATCCAGATCTTGCTCGCCTTTATGCACGGCTAGAACAAAAGAGTGCTCTAATTGGAGAACCCTCGATTCCTACTCCTCTCCGTGAGGGAAATGAAATATGTTTCAACCAGAGGTGAATCCCGCTCAAGAACCGAGCCTATCACGGAAACGGTGGAAATAGCTAACTCTTATCCAGATAATTCTTCGATTTATCGCTCTTGTGCAAATGGTGCGAGGGACCAATATGGTTGGAATTGTCCCGGTTGTAGCAATGGAAAATCTGGAACCGATTTTCACCACAATCCTAACTATGAGATAACCGATTTTCCTAACCAACCTTTGTACCATGAGCCGGAATCATACTCTTGTGAGTACTGTGGTGGTCCTCACCAAGGTTTTCAATGTCAAGCTCAATTTAACAACTCAACCTTTGGATATGAACCTTACCCTTATTCGTCACAACAATCATAATGCTTGTGAGTATTGTGGAGGTCCGCGACTTTAATTCCATTGTCAAATGCAAAATCCGATTGTTTACGAGCAAGTTCCTTGTAACAATTATGATTATCCTTATAATCCACCTCCACAATACCAAGAAGTTCAACCACCACCTTCTCCATGTTCTAAAGAATTTAATCAAAAAGTTCAAGAGATCATGATTGATCTTAAGAGTCTTCTTGAAAAACTTTCCCACGGAAAAGAAGATCCACCTCAGATGACCTATCGTGAATTATTAGTCAAGAAGCCGCTAAAGTGATCCAACATCGCCCAACTACCTATTATTACGATTCTGATTCGATGATGACGATTATACCTCCGAGTGGCAATCCCACCCCGTTTCGAGCCTTTAATTTCCACTTCTCCCTTTTCTCACGCCGGCTGAGAGAAGTGATGACGCTTGGAAGAGGTCGATGATCATATTTCTACGGACATCATTGAACCCGTTGATTCTCTCATAATGGGGGATGAGCATCTTAGTACTATTCCGGAAACGGAAGTGTCTAATGTTGAGATTCTTATCCCAAGCCCAAGAGAGTCTGGGGTTGTTGACATTTGTGATGAGCCTTCTCTTGATATTTCAAACGATTCTGTTGAGATGTTCTCCGATTCCGATGATGATTCTTATGGAGACATCGATTTCGTCGACGATTTACCTTCCGAGCCCGTTAACATTGAAGAAGAAAATGATTTTGAGCCAGAAGAAGAAGAGATTGAGCCCAATGATATTGAGATCGAGGATGAAGCATTACGAGAAACATTGTCGAATGTTTATCTTCTCATTTCTAAGATTGAAGCTTTGAACGATAAATCAAGTTCGCCTCCTATCTCCGTTAAAGATAGTGATTTCTTTCCCGAACTTGAGACTTTCCGATTTGATGAAGAGATTAGTGGCAGTCCCACTATTGATGATGTTTATCCTCCGATTCTTGAGCGATTCTACTTCGAGGTTGATATGAGCAAGGTTTTGAACGATATTTCCGATACTCCAACAAATGACCCGATCATTGAGGATGCTATTAATGACCCAATACCACCGGGTATTAAGGGTGTTGTGCATGATCCCGATGGGGATATGGTTGTTCTTGATGGTTCTCTTGACTCCCCTTCTTTTGATGAGTCCACCATCACGCATCCCGCTGAGCCCGCATGTGAAGACAAGATCTTTAAACCCCGGGATATGCATTGATGAGCCTTTTGTTAAAATCATTTCTGGAGATAAGGATCCTCGGATGGATGCCTTCATTTGTAAGCCTAAACATCTTATCTTTTACCATGAGCTCCCATCTTTCTTGGAGTTTTCTCATGTTGATCCGTCATCCTTTCGCCCGCCCGCAAAACCACCGGATGATGGATCCTTCTTACATCATATGCCTTATCCACCCATTTTCTCTCCACCCAACCCACCCAGTCCTCATTCTTCGGGAATGAGGACACCGCTTTTGACCCTGTATTCTACCACTTTCTTCCCAAGGACAATGAATTCGGGGACGAAGTCTAGCGACTCTCGGTGATCAAAAACAGCAGCGCTTCGTGGGAGGCACCCCATGCTTATCTCTATTTTCTTTCTATTTTCTAATAAGTGACGCGAAGGGGTCCGCTTCTTCGATTTCTCGGTTTGGTTATTTGTGATGTTGTAGATTTTGCCGATATGAAGACTCTCGTGCTCAAGTTTGTCATTTTCTCCACTCGAGTTTCATGATCGATGCCGATGGAAATCCGATATCCTAATCTTATCGACTAACGCTTATCTTCTAGCATACTTAATAAACGGCTTTTAGATTTTCGTGATACTCTTGCTTTAAAACATTGAGGACAATGTTTCGTTCTAGTCTGGGTAGGGTAATCTTCGATTTGATTTGACCGCACTTGCTTATGTTCTCATTGTGTTTCTCTCAGAACTCGTTTTCCTTAGAAAATGAACAAATTGTGCAAAAATGAGAAAATTTAAAAATTTTTGTAAGCTTTTGTTAAGTCTTTTGATTGAAAAGTTTGCTAGTCTCTTAGATAAGAAGCTATAAAATGCGAATTCTAGCTCACAAGGCCAAGATTTTGCAAGTTTCCCTGAGTGACTTTAAATATGCATAACTTGATTTCATTAGACAAAGCATTTGCTAAGTTAATATATGTTTTGACACCTTGTTGACTTTCCGCTGGTGAGAGTAGGAATAGAATTGACTTGACTCCAAGGTGTTGAGCCCTAGCTTGTTCCCTTAACCATAGATAATCTAAAATTATCGGCTAAGCATCTGCGGATCTCATTATTTGGGATTTTAAATTTGCAGAGATCGAGAAATGATAGAGTTACTTATGAGTTTAGATGCTAAGCGTGGAGTAGTTGGTTCTCTTTAGAGCCCATCAAAGGTACTTATGGCTTTTTGTTCCCACAAAATTGTTTCACCCCATATCTGCTTAATAATTAGAGATGTTGAGTTTTTGGCCATAGTTAGTTCTTTATCTTCTTAAAAGAATCTTTGTTTTAAAAATTGGGTACACATCAAGGATCCGTAATGAATAAGAAATAAGTAATAAGTGATATGTGAAATGTAATAAGTAAAGTTGTGAGTCAAAGGTGTCGAGATCGGATCCTTGGATCTTTAGCCGGGATTGAGTGAGGTCTTAGCCTAGCCAGCCGGAATCCTCATTTCATGAAGCCTATAGTCTTGGAATTACCCCGTGAAGCTCCGTGGTTCACAGTACCATAAGTAAAGGTATAAGTGCAATTAAAAAAAAAAAAAAAAATGTTGAAAAATGAAAATGAAAAATAAAGTATAAGCAAATAAAAATTCCTTGATGTGGACCTCATTTTTACGACAATGGTTCTTGAGAAGACGGATAACTAATTATCGACTTAGCTTTATATCTTTATCGGAATAAAAGTTATCGAAACGAGAATTATGAAGAAATTCATTTCTCACAAAAAAAAAAAAAAAAATCTAGAGTAAAATAGGAAAATGGGAGCAAAAGGTATTTACATAAGTAACTTCCATGGGTAGTGTTAGCATCTAGAGTCGTATGTAACAATGATTTCGGTTTTACGCTTAGTTTGGGACTTGTGAAAAATCAGGGACGATGTATTCTATCCGTTTGGTCACTTCACGCTGTGTTGTGTTTTCTACTCCGTGATCCTAACATGTCGTTTGAAAAATGTTGGAGTTATTGATCGACATGAAAGTTCAACAAACCGTCATTCATAACGGGAATGTGCTTAATCGTAATATCTATATATGTGAATTGAAAGGTAAATGGGGCGTTTTTAGAATTAAGGCTTTCTTAATCTCTTTTGAGGAATCTTTGCTACTTCTTCATAGGTTTAGTAGAAAGAGATTGAAATCCTTGGTATTAGAAGCGTGAGTTGATTGCATTGCGTGAGGACACGGCAATGGTCTCGCCTCGGGGTATTTTGGTATGTGCTAAAACACATACCTTTTCATCATCAAAATAGACCCAAAATAACCAAGAAAGAGCCGTTTATTGCCAATATTTGTGGTTTTCTTGAGTTTGTGCTTGTGCAGGTATGGATATGTAAAAACACGCAAAAAGGTACCAAATCGACGTGAACTCGAGCACGAGAGATTAAGAGAGCTTAAGTCGAAATGGAAGGTCGAATTATGCATTTATGAAGATTTCTAATCTCCGAGGATGATTTGTGAAGATTTGATCAAAGTTTGAAGAAATGTCAGAACTGGCCCCTCAAGTTTCAGTATTTGTCAAAAATGGCCCCTGAAGATTCAAATGTTGCAAATTCAACCTTGGTTCATTTGAAGATTGACAAATATGGTCCTTGAAGATAATTTCAGAAGTTGCATGTTGGGTCCCTTGGAAATCCAAATTTACATCTTTAATCCCTATGTATACCTTTGGTTCATAACTAGTCCAATGTATCCATTATCCACAAACCATAGCCACGGCCCAAATATCAAATCCCACAGCCCATCCAATACACAACCCGGCCCTTCTATTAATACCTCTAGACCCGGTCAATAACCCACCCACAAATCAAATAATAATAAACAATCTCACCCCAAACCAAACGCGCCTAAAAACAGAGAAAGAACCCCATTTACTGTTTACCACCATTTACCCAATCACCCAGGCACCACCTCGCACTAGCATCTCTCAAGACCTTCTAGAAGCCAACGTGTCAGAGATGTTGTCATAAGACTGCCAGGGTGGACGAATGCAGCTTTCTTATTGGTCCTGCCACCTCACTCATCTAATCCAAGGGCTGATATTGATTTGATGACTCAAGAAATGATCCTATGGTGAAGATTAGAGCGTCTAGCAGCTTCTGAAGAAGGATCCCAAGGCCTCAACTCAGCTATTTAAGCCCCTCACATCCACAGATTTCACTTATCCAATTCCTTATGCTTTAGAGGAATTTTGATCTCTTAATTGTTCGTCATTTATGTTTTAGTTAATTAGAATTATCTCTGTTTTAAATTTGTATTCTCACTTTTGATTAATAAAGTTTACATTTACTGATTTTTCTAAATTCCTTGTCATTGAAATCTTCAAGTATGGTTGATTAGTTAAATTTCTGTTTTAAGCTAGTCTTTTGTGTTATTTTAGATTTTTGAAAAGTAATTCCATAATTTTCCCCTTTGTTTTTATAATTTTTAGTTATTTAGTCTTATTTTTAAAGTTTATAATTAGTTTTTAATTCTAATAAAATCAAGAAAAATCCTAAAAAATAGTTTTAATTCATAAATAGTTTTTAAATATCATTTTTAGAGTAAAAGTAATTTTAGGTTATTTTTAGGATTTAGAGTAGACGTAATTGCATGTTATTCGCGTTTCGTTTAAATCCCGTATTTGCGTTTTAGTATAGATTTCATGTAGTTTGCCTTAATTCTTAGGATTTCCCATAGATTTTAATCCTATATGCTTTCCTTATCCCGTAGTTTAGATAATATCATTTTATCCCTTCTTTATTCAAATCACAAAAATTGAGACGCGAGTTAGAAATTCCATTCAACCCTCGTCGAACGATCTCGTGCTCAAACCTAACACGCTTGAGTTACCCATACTACACACTTCTCATCTATTATTGATCGGTCCCAACCGTTTTAAGTTTCTTACGGTTAGTCATTCACAAGTGGCTAGCTTGTGTGAGTAAGCTTGGCGTGTTTTGTTCACTGCAAATCAATTTTACAAAATCAAGACAAAACCGTAAACAATGTCAGCTTGAATGTGTTATGACAACTTTGGTTTCAAAGGAATTATTCGCTTTAGGGGAACATGCAACGGTTCATCAACGGTTCATTATCCAACATCATCAACATCATCAACAATTCTTTACCCGTATGTAGACAACTTCACAAACCATACTAAGTCAAGTAGTATAAACTACTTCCCCCTGAGGTTGTCCAAAACCAAGGTACACGCTTTCCCCATGATGGTTTCGAACTTTCGGAAGCATCATAACATGTACAACCATTTGCACGAAAAGTTCTTGTCATAAGCAATCATCTTGAGACGTCATGAAAGACAGAAAGGATTCTTGAAAAAAATTGCTTAGACTGTGAAGAATTTTAAACATTCAGAATATCTCATGGGAATTGCTGATCATATCTCATCTATTCAACACTTTGGTAAACACACCATTCACGTAATCTGACGGCTATAGCAATGACAACATGGAGAAGTAAACCGATATGCCAAACTTGATCATGAAGTGAAATTCCTCAGATTTGTTACTTAAACTTGTACTAATCCGTGAAGAAGAAGTGGTGTACCCAATGTACAAAACCTCTTGACGTATCCTCAACTGCTTGAGACACCGAAGTGATAGTTACGTTGTGGGTTAAGCGAGAAAGAATCACAACCGTAATTAAATAGCCAAGTCTTTATCACCCTCTATAAATGCCCAGACAAGTCATCTTCGCGGAAGAGTAGAAAGAAAAAAGACGAAATAAGTAAACGCGCCCGGAAAACCTCACTTCAAAGTCAAATAAAAAATACCGTACAAACAACCCCGTAGTCAACATTTTCCAATAACCATTTTAAGCCGTGATATAATATTCTTCGTGAAAATGTATAACCCAAAGTACCAAACAGTATACCACAACAACTCTCATTATCATACCCAATCATATCATCATCAAAACTCTTTAACGAATCTCATAAGACCCAAATCACATAAACCTCATATCATCAAGTCTCATATTAGTCAAATCACATCAACAAATCAAATCATCAAAATTCATGATCAAATCTCATCGGTGCATCTCATATTAGCCCAGTCTCATAAGAGCAATCCAGTATAGAGTAGCCCATCTGTTCAACATCATATGGTCCAAATAAAAATTCCGCCCGAGAAATATCAATTCAAGCCCATATCCGACATCATTGACATATAACAGATTTGCTAAGAATTTGACACGACCCCAAGTCCAATTAACACATTTGAATAGTCACTTTAATACAAAATCAATAATACCGGATAAGGACCTTGAGCCTATTAAAGATCATTAACTACTTGAAGCCGTGAATAATTATCTCCCGTGAAATATGAATGACCAACCAAACATTATACCATTATCTCCCGTGAAATATGAATAATACCATTATACATGGCTAATGCATTATAGATTGCATTATACGCGTTCCATGTAAATTAACACCAACTGATATTCCAAGCAGATGTAATATACACCATACACGGCCCATTATACATGATCTTATGCTTAGCACTTAAATGATGTTAGAATACAGGGCCCATGTAAACTTTACATCTGATCCAAAAGCCCAATGCTTGCATCCCTAATAATCAGGTATAAAATTCACACCATAGTCACACATAACCCTAATATTTCTCAAACCTCAAACCCTAAACTCACAATACTTCTGCCCCCTTTACTGCATCACCAAAACAGCTTCAAACCCTAATATATCTCTCAACATAAATCGCCTCTCTCCTGAATGTTAACACACCAATCAAACCCTAATCCAATATGAACATTAGTCCGCCATTTATCCTGAAGATATATCTTCCCAAATCCAAAGGACCAGATGGTATACCATTCGAATGAGGTACCATCTTGCTCACCATAGGAATGGCATGAGCATGACATCAATACCACAGGGATGGTTTAGAGGATATGGTTCATCTTAAGCCACAGGGATGGCCTGATGCTTCATGAATCATCAATGTTTCGGGTAAGATTAATAATTGTGTTGGAAGTAGATTAGATTAAACGAAACAAAGAAACAAGGATTAACTAAAATGTTAAAAACTTGATTCTTTTAATTAGAAAATTATCAAGACTCTTGGATCTATGATGAATCATTTTGGATCTATGATGAATCATTGTCTCGTGTGTTTACTTGAGAATCACGAGATGATAACCTGAGATCAAAACATACAATCATACTTCGTATTTGAAAAGCCGTTTGGTATCATGTTCATTCTTGATAGGATTCGAACATAACAACTTTGCTTTTCAAAGATCTATAATGGTTTTAATGTGAAATATCTCTAAAGATCTATTCTTGAAAGCTTTAAAACAACTTGAGATCTTGTCTTACTTTGGTCCTTTTGAGATAAAATCGATGATGATAATAGTGACAAATAAAATCTTTAAAAGATTAATTGTCTCGACCTGAGATTGTTGGTATTGAGGAATTGTTGATATTGTTGATGGATGTCGAGTCTTGATGTATAATGATGATGGTGTTTTTGTATCACGTTTAATCTTGAGTTTTGAAACCAACCAACTCGCATATATCTTGAGTCTTTAAACTGAGGTAAACGAGTGGTGTTGTTTTATCAGCTCGCATATATCATTTAGAAAAGGACAACACACATGCTCTATTTTAACAACTCACTTCCTTTAAAATTTTGATAAAAAGATCTCTGCTAAAAACATGTTCAACAACTCGCTTTCATTGCATCAATATGCAACTCGCATCATAATAATACATAGACAACTCGTGATCTTTTGAAAATTTTGACAACTCGCATTTTGAGCAATGAATCTGGACAAGAAACAATGACAAGTCGCTTAGAAATTTTTTGACTCAAAAGTAAAAAAAAAACAACTCGCTTTTGACTAAAATTAATAGCTTGCTACAGACATGTTTAACAACTCGCTTCAAAGCAATTAAGCAACTCGCATTCAAAAATGCGAGTTAAATGACTGCCACAACTCGCTTTCCAGACATAGCACTGATTTGCACTCAACTCGCAATGAAGAACAGGCAACTCGCATGGATGAAAACATGTTCAGACCGTAGAATAGAACCGTAATGACACTATTTAAAACCGCTTAATTCAAAATAATGATAAAACAAGAACATTCATCAAAACCTTTTGACATATATTGAAAAAGATTGGTGAAAAAGTTTTTTTACCAAAAACATTAAACACAAGCTTGTAAAACCAAGTCAAAAACAGTTTTAAACAATATCACAACCACATATTATCACGACAAAACAGTAAACCGTATCACGACCACATCAATCATAACCAACTCGCATAAAGAAATCAAATGAGCCGCATTAAGAACCATACGAATCAACAAAACAACACAACCTTGGCTCTGGTACCAATTGTAGGATCGTGAATATTATGTTGTTTGATGATTCGGGTGGTCTAGGATTGTGATTAAACAAGAAAGCCATTTTAGATAGATGAAGAGAGTTGAGAGGAGGTTCCTTGAAGAGAGTTGCTTTACAAATGAAAGGTTAGATTCAAAGAAGCCACACCCCTTCCATCCATGGAAGGGGTATTTATACTTACAAACAATACGTCCTCCTATCGGACTGTGGATCAGGCATACAGTGGGTAAAGACCCTTCCTTCCTCCACGATGTTGCACTAAACTAAACTATGCTACAAACTAACTAATTAACTACTAAATAATGTAAATAATGACACGTCTACGAGCTAACATATGCTAGACCATAATTGGGGTGACCAACACTTTAACATGGAATTTTCTAATTCCTAACAAATATAGACCCTAGTGGTCCATATGGCTCGTTCTAAATTCTCAACTCCATCCAAACGCTCCCAAATGGCTCTTTCAATTCTAAAACACAACCAAACAACATCCAAACACCATCAAACATCAAAACCCATCAACTAGCTATAACCAAGATCTCATAAAATGATAAAAATGAAAAAACATAAGAACACGACACAACACACGATACCAACACACTAGTTTACATGTTTTATTAGTTTTAAACTCATTTTAGACCCGTTTTCATCACAACCAAACCAAAGGACCCACGTACATGAGACAAAATGTCTCGTACGTGACTCATAAAGACTCAAAAGAGTCGGTTTAAGGCTCCATTTACCTTTATCAAACCCGATCTACAAAAACAACATGAAACCCTAGATTCACGCATGGTTTATACGTGTTTTGAGGGTCCAAATGTGAGCTTTGGGGGGCGTGCCCTATATGGATAGAAAGAAGGTGAAAATATCTTCAAGATGGTGGTGGAGATGGGGGGTGACGTGCGGCGGTGGCACCAAAAACTGACCGAAAAGGGGCGACGGCACCGGTAGGGTTAGGGTTTTAGAGAGAGAGAGGTGAGAGAGAGTGTGTGTTTTTGGTGTTTTTAGTGAGAGAAAGAATGTGTGTGTGTGGGGGGAGAGTGGTATATATAGTGGGAGCTAGGGACTAAAATAAAAATGAAAAAAGAGGGGGGTGGCCGGCTAGGGGAAAAAGGGAGAGGCCAAACCTGCAAATTTTTGTAAACTATCCCGTTTTACCTCTCTCGAGCTCCTATTTTACCCTACAAGTGCCCAACAACTTTTATTCATCATTCTATTGTTTTATTTACGTTTTTCCACGAATTTTGATTATTTACGCGTCACGTTTCGTGTTACGGTTTAAAAGTTACTTTATCTCTTGTTATAGGATTTTATTGTGCCGAATCAAATAGTGCCTATCGCAACGGGCTATAACTCATACTATAACTCATACGATAACAAAATAAACCATAAAAACCAATAAACGATATCAAAACAAGTCATGGTTAACCGAAATAGCTCCTAAAGGCAACTACTCGGTCTAATTTAGCGTAATGCGGTTACCTAAAAGGGCTCCCTAATTGCCGGTTGTCACAGCGTCCCAGCCTCAGAAGAAACCCGTCCCGGGTTTCACTCCGAGTTGCTCGATGACGAAAAGAGTTTTGGATACTTCTTACGGAATACGTCCTCGCATTCCCATGTGAACTCTGGTCCATGACGGGAATTCCAACAAACTTTGATGATCGGAATATGGCTATGCTTCAGCCGCTTTACCTCACGATCCATGATCTCAATCGGTTCGTCAACAAAATTCAGACGCTTATCAATTCGGCTATCTCTCATAGGTACAACTAGGTTTTCCTCGGAAAGACATTTATTAAGATTACTAACAATGAAGACATCGTGTACACTGCTCAACTTCGAAGGTAGCTCAAGTCTGTAAGCTACTGGTCCGATTATTTCCAGGATTGGAAAGGGACAAATGTATCGGGGTTGAGTTTTCCACGTTTTCCGAATCGTATCACCCCTTTCCAAGGGGAAACCTTCAAAATGACTCGGTCTCCCACCTGAAAATCTAAGGGCTTATGTCTCCTATCGGCGTAAATCTTTTGTCTATCACGGGCGGCTTGCAAAAGATTACGGATTTGAACTATCTTCTCAGTGGTTTCTAGAACGAGTTCGGGACCGGTAAGCTGGCTCTCGCCAACTTCCGCCCAACAGATCAGAGAACGGCATTTTCTGCCATACAACGCCTCAAATGGTGCGGCCTTAATGCTGGTATGATAACTATTGTTGTAGAAGAATTCGGCCAAAGGTAGGTATTTCTCCCATCCTTTCCCGAAATTGATGACACAGCCACGAAGCATATCTTCTAAGGTCTGAATGGTCCTTTCACTCTGACCGTCGGTTTGAGGATGATAAGCAGTGCTCATATCCAGTTTTTTTTCCTAAAGCCGTTTGTAAGGATTGCCAGAAGTTTAACGTGAAACGGCTATCTCGGTCGGAAATGATAGATATAGGCACTCCATGACGAGATACTATCTCTTTGACATACAACCGAGCGAGCTTGTCGATACTATCGACTTCTCTAATGGCCAAGAAGTGAGCAGATTTGGTTGAACGATCCACAATTACCCAGATAGAGTCACAACCGCTAACTGATCTCGGTAATTTGGTGATGAAGTCCATGGTGATTCGCTCCCATTTCTAGACAGGGAGTTCGGGTTGAACTAGTAATCCTGAGGGTTTCTGGTGTTCGGCCTTTACCTTGGAACAAGTCAAGCACTTACTGACATACAGAGCAATGTCGGCTTTCATGTTCGGCCACCAGTGGAGTTTTTTCAGGTCATGATACATCTTATCGGCTCCGGGATGAATAGAGTGTTTTGATTTATGCGACTCGTGCATAATGAACTCACGGATTCCGCCATGAAATGGTATCTAGCTTCTGTCTCCAAAAGCATAGGGTTCTGTCAGAACGCTTCAAGAAGCCGTTTTCACTTTTTACCATTACATGAAGGTTCTCAGATGGATGGTTCTCTTCCGTCAACGCCGCGGTTTGAGCAGCTAAGATTTGAGACGGTAGAGGTGAACTAATTGTCATTCCTAAGGATCGAACGAGTAAAGATGGAATGTTCTCCTTTCGGCTAAGGGCATCTGCAACGACATTGGCCTTACCAGGATGATAACGAATCTCACAATCGTAATCACTGAGTAATTTCAACCAGCGGCGCTGTCTCATATTCAGCTCCTTCTGGTCCAAGATGTGTTGCAGGCTTTTATGGTCGGTATACACTACACACTTAGTTCCGTACAGATAATGTCTCCAAATCATAAGGGCAAACACTACAGCACCTAACTTCATGTCATGGGTGGTGTAGTTTTTCTCATGCTTCTTAAGTTCTCGGGAGGCATAAGCTATCACCTTCTCCCGCTGCATCAGAACAACTCCTAAGCCTTTATGCGAAGCGTCGCAATACACGACAAAATCTTCGCTTTCTTCAAGCAAAGCTAGGATGGGCGCACTACAAAACTTCTCTTTCAGTAGTTGGAATGCTTCTTATTCCTTTTCTCCCCATTCATACTTAACGTCTTTCAGTGTCAGTTTGGTCAACGACTTAGCTATTTTGGAGAATCCCTCGATGAACCTCCAGTAATAGCCTGCTGGACCTAGAAACTGGCGAACTTCCGATGGGGTTTTAGGGGCGGCCCATTCCTTAATGGCCTCAATCTTAGCTGGGTCAATGTGAATTCCTCGATTATCTTTCACGTGGCCTAAGAGTTGTATGGTCAGAATCCAAAATTCACACTTCGAGAATTTGGCTTACAGCTGTTCTTGCCTTAACAACTCCAATATGAGCCTCAAATGCTCTTCATGCTCCTCCCCACTCTTGGAGTATATCAATATGTCGTCTATGAATACATTCACAAACTTATCCAGATACGGCTTACATACTCGGTTCATGAGGTCCATGAATACCACAGGCGCGTTGGTCAATCTAAATGACATCACTTGGAATTCATAGTGCCCATAACGAGTTCTGAATGATGTCTTAGGGATATCTTCCTCTCGGACTCTAAGAAGGAGATTGATACTACTTTGAGCAAACAAACGAATGAATTGAAGAATATGATGAGTAGTTTTATGCAGATGAATACACCCTCGGGTTCGGGTTGTCTCTCAAGTAACACGATTCCTAACCCGAGAGGTAAAGTGAAAGCTATCACCACCCGAAGTGGTGTGGCTTACGAGGGACCCACGATTCCTACTACTTCTTCTTCTCTACCTCCTAAAGTAGTGGAACGTGAGACAGAGGTGACAAAGGACACGAAACTTCCTACTAATAACGGGCATACCAAAAACGTCCATCCTCCGGTTGTCTAAAGTTCTAAACCCGTGAGTACTCCTAAGAACAAACCATCGTTGCTTATCCGACTAATCCAAAGCTCCGTGAAAAGAATAATCAACAAATGTTGAAATTGCTTCAACTTATTCAAAAGCTTCATTTCGATTTGAGCTTTGCGGATGCTTTACTCCATATGCCTAAATTTTCTTCAACTTTTAAAAGCTTAATGAATAACAAGGAAAAATTATTTGAGTTAGCTAACACACCGTTAAACGAGAATTGTTCGGCGGTGCTCCTTAAAAATCTTCCTGAAAATCTTGGAGACCCCGGTAAATTCCTTATTCCGTGTGATTTTCCGGGAATGATTGAGTGCTTAGCCTTGGCCGATCTTGGTGCAAGCATCAATCTTATGCCTCTTTCTGTATGGAAAAAGCTTTCTCTACCCGAACTTACTCCTACCCAAATGACTCTCGAGCTTGCGGACCATTCGATTAATCGTCCAATGGGTATCGCAAAGATGTCTTCGTGCAAGTAGGGAAGTTCCATTACCCGATTGATTTTGTAGTAGGTGATTTTGATGCCGATCCTCGGGTTCCCCTTATTCTTGGGAGATCCTTTTTGAGGACCAGTCGTGCTTTAATTGATGTTTATGGTGAAGAATTAACTTTGCGTGTTAATAATGAAGCTGTTACATTTAATCTTGATCAAACTTCACGATACACCCCAGATTTCAATATCATGTCAGTGAACCGAATCGATGTGATTAAATTTGATGGACTTTCAAACGATTCTACGAGTGGCAATCCCACTCCTATTTTAGAACCTATGATTTATTACTCTTCCCCTTCTCTCACACCAGTTGAGGGAAGTTATTCCATTTTGGAAGAGATCGATGTTTTTCTTAAGAATGATCCAATTTCATCGAAAATTGTTGATACCGATTGCGATCTGGGGGAGATATTCCTTTATTAGAAAAGATGTTATACGATGAACCGCCACTTTTTCTCCCCCTGAAGGAAGATAACGTTGAAGAAATTGTTTAATTTAAGCCATCAGATCCTTCGGAGCTCCAGCTCAAGGATTCTTTACCCGATTTTTAGATTTTTATCTTTGATACGGCAGAGGAGAGTAGTGGCAATCCCACTTCTCATCTCGATCTTTGTTTTTAGACTTATGAGTCTTTTTGATTTGATATCGATCATACGGAAGAGACGAGTCGTGGCAGTACCACTTCTCATGCTTTTATCTCTCTTCCCGAATATGATTCGTTTCGCTTTGATTTAGAAGAGTTATCCGGTGAACTCTCTCATGTCATATCTCCTTCGGAGTATGATCATTTTTATTTTGATCTTGAGGAAGGTTTTAGTCTGGGGGAAGAAAAGCACTATCATAAGAGTTTCCTTATTGATGACATCACCCCGTTTCTTCCTGCCGAGGTTGTTAGGTCACTAAGTTTACAACACAAGCACAATAGAAAGAGATAGAGAGAAAGATCGGATGAACAAGACACAAACCAAACACTATGCGTATGAATACTAAGGACGGTTATGCGTAGCTATAGTGAAAGAGAAATGAATTGAACAACCAACCCTCAAGTGAGGGTTATTACAAGGTATTTATAGGAGGGAAGCTAGGGCAACACTCCTAGTTCCCATCCTTTTCCTTATTGGACTAGGCCTAGGCTTATGGGCCTTCTACATAAGCCTAAGGCTAAATACTAACATAAAGGCCATATTAAGCTAACTATTACATATGAATCACTAACACTTGATATAGGTTTAGGAGTGATTCCAACAATCTCCCCCTAAGTGTTGGTGATGAAAGAATGCTGACGGTGAGGGTGCTAATGTAATAGTAGCTTTGACGCTCTTCGACATTCTTCTTTCTTGTAAGAAGAAGTGTCTTGATTCGAACAATCTCCCCAGTGTAGAGAAATTGTTTCCTTTGAAGTGTTCTGCTTTGACGTAATCTTTGTTCTTTGATCTTTGTTCTTTGTGATGGTAGTGATAGTATGTTGTTGTTGTGCATTAGGTCGCCTTCGCCGCTCCAGGTCTCCACGTCTTTCTCCAACATGCTCACACGCTCTTTGACGTTGGATTTCAGTTCTGATGAAGTTCTTTAAGTCTTTGAACTTTGTAGATTCTTTGATTTTGATGAAGAATCATTCAGACTTTTGTGTTGCCTTTTGAGAGAACTTTCATTAGTAATGTTGTTGGTATGAGCATGTGTAGAATCACGATCATCGCTCGAGCTTCCATAAGAATTAAACATAAGAAAGGTTAGTAATAAGCGAATACCGGCACTTACAAGTTCGAACTTCGAGAGTGTTAACAGCATAGTGTGAAAACACAACTCTAATTCTCACAAAGGCCGTTCTGAACCGGAGTCCCACAAGTGAGATAACGCGATGTACCGAAGTACATCTACGGTTCGATGAGTCGCTGAGGTACACCGAAGCATCACCCCACGACTGTAGACCATTTGAGACACACTAAGCGTAATCCACGGGGAGTTACCGAAGTGACCTGCTGTCAGGGCTGTTTGATGTTGACCCTGGAAGGAGTTTCCATTCAATCACTGAGGATCACAATTGTGAACCTCTCATAAATGTTCTTGACAGATTGCTAAGATCTGTATAGGACTCGATAATGTATCACTGAAGTTCTTATTGTTGAATGACAAGTGATAAAATGTCAAGTGTTCCTAAGAGATCTTTTGATGAATCTTGTGGCTCTAGACTCAACAATGCATTTTGGTTTTCCTGAGCGGAGACTAGGGAGAGGGTCTCCTTCTTCAATACCAGCAATCTCTAAGAGAAAGCCGATAATTTACGTAGGGTTCCCTGTGAGAATGAAACAAGCTTCTTTTGAGAGAAACTTGAGTGGCTAAGAAGTTTTAGTGCATGCGTCACTGGGTCCATGACGACTTTTAATCTTCAATACCGGCGTCATCAAGTGACAACCAGTAGCATATGAATTGAACCCGGTGTCGGCCCTAAGTTGAATAATTTGGAGGGCTATTTCTTTTCACCCTTTTCTTTACATTTCTTTTTAATTCTTCAACTCCTTCTTTCTCCGATTCTCATTTTCTCCTTTTTACAATCATACCTAAGGACTTCTAATTCTAACTATTGGTAGTGTCCTTGGGTAGATCCCTCCGGCTCTAGCGGATCATAGGACGGTTATTCCTAACCTTAATCACCTTATAACTCCATTGCCATAAAACCATTTTTCATGAAAATCTCTCGAAGTGTTTGTGAATGAAAAACATTTTGTACCATTGTGAGAGTTTTATCTTTTAGCAGAAATACTCCCCTTCCACATGTGCTTAAGTGTTAAGACAGAAATCTGCACTATGGAGAGAGAAGAGCCGCACTTTTGAATTGATAGACTCAAGATAGACAATTCCTTGCGAGACACGATTACGTTGTATAGTTAAAGAGATACATTGTCAGCTTTTAGGTGACAACTAGCTCTAATAACTACCTTGAAGATGTGGACAACCCCGAAAGGTTATCAAACCCATCAAATTTCATGTCTATCAAGAGTTTTCTCGAATAGGTACAATTTACTTGGATAAGTCTTGGAAGACAAATCTTTTCAATGTATGATCTTAGTTCCCGTCAATTCATGGGTTGAAGTCTTTTCACACGAGAATTAACTAGAAAAACACAACATATTTCTTATCACATAATTTTTCTCCCCCTCAAAAATGGCATATAAATGTTATTTTTGAAGAAATGTTGAGAATAAATATGACCATTTTGAGTTTTGTGGGAAGATAACACAAAGAACATTTTGTAAACAAAGTTTTTTAAGTCAAATACTCCCCCTCAACAAGTGATATAAACGGTTGAGGTTTGAAAATCATAAGGGGAAGTACTTGTTCTTTTGAGCAAAACCTTGAAAAGTGAAAGGTTTGATAGGTTTTACTCAAAAGTAAGAAGCTTTCGCTCCTTTTATAGGATTGTGGCACTGAAGCGTACCACAGGGTCCTTTATTTACATGTGTGGGTTGTACACTGTTATGTGTGCACAAGCCATGGTCATATAAATCACACATCCAAATTATATGAAATAGAACTAGTTCAAACAGGAATTCCATCAATCTTGCCAAGAATGCGAACAGGGCGTTGATAGCCGGCGAGAGCAATCCTAGGACGACCACCTACAAAGCTCTCCAGAGTTCTGAACTGGTCCCGTCGATACAACCTTTCATCAATCCTGGTGATGATTCTATTCACATCCCGTCATTCCTTAGAATTCCATCGCTTTTGTGACCCAATTCCTTCATGTATATCCTTCAACCTATAAGCCAATCCGTCCCTAACCTTCTTCAATGTGTGATCTCCAAACTTGTGAAGATCTCTACACGCCATCAAGCAGTTGCGTTGTAGTTCACTAAGGTAAACTACTCCAAATGGTTAGCTGATGAGAGTGTATTGTGGAAGTTGGTTGATGTCGGAAGATCTAGCGAGGTGGAGTGAAGTTGACACGGTCCGATATGATTCAACTGCAAGCTCGGAGATCTTCTACACGTCCTTTGATTACTATTCTTCTGATGAAGATAAGCAAGGATTTGATGAATTCACGTTGCAATTCAGTCGAGAATTGTCTCATGCGACCCTGTACTTTGGCAAGGTACATGTCTTCAATGTCGTTGATAGACAAATTCTCAAAGTCTGCTTCAGAGAATGCATAATCCCTTTCGTCATGCCTTTTGACCACAATATTCTTGAGGAAAGTGTAGTCCCATTTAGACGAAAGATCAACATGTTTGATGGCAACGATATTCTTAGTACTGAACACTTCATGTTGAGACTTCTGAACCTGGCAGCTTCTGTAGTAGATTCTTCGACGTTCCGGCCAATGGTGAATCCCATACATTGCATCATGGTCATACTCTTCCACTTTGTTGGAGAACATGTGGTTAGCTCTTTCCTCGATAGCTATACAGTTAGAGTATATGGCTGCCGGGAACGGAAGTGTCAGTGATGTATTTCCTTGAACCATCGCCACCGTGAAGAAGAAATTCCAAGTCTTTGTTGAAGAAATATCGGAATGGAATCCTAGGCTGATCTGGTTGGCCAATTGTTGGTAGAAGTTTAGACCAGTCGGTGTAATATGGAGGGTTGTCCCGTTTAGTGAAGTCGATGTTTGCTTCGGGGTTGAGCCAATCCATGTTGTTAGACATAGCTCGTGCTATATTATCAAGGTGATACTCAACTTCAATAGCACTTTTCGAAGTCTTTGAGCGCTTGAAATGCTTCATCCTTGATTCGCTTCAACTCAGATTTCGTCATCTTTTTCACACGGAATTTTTCTTGCAAGAACTTAGCATGCTCCAATGTACGACCTTCTACCGCATCTTGACCTTCAAGTGGGTAGGGTGTAGAATCAACAAGCTTCGAGAACCAGTCGAATTCAGTGTTATCCTCGTGCAGCCATGATAAGACGTCAGTCATGGGCGCCATCTTCTTTTTTTTCTTTGGCCTAGAGGAGGATTCTAGTTTCTTGGCTGTGTCAGGAGAGATGGGTTGTTGTTGGGGCTCAGAGACTTCCTCATCGTCACCACCCGTATACTCAAAGTAATCACCGGTTTTCTGAGTCTGGGGTGGTAACTCAGAAGAATCCTGAGGTTTTTTAGTAGAAGAGCGAGGAGGAGGCCTTTGTTGTGCTGGAGTCCGTTGGGGTGGAGGTTGCATAGAAGATGATTCACCAGACTTCTTCGGGCGTTTAGGCTCGTTATCCTTATCCTTATCTTTATCTTCATCGTCTCTTGGATGTTTTGGCCTTTCAGCTTCTTCTCTGCATGCTGACTTGAGTTGGTATTCCAGCAATGCTTCAAACAATTTACCTTCGTAGGAGGCAAATGTTGCAGAGCGTTTCGACATTTGAGCTACCAACCGGTTGACCAATTCAGCATCTGAGAAGATTATGGGATCAACTGGATTGATGTTAACATGCATTGGTGTTGATTTCATAGTCTGCTTGGCCAAGTGTAAGAGATTCGGATATAGTTGTTTGGTGAACAGCTCCTTTGTAATTCCAGGAACGATGTCAAGAAGGAACTTGTGAGTGTATCCTTTGATCATCTCGTCCATTTTCCCTTGAAGATCATCTTTCATGAGTTTCTGGACATATTCCTTTTCAACTTGCATCTTGTCGTTCTCATCATGAAGATACTGTATCTGATCAGCGAAGAAATTCATTTTCTTGTAGAGCACGTCTTTCTTTCGACCTGCTTTGACGGCTTTAACGATTCGTGTCTTAGCTTGAGAGATCCACGATGCAGTTGGCTTCTTCACTGATTTGGATGTTGATTTGGTTTATCTTTTTGATGGTGGTGGTGAGGAGTGAGAAGACGAATCTGATGATGATGAGACATGAGGAGAATCGGGGTCCTTAAGTGGTTCAGAAGTTTCCTCCTTAGAACGTGTGGGACTGTCTAGAAGAAATTTTTCATAAGCGGTTTCTTCATCTCCAGACTTAGCCGTTTTATCAGTCTTCGTTTCATCAGCAGGAGTTTTCTCAGTATTATCCTTTTCTGGTTCCTCAATACCAAACTCAATAGAATCCTCCTATTGCTTTTGTTGTTGCTCAAGAGTGGTGGCACCAGTTCCCTTATCGGGTTGATTAACCGCATCAGGAATTGGTGTGGATTAAACATCACCACTTGACCCTCCGGGGCCACCCATTTGATCCTTAGCAAATTCTTTCGCAACGTGTTGGAGCCTAATGATTTTGAACTTCTTCCTGTATGTTGTATCCAGTTGCTCTTCATCTGAGCTTTCATCTTCAGGCTCAATAACTGGAGTCTTCCCTTTGCCGTGTTCAGCTATAGGACTGGGAGGTTTGACTGCTGAAGGATTAGTATCGGTTGCAGTTTCAGAGTAGAAGACCTCTTCGTCTGATTCAGTTTCTTCAGAGCTTTCATCCACCAGCTGTTTTTGTGGTTCAGGCTTAGGAATAGGAATAGGAACAGCTTCTTGAGAAGGAACTCTCCTTTTCCTTGGAGGATTCCTCTTCGGGAACTTTCGTTGACTCTCAGTGCTTGCGGCACTGCCTGCACTCCCTCGTCTGGTTTTCCTGGTAGGTGTGCCGTAAGATTTTTATCTAGAAAACCAACTTTGTTCTCTTGCCTTTCGATACCTTTTGTAAGAGTTGAGCTTTTGAGTTCATCTCGAGAGAAGGTGGTCTGGCAACACAACACCTTGTTTCTTGGTAGTTAACTCCTTAAATCTGACTGTTAGAGTGGGTTCAGTCAACATGTCGAGATTATTGGGATCATTGATT
>OU343219.1:67104988-67136953 GCA_910596185.1 Chrysanthemum makinoi
GATCAAAGCATTTTGTACCTTAATAGTTTTGATCATTTAGAAAATCTCCCCCTCAACATGTGCATATGATCTTGAAATTGTTTAGCACATGGAGGCAAGAGTTCTTTGAAATAATTTCTTGATCACAATTTTCGTAGAAAAAGCCATTTGATTTTCTTTGGTAAATTCTCCCCCTCAATATGTGCATAGGATATTTGAAATCATTTTATCACATAGAGGCAAGAGTTCATTTGAAGCACATCCACAATTACAAAAGCCATTAAGAAACCATTTGCTCCCCCTCAATATGTGCATCGATAACCGAAAGAGTTTAGCACATATTAGAGAGAACTAGCACTTTTGAATCAAATAGATCATCCTTTATCAAATTTCATTATTAAATCACAAATTCTCCCCCGATCAAAAATATCAAACCCTTTGAGATTTTGGATCCCAAGTGATTTAATACGGTTTAGAAAACATGGGAGAATATGTGGCCTGGTTTAAATACTCATCATGTTTTTGGATAAATCCTCCTCCTCAACATGTGCATTGTGTATTTCAAAACGTTTGGCACATGGAGGCAGGAGTGCCTTTGAAGGACTAAAACCAATTCCATTAAAATAGATTTGAGATTTAAATCACGATCTCTCCCCCGATCAAATATATCAAACCATTTGAGATTTGTGATCTCATCTGATTTAAATCATTTAGAAAATTTTGGGGAAAGACGTGGCAAGATTTAATTTTGAAAAATGACAGATAAGGACCATTTTAAGACATTAAAGATTGTTAGTGTCAGGTATGGTTGTTTTAAGAGATCTTTAAGTAAAATAAAACAATTTCACAATCAAACAAGAACAGAAAAAAATTTCATTTTGAATCATACCATGACATAACATTAAATCTTTAGATCACCACTTTATTTCGTACAAATCGGAACTTTTGTGAAGAAATATCGTTTGAAAATATTTTATTTTAAATCACTCTCCCCCTCAATCGATGACCGTAGTCGATGATTGAGTGACTTAAGTTTTGATAAAATGAAGTCCGGTGATTCTCAAAATTAAGTCCAAAATATTTTCAAAACAATATTTTCCATTTTCAAAACAATTTAATCAATTTTTTTTTCAGAATTGTTTAAAAATGGTATCCTGCACAAAGATACGTTAGGTGGTTGAGAAGCTTTTGTTGTTGCTGTAGGGCTTGGAAGAAAAACCATTTGCAGATGCAGTGAAACTTCTTTCGTTGCATTTAAATGCCAACTGAGGTCAAATTAAGCTCCATTTCTTCATTTGCTGATGAAGAAAACCATCTGCTAATGCAGTGAGACCTCTTACGTTGCACTTTTCCATGCCAACTCTCCATAGAAGTTCAATTAAGCTTCGTTTCTTCATTTGTCAACCCAAGATATAGTTACCCTTTCCTTTCGGCATCCAATCATCTTCATTTGTGGGATCCGGATCGGGAACATTCTTATATATTAATAAACCTGCATATGTTAGTGAACACACATACAAATATATGGTGGTCGACATCACCCAAACAGCAATCGACTAATAAAAGTCAATTCAACATATTAATCATATCATATAAGGCATGGGAATAATGTGTTCATCAAACTTTAATCATCTAATCCTAACAATCATATCCTGGGCACCTAGTCCTTCAACGTAGGTTAACATCATTTTTAATTAAGCATATATGATAATTAAGAAAGCCTGTTAGATGATGTAAATTTGAAAACATTCTCCCCCTCAATCAATGACTTATTTTACTGAAAAGTTTAAAAGCGCTGAAGTCATTGATTGACTTTTCAATTATTATAAAAACTCTGATTCTGATTGATTTCTCAAGCAACTCATTTACCACCTATTTTTGAAATCAACAAATATTTTTCTGAAGAATTTTAGACGGAAAAACATTTGTGTAGGAACAGCAGTCCTTCGACATACTTTCCTTAATTAGTTTTAGGATAAGTGCACGAAATATTTGAAAATTGGTTTAGCGTAGCACTTTCCTTTCTTGAAGAGCGGGTTGCTATCTGAAATAATAGCAAGCCATGGTTTAAGCACGGGTCACAGTCTGAAGTAACTGCAAGCCATTTTTGAAGCGCGGGTTACAGTCTGAAATAACTGTAAGCCATAGTTTGTGACATGTTTTGAAAGAAATATTTACACCTCCTGCTCGAACTTCATCTAAAGTCCCATGCCATTATTGAATGACATTTCTAAGACCGTAGATGTTATCGATACCAGGAGACATGTCTTGAGAAAACATATTTTTGGTATTTTTCAATTTTCTTATTTTTATGGGCTTTTGTTGATTTTATATTTTTCTATTTTGTTTTTTTTAATAAATATATACAAAGATAGAGAAGATGATATAGTTAAAGAGGATGATGATACGAGTACCGAGATAAGGATATCGAGCAGCCCCGTTATAGAAGATAGAAGTCATCATCCCTAAAACTTTCACCACCAAAGCTTCCGAGGCTCTTGCATTGAAGAAAGAAATTGAGCCATCTGAAAGTGAGACTTTGGCAGCTTCCCCCCAAACCGAAAATCCATAAGATGAGCAGATTCAAAGCTTTCTTTCAAGCTTCCATTAGCCAGGTGCACAAAGAAGCACACCATTATGATCGATCCCGCTGCTCCTTTTAAGAATAAGTCCCGTGATTCTTCGTTCGAGGTTATATCATCCAATAACAGCAACGTATCATCCCACACATAAAACAATCTTCTCATATTTCTTTTCAACTGACGTCTGAAGTGATCCATTTCAAAAAGATGTCAAGAGACCACTTCCCCCGAGTAGTTGAATTGATGCAGTCAATCTCTTAGACTAGAGCTCACGAACCCGAATACACATGTACCCAAAGACAAAGAAACTTACACCATCGAAGTAGCAGATTAAGTCCAATAGCCAAAGAATAACCCCGATGTATACTTTTCTCTCCCCCTGAAAAAAGTGCATGAAGCTCAAGAACCCGAAGTACCCGAATTCCCAAATAGAGAATAACCGATAACATTGAAGAAGCAGGCCGAATCACTGATTATCTCTGCGGAGGACTATCTCTGCGGATTTCAACTCCAGAATAAGTGATTATATCTCAGAATCACTGATTAAGCACTCAAGTGAAACAGCTGAGCGTCCCCAATGTACACAATCCTCTCTCCCCTGATGATTGCGATAACATCGAAATTATCACACACTTGTGTACCTCTTTTTATCTTCAGAAACTTTCTCTTACATCACTTCCCCCACGTCGTTGGAATAATAACACTAAAAGCCTTGATGAGTAAAACCTTGAGTTTCTCTGCGGTCATTACATTTGTTTTCCCGGGATATCTTCAATCACTTAGAAGTATTAAGTTCATCAAGTTTACTCGCCATGAGTCAAACCTTGAGTTTCTCTGAGGTAATAACATTTGTCTTCCCAGGATATCTTCAATCACTTAGAAGAATTAAGTTCATCAAGTTTACTCGCTTTGTGTTTAGATGTGTGTCTCCTTCCCCCTTGCTGGTTTTGACACTTCAGAATCAGCAACTCATTGTAAGCTCGTATACTAGAAATTTGTTGAGAAGAACACTTGAACTCTTGTGGGAATCAACTTGTTGAAGAATATGAGCAAGTCTAATTGGGGATTAAATTCGACATTTCACTCTCCCCCAATTAGTGCTCTCCCCTAAACCGACAATCTGTTTGATAAATGCTCAGATTAAGAAGAAGCCTTTAGATAATTAAATGCAACTCGTCTTTAGTCTTCTAATCATGTAGTAGAGGATGTAGAACCGACTGTAGACTCGACCTTCTTCAAGATTGTCCAGTTGGGGAATAGATAGTTAACATCTTCAACTCACCAAAAACAAGAACATCACCAAAAAGCATCCCAATCAACTTACATCTTGCAAATCCCCTTAACTAAAATCCCTCCCAATCAAACAAGAACATAAAGATGTTCATCAAGGAAATCAGCAATCAGACCACAACGAACACATAAGATGGTAACACCAAACTACCAATCACATCAAACAAGAACAGAGAGATTGTTCAGAATCATCATGTTGATGTGTACGTGAAGCATTAACCGGAAGCACTTTGTCGATAATCATATCAGCCGGTGTGAAGATGTCAACCAACGGCTCATAAAAGAAAACTCCATGTAAAGATGACCCGATAAGAAGAAGCTCGGTTCTTACATGATTTTGGAGCCGTTTGACCATTTTATCTCATAAATCAATCAACCATGCAGTAAATTCACACTTTTTCTCCCCCTCAAGAATTGCATACGGAGTTACCATTCTTGATTGAATAAGTGAATATCTTAACCAAATGTAGTCTATTCACACTTCTCCCCCGCAATATTAGCACATGATGTCTCCATCTTCATTATAGTTGAGTAAGTGGAATAAGAAAACAATCAACAGTAGCCCGGTTCACTTGATAATCAAAAGCACATGGAAAAAGCATGAAGCATGCTGATGAGAATGGTCATAATAAGAAGATTTCTATTCTTCAGAAGATAAAGCGCACTGACACGTACACTTTTCTTTTCTTTAAAGTACAAGGCTTGAACTATTGTGTTCAAATGTCATAGCAGATTGAATATCAAGGTTGAGTAACTTGAACCCGTGAGTTATGAGATATCAATCCATTTGTTATCCATACTTTAAGCCATTCCATGTAGTGAAGGATCGAAGTATCTGCAACTGAGTAAGGAATACCTGTACTAACATTACAAACTTGATTGCATATATATTGGTTAGTGATATTAGTATCCAAATCCTTTGGGGTTTCACAGTCAACCTTGATTTTGCCATCGGTAAACAGCTTTCCTGTAGGTATCCACCTAAGTCCAGCATCCTTAAAAATTCTACCAGATGGTATCCACTTATGGCAAGTTCTAGGATTGTTAGGCTTCTTATGCATAGTGGAAGACTTATCCTTATTCCTAGTTTCCAAAGATTTAGCAGTTGGTAACCATCTAGGCGAAGATTTTGGTTTCATTTGCTTCATATGCACTGTGGATGACTTAGTGTGAATCCTAGACTTAACAGGTTGTACCATTGCATGAGCATTTACTCTCTTCAGGGATTTTGTGAGACATTTATCATGATTAGAATTAAAGATACATTTCAGACACTTTGAGCAAACAACTTGTTTGGATTCAGAAATAGATCTAGATTTCTTAGAGTGATCTACTATGGGAATAGCTTTAATCGAAATGCAACTACTCTTAGATGTAAGCCAATTCCTAGTCTTTAGATTAGTGTTCCTAGGTAATGTTTTAGAACTACTAGCAGTGCCTTGAAATCTCGAAGAATTCATCACCCTAGGTCTTGCACCTAAAATTCCGTCTTTGCGAAATTATGTGCCTTCTTTCTAGCCATTTCTAGATACGAGTTCTTATACAAGTCATTCATATCAATTTTCCTAGGCAAGTGAGGTGAAGTGACTGGTTTTGTCAAAACTTGTTTCGCATCAACTTGGGAGGCAAACCACGTTTTTGAAAATTTTGGTCGTTCAGATCTAAACGCATTCGGTTGTCTAATAACTGGTTTCCCCAAGATTGATGGTTTTGCAAACTTAGTGTTCACACTATTCCCTGTTGTTTTTCTATGCTCAGTTTTTAAAGCAAGAATGGCGAAACTCTTTTCCTGAAGTTGAGCTTTGAGATCATCAATTTTTGCTATCAAAGAGTTTGTTTGTTCTAATGACTTAGTTCTAGCTTCTTTGACAGAGTCACTTAGTTCTATGTGATGCTTTCTCAAAGACTCATTTTCCTTTAGTAATTTGGCCACACAAACCGCTAATTCATCATTTCTCATTTGATAATCATCAATAGTATTAACATCAGAATTACTTGTAACCAAATTACTTTTCACATGCATATTAGAAATATGTTTCTTCAAATTGTTGATAGTTGACTCTTTGTCTTGAAGCTGAGCTTTCAAAGTGTTAATTTTAAAAAGTTCACGGAATTCAGGAAGTTCTGGATTCTTACATGGTTTGTTAAGTTGAAAGCTTTCTTCTTTATTTTGTATTGTAATTTCAAGTGAAATGCAATGTTTTTCCAGTTTTGAGAGTTTGTTTGAAAGTTCATCAAAAGCCTTTTTATCAACCATATCTTTTATTTTGAAACACTTAATCTCTGACTCAGCCTCAGTTACAGAACATTTATCAATGTCATGTTCAGCATAATGATCAGTTTGTTTAAGTACTTTAGCAGATGCACTATGTTGAACAGTAAAGGGTACCTCATTACATGACACCTGCTTAATTTCTGGTCTGATATCTGCATCCACATCATGTGTAACAAGAGTCGCTGGACCGCTGGTGTGCCATTCTCCTCGTTCTCACGGTCGTTTTGATGGTAGAACGCTGAAAACGGAGTTACGGATCAAAAGTTATAGCCGTTTGAAGTTTTGTCGGGAAAAGTCAACAAGTCGCTAAGAATTCTTGAACCAAGTCGCTAAGACCAAGTCGCTAGGACCCAAGTCACTGGACACAAGTCGCTAAAGTACCAAGTCGCTACACATTCAAGTCGCTAAAGAGAAACTCGCTAAGGTCTAAGTCGCTAACACCAAATCGCTAAGCAGACAAGTCGCTAAAGAACAACTCGCTAAGTGTCCAAGTCGCTAGTATCAAGTCGCTAACAATTTACACTACAACTCGCTAACTATTTCTGAAGTAAGTCGCTAACCTCACCAAGTCGCTAGCCGTAGTGAAGAATCCACTAACTTGTACTATCTGTCGGCTTGTCTCAATAGACAAGTCGCTAAGCTCAAATCGCTACAACTTCAACTACAAGTCGCTACAAACTTACAAAGCAAGTCGCTACCAAGAATAAAAATCCGTGACTCAAGTCGCTAGCAAGAAAATCTCAAAAACACCACTTTTCAATCCAAAAACAACCCAACCACGATGATTTGTTGGGTTTTAGGTTCCTTGGATTTGATGAGACAAAATAAATACAAGAATGAAACAAAGGGACTTAAAGTGAAAGAGATGAAACCTATAAAAAGATGGAAGGACTTGCTTGCAAAAGAAGATTTATTATTTAGTCCTTCGTAGTATTTTGTAAAACCTAATCCTCTAGTATATAAAGAGGACATAAGGTGTAGGTTTTAAATACAAGTCTTCCATAATGTAGTCGACTAAACGTGTGTGTGTGTGTCTAGGCGTCAAGTCCTCTAAGTGGACGCCTAGAATTTGTGTAGTTCAGCCTCAAGGATCTTTGATCCCTGTTACAAGTTAAGTGTAACCGTATTATTCTGATCAAATAATATTTGAGGCTCGGAGTGATTATAATGAAAAACCTTGTGTCAATAACTATGATTTGTTTTATTCCGCTGCGTACCAAGTTTATTATCATTGTTATTGTCGAACCCTAGCGCTCTAAACGGTCCAAGGAGTCTATCAAACTCCAAAATTGGTTTCAGAGCTTGGGGAGCTCGTTACCTAGGGATTCGCAAGGTTTTATTGGTCGAAGAATGGCGAAAATAAGAAAAACTACGAATCTAAAAATTCTCGTATTTTTCTGCAGTACAGTTTTAAAAACGCGATAACTTTTTCGTTAACCGTTGGATCATAACGAAATATTTGGTGGACATTCTCTATATATTCATCTAACTTTTCACTGAAGGGATTTTCGATCTTAGCTCTCTGTCAAAAGTTATTCAATGTCGAAGTTGGCTGTAGAAACTGGTTTAATAATTCGAATTTTTTGGTTTTCATGCATATTCAACTTCTTGAATTTGTGTTACTTGTTTTAATTCTTGATGGAGGTTGTTTATACATTGTGTGGTGTTTATGATTCATGATTAGAAGCAGCTTTCCTAGTGTTTTTACGAAACCACTTCTAGTGTTTTCTGAAACCACTGATAGTGTATTCTCGAAACCACTGATAGTGCATTCTCGAAACCACTGATAGTGTTTTCTCGAAACCACTTCTAGTTTTTTTCAGAAACCACTTCTAGTGTTTTTCTCGAAACCACTTCTAGTGTTTTTTTGAAACCACTTCTAGTGTTTTTCTCGAAACCACTCCTAGTGTTTTCTCGCAACCACTGCTAGTGTTATCTCAATTCCACTGCTGGTGTTTCTTGTGTTATTCGTTTCTGCTGATGAGGTTTTGCAATTGAGGGGAAGCTGTACATGTTTTTGGTACTGAGATTTTTGGGGACACACACATGGGATTTTGGTTCGCACACACAAGAAGATTGGTATTTGTTCTTAAAGGTTTTAAAAGGCTCATTTTTGGTTTTTTAAAAAATGATTACGAAGAAGGTTAAATATCATTTATTTTATGTTGTAGTTGAGTTACACATATTTGTGCTCTTATCATATCTCAAAGTGGGTGTTACACTTTGGAGATAACTTGTTCGTGCTTAAAGGATGTTGTCGAAGACTTGCAAAATCTAGTTTTCATAGGTCAAGGGGTGGATGGATGAAGACCTAGTTAACTATCACTTAAAGGAGTTACATTGTAGTGCTCAGTGTCTCATTGAAGATGAGGATTTTGTCAAGAGGTTGCGGTCTACTTATATGGTGTTAGTATAAGTTTGGAGTCACGTGGATAGTACAAGACATAAGACACAAGTTTGGGTTATTTTACTTCTTCATCAAATTCGTTATACTTGGTTTTCTTCACAAGTGATCATTACATAGAGCTTACTGATTTGAAGAATCATTTTCATGCACCACTCAAGGGGAAGTTTCTACTGTTTACATTCTCTATTTGTTGATAACAAAAAGGGGAAGAGATATTGGAGTGCGATGGCATGGATTAAGGGGAAGACAAGAATGTTTCATTCACGGAGATGTTTACATCTCAACTTCGCTACGCCGTCTAGGGAAGTTCATACATGACTTTGTTTGTTTTGTCATCATCAAATAGGGGAAGATTGTTGGGTTTTAGGTTCCTTGGATTTGATGAGACAAAATAAATACAAGAATGAAACAAAGGGACTTAAAGTGAAAGAGATGAAACCTACAAAAAGATGGAAGGACTTGCTTGCAAAAGAAGATTTATTATTTAGTCCTTCGTAGTATTTTGTAAACCCTAATCCTCCAGTATATAAAGAGGACATGGGGTGTAGGTTTTAAATACAAGTCTTCCATAATGTAGTCGACTAAACGTGTGTGTGTGTCTAGGCGTCAAGTCCTCTAAATGGATGCCTAGAATTTGTGTAGTTTAGCCTCAAGGATCTTTGATCCCTGTTACAAGTTAAGTGTAACCGTATTATTCTGATCAAATAATATTTGAGGCTCGGAGTGATTATAATGAAAAACCTTGTGTCAATAACTATGATTTGTTTTATTCCGCTGCGTACCAAGTTTATTATCATTGTTATTGTCGAACCCTAGCGCTCTAAACGGTCCAAGGAGTCTATCAAACTCCACATGATTCAATCCTTCCAAATCAAAACCTAAACACTTATGATGATCCTAAACACAAAAGTACAATCAAAATCCAAGCTTTAACACACAAAATGGTCCAAATGATGCAAATACCTCTAAACTATTTCAAACCAAAAAAAAACCATATAAAACCACTAGAAATCCAAGAACATGTGATAGATGATCAAACCATGGCTCTTGATACCATTTGTAACATATTGGATTTCATAAACACACAAATAAGATCAACAATGGATCAAATAGTATAGAGTTTAAAGAGAGAAAGTGGGATCCTTTCTAGAGAGAGAAAGTGAAAGAAAACATAGAAGGTTATATTAAGAATGAGAAAGGTCCAACCCTCTACCTTGGGAGGTAGAGGGTATTTATAGTTACAAACTAAACGTCCTCCTTCGGACTGTGGATCAGGCATACAGTGGGTAAAGACCCGTCCTTCCTCCACGGTGTTGCACTAAGCTAATAACTAAACTAATAAACAGGTAAATAACGATATTTCTACGAGCTAACATATGCTGGACTATAGATGGGGTAACCGACATTTCACTATGGAATTTCCAATTCCTAACAACTTCTTTGACATAATATTGAACCCTTTGACTATTTGAACCTTTTGATATGTTTTGAGCTCTTTGACTGTTTTGAACTTTTGAACTCGACTTAAACTCTTGAACTTAATTACGAACTTTTGAATGGAACACTTGAACTTAATTACGAACTTTTGAATGTAACCCTTGAACTTAAATACGAACTTATGACTTGTTTGAACTTATTGAACCATGCGTGCTATGACCTAGACCTAAAGTCTCCCATGATCGGAGCATCACTATAAAGTCTCCCATGATCAGAGCATCACTATAAAGTCTCCCATGTTCGGAGCATCACTATAAAGTCTCCCATGTTCGGAGCATCACTATAAGGTCTCGCCTTATTGGTGGAGCGTGCAAATTCTCCTATGTTCGGAGTGTTCTTAATTGTATATTAATAGTTGTATTATGTACCGTTCGTACATTCGCATTGTTAGTCTCTTATTAGTAGGTAGTATGGATAGCGCTATTAGAGGTCGGCCAATCTCTCGTCCACTATGTTACGGGATGCATATTATTTATTCTAGGGGCTTTGCCTGGCATACATTATTATATACGTGGTGCTATATTGTGAACTATTATGACAGCGTATACTTGACCACTAGACACACTATATTTTGTGCAATGGGTTGTGAACACACAGGTTGCAAGTTTTGTATGGGCGGAACTTGGAACTGAGTGGATTTACAATGCCTTTGCTTTGTGAACTATTATGATAACGTGTACTTGAGTTCTAGACATACTACTTTTGGCAGTGGATTGTGACCACACATGTTGCAAGTTTTGTATGGGCGGAACTTGGAACTGAGTGGATTTACAATGCCTTTGCTTTGTGGACTATTCTAAATGACCAAAAACTTTGCCTTTGCTGCATGAGCATTCTTTAAAAGCTTTACATTTTAGACAAACTCTATGAACTCACTCAACCATTGTGTTGACACTTTTAGCATGTTTTATCTCAGGTATCTAAGGCATTCACTTCATGGCATGCATGTGGACTTATCATAGAGTCGCGATGTCGACGTGTCTCACATATATTATATGCACTTAACTATCGTTTTATTGTAACAAACTCATTTTGGTAAATTGGAACTCTTTTGGGACCTATGCTTTATAAACTCTGATTATTTTACTTAATCAAATGATATTTTCAAAACGACACTTTAGGTTGTTCGATATAACTGTAACTTTGATGCTATGACAGTTATCCCCCAAGTATTCCATTCCGCTGAAAAACAGGTAATTTGGGGGTGTGACATAGCGTTATTGTTGGTTTTGTGTATGATAATTGGCTATATTTATTGATAACTGTTGCAAAAGTGCAAAAGATGCGTATTTGTATGTGAATGCAGCTAGGTATCGCAAAAGATCAAGAAATGAAGATTTCATGCACATTTGGAGAATTCCCGAGGTAGGAGGTCAGGTTAGGAAGCTCTTGGACTCAATGATTAGGAAGCGTAATGATTTCTAAGTATCTACAACAAGTAAAGATCAAGTTTCGTCTTGGAAACCATCAGCGAAAACAAAGAAAAAGGCGCAAATCAAGAAAAGTCAACAAAAGTCAAATTTGGGAGTACAAGAGGCGCCTAACCGCTTGGTTGGAGTCCGCAACTGATTCGGTTGGGCTAGTGGACAACACGCAACCGATCTGGTTGCTCCTCAACCGATCCGGTTGCCTAAACTGGAGTTACACCAATTGTCATTTAAGGTTGCCTTAACTCCCCATAATCATTGGAGGCCGATCATTTCCTGTTATTAACTTGTGTGTGACATTTTTAGCCAGTTACTTAAGGTTCTTTAGCTATATAATGAACCTAGACTTAGTAGTCTAGGTGTGACACAACCCAAAGTGTAATACTTTACACCAAAGCTATTATCAACTCTTATTATTCATCCCAAAAGTCTTGTTACTGCTGTAAAATGTCCAGGAGGTTGGAGAGACGAATTCTCATCCATTGTTTGATCATTTGGAGTTATACGATTAAGCTAGACGATTGGAGGTGTGTGGTTGCTATATTCCACAATTTCTAATTCTTGTAATCCACAAACTTATGTATTCTATGTAACTTATGATGAATTTCTATTCTCTTGAATTATTTGAATTACCTTATTACTACTTGTGTTTTGTTATGATTGTCATGAATTAATTCTTGAATATACTTGTGTGTAAGGATGTAGGAAATCATACTAGTGTTCTTATATGTGATGCATTTATATGATCTTATTTAAATGAGTTTGTTGGAAAACTACTAGTCTTGTCTGATTTTTTGGTAAAACATGTTTTAAGAAAAAGGACCGAAAGGATTTTTCTTGTGTTTTATTCCAAAAAGTTAAGTGACAAACAAGTATGGGGGTATGGGGATATGGTGATTGAAACCCACCATGTTTACTTATTGAAACAAGACTAGAAGCATTTTCATCACGAAAGGTCGAAAGATTCGTAGGAACGAGTTTAATGAGAACATTTTGCAAACAAATGGATTTTCTAAAGGATAATCATTAGGAAAAGGACCGAAAGGATTACCTATATGTTATTGTTCTTAAAATGATTTTACTAAACATAAACCATGGGTTGGAAACCATTTGCTTATGATTTGTGCATCACATCAAGAGTTTACACCAAGCCTTCATGAACACTTTCTATCATTGCCTATAGACTACACACAAGTATATGTTTCTTAATATTGATTTTTACTAAACCATAATTTTTGGAGAGAGCCTTGACAAAGCTTTCTTGTTACCAATCTTTTAAAACAAATTAAAAACCAAATCTCTTGGGACGATCTCGACTTACCCACCTTTGCTATCGCGAACGAGTATACTTGCTCGTATGTGTTTATAGTAATTGCTGGATAATTCGTGTTTATAAATTTTTAAACTTGCACACGGTGAGCACATCACCATAGAAGATGATGCCTTAGCCAAAGTAGTCACTTGAACATCCAAAGAACCCAGTGTAGCCTGAAGAGACTGGACTGAAGACTGAAGACCCTGAACATTTGCAGATTTGACCATGTAGATTAGTTTAGTGAGGCTTGAGGAATTCTTCAAGTAAGCCTCAGTAGCCTCCAGCACTCTTGAGTTGAGTGTTGGGTCTTCTTTGACAGAATCTCTGATTTCATCAATCTTTGTGCCACAACCCTGAAGGTACTTTAGAAATTTAACCAGGTTTTCATCCAGTCTGTGAAGATGTTGGTACATGAGATCTCTGTGTTCATCATTGTTTGCATCAAAAGCATGTACCTCAGCCTTTAGATCTGCATAGCTGGCATCAGCTTCAGTGTGTTGATCCCATAATGTTTCAGTAACCCCAGAATATAGCTTCCTTGAAGCTTTAGCGATCCACATAACCAGTTTCCTTTCTGTCAGTGGAAGAGTGTTGTCAAACTTTCTAAATTCTTCAGGACAGGACGAAGAAGAAGAGTCAGAGTTATTATCTTCAAGCTGGAAAGGTGACTCTTTAGGCACTTTTGGATTAGGCTGATGCTCTTGTTCATATGCTTGAACATCAACATCCATTTCTTTACTAGCTGATAGTATGTCATCTTCACTGTCAGCCAGTTCTTCATCAGAGAAAAGAATTTCATTGACCTCAGCAACTGTAAGTAAACCAATGGTGGTGATGGGTTCCATATCAGCGGGTGGTATTAATCCCTCTGAATCTTTATCCCCCGTTGCTCCTTTAAGCACTGATGGGTGTTTCCCAGTGCTATCCCAGGAGCAGTGGCAATGAGATCCCTATCAGCGGGTTGTTCATTTCCCTCTGAGTCTTTGGGATCATTCATTTGGCCCTCAGAAAAAAGCTGTGATTTGCGAATGTCATCCTTGGGCAGTGTGGAAGGCGTTCCCCTACCAGCGGGTTGCATGTTTCCCTCTGGATCTTGAGGAGTAGTAGTTGGGACCAAGGGCACTGACTTTGATGTATCAGTGTCCTTCGTTGTCACCGGGGTGGATGTTGTTTGGTCTCTAGTGGGTGGCAGATCAGTCTGGGGCTTTCTTTGCCTTTTAGGCTGTGCTTCAGAAGCCTCAGGGCCCTGAGACTTTGGGTTTGGTCTTAGTCCCAGTCTGAGACTTCCCCTTTCTCTTTTTAGGAGCAGGGTTTGGAGATACTGAGTCCCTTTGGTTGTTTACAGCAACCATATGGGTCGGCAATTTAATTCCAGTGACTTGGGATGGGTCTTTTTGAAAATTTGATTGACTCAGGATACCAGGTAAAGTAGTGTATTTGTATTCCTGAGGGTAATTGCAACCCAGTAACACTTGTAAAGCACATGAGAGAAACCTAGGATACGAAACGTATTTCGTCCTAGTTTTGCTTAGTGGCTTGGTTACAAGATCACTGTAAATGATTTCCCCAATGTCGACAGTGACCCCATTCATTAAGCAATACGCCACCATCAACTGAAAAGAGTTAACTTGTTCAGTGGATGAGTGGTTCCCGCCGAGAACCTGAATCACAAATGTGAACAGGATCTTCCAAGCGCAGGAAATGAGTTCTTGGTGACTGGGGTTCTGTCCAAAAAATTTGGATCCAAAACAATTTGTTTTAACCCATCTTTAACTGTGGAGGATTCAGGATGGGCAACATAGACTCCAGAATTATAGTCTAACCCTGTTGAAGTACAAAATGTTTTATAATCCAGGGTGACTGACTGTTCCCCATTAAAAAGACTAAATTTGATGAGATACTCCCTGAGTGGTCGTAGGTCAGTCTCATCGGTAGAGGGTGTCGGGTCATAGGCCACTGCTGTAGCCCAAAACACCCTGAGGAGGTTTTGGTACAAAATTAAAGGGGACTGAGTAAAGGCCGTTTTCAGTGGGCAGTTGAATAAAAACTTCATGATGCCCTTATTGGCTGGGACATCAGAGGGTATTCAAAATTGCCTATAACATTGTTTGTTTTAAATTCAACATTACTTAGATCTCCTACCCACTGTGGTGCAAACTGAAGAGATTGTGTTCTTGCCATTTCCATTAAAAGTTTTAGGGTTTTGGAAAGTTTTTTTTTACAAGAACAATCAAATAGTTTTGAATCTCTTAAGTTTTGTGATGAAAAACCTTTTGAAAATTGATTACAGAGAAGATTTTAGTGGAAAACTGTTTTGAGGATTAAAAACACAAAGATTTCTGGGTTTGAGAAGAAATTTTAACAGAGTTTAGATGCAGAAATTCTTTGTGTGTGTTTTTTGTGTTTTTGAGAGGGGTATTTATAGAGTGGTGAGAGGGGTAATTTTTACATAAAAGAGGATTTGTAAAGTCAGTTTTTGAAAACGTTTTATTTACCTTAATTAATGCCACTAACTCCACTACCCGCAGTAATTTCCAGATTTCCAAGGGAACAGTTGCAGTGTACAGTAAAAGTGCATTCTGCAGTAATAAAATATCCTTAGGATATTTCATGTGAGAGGAGGCATTTAATGCCAAGTGGGATGAGGTAAGGTGTCGAGAGACCCTTGACTTTGATGACAGTAAGATAAAGAGACATATATTCTGATATTAAATTGGTATGCTGACCAACCAAGACATTTAAGTAACTGATACTTGGTGCATTTAGTTACTCATTCAGTACTTAGTATCTAAATTCAGGGTCCCTGAATGAGCCTTACTCATTCAGTGAGAAGGTTGTTTTGGGGTTTTGTTCAGGGAGAATGGACCTTTTCAGAGAAAACTCACTGAGATTAGGATTGATTTTCAGTGTGCTGACTTTCAATGTCAAGCATTCCTAATTCAGCTTCCAGTCTCCTGAAGGTAGGTTCATCCAAGGGTTTGGTGAAGATATCAGCAAGTTGATATTTAGTAGGGATGAAATGAAGCTCTATGTCTCCTTTCATTATGTGGTCTCTGATGAAATGATATCTGATATCAATGTGTTTGGTTCTTTGGTGAAGGACAGGGTTGTTGGAAATTGCAATAGCACTGGTGTTATCACAGAAGATGGGTACCATTTTGTAATGGATGTCATGGTCACTGAGTTGACTTTTCATCCATAAGAAATTTACACAGCACCCTACAGAAGCCACATACTCAGCTTCAACTGATGACATAGCCACTTATTATTGCTTTTTAGCACTCCAACAAACCAGTTTGCTCCAAGAAATTGACAGGACCCTGAGGTACTTTTTCTGTCCATGTTGCAGCTAGCATAATCAGAGTCAGAATATCCTTTGAGATCAAACCCTGAGCACTTTGGATAGTGGATTCCAAGGCTTGGACTTCCCTTCAGGTATCTGAGTATTCTTTTGGCTGCAGTGAGATGGGATTCTTTGGGATTGGACTGATATCTTGCTATTAGACAGACTGAGAATTGTATGTCTGGTTCAGAAGCAGTTAGATACATCAGTGAGCCAACAATCCCACTGAAATGGGTTTGATTGACTGATTTTCCAGTGAGATCAGGTCCAAGGTTGTTAGGAGGGACCATTGGTGTCTTCACTGAGGCACAGTCAGATATCTCATATTTCTTCAAGAGATTTCTGGTGTACTTCTCTTGACTGATGGAGATTCCTTTATCAGTTTGCCTGATTTGTAGTCCAAGGAAGTATGTAAGTTCACCCATCATGCTCATTTCAAACTACTTTGTCATCAGTTTTTCAAACTGTTTGCAAAGAGTGTAGTTTGTTGAGCCAAAGATGATGTCATCAACATATACTTGGACCAGTATCATGTCTTGCTTTGTCCTGTAGATAAACAAGGTGTTGTCTATCTTTCCTCTGACAAACTTGTTTTGAATCTGGAAGGCTAAGAGAGTTTCATACCATGCCCTGCGAGCTTGTTTAAGTCCATAAAGGGCTTTGTTACGCTTACAGACATAGTCAGGGAATTCTTTACTCTCAAAGCTAGGATGTTGCTGAACATACACATCTTCCTTGAGTTCATCATTCAGGAATGCACTTTTTACATCTATTTGGTAAACTTTGAAGTTCATATAGGTTGCAAATGCAAGAAAGATCCTGATGGCTTCCATTCTTGCAACGGGAGCAAATGTCTCATCATAGTCAATGCCTTCTTGTTGACTGTAACCTTTGGCTACAAGTCTGGCTTTATTTTTAATGACATTGCCATTTTCATCAGTCTTGTTTCTGAAAACCCACTTCATTCCTATGACAACGACATCCGGAGGACATTTGATCAAGCTCATGACCTTGTTTTTGTCAAACTGTTGAAATTCTTCTTGCATAGCCTGAACCCAGCTTGGATGTTTAAGAGCCTCAGTGACACTTTTGGGTTCTATTTCTGATAAAAAATCAGCATATAGACATTCATTGGCTGAAGCTGCAGTTAACTTAGCAGCCATGCTTCTAGTGAGCATGCCCTCAGTGGTTCACCAATGATGTTTTCAAGCTCAATGTCCTGAGATTTTGTCCACTTACTTTATGGTCTAGGATCTGAGCTAGAGGAGGTCACTGGAAACTCAGGAGTGAGTTCTGGTGCAGGAGCCATAGAATCATCAAAATCATCTGTTGAGATGCTTTGTTCAGGTTAGGTTTCTTGAATCACAGGTTCCTGAACATTTGGTTCAGTATTACCTATCCCAGTAGGGACTGTTTGTTTATCAATGTAATCACTGATGGTTGGTTGAGGAAGGTTGTGGGGTAAGACATAGTATTAGATGTCAGCATCAGCTTGATAGGAGGAATTGATTTCAGTGTTGAACTCATCAGGAGTATATCTAGTTGAGTCATCAATTCCTATTTCCTCCACTGAGGTATTGGTGAAACTGATGCTTTCTCAACATTCATCAAAGGTGACATGAAAGGTTTCCTCAACTTGTTATCTTCTGGTGTTGAACATCCTGAAGGCTTTAGAGATCAGTGAGTAACTGTCACACCCCCAATTTACCTGTTTTGCAGCGGAATGGAATTCCTGTGGGATTGACTGTCATAGCACCACATCACAGTTATATTGAACGACCTAAAGTGCCGTTTTATAAACACATCGTTGGATATTTCATAAAAATGTTCAGAGTACAACATCGGTCCCAAAAGGTTTACAAAGTTTGCGGAAATACAAATATGTTACAAATCCAAACGATGTTTTTGAAATAAAGTGCCATAATGTACAATGATGTAAGTCGACGCCGCGACTCAAAATGTGGTCCCTAAACCATGCCATGCGAATGTCTCAGTTACCTGAAAATACATTGCTAAAAACGGTCAACAATAATGTTGGTGAGAAATCATAGGTTTATGTAAATGTTTTATACGACTACGCAAGTATAGATCAGGCATGACAATCATGTCACGTAAAATGTTTCGAGCATGACAATTATGTCAATAAAATGTTACAATTGCTCTAAGCCCATGACCCCGAAACTAGACTGTTCAATTATGTATGCCCCCACAGAGTGTTTGCCAGACAACTCCGTAATGATATCAAATGAAATGCATCCGTTTTCCTGGTTGAGATTCACCAACCCGGATGGAGGCGTCACCCTCGATAGATCTATCCACTCATCCTCGCTTCAAAGATTAACGGTTCATGTTCAGGAAATGGGGACTTTCAAATTGGCAAATGCGGTAACTTAAGCAATGTAATGAATTTAACATACTTGGTATCGTAAAAAAAAATGTAGTGCAATGTATTCTCCCCCGTGGGTTTGAAAATAATCGAAAGCATATAAAACGGGGCTATGAAAACTCACTTGGATAAACTGGAATAATGGCAAAAGTGAGTACACCGAGGTTTAAAATGATGCGTTAACCGGGACCTATTATCAATGATATGATATGTCATGAGTTGCAATGTAATGTTATGCATGCACTTGATATGTTATTTATACCATTTACGAGTTTTGAAAATATTACTCGACGTCGAAAAAATACCCTTTTGACGTCTTGACCCTTCAAAAATGACTTTACAAGTTTTACGTCAAAATGTCATCCTACAATGGTTTTATAATGATTTATGGTGAAATTTTTCACTTTTCGTCGCAAAACAATGTCGTCGGAATTTTCATGAAATTAACAAAATGGCTTTGGAAAACTAGTCGTAAAATGGTGTACGTCGATCGTTAAAGAACGAACTCAACGGTTTTGGAAAGTTTGTATCGATATCTAGAAGTTTCAGTTCAGGAGTTTTCGTCCAAAGGGTCTCGATCATAAAGATATTAAGGGTTAAAGTTAGTGATTTTGGCTAATTGTGTGCAGAAAATGAGTTTCGGCCAAGTTTGAACATCCGTAAATAATTGACTACAACTCCGCTTTTCAAACAGCTTGTTGTTTTGAAAAAAAAAATATGGCCGGTGAACTTGATTTTACTAGAAGACAATTCGTTCCAAAAAGTTTCACAACCTTGTTAAAAACAGCCGCAAACATGGTCGTTACAGCTAATGTAACACTTGTAACGTAAAAAAAATAATATAGTTTTTCAGAAAATAATAGTTACGGCAAGTTTATGAAAACGTGCATATATTTGTCGTTTCAAATCCGTTTTCTACGTATAATACGTCCTTAGCTTCGTATCGAAGTAAACTAATATATTTTTGATAAGTCGAAATAATTTGTGAAGCATAAGGCTCGTTTTGACCAACAAGATAAATATGTGTTGCTGAAAATTCTGAAAACTATTTATTTCGTCGCCAAACTTTAAAAATTCACCACGGCTTCGTTATAAGTCCGTTTTTATCCGTTCAAGCAGCCACGGATTCGTTTTAAAGTATATTTTCTAAAAATCAAGGCCAAAGTTTCGTACCAACTGTAGGTTTTTCCAGAAATTCGAAATAAGGACAGAACATAAATATATAGTTATCGAAAATAGTTTTCTCGGACAAAACCTATTCTAATCCCTTCAAATCAACTCCAAAGCTAATCTAATCCTACCATACACCTTCTTAGGGTGTCATGGGTTCCTAATCACCATCAAGACCAAAGAATACCATGGGAATAATTATAGGATGACCAAATATGTATATATAACTCAATAAATCATGAAAAATGGTATAAATCATATAACATGCATACTATCTCCAAAAATGAAAAGAAACATATGAAAATGAAAAGGAAACATGAAAATGATAAAACATGCTTACAAGTGAAAATGATGAGGTGAAAGTAACAAGGATTATCCTAAATACCCTTGGTTTTTATTTCAAAACCTTATAAAGAGTATTAACTAGATTGATTAAACACTTGAGAAAATTTTTGATGATGATCCCTTTGAAACCCTTATGATGGCCGGTTTTTGAGAAGCAAGAAACAAGGAGAGAACTTTTACTACTAGGTGAATAATTGAGTGAATGAATGAGATAGAACAATTATGAAGTAAGACTTATAATGTTGAGTAAAATTTGTAACAATCACAAACCATACCAATCCATTAATACCACCCTCAAGGGCCGGTTTTTATGGGTCTTTGTCCACCAAATAATTTTTTTTTTTTTTTTTTTATAATGTGCAATTATATACTTGTAGATTTTGTAAGAACAATGTAAGTGAAATAGATTCAAGTTAAGGTAAATGGTGGTTTTTAGGTACAAGTAAATTTTTAATAGTTCAAAATGGAATGTAATGAGATGATAAAAATTGTAAAAATACTTTCCTTGTGAAATTTGGGTGATAAAATAATTATCGTATAATTTTTAAGAAAAACGACGTAATAATATAAATTCAACGATTTATATACGAAATAAATTCAAAACACTTGTTAAACTCAAATATAGTTTTTATAAACCAATGTAAGTATAAAAATATGTCGGGATCATTTTTGAAAGTAACGGATTAAATATTTAAAATAATAACTCACGCAATAACGTTTATTTAATATAAAAATTACGCGTTAAATGTGAAATGAAATGTCATGATGCAAATGATGTCAATGAAATGTAGACTAATCTTAGTCCATATGAAATGTACGTGATGTTATGATCATGAATTCGCCGCTAAACCATAAAGGTTACGCGAATTTGAAACACGTAAACCTAGTTTACGATAAATGTTGAAATTGTGAAGCATAAATTGTTTTGAGAAATGACCTGAAATTGCGAGTTGTCACAGTAACCTAGGAAATATCCATCATCAGCTTTAGCATCAAATTTTCCTAGATGATCCTTGTGGTTGTGAATGAACACAGGACACCCAAACACATGAAAGTAGCTGATGTCAGGAAGACTACCTTTGAATATCTCATAAGGGGTTTTATTATGTGTTTTGACAATGATGGACCTGTTTTGTGTATAAAAGGATGTTTTAACTACTTCAGTCCAGAAATTCTTTGAGAGTGCTGAGCCATTTAACATAGTTCTGGCAGCCTAAATGAGAGTTCTGTTTTTCCTTTTAGCCACCCCATTTTGTCCATGGGTGTAAGGAGATGAAAAGTTTTGGGTGGTTCCTTTTTCATCACAGAAATTCTCAAGTTCTTCATTTCTGAACTTAGTGCCATTGTCAGTTCTGATTTGTTTAACAGTAATGTCATTCTGGTTTTCAATGTTCCTGATGAATGACATTATTGTATCAGCGCCGACTCTTTTTGGAAAGAAAGTATACCCAAGTGTATCTTGAGAATTCATCAACTATGACAAGTGTATACTTCTCATGCTGGATTGATCTAGGACTGATTGGTCCAAAGAGATCCATGTGTAGGAGGTGAAGGCAGCTTTTGATGGAGAAATTTTGTTTAGGTTTGAAAGATGCTCTTTGGTGTTTGCCTTTTCACAGGTGAGCATGGTTTTATCTTTTGCAAAAACCAGTGATGGTACGCCAAGGACCTTGTTTTGTTTTGCCAAGTTGTTGATGTTTTTGAAGTTTAAGTGAGAGAGTCTCTTAGACTTCTCGCCACGGCCAGTTGACATTCGTGGGCTTTGGCAAAGAGACAAGTTCCATCTTAAGAGAGTGTTGACATGTCTAAGACATAAACATCATATCTTCTAGGAGCTATCAAAACAGCTTCTTTGTTGGCATTGAAAATGGTGCGATATTTGTCATTGAATTGCACAATGTACTTAGCATCACAGAGTTGACTGACACTGATGAGATTGTATTTGAGCCCATTGACATAAGCTATTATAGAGAAAACTATTCCATTGTAGTATACTGAACCATAACCTTCAGGGGGACATGATGAGTTATCACCAAATACTACCTTGGGTCCTGGTTCCTTTACATACTTCTGCAGATACTCCTTAACACCAGTCATGCTTCTTGAGCATCCACTATCTAGATGCCAAATAGGCTCCCTGGCGTGTCTCTGCACAAATAGTAATCTGGATTAGTTTCTCTTGCTTTTTTTTGGGTAAAAGGGTTAATTCACCCCGGTAAAATACTATTACACCAAAAAACACTGATGTACAACGGATGAGGGTAATGTCCCTCATCTCAGTCCCAACAGACACTTACATGCAACAACTAGCAACAACCAATACCACTATATAAGAATGACAAGCCATTCTTATAACTTACATAAAAATAGACATACCATAATGACTATAATAAAGATAAAAACATTTAGGCCTATTCAGTTACATGACACTGAGTCTTCATAGCATTTCATTACATCTTCCATGCCGATCAGCAAATCATCAAAAGTGATAAGTCCATGACCGAGATAAAAGATGCAAACCCACATGTAGAAGCCCTTCCATTTAACCACCTACGCGCTTTCCATCAATGAGAATCGTCAAAAAAAATGGCGCCAAGAAAAGTTACCAGCATGTAGACTTCAACAACTCAAAAGTTTCACCATCCGCAACACTAGATATGAATGAGAACCAATAAGCACAAATAAGAAACATACTCATAGGGTAGGACACCCCTAACTTCCAAACGCACCCTCATAGGTTGGAAGATGACATAAAGAGTCGACTAAACCATGATGTGCTTACCCCAACAACATGTACTCTAAACCAGTAATCACATAAGCAGATCCAATACAAATGTAATAATCAAAATGGAATCCAAAAAAATGAATCTGCCAAAAGCAACGAATAGGGTTTACAAGACCCTAACATCCCGAAGTACCCGAAAAATCAAGCAAACTCTCTCATAACCACTAACCATAAGGCATAACATCCGAATAGAAAAACAGGTCGAAAGAGCCTAACATCCAACAAAATGTACTCTCAGCCTTCAACTTAAGAGTGTAGACCAGGTCTAAGCAAAACGAGTAACAATCAGCAAACACCCACAAATAGAGTTAGTGATAACCCTAACTTCGAATCAGCCAACCCACAAGGACCTCAGGCATGTATGTAGTCCAAACAGCAGGTCAATTAGAACCATGAATACCACGAAAACAATGGCACCATGATCGAGCTGTCTAATTCCATAAGCTGAGAACAAGTACCATCTGAAATGAACAGCACCTTAAGCATTGAATCGACACCAAGGAAATAGCCAGCACTCCAAAGCAAAAATGATCCAACATGATATCATAGTCATGATATACACACATCATATAATCTGCATCACATCCTACTGACACAAACACAAACCCATGATCCCGAATCTGTTATAATTTATGAGTGTAGCAAATACAGATCGGATCATAAGAACCAAAAAAATAGGGTACAACAAGACACCCTAACGTCCGAAACAAACTTACATCTCTCCAAACCCACTCATAATAAAGAAGATCAACAGGTCATGAAGACAAGGCGTGAAGAACAAGACGAACCCCATCTGGAAAAATCACTCTTAACCAGCAACAAACCTGCTGGTCACCAAACGCCACCAAAAGCACGATCATTTGCATCTGAAATAAAAAGTATATTGCCTAATTCACCATATAACACAGTGCAATTCAGACCGAACATCCAGCAATAGGTCTTATCATAACCCAACTTCCCAAAAAACCATCCCATGATGATCACAAAATTGGACTCGTGAACACCCATCAGATCGGTAACAAAAGGGTGAAAACAACCCCAAACTTCCAGACGACTTCCATCATACCATTGTGTTAAAGCCCATAAGATATGAATCAGCCAAAACACCATCTAATGTAATATGAATGGAGGAAGCACCAAATAGAGTTAACAAACTCTAACTTACAGAAAAATGAGCAGGAGACAAACTAGTAAACACTAACGCCCAGGCCACAAGATGAAGATTTTTGAACAAGAACCCCAAAACTTGACTTCCAACTCTCTCTATAACCCACTTACATAACACATACATCAGATATAGAACCTGTAGAAGGTACCTAACAAATAGGTACTCACTTAGAAGATATGTTGTGGCTCAATGAATGATATTAAATAAATTAGTATTATAAAAAATGTAAACACCACCGACCAAATAATGATACAATAAAAGTATAATCATAATCCCGCTGCCCCTACAATCTATGTAATGAAGCGACCACAAAGATATAAAAATATAGTCAATTAAAGAATGGAATCTTGTTATGGTATTGAAATCAAATACTGATCCCACCGACCCATGATCCAATAACCCAAAAATAGATATATTAAATTATTTCAGTTAACGAAAAATGTTTTGAGTAGAATAGCATTAAAATCAATGGAGACGGATAGGATGAATGGAGATCTCGATATGAAGATGTGAAGATGCCGCCACCCCTTTAAAATAACCAACCCTAGATCGTATTGCATACCCTTAAACATTAGATCAGATTCAAGATGAATCATCACAATCAATTAAGAGCAGAGAGGACGATATAAGATTAGATTTTGGCCGGAAAAAAGAAAGGGTGGCGGCCGGAAATCTCCATTAAGAGAGAGAGTTTTTAGGTTTGATCTGTTAGTTTCTCTTGCTTACCCACATACTAGTGGGTTTGGGTCTAAAGGTCTGCTTGAATTTGGCAATTGACTCATGGTCAGTAGTTGAGTGCATTATGCTACCACATGTTTTGTATTTGGTGACTGAGGATGTCTCAGTGATTCGGGGTTGTTTGGAACTTCTCCTTGCGTGGATGACATTGTCATGTACATATGTCTCATTAGCTTTGGATTCATAAATATATCACACATGTACTCATGAGACAATCATCACATGATGATCATTGCGGCCACAATGTGGGCAGAAGGGAAGGTTTTGCTCTATACTTGTGGCAGATTTGGAGGTTGAAGCATCTTTTGATGACCAACATTGGTATAGTTGCTTCTTGAGTGAACTTACAAATTGTAAGTGATTAAAGTTCGTGATCATCCTTTTGCAGATCATACAAAAAGGATTCTATAGCATTGTTAGTGGTATGGTTGGTATAGTGGCACAGTCACACTTCTATTTGGGCTTCTTGGTGGATTTTGACCTTGATGAACTAGAGGAGGTCGACTTAGTTCCTTGATTGTTGAATCAGGGAGATTTTTAGATGGATTCCATCTTATCAGTCAGCTTCTTACAATTCATCGATTCTTGAATTTGGTACTGCTGTAGGGCCGAAGATGTGGAAGTCTTAGTGGGAGAAGCTTCTTGTTGGATTGGTTTTGTTGGTCTTTTCAGGATGGTTCTACCAAGTCTAGACCTTTCTTTTGGTGAGTGAGGATTGAATTGTAGTGGATGAAGCTCGGAGCTTGGTGCAGCCACCCTAAAAGAGGTTTCAAGGGTGGAAGCGTTGCATTAGATCTGCTTGACTCGAGGATGTGTTCGATACTCTTGAACATCCGGGTAGTCAAGCATGCTCTTAAGAGCTTGACTCTGGATCTCAGTATTCTTACAGAATCAAATTTGGAAGCTTACTCCGGGGTTTACCCGTCAATCCAATCAGGGCTTGGAATTGTCAACATATTGGTAATCATGCCACCAGACACAAATGGATTTGGACTCTGGTCTGTGTTGTGAGAGTCAGGGAGATGGTCTTCATCTATGACTCTCTTTTTGCTACTGGGGGCACCCACATCATCAAAGACCCTTGGATTCTTAGCGGTCCAACTTTTTTTTTTTGGGTTAAAGGGTTAATTCACCCCGGTAAAATTCATTACACCAAAAAACGTTGAAGTACAAAGGATGAGGGTGACTCCCTCATCACAGTCCCTTAGGACACTTACAAAACAACCTATATAAGAATGACACGCCATTCTTATAACTTACAACCTACCATGACTATACAATAGAATAAACATTAAGAAAAAGACAATCTTCACTTTTATTCACCAAGCATGTAGTCATGTAGAACTTCAGCAACTTCATAGGGTCAAAGCCTAACTTCCGACAAACAAAAGCATCGATCCAAAAACAATATGAAAACCATAAAATATAGATCGATCCTCCCATATGATCAATAAATACGAATGACGCATGGCATCATATGAATGGGGTTTTGAACAAGAGTCCCCACAACTTAACTTCCATCTCATCACCTACTGACATGATCCAAATACCTCACCTACTAAGAGCTCCACGGATGAAACTCTAGCATGAATGAAAATCAATGTATCGTGACCAGGCATAGACGAATACATAGGGTATACTGTGACCACACTAACTTCCAATAAACCAACCACAACAACCTCATGATCATAATCAGGTTTAAGAAGTAGATCGGTAACATACAATAGGGTTTAACCCTAACAATTGATGATGAAGGAATTGATGAATAAGAGCCAATAAATCTAAAACATCCAATCGACAGCTACTGCAAGAAGCGATTTTTGAACAAGAACCAAATAAACGACACACAAGATGAACTTGACTTCCTCTCCCCAAACCAGTACCAATGATGAACCACAATCATCACAAAACCATAATATAACCCTTATCCACATAATGACTTACATAACACCACCGATCACAAGATCGACATACATGAATGGATTCTTTGAATCCAACTTGCATAACACAAAATATAAACATGGCTACTTGACACCAATCACCATATGACTATTCAAAACCAAGGTAATATAAAACCCTAAAATAGGGTTATCGTTCTTAGAATAAAATTGAATACCCGGTCGACCCTTAATATAGATAGAACCAACTTAGGAATAGAATTACGAACCAATCAGGAAAAAACCCATAGGCGGTTAGAGAATGGATCAATAAATCTGAAACCTAAAGCAGAATCGTTCTTGCAAGCAAACCCTAGTGATTAGGGATAGATCTTAATAGCCTAGAACAATTGAATAACGATTGAACAATGATTCCTTAGTAGCAGATCGTTAAACAATCCAAGAGGAAACCCTAAGCAAACACGATAATGATAATTATATTAGGGTTTCGGCCAGGAAAAAAAACAAGGAGAAATCCGTTTAGAATTGAAAGAAAAAGATGAATCCAACCACCCTTATAAGAATAACTAATCCTAGATCGTATTGCATACCCTTTGGAAGGATAGAGAGGACGATTAGGAATAGTTTTTGGCCAGAAAGTACTGAAGGGTGGCGACCGGAAATCTCCAAGGGGAGAGGGAATTGCGTTTAGGGTTATTGTAGCAGTCCAACTTTCAATGATATCTTTTTCTTTTTTAAGTTCATCTTGAAGAGCCTGATTTCTTTTAACTAGTTCAGTGTTTTGAATTTGCAAATTGATAGCCTAAAGCTTATTTTGTTTTAAAAGAAGCAGTTCATCCCTACACTTGTTGATTCAAAACTTAGCTTGTTATATTTTGAAAAAGATTTAATCATTGCTCTTCTACAACTTAAGATGGACATTGATATAGTTCATATAGATTTGTAATCAAAGTCATCATCCAGTAAAAGTAAAATGTTTACCTTCTTCATTGTGATGTTGACCCATACTCCATTCTTGGCATGATTTTTCCTAACAGTAGCTTGTCCTTTAAAGAGAGCCATCGATTATACGACTTGCACCATTTCATCATCAGGAGTGGCTCTTCATCCCAATCGAAGACTTCAACAATTAGGCCTTTGTTTTTACCACCCTTTTGATTTAATAGTGTTTGTTGTTTTAGAGGTGTACCAGCAATGCTAGCTTGGCTTTGACTTTCCTGTACTTAGCTTCAAAATCAACAGTTTTACTTTGATCAGACTTGCTTTGAAAATTTTGATGAGACTGATAGATTTTTGGTTGAAATTTGCTAAAGCACGAGGGTGATTTGACCACGATGGTTTGTATGAGGGGTTACAATTGTTTTTGAAAAACAGTCTTTGGCAAAATGGCCTCTTTTTTTACGGCAAACTTACATGAATAATTCATTGTATATTTCTTTTAAGTGTGGTTGTCGTCTTTTGCGCCTACAAGATTTAATTATGCCCATCCGTTGTACAAGGGATTTCTAATCTTTTGATTGGTGGTTCAATTTTAGTGGGTCGATGAATTTATTAATTTGGTTGGTGCTTACCAATTCAAATTAATTCTATTGTCGTATATTCTTACGAAGGAATCTTTCAGATCTCTTAGGATTGTTACGACTTTATTTTGATTGGTGGGATTGACATGAGTTTATTAATCTTGATTTGGTCGATCGTAACTTGGCTGCTATGGACAAACGGGTCCCTATTCTAAGGGTTTGATTATCAGATCTAATGTAACTCTTGTTTGGGGTTTCTGGTTTTGCACGTTGTCTATTGTGGGTCATGGATGTGGGGTTACGTGGGTTTTTAGGAGAGTGTAAGTTAAGTTTTCTTGCTGGTTCTTATTCAAAAACCACTTTGGTTTGTTCTCCGATCTCTACTTGCTTGTCAATCCGTTATGGTGTATCGTTTGTGAACTATTGTTGGTACGCTAGGGTTCGTGGTTAGACCCTATGGTTCATTATTACTTCTGGTCCGATCGGAAGCATTCATATCATTTCTAGTTGTCTGATCTTGGGGCATTAGGAGTAATTTGCTGGTTGGTTATGGTTGGCCATTCGGTTGCTAGGGTTTGCGTAACCCTAGTTGGGGCTCGATTTGAATTGCGTGTTATGATTCTGGTACTATTGATGCAATTGATCGAGATGCTCTTGGGGCTGTTTTGTGACTTTTGTGGACCTTTACACTCCATGGTTCGTCCGTCTTCGTGATTCATGGAGATGATTCATCACATGCTGGACTTTACTGGTTTTAGGATCGGTTTTTCCATATTGTGAGGTGTTGTTTGATGTATTGTTGACTTGGATCAGCTTTTCATCTTGGAGGCTGGGTTTATGTTTCGATGCATTCGATGGATGTGTTAGGGTGTGTTTACTCCCTATTCTACTATTTTTGATCCATGTTCTTTGAGTATTTTATGCTTTTCTTGCATAATGACTCTAGCTCATACATGGGATCGGTGGGAATCTGGATTTGTATTTTGCACGACATATTGATGATGAATTGAAGTTGCTACTATGGAAGTGTCTAGGTTGTCTACGTATTATTTGGTAATTCTTATTGGTGTTTGGTGTTGCATCTAAACATACACATTTTCAGCAAGCTTATGCTTGCTGCTCTGTCCGTGGTTTTAGAGTGTTTCACCAAATTTTTTATAAAGAATTTGTGCACTAAATTTAATTTGATGATCCATGGGTGTGTGATGATCGTTTATACTTTTGGGTGGATATCAGCCCGTGTCCTATGTTTAGGGTGCTTTTAGGATCACCACGGAAGTTGATTTGATGTTCTACGATGGCTATGTTCTTGGTGCTACCTTAGTGAATAATGTTTTAATTCCTATTTTTATTCACTTGTATAGTCATTGTAGGTGGTAAGTTGTCTTATGTAAGTTATAAGAATGGCGTGTCATTCTTATATGAGAGTCTGTAAGTGTCCTAAGGGACTTAGATGAGGGAAGTCACCCTCATCCTTTGTACTTTAATGTTTTTGGTGTAATGCATTTTACCAGGGTGAAAAATCCCTTTTACCCATAAAATGGCCTCTTTTATGACACTTAAACATTCAGTGTCCTCATTTGCTTTAGCATTTGAAAAACCTTTGTTAATTTTATAAGCAGGAGTGCCATTTCTGAAAGTTGATGTTCATGTCATTTAGGTACTCCTCACTTGATCTCTCATCAGGCTCATCATCTTAATTTTCCAGAAATCTTAAACCACCTTGTTAGAATAAAGCGGTAGATATAGGTTCTGTGGGTGGTGGGGACTACTTGACTTCCTAAGACTTCTTCAAGTGGGGTATCGATCGTAATGACGTTTTCCTCACTAGAAATTTTATATATTTCGAGTTCAAGATTCTGGATAAGATTAGCATTCCTAAGTCCCTGAGAGAAATTCAGCCACTTCTCAGGAAGACTTTTGACAAAACCAACATTTATTTCATGTTTGGACAACTTCACAACCATCATTAGATAGTTCATTTAAAAGAGTTTTTGTACAGTGTAAGTTTGAGACATAGTTTTAGGTCCTTAGCCACAGAAGGTGTTATACTAAAGTTTGAGTCCATTATCCTATTTTCCTTGGTATCGGATGGACCTTCATGACTGAACTAAGTCATCCAGTTCCTTTAGCTGTACTATAGCTTATAACGACTCCATAATATCATCAGGAAGATATGATATGATGATACTTTTGAGACTTTGATCCTGGTTGACCACTCTCCTCTCATCCTGAGTCACTTGAGCGAGTTTAGGCAAACCTTAGTGATCTTTGGGATAAATGGAGCTTCATTAATACACTTGATATAATAAGGTTCCATCCCAATCAAATAGCAAAGCATACGCTTTTTCCATTTGTTAAATTTACCAACTTCAAGTCTAGGGGAACATTGACTGAATAAGCTCCACCCTTTTTGTCGAGTAGTTGGGGTACATCAATTCAGCCATTAGGATCTGATTTAAAACATTTTAGGCGGCATTAAAGGTTTCATAATCAGCCTTGCTCTGATACCACTTGTAGTTCTCTATTCACCATCATTATAAAACAGTTTAAGTGCTTAAAACAAACTAATAGTGAATCAATGGTGAAATGACATAAGTAAACACACCGATAAATTTTCAACATAATATTCTTTATTAGAAATCAATCAAAAAGAATACGTTACCCAAGTACTTGCGGAATAGTACTTGGGATTGAAATGACAAAGGGTTGTAACTCCTCTGAGAAGCTTAGGCTAAGTCTGAGCACAACTACAATGGAACCAGAGCTATCTAGGGGATGAGTTGTATTTGGAGGAGTGAAAGATGGCTTGTGTGTGTATGTATGTTTTACAATCACAAGCTTAAAACTTTCACTCCATCACTTATGCTATTTATACAAGTATGAGTTTTAACTTTATCCAAAGTGACAAACCGACAATTCTGAGAAGACAAAATCTGATGTATTTTGTCTGTTTACTAAAGCTTGTATTAAGTAGAGACAAGGCCGCTTTCCATAAGTCGATGATGACAGAGCCTGATAGTTAGCCATTAGGGATAGTTGACTTTGGTTGATAAGGACTTGTCTTATCTGATTCAAACTTGTCCTTAACCGCTCATTCTTTAGTCTTCATTGCCTTGAGTCTTCTACTTCAATTTGTCTTCATGAAAGTAGCTGGTGAGGAGTTTAGGGTTCATGAGTTATTGTCATCACTCACTGAATCCACATCTTCTTGACTCGAGTCTTCACCCTTTAAGTTCCGCCTTACTTAGTGGAGACTTCTTCTTCACCTCTTATGAGTATCCGAAGATGGCTTCTTTGAGACTATGCACTCAAGTGACTGTTAGTGTTTAATGGCCTAAACACTTAGGGTATTTTCTATTCAAGTCCTAGACTTAAGGGGTTTGGGTATTTCTTGAACCCAACAAATGCCCTTGACACGGACGTTTGGCACCTTTCACTAATTCCTTCATCTTGACTCCTTTGGCATTCTTCACTAATGCCTTTGACACGGTCGTTAAGCACCTTTCACTAATGCCTTCTTCTTGACTCTTTCGGCATCATTCACTAATGCCTTTGACACAACACTTTTATGGAGGAAGAAAGAACTATCAACAAGAGAACCTCAGTAGTCTTGATGATGACGAAGCATGTCAACTCATGGACTTGAGCTTGCTTTCGACTTCAAAGAGATGGTGATCTGCCTTTAGAGGAACCTAGAGAATCAATACAAAAACAAAAATACATACAAAGATCACTTGGATCGTGGTTTGAAGAGTTTACAACTCAAAGAGAAAATATATATATAGAAGGGGTAAGTTACAATGAAGAAATGGCTCCTTATTTATAGAGGGAAAATGG